>OX638300.1:6915419-8115419 GCA_951812265.1 Taphrorychus bicolor
GTTACTTTGTGGATGTATGATAAAGTAGCCGATCCGCGCTTTTCTTGATCTTTTCCCATTGTTCCTTCCTGGCGCTCTATATTTCTTGAGCGGGCGGCTCTATCGAATTCAGGTTTGCTGTATCCATTCCAACCAAAGCCTCTTTCTAGATGCTTCATTTTCCTTACTAATTCAGCCGGTTCACAAATTATCTTGGCTCTCGCAGCCAATCTTTCAGACTCCCCCCCCCCCCCCTTTAAACCTCACATCCGAAGAGAGTCAACGCAAGTATGTAGGTAGTCAATTTGACCGACAAGGAATTGTCAACAGACGAGCTGAACGTTATTATACCATCCAGGATACCTACGGAAGACGTCATAGCAAACGTGGAGAGCGGAATCCGGCCGCTGCCAATTCAGACGGCTGAACAGATAAGGATGGAGACGTCACAAATTGTACAATTCGCAAAACCACCAAAAGGCAATCTGACTTTTGCAGGAAGGAACGCTCCGAAAGTCTTGAACGAAGACGGATTACGAAGGAAAATTCAGTGCATTGTTAGATCCCACCACCTACAAGAAGCTAACTCGTGAGTCAACCGTCCGGATTCTGAGGGCCACCAACAATTTAATCTAGGACGTGGCATCGGATGAAATAACTAAGCTTGTGAAATCAGAAACCTTGAACGGTTTGCCAAAGATCCACAAACCGAATGTGCCACTGACACCCATCATGAGAATCACATAAAGCCAGACCTACCAAGTCGCAAAACACCTCACAAAACTGCTGCCACCTAAAATAGGAAATACTGACAGGTATATGAAAGACTCCACTCATTTCGTCGAAAAACTGCATTCATTGACTCTTTTTCCACTGCTCCCAATTAATTAATTAATTAATAATTTAGGTTTCACTAACAATAATTGACCTTAAAAGACATTTATGAAAAAACTGGCTACAAAATGAAAATCAGGCTGTTAAGGAATAGTTGATAACTGAGTTTTTATGAGAGTTAACATAATATAATAACCAAACATTGAACCCTTTCGATTCTTTATTCGATGGTTTTGGCTTGACAGTTTAATTTCCGCACACCCTGTATATGTGTTTTGAACTTATTACTCTCGAAACAGGCGAAAACGCAACCGTTTGAGTCAACATATATCAGAAGCGTTGAAACTGAGCAACTTGACTTAAGTTCCTTTCAATAAAAAAAAGAAAGAAGAGAAAAAAAAGCTAAGCCTGAAGAGTCCTCAGGAGGCATGGAACTCGTGTTTGGAAAACTCAAGTTGAGGAGGAAAAGAGCAGGAAAAGCCGCAGCTAAAACCATTCTTTAAACTTGAAGAAGACGAACCACCACATCTGAACTTATTAAACCCACAGAAACCCCAATAATTGTTGACGATAACGTGAAAACTGAATACTTTTCCTTGAGTTGCTCTCAACAAGAAAAAAAAATAAGAAAGAAAAGAAAAAGAAAGTTACGCCCGAAGAGACCAGGTGTTTGGATACTTGAAATTGAGAAGTAAAAACACAAACCCAAACCCAAAGAGGAGCAGGACAAGCCGCAGCTAAAACCAAATTAAAAAATTGAAGGAGATGGATTTATTAGACCCACAGAGATACCAGTACTTGTTGAGGATATAAAAAAGAAACAAGCATTGAAGAAACCTGAGGCTCTGAGTTTGAAGATTAAGAGCAAAATTGTATATCCCTTCGGTAAGCAAAGCAAGAATTCCTTGTCCCTTAGAAACCTTTCTTAAGAACAATGGTGTAATGTACAGGAATATGAGCGAGGCTGAAGCCCTTAACCGCAAGAAACATAAAAAAGTGCCTAAAATTAAGAACCTAGAAAAGCTGGATAAAAACATGGAAAAACTTAAGAAGAGATGATTAACTGTAAAAGATGAGTCTACAAAACGGCACGACGACTCTTCCGGTAAAAAATTGTGGAGGTCAAGTTTCAGAAATTTAAGGTGAGAGATCTCAATGCCAAGGTAGTCAAGTTGGCCTAGATATCAAATAGAAAAAGCTCCAGAAATAAAAAATAAATTGAGAAAATAGCAAGAGGCCAAACAAATTCAGGGATATCGAGAAAGATTTAATACAGCTTAGAAAGCTCGATCTTGAAGTCGAAAATCTCAAGAAGAAAAAGCCGGAGCAAGTCAATGAGACACTCAGGTATCAGCGTCAACCTAAGCTCGTTGAAAAAACTGCCGAACCTCTTATTATCAAGGTTAGTAAGAAGAAGAACCAGGGAAGGAAGAAAAGGGTGATACCTAGTGTTGAGGATATAAAAAAGAAAAAAGCACTGAATAAACCTTAGGCTTTGAATCTGAAGATTAAGGGTGACTTTTACAACTATCAGTAATACTTCAGTTTGGACTTAAAACACCAGTAATGACGTAGATTGCATTGTTACCTGATAGATAAACAATGCAATTTACGTCATATCTGCGCAAGAGCGAAATTGTCTCTGGCCACTCCCCTCCGGTAAGAGAAGCAAGTATTCCTTGTCCCTTAGAAACAGTTCTAAAGACAATGGTGTATTATACAGGAACATTAGTGAGGCTGAAGAGCAAACCTAGAAAAGCTCTATAAAAACCTGAAAAAACTTAAGAAGATATGATTAACTATAGGGTAAGGTATATATAAAGTAAGGTGATATATAAGGTAAGGTGACAGAGCTCAAGGAGGTAGTCAAATTGGCCGATATATCAAATAGCAAAAGCTCTAGAGAAATTAAAAATAGCAGAATACACAGAATCAAAAGTCCTAAGCTTAATTTTAAAAGAGCGTTAAATAGGTAGAGTTCACACTTTTCAATGGAATGGAACAATTTGTTCTTCAAAAAATGACGTAATATCTAAAAATAGGGAAGAAATTGAGAAAATAGAAATCAAGAGGACAAACCAATTCAAGGATGTCGAGAAAGCTGGAACCGAGCTTAGAAAACTCACACTGCAGTCGAAATTCTCAAAAAGAAAAAGCCGGAGCAAGTCAATGAGACGCTTAGGTATCAGAGTAAACCTAAAGCTTGTTTTAAACTGGCATATTTCTTGTACAAAATCTGCTACAATAAATTGGATTGTAATTGAAACAAAGTTGATAACAATTCAATATATTTTCTGTAATAAACTAGCCAAGAAAATGGTCCAAAACTATAAAAAATTGGCATTTATATGATGCGTTTGACAAGGGTTTCACAGATGACATTGCCCAAATCACAAGATACTTTTCCAGATTTTGACATAATATATGACATAGCGCCGGTAAGAGGGTTTCCGCGATTTTTGAGCTACAAACTCAGCAATGTTGTCGCACAATTCGCTTAATAATATTTGTTTATTATTTTCTCGGATATGTTTTTATGTCTTAAAAACGTTTTTAATCTAAGAACCGGAACATGGCAGGAGAAATGGCTCAGAAGAAGAAATGCTGGTGGAGATGTCCTTAGTTTACTGAACTTTTAACAGAGGACCCTGAACAATACAAAAATTTTGACTGCTTTACAATCACGATACATACAATATAACTCGTGCAATAACAAACAGGTTGTGCAATAATGCGCATGCCTGAAGCCTAGAAATTGTCTCCGAATAGAACAGGTTCTATTTTCCAACAAATTTAGGGTCCAATCGAAGAATCACATAGAATTTACCGTATGATACTGTCCTATTCGAGTTGTTCAAAATATTGAACCATTTCTTGTACAAGAAATAGGCCAGTCTAAAACGAGCTTAAGGAAAAGCTCCATGAAAAAACTGCCGAATCTGTTAGAATCAAGGTTCGTTAGAAGAAGAACCAGGGAAGGAAGAAAAGGTTGTTACCTACGATTGATTTGAAGAAACATTCATAGAAGAAAGAGGAGGAAACTCCTGAAGAAACTATTAAAAATATGCCCATTATAACGGAAAATACAGATACTTCTGGGAAGAAACCAAAGGCGCCCAGATTTCCAACTATTTGACTTTCTCAGAGACATGACCTATCAGTATTGAGAAAAACGTTAAAGAAAAAACTTCCGCAACCTGCTACGACCAAGGCTATCAAGAAGAGAAACCAGGGAAGAAGGAAGAGGTTGAAGAAGTTGTTTTGAAGAAACATTCAGAAAAGGAAGAAGAGGAATCTCCGGAAGAATTATAAAAATTAAACCCGTTATAATAGAAAATACAGATACTTCTGGAAAGAAACCGAATGCTGTCATTAACGACCCAGATTTCCAACTATTTGATTTCCTCCGAGACATATGACCTACTAATTTTGAGAAAAACGATAAGAAAAAATCTGTAAAGAACAAAGCTAGGAAAACAGAAAAACTTATACTTGAAACAGAGAAAGTAATCATCGAAAAGGGTTAAACCAAAACATCGGGAGAAACAAACTTAAGAATAAGTTATAAATAAAGTTCCAAGAAAACGTAGATCAGATGAGGAACTAGAGTAATTTAAATCGGTAAAGAAATTTTACTGAGAGGGCGACCAGAACGTGACTAAGGTCCTCCAACCTGAGAAGCATCAAAAGGAATATTGCCAAAACAACAAGACAAAATAAATATTGTAGTAACTATCGATAGTGACTTGAGAAAAAAAATACCAAGCCAAAAAAAGGAAACTCCAGGGTAAGCTTCGAAAGATGTCTACTCCAAAGAAAACTCCTCAAGAAAAAGAACAGTTTTAAGGTCCAAATCTAAGAAGAAAACAGAAAAAGAATGTCCGAAACTATAAATAGTTCCATAGGAAACTTCGAGAAAAGTCTATTTTAAAGGAATGAACACAAGAAAAAGAACCTGTGCAGTTTCCAAACCTTAATCTAAGAAGAAAAAACAGAAAAAGAAACTCCTAAACTGTAAAAGTTCCATTAAAGATAAAGCAACCAGGGGAGACTGAAAAAGTAGGCACCTGAAGGGTTTCATTTAAGAACGATCCGAAACCTGAGAAAGCGGAAATGGTTGAAAAAACATTCATCAGTAAGAAGAGAAAAGGTAAAATTTAAAAACTGAAAGAATAAGTTGTAGAAATAAATGCAAAAAAAAAGAAGAAGCATATCTAATGGAACCTCCAGAAGAAGGTGGTGGAGCAATAAATTAAGGAGTAACAACCGAAAAAATTGAAACTCCCAATTATTGAAGAAGAAGAGACGAACCTGTACCAGAACAACCACTTGCGGGACTCACAATGATATATTTTGCTCGGGGCCACTTCTAGGCTAGATCCCCTTCTGTATTCCAATACAAAGCATTTTAGATTTTACTTTACCATGATGGAACGTAATCGAGTTTATGCTTGTGCCAAAAATTTTAAAGAACCTGGAATAAATCAATAAAACAACAAGAACACTTCCCACTGGTGTAATTGGGTAACCAATGACTTTTCGAAAGGAAAGGTGCGTTGTGCAGAAATACCTCCCGAGTTTCCTAATTGATTTTGAAAACTTTCTTTAGAGATCCATATGAATCATTATGTGAAGTTAGCGTTCCTCTATGCTGGATTCGGATGGTGATAGTCCACAGTTTTGTGGTCCACAATTCGGCATTTTTTGTTGACGTTACCCTGGACAAACTAACACTAAAACTTTGTGACTTCGATCACAAGCAACAGAATCAAAATTGACAAAGTATATACCACCCCTTCCATTATACTTTTTCAGACCCCTTAATTAGAAGGGCGGTACTATGGCAGCAGCAACTCTGCATCGACTATAGGTTCCAGCGCTCTGCATCGCCTTATAAACAGCAACACGAAATTTTATCCGTTATTAAGTTGTTTACCATATGTCATCCCTCACGTTGATCCATGTCCAGAATAGTTATTTTGTAAAAAAAAAACACTAGGGAAGAAGAAAAGAAAGGAAAACATTTACTAGTACAAAATGACGGCTTTGTGTATTGGGAAAAAACAGAGTAAGGAGCTATGGTTTACTAGGTATTGCATTAAAATTTTGTTTTGCAATCAACTACGTGCACAAATGAGGATATTCTTTCTTCTTCTGAAATTGGTGTTTCTATTGAGATGTTGTCCAAGAGACTTGAGGCCATGCAAGAAGCACATCTGTAGCAATAAATAAAATGACTGGGCTGAGAAGCAAACAGAACCAAGAATGGTTTCTCCTCAAAAAGAAAGAATACTCTCTTACCATCATTAAGGCAGATAAAAGTGACTTCTTGGCTGTTTCGTCCAAACAAACTTCTGATAGACATAGAATGAGGTGGCCACTCAATATCTCTATATTTTCAAATCAGCCTGGTATGAAGATTTTTTCTAAGAAGAATTTACGCGATAAGTTTAATAAAGAACCTACTGGAACTAAACTATGGTTGAATAAATTCACGTATGATTATTTGATATCGTTATGCATTAACGTTTAATGATTACTTCGAAGCATACTGCGTACCAAACAACAACGTTTTTTGTCCCAAAAAGAAGTAATTTTGCTTATTAACATGACGAGAATTGCAAACATTTGCTTCGATGCTCATTATCAAATTTTGCTAAATATTAGGTTTTGCTTCAACTAAGTTCGTACTTAATTTGAACATAGTGGGAATTTTGTATAAAAACATATGGAAGTTTCGTCATAGACGCCATTCAAACAACCCCAGCTGCTGTCTGAATGATGAAAATAACGTCTTCTAGAAGTTTTGTTCTGCCTCAATATCAGCCCTAATAAGCTCAATGCTTTCTTTTGAACGACGAGAATGAGGTATTTAAGTATGTTTTATGACACTTACTCTGCCATTTTGTAAATAAGGTGTTTGCTAAGCGTCGAATTATTTCGCTGTATTGAGCTCTTCGGTCGGGATATGTTCTAGTAAAATCACACATTTAACAATATTCTTGGGGCAAAAATCGCTCTATAATAAAGTTTTCTATTTTTCTACTTTTATATGAAACTTTACTTTTGACTGTCTGTCAAGGGAAAACCAGTTACTCACTATGTTAGGCTGTCACCAACTTGTTCACAATGATTCTCAGAAACGTATTCGCCATAATGATTAAGAACTTGTAAATCTTCAGTAGTGTTCCATGATTTCCTTAAACTCAATCGAAAAAATTTTTTTAAACCCCGAGTTAGTTGTAGGTTATTAATAATCGTTTTAACTAACCACAGCCTGGTTACTACCTCGAACCTAGCTTTTCAAAGAAAACTTGTTGTACTTTGATGTCCAAAGAAGCCTACTAGAGCAATTATTTCAAGTGTCTCGGATTTGTGAGTAGCTCGACAAGAGGTAGAATGAAATATTTTTTGGGGTTTTGAGATAAATTTGAGCAGAATGACGTCATCCTGGTCACGCCACAACTGTGTAATATATCGTTTTTGTGATTTTGGGAAAAATGTGACCAGGATGACGTCATACGGGTCACCCCACAACTCTGTAATATATCCTAACTTGCTCGCTCATATGGCGACGTTCCTGATATAGAGCAAATATTCTATCACTCCGAGTTAGTCGTAAGCTATTAATAATCGTTTTAACCAACCACAGCCTGGTGACTACCTCTATCAAAGAGCTTTTCAAAGAAAACTTTTTGTACTTTGATGTCCAAAGAACTAGAGCAATTAGTGCAAGTGTCTAGGAAATGTGAGTAGCGACAAGAGAGAGAATTAAACGTTTTTTGGGGTTTTGAGAGAAATTTGACCAGAATGACGTCACCCGGGTCACGCCACAACTGTGAAATATATCGTTTTTGGGGCTTTGAGAAAGATGTGACCAGGATGACGTCATAGGGGTCACCCTACAAGTTTGTAACATAGCCTGCTGTAATTTGCTCACTCACATGGCGACGTTCCTGTATATAGCAATTAATCTATCACTCTGAGTTAGTCGTATGGTATTAATAATCGTTTTAACTAACCACAGCCTGATTACTCCCTCGAATGACTAACATTGACGTTCCTGTATAGAGCAAGTAGTCTATCACTCCGGGTTAGTTTTAACTAACCGCAGCCTGGTAACTACCTCGAATAAATAGCTTTTCGAAGAAAACTTTTGTACTTTGTCGTAGGAAGCCTACTAGAGCAATTATTGCAAATATCTCGGAAATGTGAGTAGCGACAAGAGGTAGAACGAAACGTTTTTGGGGTTTTGAGAAACATATAACCCGAATGACGTCATACGGGTCACTCCACAACTGTGTAATATATCGTTTTTGGGGTTTTGGGAAAAATGTGATCAGGATGACGTCATATGGGTCACCCAACCACTCTGTAATATATTCTAACTTGCTCGCTCACATAGTGACGTTCCTGTATAGAGCCCTTAGTCTATCAATCCGAGTTAATCGTAAGCTGTTATTGCTGTAGCAGGAGGCATTTGCAAATGGTTTAAGTATGTTTACTGCTGCTTTTGCGAAATGGGTGAATCAAAGAGTAGGGAGGGAGAGACCTCAGAAGAAGTTACAAACAAAGCTCCAAGAAAACCTAGATCCGATGAAGAACTGGAAGATTTCAAGCTTAAACCGGTATGGAAATTTCACAAAGAAGAAAACGAGGATGTGGTCAAAATTATCCAGCGAGCAAAACCAAAAAACTTCAGGGTAAGCTTCGAAAGATGTCTACTCCAAAGAAAACTCCTCAAGAAAAAGAACAGTTTTAAGGTCCAAATCTAAGAAAAAAACCGAAAAAGAATGTCCGAAACTATAAATAGTTCCATAGGAAGCTTCGAGAAATGTCTATTTTAAAGTAATTAACACAAGAAAAAGAACCTGTGCAGTTTCCAAACCTTAATCTAAGAAGAAAAGACAGACAAATAAACTCCAAAACTGTAAAAGTTCCATTAAAGATAAAGCAACCAGGGGAGACTGAAAAAGTAGGCACCTGAAGAGTTTCATTTAAGAACGATCCGAAACCTGAGAAAGCGGAAATTGTTGAAAAAACATTCATCAGTAAGAAGAGAAAAGGTAAAATTTCAAAACTGAAAGAATAAGTTGTAGAAATAAATGTAAAAAAAGAAGAAGCATATCTAATGGAGCCTCCAGAAGAAGGTGGTGGAGCAATAAATTAAGGAGTAACAACCGAAAAAATTGAAACTCCCAATTATTGAAGAAGAAGAGACGAACCTGTACCAGAACAACCACTTGCGGGACTCACAATGATATATTTTGCTCGGGGCCACTTCTAGGCTAGATCCCCTTCTGTAATCCAATACAAAGCATTATAGATTTTACTTTACCATGATGGAACGTAATCGACTTTATGCTTGTGCCAAAAATTTTAAAGAACCTGGAATAAATCAATAAAACAACAAGAACACTTGACACTGGTGTAATTGGGCAACCAATGACTTTTCGAAAGGAAAGGTGCGTTGTGCAGAAATACCTCCCAAGTTTCCTAATTGATTTTGAAAACTTCCTTTAGAGATCCATATGAATCATTATGTGAAGTTAGCGTTCCTCTATGCTGGATTCGGATGGTGATAGTCCACAGTTTTGTGGTCCACAATTCGGCATTTTTTGTTGACGTTACCCTGGACAAACCTACACTGAAACTTTGTGACTTCGACCACAGGCAACAGAATCAAAATAGACAAAGTATATTCCACCCCTTCCATTACACTTTTTCAGACTCCTTAATTAGAAGGGCGGTACTATGGCAGCAGCAACCCTGCATCGACTATAGGTTCCAGCGCTCTGCATCGCCTTATTGGTGACAGCAGCAACACGAAATTTTATCCGTTATTAAGTTGTTTACCATATGTCATCCCTCAAGTTGATCCATGTCCAGAATAGTTATTTTGTGAAAAGAACACTAGGGGAGAAGAAAAGAAAAGGAAAAATTTACTATTACAAGATGACGGCTTTGTGTATTGGGAAAAAAACAGAGTAAGGAACTATGGTGTACTAAGTATTGCCTTGAAATTTTGTTTTTGAACCAACTATATGCGCCGATGAGAATATTGTTTATTTTTCTACTGAAATTGGTGTTTTTATTGAGATGTTGTCCAAGAGACCTGAAGCCATGCAGGAAGCACATCTGTAGCAATAAATAAAATGACTGGGCTGAGAAGCAAACAGAACCAAGAAAAAAAAAATTTTTCTCCTCAAAAAGAAAGAATACTCTCTTACCATCATTAAGGCAGATAAAAGTGACTTCTTGGCTGTTTCGTCCAAACAAACTTATGATAGACATAGAATGAGGTGGCCACTCAATATCTCTATATTTTCAAATCAGCCTGGTATGAAGATTTTTTTCTAAGAAGAATTTACGCGATAAGTTTAATAAAGAACCTACTGGAGCCAGAGAATCTCTATGCCAAGTTCTTCGAACTATGGCTGAATAAATTCACGTATGATTTTATGATATCGTTATGCATTAACGTTTAATGATTACTTCGAAGAATACTGCGTACCAAACAACAGCGTTTTTTGTCCCAAAAAGAAGTAATTTTGCTTATTAACATGACGAGAATTGCAAACATTTGCTTCGATGCTCATTATCAAATTTTGCTAAATATTAGGTTTTGCTTCAACTAAGTTCGTACTTAATTTGAACATAGTGGGAATTTTGTATAAAAACATATGGAAGTTTCGTCATAGACGCCATTCAAACAACCCCAGCTGCTGTCTGAATGATGAAAATAACGTCTTCTAGAAGTTTTGTTCTGCCTCAATATCAGCCCTAATAAGCTCAATGCTTTCTTTTGAACGACGAGAATGAGGTATTTAAGTATGTTTTATGACACTTACTCTGCCATTTTGTAAATAAGGTGTTTGCTAAGCGTCGAATTATTTCGCTGTATTGAGCTCTTCGGTCGGGATATGTTCTAGTAAAATCACACATTTAACAATATTCTTGGGGCAAAAATCGCTCTATAATAAAGTTTTCTATTTTTCTACTTTTATATGAAACTTTACTTTTGACTGTCTGTCAAGGGAAAACCAGTTACTCACTATGTTAGGCTGTCACCAACTTGTTCACAATGATTCTCAGAAACGTATTCGCCATAATGATTAAGAACTTGTAAATCTTCAGTAGTGTTCCATGATTTCCTTAAACTCAATCGAAAAAATTTTTTTAAACCCCGAGTTAGTTGTAGGTTATTAATAATCGTTTTAACTAACCACAGCCTGGTTACTACCTCGAACCTAGCTTTTCAAAGAAAACTTGTTGTACTTTGATGTCCAAAGAAGCCTACTAGAGCAATTATTTCAAGTGTCTCGGATTTGTGAGTAGCTCGACAAGAGGTAGAATGAAATATTTTTTGGGGTTTTGAGATAAATTTGAGCAGAATGACGTCATCCTGGTCACGCCACAACTGTGTAATATATCGTTTTTGTGATTTTGGGAAAAATGTGACCAGGATGACGTCATACGGGTCACCCCACAACTCTGTAATATATCCTAACTTGCTCGCTCATATGGCGACGTTCCTGATATAGAGCAAATATTCTATCACTCCGAGTTAGTCGTAAGCTATTAATAATCGTTTTAACCAACCACAGCCTGGTGACTACCTCTATCAAAGAGCTTTTCAAAGAAAACTTTTTGTACTTTGATGTCCAAAGAACTAGAGCAATTAGTGCAAGTGTCTAGGAAATGTGAGTAGCGACAAGAGAGAGAATTAAACGTTTTTTGGGGTTTTGAGAGAAATTTGACCAGAATGACGTCACCCGGGTCACGCCACAACTGTGAAATATATCGTTTTTGGGGCTTTGAGAAAGATGTGACCAGGATGACGTCATAGGGGTCACCCTACAAGTTTGTAACATAGCCTGCTGTAATTTGCTCACTCACATGGCGACGTTCCTGTATATAGCAATTAATCTATCACTCTGAGTTAGTCGTATGGTATTAATAATCGTTTTAACTAACCACAGCCTGATTACTCCCTCGAATGACTAACATTGACGTTCCTGTATAGAGCAAGTAGTCTATCACTCCGGGTTAGTTTTAACTAACCGCAGCCTGGTAACTACCTCGAATAAATAGCTTTTCGAAGAAAACTTTTGTACTTTGTCGTAGGAAGCCTACTAGAGCAATTATTGCAAATATCTCGGAAATGTGAGTAGCGACAAGAGGTAGAACGAAACGTTTTTGGGGTTTTGAGAAACATATAACCCGAATGACGTCATACGGGTCACTCCACAACTGTGTAATATATCGTTTTTGGGGTTTTGGGAAAAATGTGATCAGGATGACGTCATATGGGTCACCCAACCACTCTGTAATATATTCTAACTTGCTCGCTCACATAGTGACGTTCCTGTATAGAGCCCTTAGTCTATCAATCCGAGTTAATCGTAAGCTGTTATTGCTGTAGCAGGAGGCATTTGCAAATGGTTTAAGTATGTTTACTGCTGCTTTTGCGAAATGGGTGAATCAAAGAGTAGGGAGGGAGAGACCTCAGAAGAAGTTACAAACAAAGCTCCAAGAAAACCTAGATCCGATGAAGAACTGGAAGATTTCAAGCTTAAACCGGTATGGAAATTTCACAAAGAAGAAAACGAGGATGTGGTCAAAATTATCCAGCGAGCAAAACCAAAAAACTTCAGGGTAAGCTTCGAAAGATGTCTACTCCAAAGAAAACTCCTCAAGAAAAAGAACAGTTTTAAGGTCCAAATCTAAGAAAAAAACCGAAAAAGAATGTCCGAAACTATAAATAGTTCCATAGGAAGCTTCGAGAAATGTCTATTTTAAAGTAATTAACACAAGAAAAAGAACCTGTGCAGTTTCCAAACCTTAATCTAAGAAGAAAAGACAGACAAATAAACTCCAAAACTGTAAAAGTTCCATTAAAGATAAAGCAACCAGGGGAGACTGAAAAAGTAGGCACCTGAAGAGTTTCATTTAAGAACGATCCGAAACCTGAGAAAGCGGAAATTGTTGAAAAAACATTCATCAGTAAGAAGAGAAAAGGTAAAATTTCAAAACTGAAAGAATAAGTTGTAGAAATAAATGTAAAAAAAGAAGAAGCATATCTAATGGAGCCTCCAGAAGAAGGTGGTGGAGCAATAAATTAAGGAGTAACAACCGAAAAAATTGAAACTCCCAATTATTGAAGAAGAAGAGACGAACCTGTACCAGAACAACCACTTGCGGGACTCACAATGATATATTTTGCTCGGGGCCACTTCTAGGCTAGATCCCCTTCTGTAATCCAATACAAAGCATTATAGATTTTACTTTACCATGATGGAACGTAATCGACTTTATGCTTGTGCCAAAAATTTTAAAGAACCTGGAATAAATCAATAAAACAACAAGAACACTTGACACTGGTGTAATTGGGCAACCAATGACTTTTCGAAAGGAAAGGTGCGTTGTGCAGAAATACCTCCCAAGTTTCCTAATTGATTTTGAAAACTTCCTTTAGAGATCCATATGAATCATTATGTGAAGTTAGCGTTCCTCTATGCTGGATTCGGATGGTGATAGTCCACAGTTTTGTGGTCCACAATTCGGCATTTTTTGTTGACGTTACCCTGGACAAACCTACACTGAAACTTTGTGACTTCGACCACAGGCAACAGAATCAAAATAGACAAAGTATATTCCACCCCTTCCATTACACTTTTTCAGACTCCTTAATTAGAAGGGCGGTACTATGGCAGCAGCAACCCTGCATCGACTATAGGTTCCAGCGCTCTGCATCGCCTTATTGGTGACAGCAGCAACACGAAATTTTATCCGTTATTAAGTTGTTTACCATATGTCATCCCTCAAGTTGATCCATGTCCAGAATAGTTATTTTGTGAAAAGAACACTAGGGGAGAAGAAAAGAAAAGGAAAAATTTACTATTACAAGATGACGGCTTTGTGTATTGGGAAAAAAACAGAGTAAGGAACTATGGTGTACTAAGTATTGCCTTGAAATTTTGTTTTTGAACCAACTATATGCGCCGATGAGAATATTGTTTATTTTTCTACTGAAATTGGTGTTTTTATTGAGATGTTGTCCAAGAGACCTGAAGCCATGCAGGAAGCACATCTGTAGCAATAAATAAAATGACTGGGCTGAGAAGCAAACAGAACCAAGAAAAAAAAATTTTTCTCCTCAAAAAGAAAGAATACTCTCTTACCATCATTAAGGCAGATAAAAGTGACTTCTTGGCTGTTTCGTCCAAACAAACTTATGATAGACATAGAATGAGGTGGCCACTCAATATCTCTATATTTTCAAATCAGCCTGGTATGAAGATTTTTTTCTAAGAAGAATTTACGCGATAAGTTTAATAAAGAACCTACTGGAGCCAGAGAATCTCTATGCCAAGTTCTTCGAACTATGGCTGAATAAATTCACGTATGATTTTATGATATCGTTATGCATTAACGTTTAATGATTACTTCGAAGAATACTGCGTACCAAACAACAGCGTTTTTTGTCCCAAAAAGAAGTAATTTTGCTTATTAACATGACGAGAATTGCAAACATTTGCTTCGATGCTCATTATCAAATTTTGCTAAATATTAGGTTTTGCTTCAACTAAGTTCGTACTTAATTTGAACATAGTGGGAATTTTTTATAAAAACATATGGAAGTTTCGTTATAGACGTCATTCAAACAACCCCAGCTGTTGTCTGAATGATGAAAATAACGTCTTCTAGAAGTTTTGTTCTGCCTCAATATCAGCCCTAATAAGCTCAATGCTTTCTTTTGAACGACGAGAATGAGGTATTTAAGTATGTTTTATGACACTTACTCTGCCATTTTGTAAATAAGGTGTTTGCTAAGCGTCGAATTATTTCGCTGTATTGAGCTCTTCGGTCGTTATATGTTCTAGTAAAATCACACATTTAACAATATTCTTGGGGCAAAAATCGCTCTATAATATTTTCTACTTTTATATAAAACTTTACTTTTGACTGTCTGTCAAGGGAAAACCAGTTACTCACTATGTTAGGCTGTCACCAACTTGTTCACAATGATTCTCAGAAACGTATTCGCCATAATGATTAAGAACTTGTAAATCTTCAGTAGTGTTCCATGATTTCCTTCAACTCAATCGAAAATTTTTTTCTAAACCCCGAGTTAGTTGTAGGTTATTAAAAATCGTTTTAACTAACCACAGCCTGGTTACTACCTCGAATAACTAGCTTTTCAAAGAAAACTTGTTGTACTTTGATGTCCAAAGAAGCCTACTAGAGCAATTATTTCAAGTGTTTCGGATTTGTGAGTAGCTCGACAAGAGGTAGAATGAAATTTTTTTTGGGGTTTTGAGAAAAATGTGAGCAGAATGACGTCATCCTGGTCACGCCACAACTGTGCAATATATCGTTTTTGTGATTCTGGGAAAAATGTGACCAGGATGACGTCATACGGGTCACCCCACAACTCTGTAATATATCCTAACTTGCTCGCTCATATGGCGACGTTCCTGATATAGAGCAAATATTCTATCACTCCGAGTTAGTCGTAAGCTATTAATAATCGTTTTAACTAACCACAGCCTGGTTACTCCCTCGAATGACTAACATTGACGTTCCTGTATAGAGCAAGTAGTCTATCACTCCGGGTTAGTTTTAACTAACCGCAGCCTGGTAACTACCTCGAATAAATAGCTTTTCGAAGAAAACTTTTGTACTTTGTCGTAGGAAGCCTACTATAGCAATTATTGCAAATATCTCGGAAATGTGAGTAGCGACAAGAGGTAGAACGAAACGTTTTTGGGGTTTTGAGAAACATATAACCCGAATGACGTCATACGGGTCACTCCACAACTGTGTAATATATCGTTTTTGGGGTTTTGGGAAAAATGTGACCAGGATGACGTCATACGGGTCACCCCACAACTCTGTAATATATCCTAACTTGCTCGCTCATATGGCGACGTTCCTGATATAGAGCAAATATTCTATCACTCCGAGTTAGTCGTAAGCTATTAATAATCGTTTTAATCAACCACAGCCTGGTGACTACCTCTAACAAAGAGCTTTTCAAAGAAAACTTTTTGTACTTTGATGTCCAAAGAACTAGAGCAATTAGTGCAAGTGTCTAGGAAATGTGAGTAGCGACAGGAGAGAAAATAAAACGTTTTTTGGGGTTTTGAGAGAAATGTGACCAGAATGACGTCACACGGGTCACGCCATAACTGTGAAATATATCGTTTTTGGGGCTTTGAGAAAAATGTGACCAGGATGACGTCATAGGGGTCACCCCACAAGTTTGTAACATAGCCTGCTGTAACTTGCTCACTCACATGGCGACGTTCCTGTATATAGCGATTAATCTATCACTCTGAGTTAGTCGTATGGTATTAATAATCGTTTTAACTAACCACAGCCTGGTTACTCCCTCGAATGACTAACATTGACCTTCCTGTATAGAGCAATTAGTCTATCACTCCGGGTTAGTCTTAACTAACCGCAGCCTGGTAACTACCTCGAATAAATAGCTTATCGAAAAAGCTTTTTGTACTTTGATGACCAAAGAAGCCTACTAGAGCAATTAGTGCAAGTGTCTAGGAAATGTGAGTAGCGACAAGAGATAGAATGAAACGTTTTTTTTGGGGTTTTATATATTATATTATTTATATATTTTGAGAGAATTGTGGCCCGAATGACGTCACACGGGTCACGCCACAACTGTGAAATATATCGTTGTTGGGGTTTTGAGAAAAATGTGACCAGGATGACGTCGTAGGGGTCACCCCACAAGTTTGTAACATAGCCTAACTTGCTCACTCACATGGCGACTTTCCTGTCCTGTATATAGTAATTAATCTATCACTCTGAGTTAGTCGTATGGTATTAATAATAGTTTTAACGAAACACAGCCTGGTTACTCCCACAAGTAACTAACATTGACCTTCCTGTATAGAGCAATTAGTTTATCACTCCCGGGTAGTCTTAACTAACCGCAGCCTGGTAACTACCTCGAATAAATAGCTTTTCGAAAAAAACTTTTTGTACTTTGAAGTCCAAAGAAGCCTACTACAGCAATTAGTGCAAGTGTCTAGGAAATGTCAGTAGCGACAAGAGATAGAATGAAACGTTTTTTGGGGTTTTGAAAAAAATGTGACCAAAATGACGTCACACGGGTCTCGTCACAACTGTGAAATATATGGTTTTGGGGCTTTGAGAAAAATGTGACCAGGATGACGTCATAGGGGTCACCCCACAAGTTTGTAACATAGCCTAACTTGCTCACTCACATGGCGACATTCCTGTATATAGTTTATCTATCACTCTGAGTTATGGTATTAATAATCGTTTTAACTAAACAAAGCCTTGTTACTCCCTCGAATGACTAACATTGACGTTCCTGTATAGAGCAATTAGTCTATCACTGCGGGTTAGTCTTAACTACCTCGAATAAATAGCTTTTCGAAAAAAACTTTTTGTACTTTGATGTCCAAAGAAGCCTACTAGAGCAATTAGTGCAAGTGTCTAGCAAATGTGAGTAGCGACAAGAGAGAGAATAAAACGTTTTTTGGGGTTTTGAGAAAAATGTGACCAGAGTGACGTCACCCGGGTCACGCCACAACTGTGAAATATATAGTTTTTGGGGCTTTGAGAAAAATGTGACCAGGATGACGTCATAGGGGTCACCCCACAAGTTTGTAACATAGCCTAACTTGCTCACTCACATGGCGACTTTCCTGTCCTGTATATAGTAATTAATCTATCACTTTGAGTTAGTCGTATGGTATTAACAATCGTTTTAACTAAACACAGCCTGGTTACTCCCTCGAATGACTAACATTGACCTTCCTGTATAGAGCAATTAGTTTATCACTCCGGATTAGTCTTAAATAACCGCAGCCTGCTAACTACCTCGAATAAATAGCTATTCAAAGAAAACTTTTTGTACTTTGTCCAATGAAGCCTACTAGAGCAATTATTGCAAGTATCTCGGAAATGTGAGTAGCGACAAGAGGTTGAACGAAACGTTTTTGGGGTTTTGAGAAAAATATGATCCGAATGACGTCATACGGGTCACTCCACAACTGTGTAATATATCGTTTTTGGGGTTTTTGGGAAAAATGTGATCAGGATGACGTCATACGGGTCACCCAACAACTCTGTAATATATTCTAACTTGCTCGCTCACTCGCAAGACTCGATCACTAGAGCCATCAGTCCGAGTTAATCGTAGACTGTTGTTGCTATAGCAGGAGGGATTTGCAAATGGTTTAAGTATGTTTACTGCTACTTTTGCGAAATGGGTGAATCAAAGAGTAGGGAGGGAGAGACCTCAGAAGAAGTTACAAACAAAGCTCCAAGAAAACCTAGATCCGATGAAGAACTGGAAGATTTCAAGCTTAAACCGGTAAAGAAATTTCACTAAGAAGAAAACGAGGATGTGGTAAAATTATCCAGCGAGCGAAGCACGAGGGCCTCAAAGACGAAATAAATTTTGCATTTTTGTCCTCTTTGACCAACAGGTAGTTGGAGGAGAAAAAACGTATCTTTCGTGGACAATTTACTATCTTTCTAGGGCGAACTGGTTGGTTATTAGGCCATCCTCGGTACCAAATGTACTATCACGAGTAAGTATAGTATTTTTTATAGGTGGCATATAAAACAAAGTCAAAAAATACTTAAAAATACGGAGAAATAGGTAAAAGTGATACTCGCCCACGTGTCTTATTGGTTGCCAAACAGTAAAATAATAGAATCAGCTGATTTTCAACCAAAAGGATACGCGAGCCAGTTCCGCTTTTCCGCCTAAACAATAGGCATTCGTCAAGTATGGATTTCAAAATGTAGGGATTAGAATCAACATGGACTCTATGGTCGACTTTTTATAACCTCAGAAATTTTTAAAGGTACAAACAGGGACAGTTTTGTCGGAGAATCAATCAACACTGTTGCCAATTCCTGACGAACTTATACAACTTTTAGACAAAAGGTTGACGTCTAGTCAGGAATTATTAAACGTGAGTCCAAGGGCATGACCCGAGGGGTAAGTACTCGAGATCAGTTTGACAAAATGATGATGGCTGTAATGAGCTTTGGGCATATTGTGAAAAGGAAAATGAGGATTTTAAAATGTTTTGATTTTTCTGAGTTTTCTTTGTGATGCCCAAGAAAAATAATTCAAGAAAGTAAACTATTTTAAAATGGCTTAGGAAAAAAGCTTAATGTTTCTCAGAATCAATAAAGCGAAACTCAGTTATATGTTAATCTATGACATTCTCTCTTTTAGGTTTGATTTATCACTAAATGTGGTCTGTTATCACTACAGTGGAAACCATAAGTTTAAAAAATATATTTATTCCCTCCCCCATGTTCTTAATGTTTTGCACTTGGACGATTATTGTAGATTTAATTGTTATAAATTTAATTATCCAAAATAATAGCAAAATAGATCGTTACGCCACTGGCCTCTCTAAGAGGACAAAAGGCGACAATTTCAATTAAAGGCCAGTGGCGTGTCAACTCGTATGATGAATGGATTTGTGACACGATCAGGTGATCCATCATAGACTTGGAGAGATTGCGAATGTCGGTAGAGAAGGTCGCATTGGGCAATTCATCATAAGCGGGGTGACACTGAGTTGCTTCTGTGTCTCTGTCGCCTTCTGCCGGATGTAATAAACACTTCTTATTAACAAAGGCTTAAAATTGATATACTTTTAAGGTAACGTTTTTGATAACAAGAAGGACGTATTAATTGATTGCTGGCAAACAACAAATTTGGAAGTAGATTACTCATGCCCCGGCCGTTCCATTGACGGTGACTAAAAGATCATCATTATCATTATCGTGAAGGAAAAAATTAAGACCTATTAATCAATGTCGGGTTAAATTTATTTTCGTATGAGTTATTGCGCTCCCGATGGCGGAATAAAATTAATGTTCCGACTGTTATTAATTATTATTATTCCCCTTTTATTCCGCGGATGAGGTTACAAACAGTCGTTTTAAATGATAATTTTGCTGAAACATTTATCATCCGCCTATATATCTATAAATAGGGTTAGATGATACCAGTCGTTAAATTCGATTTTATCCAATGGTAGCCTTGAAGCCCTGAATAGATGCAAATTAGTAAATGTGATGTGCACAGAAATAGTAATGAATATTGAATACCTACAATTTTCAAGGTTATGCAAGAAGTCTAATCATGCATAGATTAGGACATAGTTAATTAAGGCAAATGCTATCACTAAATGTTTAGATCGGGCGGATGCGATACATGTTCTTTCCGATCGAGCAAACTACGGTAAAAATGGCGTGATAAACGTTGGTGGATTAACGATTAGCATTGACCATTCGATCCTGAAATAACGCAGGTTTGAAATGCTAAATCCGGTTGGAATTGTAAAGGAAGAGGGAGATAAATAGGATTGAGGTTTGAAATTGACTGATTGACATTTGACAATTGGCATTTAACAGCTGATCAATTTAATTGGCAAGTTGATCTGAGAAGTAATTTTTTCAACGATAAGTTTTGTTTTAAATATATGAATAAATGTATTAATTTCAAAAAGATATTGTAGTAAATTTCAAACTTCCACAAACACATTCAAACAGGTGGCTGCTAACAATGTGTTTGTGTTCTGCATATTTTCAAATGGTCTAGGCCGATTATTCAGACCAAATAAATAATTTACGAACAAAATTTCCTGAGAGTTTTAGTTGCTATTGTACATACATTACGTGCATGGTGTGTAGGGTTCCCAAGAGGACCTGAGTGCAAAATCAAATATAATAAAATATGGCGATAATGGGCATATAACAAGACAAAACATCCACATTCTTTAGCTTCAGGGTTAAGCCTAGAATTTTTAAAAAATCGCGACCATTACTATTCCTAAAAATCTGTAAAAAAATAACAACTTGTTAAATTTTTAAAGTGAAGCCAGGGTAATTTTTGACAATTTTCGATTCAGGAGCAGTCAGACGTTTCTGCTAATAATGGGCATAAAGATCTTACTTTCACCTGCTCAAAATACGTGCCCGTTCCTTGCAAATTTCAGATTAGTTTTCCTTTAGGTTGCAAGCCCTTATATTTCTAAAACTGTTTTTAGACCACCATGTATAAATATGCCTAATTTTACACAGAGCCTGGATCGGCCAAGGATTCCCTGTCAGTATTCGAAGTTTAGAGGGTTCCAAGGGTTAGTAACTCTTGACACCACAAAACGTACACAAGGACTGAGAAACACAAAGGCTTGGACACATGTAAACGTAAGTAGTGGAAGAGCCTCTCACTTTCACAAACCAATCGCATCTTTACTATCTGAGACTAACCAGATAAGGCATTGAGACCTATAAGCATGAGAACAAACTAAAAAAAAAACAGGAAATTACGGTCCTAAATTCATACTGAAAGCGAGTTCTGCGCCATACTTCACGTGCTACATAACCCCTTTTCAACCGCTACCACAGCCCTCCATTCCAGGTTTCAAAGTCTAATAAGTCAACGTCGCGGGAGGCACGTCACTTACCCATTACCTTATCGCCCTCTATAATGTCCGCCGCAGTTGTGGACGAAACGTAAAGAAAAAATGCCATGGGACTGCGACTTAAAAGCCCGGAAGATGCATTTAAATGAAATCACAACTCTGTTTAGTTCTCGAATTTCGTCGGTACCTTCGTGGTGCCCACTTTTGTAAGATGATGTAAATTTAAGGTTTAATAAAGACCTATGCACTATCTCTACTTCGTGTTTCCACATGTCATTGCTTTCTTTATAGGATGATTAATAGTTGTTATTCACTGTGTGTGTTTGTTGGATGTTATGAACGTTGGAAAGTGCTACGAGGTACCCGACGTTTTCCTTTGTCTGTTAGGACTACGATCTAACCCAGTAGAATCTACATTGATTTCTGAGAAGAGTGTCGGGGACATAGTAATTAGGGCTTGTCTTCTTCTGATACTTTGAATTTTTTTTTGCCAAAGCCTGGTTAAGAATTTTAGCTTCCTATTGCTGCGCCAGAGCTTCACCAGACCACGAGATAAGTCTTGGTCTCGGTCTCGGTCTCGTACGAGACCGATACCGAGATCGAGACCGAGACTTTAATATCGACTTCGAGACCGAGATCGAGGCTATCTAGGTCTCGATCTCGATCTCGGTCTACGAAACCTAGACCGAGACCGATACTGCCAATCGAGACTCTCGAGAGTCTCGGTCTCGAAAAATATCATTCGTTTGCAAGATATTAGGTTTTATATAATCAGCAGGCGAGTGATCCTTATAATAGTGCGTTGCGTATGGTTATTCTTAGTACGAAAATACACTTTATTTTAAGTACGTACTAGAGAAGTACTCTATTACATACTTACCTGAGTTTTCTGTTTTCCTCATTTTATAGAAAAACCAGATTTTGTTTGCTTACAAAGTAGCTTCATCACGAATGAAATCGACTCAAAGCGAGCAAGAACCAAAGACGAAGACAAGTGTAAAGTGTTAAATTCCGCCCTTTATATTTATAAATAACTATCAACTATCATAACTAAGTTCTATGGATTCCTGAGTGTGACTAGTTTAGTTTAGTTTATTTTCGCTGTTGAATTACATACATGATACACTAATGTCTCCATATATGCAATTATGAGCACGTCTGTAAAAAAATCGGTATCGGTATCAGTTCAAAACTAGCCTGCCAGTTAACAATATGATGATGACATTTTTGTGTTTGCAAAAGTATTGTATTATTTCTATACAGGGTAATTTGTAAGGGTAATTTCTAAGTTGGTTTAAATTACTTGATTCTACCACAAAATAAAGCTAAAAAATAGAAATTTTTCCATTGGCAGTATGTGCACTTTTTCGACATGCATATTCGAATTCATAATATAAAACCTGATTTGAATTATTTCCATATTTTCAATGAAATTTTGTAGATGTGTCGATAGCTAAGACAGGACGCATATTTTTTATAAAAAATATAATATTTTTATAAAAGCAATATGTTTAGTTGCATCAGTTTCAACCTACGGGTAGGTCTAATGCAGTATTACATTAAACTAACCTGAACTAACCTGATTCTACATTGGAAATTGGAACCCTCAATAATTTCAAATTTGATTTTAAGTAAACATTTATACACAAAAAAGGACATTTCTCTGAAAACTGTGCGTTATAACTCAATAATTCAGAAGAAAACTGAATATGCAATTCAAACGTAATAAGATTTTTTGAGATACTACCTTTTTTTCGAGACCGAGACTCGAGTTGCTACTACAAGACCAAGACCGACACCGAGACTCAATTAAAAATTTGAGACCGACACAGAGAGTAAGTCTCGTTCTCCATCTCGGTCTCGTGAAGCTCTACAAGAAATAGTTCGAAACTAAAAATCAGGAAACAATATAAAATTTTGTAAAATAACAAAGTAGAAAAATAAAAAAAATAATATACAAAGAATACTAACCAGAACATTTCAAAACAGTAACAAGCAAAGAAGAGAAAAAACTTTACAAAAGCACAAAAAAACAGAACATAAACTGATATATATGGAAAAACTGTTAAAAAAGCAGTCTAGAAATTTCACAATTAGTATGAAATAAATTAGAAGAATATCTGGTAAATATTGTCAAGTAAGACAGGTAGCAACCCGATTCACACTGAAGAGAAAACAGAAAGGGAAATTAAGAAAAAATATTAAATTTAGGAAAAGGAGAAAAAGTAGGTTATAGGGAGCAAGTAGAGAATATAAAAGTAAAGAAAAAATTATGGATATTACAAATGCTGACTAGGTTGAAAAACGAAATAAAGCCAATTAAATTTAAGAACATAAAAAAACGGCAATTGAAAGAAAAAGCAAATGAGCTAAAATTTAAAAATTTAAAGAATAGCAGAAATGTATTCAAAGAAAAAACAGTATAGGACGCTCAAAAACAAAGTAAGAAGTAATAGAAAAAATAGTAAATGATCTAAAATAGAAGGGAGTAAAAATTTTGCGAATGGAAGAATAGACGTAAACCAACTAGAGAGAAGAAATTTAATAAAAGAAAACAAAAACGAACAAGGGAACTTTATTTGCAGAAAATTATTTTGAGACAAAATGATTAAAGATACAGGAATTAAAAATGGGAGCAATTGAGCCACAATTATAAAAAAAACAGAAAATATTACAGAATGTAATTGGGAAAAGAAAATGGGTTGAAATAATAAAAAAATATCAAAAAGAAAGTGGCTGAAAAATGATTCAATAAAATTACATAAAACACAAAATGACTATTTTAAAAAATAGCAAATGAAGCAAATGTCTTATAAATATGGAAAATATCACGGTTTAGAAACAATATAACTTAATCATACAAAGAACAAAACAGGTCAAAAGCAATGCGAGAATTAAAAGAAGTGGAGCTTGATGAATAAATATAAAATAATAGATATGTAAACGGTGAAAAGATGTATGACAAACCAAAAAGGGAAAACTAACAAGCAGTTGGAAAAAACAATATAGAGAAAAGGTAAATGCGTTAAAAATGCAGAAGAAGGCTAAAAAGGAGTGTGAGGCAAAAAAGGATTTAAAACTAAATAAAAACGAAAAGTGAGGCAAAATTAAAAAAGTTGCAATTCGTCAAAAGATTCTTAATACATGGTCCGATATTAAATATTAAAAATCAGACCCCTTCGGTGGACGATTTTTAGGCACTTATAAAATCGACTTTTTCGCCAATTTTTGGAAAAATTACTTTAAGGTTTAAGTTCATTAAAATTGAGTTTGTTACGTTCTTAGTGAATTGCAGAGAATTTATTTGAACTTGACCAGAGAGGGGGGGGGGGGGGGCTAGAATGACTTTTTTCTCAATTTTCAAGTTTGACCGCCTGTACCATTAAAACTAGTAGACCGATGGAAGCGAATCTAACTGTTTTTTGCTCTTCTTGATGTCATCTTTTAAAATCGAGTTTTTGGCAAAATTTTAAACAATTTACTTTTAGGGTTAACATAATTAGGATTGAATTTGTTACGTTCTTAGTGAGTTGCTGAAATTCCTATCAACAACGATGGTGTCGAACGGTGTAGAAAAAACATTTCTGAATTTTCTTTTGAACGAGACCAAAGGGGAGGGCGCTTTTACTTTTTTCTCAATTTTCAAGTTTGAACGCTAAAAAATAGTAAGCTAAAAAATAGAAATTTTTCCATTGGCAGTATGTGCACTTTTTCGACATGCATATTCGAATTCATAATATAAAACCTGACTGAAATTATTTCCATATTTTCAATGAAATTTTGTAGATGTGTCGATAGCTAAGACAGGACGCATATTTTTATACAAAATATAATATTTTTATAAAAATAATATGTTTAGTTGCATCAGTGGCAACCTACGGGCAGGTCTAATGCAGTTTTACATTAAACTAACCTGATTCTACATTGGAAATTGGAACCCTCAATAATTTCACATTTTGATTTTAAGTAAACATTTATACACAAAAAGGGACATTTCTCTGAAAACTGTGCGTTATAACTCAATAATTCAGAAGAAAACTGAATATGCAATTCAAACGTAATAAGATTTTTTGACATACTACCTTTTTTTCGAGACCGAGACTCGAGTTGCTACTACAAGACCAAGACCGACACCGAGACTCAATTAAAAGTTTGAGACCGACACAGAGCGTAAGTCTCGTTCTCCATCTCGGTCTCGAGAAGCTCTACAAGAAATAGTTCGATACTAAAAATCAGGAAACAATATAAAATTTTGTAAAATAACAAAGTAGAAAAATAAAAAAAGTAATATACAAAGAATACTAACCAGAACATTTCAAAACAGTAACAAGCAAAGAAGAGAAAAAAACTTTACAAAAGCACAAAAAAACAGAACATAAACTGATATATATGGAAAAACTGTTAAAAAAGCAGTCTAGAAATTTCACAATTAGTATGAAATAAATTAGAAGAATATCTGGTAAATATTGTCAAGTAAGACAGATAGTAGCAAACCGATTCACATTGGAGAGAAAACAGAAAGGGAAATTAAGAAAAAATATTAAATTTAGGAAAAGGAGAAAAAGTAAGTTATAGGGAGCATGGAAAGAAGTAGAGAATATAAAAGTAAAGAAAAAATTATGGATATTACAAACGCTGACTAGGTTGAAAAACGAAATAAAGCCAATTAAATTTAAGAACATAAAAAAACGGCAATTGAAAGAAAAAGCAAATGAGCTAAAACTTAAAAATTTAAAGAATAGCAGAAATTTATTCAAAGAAAAAACAGTATAGGACGCTCAAAAACAAAGTAAGGAGTAATAGATAAAATAGTAAATGATCTAAAATAGAAGGGAGTAAAAATTTTGCGAATGGAAGAATAGACGTAAACCAACTAGAGAGAAGAAATTTAATAAAAGAAAACAAAAACGAACAAGGGAACTTTATTGGCAGAAAATTATTTTGAGACAAAATGATTAAAGATACAGAAATTAAAAATGGGAGCAATTGAGCCACAATTATAAAAAAAAAACAGAAAATATTACAGAATGTAATTGGGAAAAGAAAATGAGTTGAAATAATAAAAAAATATCAAAAGGAAAGTGGCTGAAAAATGATTCAATGAAATTACAGAAAACACAAAATGACTATTTTAAAAATTAGCAAATGAAGCAAATGTCTTATAAATATGGAAAATATCACGGTTTAGAAACAATACAAATTAATCATACAAAGAACAAAACAGGTCAAAAGCAGTGCGAGAATTAAAAGAAGTGGAGCTTGATGAATAAATATAAAATAATAGATATGTAAAAAAGGTGAAAAGATGTATGACAAACCAAAAAGGGAAAACTAACAAGCACTTGGAAAAAACAATATAGAGAAAAGGTAAATGCGTTAAAAATGCAGAAGAAGGCTAAAAAGGAGTGTGAGGCAAAAAAGGATTTAAAACTAAATAAAAACGAAAAATGATGCAAAATTAAAAAAGTTGCAACTCGTCAAAAGGTTTTTAATACATGGTCCGATATTAAATCTTAAAAAGTCAGACACCTTCGGTGGACGATTTTTAGGCACTTATAAAATCGACTTTTTCGCCAATTTTTGGAAAAATTACTTTAAGGTTTAATTTCATTAAAATTGAGTTTGTTACGTTCTTAGTGAATTGCAGACGTTCAAATAAATTCTGAAATTTATTTGAACTTGACCAGAGAGGGGAGGGGGGGCTAGAATGACTTTTTTCTCAATTTTCAAGTTTGACCGCCTGTACCATTAAAACTAGTAGACCGATGGAAGCGAATCTAACTGTTTTTTGCTCTTCTTGATGTCATCTTTTAAAATCGAGTTTTTGGCAAAATTTTAAACAATTTACTTTTAGGGTTAATATAATTAGGATTGAATTTGTTACGTTCTTAGTGAGTTGCTGAAATTCCTATCAGCAACGATGGTGTCGAACGGTGTAGAAAAAAATTTTCTGTTTTTTTTTTTGAACTAGACCAAAGGGGAGGGCGCTTTTACTTTTTTCTCAATTTTCAAGTTTGAACGCCTGTAACTTTAGAACGAGTGCACCGATGGGAGCGAATCCACCTGTATTTTGCTCTTCTTGATGTCCTCTTTTACCTCCCGCCAATACAAGTCCCGTAGATGCAACATTTTCGGAGAGACGACCCTTCGGTGGGTGATTTTTGAGCACTTTTAAAATCGAGCTTTTGGTTAATTTAAAAAAAACTACTTTAAGGGTAAAGTTCATTCGAATTGAGTTTTTACATTCTTCGGGAATTGCAGACGTGCCATTCCGATGAAAACACCAAAAAAATGTCCCAATTTTTTTTTAAACTCACCAAAGGAGGGGATTTTTTTCTCAAGTTTCAACTTGGACTCCCTGTAACTTTAGGACGAGTGGACCGTTTGGAGTGTATTCACCTGTTTCCTTTCCTTCAACAGAAGTCATGTAGGTGCAATATTTTCGGAGTTAGACCCTTTCGGGGGTTGGTTTTTGAGGCACTTTTAAATCGAGTTTATGGCAAATTAAAAAAAAAACTACTTCAAGTGTTAACTTCATTCGAATTGGGTTTGTTACATTCTTAGGGAATTGCAGACGTGCCTTCCGATCAAAAACTGCAAAGAAAAATTTCGTAAATTTTCTTGAACTTGTCTAAGGGGGGGGGGGGGGGGGTAGTACGACTTTTTTCTCAATTTCCAAGTTTGACCGCCTATAACTTTAAAACGAGTGCACTGATTAGAGTGAATCCAACTGTTTTTTTGCTCTTCTTAATGTCCGCTTTCACCTCTTGCCAACAGTCCCGTAGAGGCCACATTATCGGAGAGACCACCTTGGGTTGGGCGATTTTCATTTACATGCCATTCTGCTGAACAACAGTAATGCAAAATTTCCGATTTTTTCTTGAACTTGACCAAAGAGTGGGCATTACGACTTTTTCTCAATTTTCAACTTTGACTCCTTTTAACTTTAGAACGACTGGACCGATTGGAGTGAGTCCACCTGTTTTTTGCTCTTCTCGATGTCCCCTTTCACCTGCCGTCAACATAAGGCCCGTAGGTGCAACATTTTTGGAGTTAGGCCCCTTCGGTAGCCGATTTTTAGGCACTTTTAATTCGAGTTTTTGACCAATTTAAAAAAAACTACTGCAAGAGTTAACTTCATTCGAATGGAGTTTGTTACGTTCTTAGGGAATTATTGACATACCTTTCCGATAAAAAATTGCAATATTTTTTTTAAATTGACACAAGGGGGGTGTTGGGTCTTTTTTCTCAATTTTCAACTTTGAATCCCTGTAACTTTAGAACGAGTGCACCGATTGGAGTGAATCCAACTGTTTTTTGTTCTTCTTGAAGTCCTCTTTCACCTCCCGCTATCGGAAGTTCGGTAAGGGCAATATTTTTGCAATATATATACAAAAGTCCCATAGGTGCAGCATTTTCGGAGTTAGACCCTTTTGGGGGTCGATTTTTGGCACTTCTAAAAACGAGTTTTTGGCCAATTTTTGAAAAAATTACATTAATGGTTAATTACGTTAGAATTGAGTTTGTTACCTTTCTAGTGAAGTGCAGACGGTCCATTCCCATCAAGTACAGCAAAAAAAGTTTCTGA
Organism: Taphrorychus bicolor; assembly: GCA_951812265.1. Lineage (NCBI taxonomy): Eukaryota > Metazoa > Arthropoda > Insecta > Coleoptera > Curculionidae > Taphrorychus > Taphrorychus bicolor. Next base: position 6,944,280 of record OX638300.1, read on the forward strand.
AATTTTTTGAACTTGATCATAGGGAGGGGGGGGGCTATAACAACTTTTTTCTCAATTTTTAAGTCTGACCGCCTGTAACTTTAGAACAAGTGCACGGATGGGAGTGAATCGACCTGTTTTCTGCTCTTCTTGATGTCCTTATTACCTCCCACCAACAGAAGTCAACTGTGCGTTATAACTCAATAATTCAGAAGAAAAATAAATATGCAATTCAAACATAATAAGAGTTTTTGAGATACTACCTTCTTTTCGAGACCGAGACCGAGACTCGTGTTGCTACTATGAGACCAAGACCGAGATTACGCGAGTCTCGGTCTCGGTCTTAATGCACAAGACCGAGACCGAGACCGAGACTCAATTATAAATTCGAGACAGAGACCGAGAGTATGTAAGTCTCGGTCTCGGTCTTGGTCTCGTGAAGCTCTATTCCTGCCACTTCCAATCTGGACATAGTTAGTTAGACAAGTGTGAACAGGTGATAGTGTTCTTGGGTTAGAGTCATAGTTAGAGCTGTTAGCAAGAATAGTTAGTTAGAGTAAAAGCTCGGCACGGTTTGGTTACGTGTCGTTCAGTAGTCAAATCAGTGAACGTTGAGACGCAAGGAAGATCACTTCGTCCATTACTGTAGTGCGTTTGAGAATATCCGGCGCAGTTGTGGATGAAACATCAGGAAAAATTCTATTTGGACTTCGGCTTCAAAGCCCGGGAAACACATTAGAAAATAAAGAACTTGTTTATTTTCAAAAACAACGGGCATGTCGTTGTCATTATTTGGAAAATTCGGAGTGGACCAGGATTTTCGTGACAAATCTTAATTAAATAGTCTACGTCCAAAAACAACCCTAGTTTGCTGTTAAACTGCAGTCGAAGAATGCTTCGTTACAGTAAAACAAGAGGTTGAATTGTATTTTAAGAAACCAAATAAATTGTTTTATTCTTACCGTTAGAGATATTTTAATAACATTTGACGGGTGTCATTAGCGACGAAAAACGATCGTTTTTCGTCGCCGGGGGAATAAGTGACAACTTATATATGACACAATAATGAACAAGGGGAATAAATACCACGGAATGTCGGGAAGCACGGGAGATCACTTCGCCCATTGCCTCATCGCCTTTGATAATGTCTGTGGCAGTTGTGGACGAAACATCAGAATAGAATTCCATTGAACTACGGCTTCAAAGCGCGGAAAACACTTTGGATTGTATTTTGACCGGCCATAAAAGTCATCACAGTCTTATTTTTGAATTCTTTATTCAATATCTGAAAATATACCACCAGATAGTCAATATTTATGGAGCCTATGGTTGCCGTCGGGTTTCATGTAGAATTCATAAATGCGTTCTTTTAAGATTTCTCTTCGCTTGGCCATGGCAGACATCGAGATCTGTGACAATAAGAAAAGTTCTATATTCAGCGTGTAGTCAAAATCAATCCAATCGAAGCTTAGTTGATCGAATAAGAGAGGATAGGACCTCTACACTGGACGAACAATGCGATACTCAGAAGAGAAGAGGCTCCAAAATTAATAACAATGGACTTGAAACCTTAACGAGCTTTAGCAAAGCCACAAACACGTCAAGAACCGCAAAGAATGATGATGGCGTCTTAATTTCTCTCAGGACTCAATCCTAAAGTCGCCAAATTTGGGAGATCGTTGCCACTGTGAGAAAAAATGATGACATAAATGAAGAAGAAGAAGAATGAGGGCTTCTCTGTGGGACCCTGAATCTATTCCGAGAGTAGCAGTAGAGACTTGGACTGATAAAACGACCTGTCAGACCCAATTCTAGACTCTGGGGAGCGCAACTCTCATGGTAAATGGTATCACTGTTCAGTAATATAACAAGTTCAAGCATTCAACGGGTGGCGACAAATCCTCCTACCCTTTCCTCTCTAACTTCTTGCCTACCAAATTTCCTACCAAGCAAGCAGTACCCATAACTAACGTGCGTAATATGACCAACGTAAGCAATGTGTAGCCGCGATAAGTAGTTGAGTTCTTTTTACATCGGCGTGCCCTTGTACCTGCAAACTACATCACTGGACATCAACTTTCAATTCAGACGATACGCGACCCTCGTATATCGGTATTTCGCAGGTATAGAAAGTGCTTGAACTCTTTGTGTTCTTAAACTGCGGTGGTACTAACCTCAATGTGCCAGCCTATTGCTTCTAGCAGACGCCTCAAAAGGAAATGCTAACAAATACGTCATTATTAAGTCATTCTCCGGAAAAGTAGAATTTCTCGGTTTCAGGAATCTTTCCCGTGTTAGAAGCCAATCTCCACTAGTAGATAGTGCTATCTATTCACAAAACTTTGACATCTCGTTACCCTTGGAAATTTGAATTCGACGTTGTTTTTTGACATAAAGAAAGGGGAGATAGGTAGAGAAAAAAATAATTTTCCATGGCTGCTAAGATGGCAAAAAATTCTGAAAAGTGAATAAATGAGATCTCCACTGGTAGGAGTGATTGATTACCTCTTATCACTCCTGGATATCGCTTTTTTGTTAAACGAACGATTAGCCTAATACAGAACTACCATTTATCCATTCGTGTTGCCAAGTTTACATTTTCGTTGCTTGATTTACAGTCATTCGATCACGGGGGTTCCTAAAAACCATTCCAAATGGCTGGTTATAGATGGTTCACCAGACAAAATCCAAAAAACAAAAAATAACAAAAAAAAATCTTAATTATGCATGGTTTAAGTCTTTTCGTCCTTTTTATTTGTACATGTTGTTTTAATTCTGAGTAAAATGCTTGAGTTATAGCTTTGGAGCGACGCATTGACCTCTCTATTTTGATGTTTTCTTTGACATGTCGAGATTTTTTTTGAAAAGTTCGTTCTTGCCCCCTAGTTTTGATAACTTGTATTTGTACAAATTCACTCGTCTTAATTGGCTCTATCGTTGATGTTGGCTTTTTCTTGCCCCGACGATATATTAATCATGCACACAGCAACACTCCAAGAGTTTTCGTAATAAAGTTGCTTAATTTTATTTCAGAACTGAGACAAACATTGAGAATCCATAGCTAAATGATGCAAAGAGCTTTGGCCATAAGGCAAAAAAGAACATATTTAATTCAACAGTCTAGTTATTCCTGTTTGGTGGAAACAGAATCACAAAATGCAGGAAGGTTTATTAATCTTCCGATTGAGCATAAGTGCCCACATTTATTAGGGTTATTTACGTTTAATTCAGCTACGTCACTGCGTTGCGGTTGATACGTTTCTGCAAATCGGAGAATTAATTGATTCCGTTGCCACGATCGGCAACTAGAAAATTTACATTGAAAAAGGAACATTCCGGCACGTTGGTAGCGGCTTCGTTTTTATGTCCGTAACGAGCTGATCTAAAAAAGATAATTAACCCATTAACACTAGAACACCTTGTATGACAAGCTCTAATGACATTGCACTTCAGATACTTTTATGTTTTGTGGAATGGCATGTTTCAGTGGCGTATATTTTCTAAATGAAAATTACAAATAAAACTGACAATTTGTTTTAAGAGAATGCTTTGAAATGAAGAATATGTATTTAAAAAAACATTTTAGTGATTTTTAATTTGAAAAGATATCATGAATTTAGTCATTTTTAATTTTACCTCAAATCAAAATTCAAAAAATTGCTTTCTGCTAAAAAGAAGCTTTTAAAAGATAGTCCTTTTTATCAACCTCAATTTTTTCTTTGTCCACTGCCTGTCTTTCCGCATGTCGTTTATCCAGTGACAGTGACAGTATTGGAGTTACAATATGGTGCCGAGTGAATTAGACGTGCACAATTTGCCTTCTGCTAGAGCTTGTCGGAAGTGTAAAATAACCCCAGTGACGGGTTCGAAATGTGGTGGTAGAATTAAATGTATAAGGTGTTGTGCTGAACCTGCAACTCACCTTGATGATTCAGTTTCCAGTGACTTTGCGGAGACCGTTCCCAGGCAGCACACTAGTCGTATAGACATCTAAATGGCGACATGAGGTTGAGCCAAAAGACGTCCAAATGTCACATACACAAGACGTCTATTTGTTGACGTCGGTCTGACGTCTGGGTTTAGACGTCTTCCGACGTCCATTTAATGACGTCTATCATTACGTATTTAAAAAATCTTTTATTGGAAATATATTACTGGTGGCTAGCAGGGTTAAATCAAATAATACTCTTCTTCATCAGAACATTGCCAACGTTTCTACTACTCATTTAGACTTCCTCAGAGCTAAAACGCAAAAAAAGCTATGCGTAACGAATCCATAGGCGTAGCATATAATAGAAATACATGCTTATTTAAGATGATTTAAGATAACTGAATTCATATATGAAATAAATACGAAAGTGTAAACACTATACAAGGATTTAACATTTCACAGTAATAAACAAAAAAGTAAAAACGAGTGATTACCTATTTCATGGAAGCAGAAATTAACACATTTCCACCACTGGTACGTCTCACTTGTTAAATTTTTTTCAGCATTCTGAAATGTTAAATCCTTTTAGTGTTTACACTGTTCTATTTATCATATATGAATTTAGATAGACAATAATCGATGGAAAAGACTTGCTTTCCATCATCTTAAATAACCCTACTAGTCAGAAGTCTGAGCAGAAAAAAAAAATTGGATTATTTTGATCGTTATAATATGATGACCGTTCATGGTCGTCCACTGGACGTCCATCTGTTGCTGCCTATCGGACGTCAAAAAGTTGACGTCTTCGAGACGCCCTGCTTAGGTCAATTGACGTATTGACCAAAAATGATTTAAAACCGAAGTCCAGCAGACGTGCAACTGGTCAGTTGTGCTACCTGGATTGTTGAGGTTGGGGCATCAGAGATGGAGATCGCCTACTTGAGAAGGTTGCTGGACGAGGACAAGTTGGTGCGGGAAAAAGATGTTGTGATACGGACGCAGGGTGAGTTAATTGAATTCCTAAAGGACCAAATTTCGATTTTAAAATCAAAAATAAACCACCACCATCGTAATACGCCTCCAAACGGCAACACTTCTTCTTTTTCTTATGACGCCGTCTCCCTCCGAAGTTTCGCGATCCAACTGTTTATAATGGTGCGTGAAACTTCACCCCTGAATAAGATATCGAATTCTACCGTCTAGCCACATTTTTTTTTCCCCTCGATCCTTCCCTCAATGATAAGGGGGAGTATTTTATATCGCTCTCCTCTCATGATGTGACCGATGTATTGCTGATTTCTTTCTTTTAGTGTTGTTAACCGCTCTTTATCATTATGCATCCGCCTGAGTACCTCTTCGGTGATTATTTGGTCTATCCAGGATACGCGCAGACAACGTCTATATAAGTAGCATATAGAAAAAGCGGGAAGATATAGCAGCGTAGCATTCGCACACGCAGCTGAAGACTCAGGTCACAGCAAACGAGGAAGCTGTTCATTGATGTAAATGAGCATCTGGCCTGTTCGATCCTTCCAAGAATTTCGAGTTTAAGGACATTGGTTTCGTTGACGAACGCACCAAGATCTTTCAGAACAGAGACTTGTTGTACACCCGCGTTGATAATTCTGAGTGTTGCCAGTTTTGGTGTCTTGGAGAATATAACAATCTGGGGCACGGCAACGTTCTTTGTGGTCCAACGGCAACACACTGAACGTCCGTTGTGTTCCCAACGGCAACACCCCGAACCAAAACTCCTCTGTAGCTACGGACCGACGTCACGTGATTTCATCTCCAAAGAACTATCACTAGCCCGCATGTGACCAACGTAGTCCCTTCTTATCTTCAACATATCAATGTTAATCGTGTGACATCATCGGACGAGAAACGAACGCGGCCATACCAACAGCGTTCTCGGGACAAATACCGGGAACACTTGGAGAAGGATAAACCACCAGATAATGGTTTTAAGCCACGTGCGATGGATGATGGACGGAAGTTTTCCTAAGGCAACATACTACCTTTCAGTGTCTTTCAAATAAGATTGATAACCTTAATATTTTTTTTAGAAAACAAAACTTTTATCTTTTTATGTCTTTCCAAGCACTGGTTCGACTCTGATACCCTGACCTTAGTTAATCTTTATGGATACACTCCGGTTGGCCAATATATGAGACCTCGTGGCAGACACGGTGGTACATGTATCTACTCTGATAATACTATACCGTGCGATGTGCTGGATCTTTCTCAATTTTGTATAGAGCACACTGCGGAGTTCTGTGGCGTAAAGAATGGGAAACTTAAAACAATTTTAATTTGTGTATATCGATCGTGTGTGTCTGAATTTGATTCATTCATTGAGCCTTTTGGTATGCCTGCCTATTTGTCTGATTTGAGATGTAAGCTTCCTATTGTCGGTAACTTCAATGTGGATTCCCTCTCCGAATCGTCTAGACTATCACATGATATATCTAGTGGTTAGGCAGTGTTGGAACAACTTGGCAATGACTTGTGGAAATTTCTGGTTAATATGTTCCATGGCTTCTTAACGGGTATCATCGTGAAGAGTAAAACAACATCGAATCTAACAAGAATTGCTCCTGTAGAAGGAGTCGGAGAATGCAGTTTTTCGACGAAATGATTGGAGGTTTTTATAAAGCTGTCAGTATTTCCCATTTTAGGTTGCAGCAGTTTTGTGAGGTGTTTTGCGATATCGTAGGCCGGGCTCACTATGGGTCTCAGTGGCACGTCCGGTTTGTGGATCCTTGATTAAATTGTTGGTGGCCCTCTTAGAATCCGGCCGATTGAATCACGAGTTAGCATCTTGTAGGTGGTTGGATCTAACAGTGTCCTGATTTTTACTTCGTAATCTGATGTTGATATTACTGCGTTTCCTTTACCAGCTGGTAAAATGAGAATATCCTTGTTTTCGTTCAAGGCTTTCAGAACTTTTCTTTCTACAAAGGTGAGATTGCTTTTTGGTGGTTTTGCGCTTGTAGAATTCGTGACGTCTCCATCCTTATCTGTTCAGCCGTCTGCATTGGCAACTGCCGTATTCCGGTCTTCACAGGTTTTCTTCCTGTGGTCTCTTTCACAGGAATCTCTTCCACAGGTATCCTGTATGGAGGCAGGTACCCTATGGCAAAATTTCCTTCCTTGTTGAGAACGCTCAGTTCGTCTTTTGACAGTTCTTTGTCGGCCAAATTGACTATAACCTTGCGTTGACTCTCTTCGGACGTGAGGTTTAATGTGTCCGGCGAATGGTTGGTGGCATTTAGTGCGTCAAATTTCTTCCTTTGTCGGATCGTTGCGACGGCTTTAGCTGCAATCTTCCGTTCATGTGTCAAATACCACGGAGCTCACCACATTCGAATCAGTCAACATCGGGAAGCACGGGAGATCACTTCGCCCATTGACTCATTGTTTTTGATAATGTCTAATGCAGCTGGAGCTGGAGACGAAACGTCAGGAGGAAATTCCGTTGGACCACGGCTTCAAAGCCCGGAAAACACTTTAGATTAGATTGTATTTTGACCAGCCGTGAACCCATTCAGAGTCCAATCAAGCTCTTTGTAACTCTTTATTAACAATAACATCAACAGATTTGTCGCACGCGTCTTCCTAGCTTCTTATTTTGGTTGTTTTTAACATTGGTCCTTTACTGCAATTCGACCATGAAGAAACTCACCCTATAACAACACAACTTCCCAATGGTCTAGAGACATGGACAGAGCAAACAAATTGCGATATTTTCCTAAAACTGGTCCTGTTTTTTGACCGGAAGTCAGCTATTTTTAAGGGATTCATGATGTAATTTAATCATCAGAGGACTCCAATTGGCGAATTGCTATTTCGGATAATTTGAGGTAAAACGTCAGGCAAATTCGCCCGATGTTTTTTTTTCCCACTGCTAAAAAGAAGTGACAAAATTGTAAAACAGGAGGGACTCTCCAGGTCGATATAGTTTTCGAAAATACCGGGACCGGGAAGTGATAGTTGTTCCTTCCAGAACTCTAATTTCTTCTTTGCTGTGCATGTGTAACTTGAGCTCAGCGTACTATTATTAAGTAATTGTGCTGCGCATTTTTGCAAAAATTGTTGAGTTTTAGATAAGTTGAGTTGTTGATAAGTACGGGGTGTTCATTATAAAACTTCATCTAGTTGGCTGTGAAATGTCAAAAGAAAAGGATGGAGAAACAAAAGTCCATTTACTTTGATTATGTCATCCTTTTCTGTCAAAATTTCATAGCCTGCTAGTTGAAGTTTTAAAATGAACACTCCGTATTAGCTAACACATTTATCTTTGGTACTCTTGCAAGTGGAGGCTTCATTTGTTACTAGCTCTCTCAACTTTAATTTTTAATCATTTAATTTCACCTCTATCAAGGGCACATAAGTATAGCAGTTTTGAATCAACTAAGGTCATCACTAGTCTATCTAAGATCGCCAGGCAAATAGAAGACCACAAATAAAAACACACAGTTTTTGGTTACAAATTTAATCAACACTATTTAAATCATTTTAATACATCGTGCCTGTTTTCTTAATTTTTCTTTTGTCTGTAACCTGTAGTTTTAATTTTAGTGACTGTAGTTGGACCGATGAAACCAGGGACTCGAACCTTTTTGGATTATGGATTTCGATACCGCTCTAAAGTGAAAGATAAGTGTTCCGCTTCTATTTTCTTAATAATTTTTTTCATACAAAACTGTTTCTGGACGGTTTCCAAAAATTGTTTAGGTACCACATAAGGTTCCAGAAGAAAATTTGAGATGCTTAAAAACCAAATTATGAGATAATGGCTGGATGTTTTCTTGGGTTGTGGTCCTTTTTTTAATTAAATAAGGTACAGCGGGTGCTTCAAACTTCGTGTTTTATTTTATAGGCTTGACGTTTCGACACAAATTGGTGCCTTCACCAGAGTTTTGTACTACAACATGCGGAATACTTAATTAAGTTCGACACAAGTCACACGCAAGTCAATTCGACACAAATTGGTGCCTGATGAGCAATTTGTTTCGAAACGTCAAGCCTATAAAATAAACAACGAAGTTTGAAGCACCCGCTGTACCTTATTTAATTAAAAAAAGGACTACAACCCAAGAAAACAACCAGCCATATAACTACAAGTCAAATCCAAATATTTATTTTCTATAAAATTTGTTATTATTTTTTATATATTTCCATTATAAATAAAAAGAAATAAATAAATATAAAAACTTCAAATTTCTTTATAAAGAAACTCTTTCTTTATAAAGAAACTCTTTCTTTATAAAGAAACTTCGATCTTTTATCTTTGTCTTGGCGTAGTCTAGGTAGAAAGAGACAAAAAAATTGAAGAAAGGCTAGAAAGAGATTGATAGAGAAAACAATTGTTTCTCTCTATCTCCTTCTATATTCTGCGCTGTATGAACTCTGGCCGTACGGCCATGTTTGCTTCTCTCTAGTAATAGAAAGTTAAAACCGAAAAATACCGTTATTTTCTCACAAAATTTTAGCCGTTCCGATACTTATAACATTTCAAATAGATGTCGCATTAAATATTCCGATTCCAGTTCGGGTTGCTTGACGTTTCGACACAAATTGCTGCCTTCATCAGGCACCAATTTGTGTCGAATTGACTTGTGTGTGACTTGTGTCGAACTTAATTAAGTATTCCGTATGTTGTAGTACAAAACTCTGGTGAAGGCACCAATTTGTGTCGAATCGTCAAGCCTATAAAATAAACCACGAAGTTTGAAGCACCCGCTGTACCTTATTTAATTAAAAAAAGGACTACAACCCAAGAAAACAACCATCCATATAACTACAAGTCAAATCCAAATATTTATTTTCTATAAAATTTGTTATTATTTACTATATATTTCTATTATAAATAAAAAAAATAAAAAAATATAAAAACTTCAAATTTCTTTATAAAGAAACTCTTTCTTTATAAAGAAACTCCGATATTTTATCTTTGTCTTGGCGTAGTCTAGGTAGAAGGAGACAAAAAAATTGAAGAAAGGCTAGAAAGAGATTGATAGAGAAAACAATTGTTTCTCTCTATCTCCTTCTATATTCTGCGCTGTATGAACTCTGGCCGTATGGCCATGTTTGTCTCTCTCTAGTAATAGAAAGTTAAAACCGAAAAATACCGTAATTTTCTCACCAAATTTTAGCGGTTCCGGTACTTATAACATTTCAAAAAGATGTCGCATTAAATATTCCGATTCCAGTTCGGGTTGCTTGACGTTTCGACACAAATTGCTGCCTTCATCAGACACCAATTTGTGTCGAATTGACTTGTGTGTGACTTGTGTCGAACTTAATTAAGTATTCCATATGTTGTAGTACAAAACTCTGGTGAAGGTACCAATTTGTGTCGAAACGTCAAGCCTATAAAATAAACCACGAAGTTTGAAGCACCCGCTGTACCTTATTTAATTAAAAAAATGACCACAACCCAAGAAAACAACCAGCCATATAACTACAAGTCAAATCCAAATATTTATTTTCTATAAAATTTGTTATTATTTTTTATATATTTCTATTATAAATAAAAAAAAAATAAAAAAATATAAAAACTTCAAATTTCTTTATAAAAAACTCTTTCTTTATAAAGAAACTCCGATATTTTATCTTTGTCTTGGCGTAGTCTAGGTAGAAGGAGACAAAAAAATAGTAGAAAGGCTAGAAAGAGATTGATAGAGAAAACAATTGTTTCTCTCTATCTCCTTCTATATTCTGCGCTGTATGAACTCTGGCCGTATGGCCATGTTTGCCTCTCTCTAGTAATAGAAAGTTAAAACCGAAAAATACCGTTATTTTCTCACAAAATTTTAGCTGTTCCGGTACTTATAACATTTCATATAGATGTCGCATTAAATATTCCGATTCCAGTTCGGGTTGCTTGACGTTTCGACACAAATTCTTGCCTTCATCAGGCACCAATTTGTGTCGAATTGACTTGCGTGTGACTTGTGTCGAACTTAATTAAGTATTCCGTATGTTGTAGTACAAAACTCTGGTGAAGGCACCAATTTGTGTCGAAACGTCAAGCCTATAAAATAAACCACGAAGTTTGAAGCACCCGCTGTACCTTATTTAATTAAAAAAAGGACCACAACCCAAGAAAACAACCAGCCATATAACTACAAGTCAAATCCAAATATTTATTTTCTATAAAATTTGTTATTATTTTTAATATATTTCTATTATAAATAAAAAAAATAAAAAAATATAAAAATTTCAAATTTCTTTATAAAGAAACTCTTTCTTTATAAAGAAACTCCGATATTTTATCTTTGTCTTGGCGTAGTCTAGGTAGAAGGAGACAAAAAAATTGAAGAAAGGCTAGAAAGAGATTGATAGAGAAAACAATTGTTTCTCTCTATCTCCTTCTATATTCTGCGCTGTATGAACCCTGGCCGTAGGGCCATGTTTGTCTCTCTCTAGTAATAGAATGGTAAAACCGAAAAATACCGTTATTTTCTCACAAAATTTTAGCGGTTCCGGTACTTATAACATTTCAAATAGATGTCGCATTAAATATTCCGATTCCAGTTCGGGTTGCTTGACGTTTCGACACAAATTGCTGCCTTCATCAGGCACCAATTTGTGTCGAGTTGACTTGTGTCGAACTTAATTAAGTATTCCGTATGTTGTAGTACAAAACTCTGGTGAAGGCACCAATTTGTGTCGGAACATCAAACCTATAAAATAAACAACGAAGTTTGAAGCACCCGCTGTACCTTATTTAATTAAAAAAAGGACCACAACCCAAGAAAACAACCAGCCATATAACTACAAGTCAAATCCAAATATTTATTTTCTATAAAATTTTTTATTATTTTTTATATATTTCTATTATAAATAAAAAAAAATAAAAAAATATAAAAACTTCAAATTTCTCTATGAAGATACTCTTTCTTTATAAAGAAACTCCGATATTTTATCTTTGTCTTGGCGTAGTCTAGGTAGAAGGTGACAAAAAAATTGAAGAAAGACTAGAAAGAGATTGATAGAGAAAACAATTGTTTCTCTCCATCTCCTTCTATATTCTGCGCTGTATGAACTCTGGCCGTACGGCCATGTTTGTCTCTCTCTAGTAATAGAAAGTTAAAACCGAAAAATACCGTTATTTTCTCACAAAATTTTAGCTGTTCCCGTACGTATAACATTTCAAATAGATGTCGCATTAAATATTCCGATTCCAGTTCGGGTTGCTTGACGTTTCGACACAAATTGCTGCCTTCATCAGGCACCAATTTGTGTCGAATTGACTTGCGTGTGACTTGTGTCGAACTCAATTAAGTATTCCGTATGTTGTAGTACAAAACTCTGGTGAAGGCACCAATTTGTGTCGAAACGTCAAGCCTATAAAATAAACCACGAAGTTTGAAGTACCCGCTGTACCTTATTTAATTAAAAAAAGGACCACAACCCAAGAAAACAACCAGCCATATAACTACAAGTCAAATCCAAATATTTATTTTCTATAAAATTCGTTATTATTTTTTATATATTTCTATTATAAATAAAAGAAATAAAAAAATATAAAAACTTCAAATTTCTTTATAAAGAAACTCTTTTTTTATAAAGAAACTCCGATATTTTATCTTTGTCTTGGCGTAGTCTAGGTAGAAGGAGACAAAAAAATTGAAGAAAGGCTAGAAAGAGATTGATAGAGAAAACAATTGTTTCTCTCTATCTCCTTTTATATTCTGCGCTGTATGAACCCTGGCCGTAGGGCCATGTTTGTCTCTCTCTAGTAATAGAAAGTTAAAACCGAAAAATACCGTTATTTTCTCACAAAATTTTAGCGGTTCCGGTACTTATAACATTTCAAATAGATGTCGCATTAAATATTCCGATTCCAGTTCGGGTTGCTTGACGTTTCGACACAAATTGCTGCCTTCATCAGGCACCAATTTGTGTCGAATTGACTTGTGTGTGACTTGTGTCGAACTTAATTAAGTATTCCGTATGTTGTAGTACAAAACTCTGGTGAAGGCACCAATTTGTGTCGAATCGTCAAGCCTATAAAATAAACCACGAAGTTTGAAGCACCCGCTGTACCTTATTTAATTAAAAAAAGGACTACAACCCAAAAAAACAACCATCCATATAACTACAAGTCAAATCCCAATATTTATTTTCTATAAAATTTGTTATTATTTTTTATATATTTCTATTATAATTAAAAAAATATAAAAACTTCAAATTTCTTTATAAAGAAACTCCGATATTTTATCTATGTCTTGGCGTAGTCTAGGTAGAAGGAGACAAAAAAATTGAAGAAAGGCTAGAAAGAGATTGATAGAGAAAACAATTGTTTCTCTCTATCTCCTTCTATATTCTGCGCTGTATGAACTCTGGCCGTATGGCCATGTTTGCCTCTCTCTAGTAATAGAAAGTTAAAACCGAAAAATACCGTTATTTTCTCACAAAATTTTAGCGGTTCCGGTACTTATAACATTTCAAATAGATGTCGCATTAAATATTCCGATTCCAGTTCGGGTTGCTTGACGTTTCGATACAAATTGCTGCCTTCATCAGGCACCAATTTGTGTCGAATTGACTTGTGTGTGACTTGTGTCGCACTTAATTAAGTATTCCATATGTTGTAGTACAAAACTCTGGTGAAGGCACTAATTTGTGTCGAAACGTCAAGCCTATAAAATAAACCACGAAGTTTGAAGCACCCGCTGTACCTTATTTAATTAAAAAAAGGACCACAACCCAAGAAAACAACCAGCCATATAACTACAAGTCAAATCCAAATATTTATTTTCTATAAAATTTGTTATTATTTTTTATATATTTCTATTATAAATAAAAAAATATAAAAACTTCAAATTTCTTTATAAAGAAACTCTTTCTTTATAAAGAAACTCCGATATTTTATCTTTGTCTTGGCGTAGTCTAGGTAGAAGGAGACAAAAAAATTGAAGAAAGGCTAGAAAGAGATTGATAGAGAAAACAATTGTTTCTCTCTATCTCCTTCTATATTCTGCGCTGTATGAACTCTGGCCGTAGGGCCATGTTTGTCTCTCTCTAGTAATAGAAAGTTAAAACCGAAAAATACCGTTATTTTCTCACAAAATTTTAGCGGCTCCGGTACTTATAATTAATATAATATTAAGTATTCCGTATGTTGTAGTACAAAACTCTGGTGAAGGCACCAATTTGTGTCGAAACGTCAAGCCTACAAAATAAACAACGAAGTTTGAAGCACCCGCTGTACCTTATTTAATTAAAAAAAAGGACCACAACCCAAGAAAACAACCAGCCATATCCAAGTCAAATCCAAATATTTATTTTCCATAAAATTTGTTATTATTTTTTATATATTTCTATTATAAATAAAAAAATATAAAAACTTCAAATTTCTTTATAAAGAAACTCTTTCTTTATAAAGAAACTCCGATATTTTATCTTTGTCTTGGCGTAGTGTAGGTAGAAGGAGACAAACAAATTTAAGAAATAGAGATAGAAATATTGAAGACTAACCTAAACCTCATTTGACGAGTAAGTCTGTTAGACCTATTTTGGGATCTTACAAAAAACGCGTTTCACAGATTTGGCGGTGATGATGGCTCTAAGCCGAAACTAGTCCGTCTAAAAAATATTATATTTATGGCCGAAGTATACACTTTTTTCTTCCGAACCTACATATTTCACCTTAAATATTGTTTGATGTAGTTTCTTACAATTTGACCCATTCAAACTGCCATCAATCTTCCCGATTCCCGTTTATAACCTATTCATCCTATTTACCTCTAATTCCTCTAGAAAACGCAGTTGATCTGAAGAAGACATATAACAAGAGGAACTAGCGCGATATCGCACACATCGCTCATTATCAAGGCGAAATCTAATTAAAGCAAACAAGTACAGCCTAAACCCAGGTGTTCTTAGTTCACCTGCTCCGTTGTTTGTCGGAGAGATTAGAATGTCATCGTGGTATCAACGGAATTAAAATATTATTAGATTCTGGCTCATAGTTGTCAAGACCAGGATTTCGGCCGTTGATGTATAACCGATCGCAAAAAGGAAATAACGGCCCATGATTGATGGAAATTGATTGTCGAGGTTGCTCGCCGAAATTGCTAATTTTGTTTGTTTTGAAGGGATCACCGAGATATGTCGAACGATTGATTGTTTGATTTAATGGTTTTGTGCATGCCCCGATGCAATAGACTAAACTCCAGGAGCGGAGTGGAATCGAAGAAAGAGCCTGTGGTATTCCCTCAAAACACTGAATTAAAGGACTATGTCACAGGGATAGAAAACGGGTTGATATGTCTCAATAAACCTTGTGAATAAATGAATGAAGTGAATTACCGCTTTTAAACAAACACTGATCTAAACATTTCAATGTTGCTGTGTACTGTGCTATTAAGAGGTGATGTCAAGCAAATGATAAATTGTCCACTTCTCGCAGACTCGAGGAGTAATTTTTCGATTAACCATGTACCATAAGTACTAATTAATAGCAATAAATTAAGCACGCAGCATTTTTTTAAATAATGATGTTCTATTAATAAGTTTATACTATGTTTTTAATTAACCTCATGTCGAATATAGCTGTACATAATAAACTTGTAATTGACGTGAAACACATATTTTTGTAACATTTACTGTATAGGAGGTGAACAAAAAAATTACCGAATACTAATGTGTAATAAATAACGATAATTAAAGAAGCTTTGTGGGACAGGCAAAAAACTAGCGGTGTTTTAAATGGATTTTTAGTTCCAAGGTGAATTGTTTTTACAGTATTTTTGTATTATCGTGCTCGTGAAAAAAATTTACGCCCATGTCTTCATTTGACTGAGGCTAACTAATAAAAGCAAACTTTCCTGTCTAAAAAATTGAAAAAAAAACTATTTCTAAGGCAACACTTTCCGTTAGGCTTGTTTTTACTGTGGGAGAAATGCGTTGATATTTCTTCTTCTTTCTACTTTCGATCTTCACCCTAAGACCTACTAAGGCTTTTTTTTTATTTTAAGTAAAGGAAAAACTAGCTTTTTTATTGATAAAAAAAACATGTATATTTTTTTTACTGATACTTACTGATATATTTTTACCACACAACTTTTACAAGGCGTTTTGAAAGACCAACAACAACACGAAGTCACTGAGTTTGAAGATTTGGGAGATTATGATGAGCTTCAGAAGACATAGCATATGCCCCTAGCAGCTACAGACATCGAAATTCCAGTTTCTAGGTTCTAGAGATCTTCTTGTCATAAACAACCAAACTCTGCAACTTCTACTTCTAACAAGCATATCTGCTACTGGACATTTGTGACAATTTGCAGAAACTCTAGCACTGATTCAGTCAATCCAGGTACATAATGAAAATTCAAGTGACTCAAAAAGAAAAGAAGTTTGACAATGACTCAAATGTGTTTGCAAATCACTGTCAGGTTAAACGGAAAACCCTTATTCGAAGTTACAATGAGATTGGTAAAGGACCTAGCAGGTTCCAATTTGCCAATGAAATTAATGAACTATTGGGTTCAAAATGTATCGGAACTTTATCCACCGACTCACAGGTGGCAGCATTAGTCGAAATTCTTCATAACATCACACCGTCTTTCCTGCGCCGAATTTTTCTTCAAATACAAGGTCTAACTATATACTCTCACTCCGACGTATAAGGCAGAATTTATTATATATTTTATTTATTTTATTATATTCCCTCATGTAGGTGTAATCGTACCTTGAGGCCAATATGCTGACTTAAATCTGATGGGTTGAAGGTCGACCATCTTCCCATCAAATGCACGTGGTTCCATAACGTAGCTCGCAGGTTGCCCTTTCAGTTTTACTACACCACTGGCCTTGGCAACCACATCTAACTTTGGTTGTTTCAATTCTACTTCAACTTTGTCTTCAAATTGATGAAGGTTAGCGTCCCCAGGATTCCAAGACCTCGGGGTTTAGTGGGTTTAGGATAAATAAAACTCCTTTTTTCTCTCAAAAACGCCTACGTTTCGACGTTTCATTTACGTCAAAGAGCATGATGTCATAAATGTTCATGTAATCATCCTCTTTCGCGAGAGAATAGCCCTGATGAAGACGTAAATTAAACGTCGAAACGTAGGCGTTTTATTGGAGTTTTGTTTCTCCTAAACCTACTAACAAACGAGCTCTTTGTCTTCAAAGTTTTAAATTTTTTCATTTATTTGATGAAATTAAATCTACAAGTGGCTTTCTAGGTTGTCGACCGAGCACTTTTTTTAATCTGCTTTTGATTGGTTTCTTCCAATACTTAAAGCCTATAGACGATGTTTTTTTTAATGTTTATTTCTTCTTCTAGGATAGTCATTGCCACTTTGAGATGTTTGCGATTTGGTTCAATTAAAGCACCCTTCATTAGCTCAAGGTGATCTTCCAGGTTTGGTTGTAATCCTGTTTCATTATTTTTTTCCTGTTTACTTTTAAGCGTTTATTAATTTGCATCAATTTTTCAGTATAATATTTTTAAGGACTTCTGGGATTTCCATTTTGATTTGTTTTGCTTGCTTGTTGCTAAGCATTCAATTCTCTGTGATATCCTACTTCTGACACCAATTGTTACGGGACGATCGCTTCAGTTCTAGTCTTTAAAGACTTTTTGGGTTTAAAACTACTTTATTTCGATTTTTTTTCCATATAGAAATTATGTGCACTACCACATTGCTCCGCCGAGCTGTAGACAAGGTTCAGATAGCGCTGATGATTGCCAACGTCCGAAGAGGACAGGGCACCTAAAGAATAAGAATAGATTTTCTTTTTCTCTTTGGCACCTTTTGATAATTCTTCTCCATTTTATATTATTTGAAGTAACTCTTCGCGTTGCTAAATTACTACCTTTTTATAGCCGAAAACGATAGTTGGTGAGCACAAACTTAACAACTAACATTTACAGGTTTATCCCAAAATTCATAGTTAGTGGTGTTAAATATATGTTAAGAAGTAACAGTGACACTTATTTTTTCTTTATTTTATTTTTGGGCCGTCGTGCCTTGTCTATCCTGTGTTAATAGTGAAATTTTACATGTTGTCATTAACGTGTTTTTATGGAACAGGAAGTAATTTTTGCCACGAAGCTCTTTGGACACAAAAAGCCCTTGGGAAGATCGAATATTTGGTCAAAAGGTCAGCGCATATTGGGATTAACAGATGTGTTTAATTTTCCTGTCCCAAACTAGCTGTAGCACAGTCTCTCATAAAGCAACATTATGATGTGCTCTTTGTTAGCAGATTAATAATTTATATAAGATGTGTGCTATTTGGTCCAGGGAGGCTCAAATAAGGATAAATTTGGCTTGATTGGCAAATTCTTTTTAGTACATCATTAACTAAACTTATAGATTTTCTTTAAAGGTTATATTAAAAATAAAGTAGCCTTGCAGTGTAGTAGTAGCTTGTTACAAGCAAATTGGTGATTTGCTCGTACCAATTTGCTTGTCGATCGTTAATCGTTATTTGTCCTAGTCGGCCACATATCGATAATGATGTCGCAAAAATTGTACATGTGTCATGAATACGAGTTATCCAGACTTTCACAGAAAGCCCTTTAGGTCCAAACAGCCTTGAAAAAGACCAAATATATGGTTGAAACGTGTTTGAAAACCAAATATATAGTTGAAACGAGTTGTTGGGCGATTTGAAATATTAAAGGGGTTTCACTCTACCCTGTCCCAAACCCGCTACACTGCAAGACCACTTTACAACATTCGGGACGCAAACTACTAACCATGATTAAAAATAAAATAAAAATGAAATTGGTGCCTTGGATAGAAGAGACTAATAGCACAAACATTCCGTATGTAGTTCATGTTTTTAGTGATCCAGTGGGACACACTTGGGGATTACGTAATCTTTAAAATTCTTTTTAAGAAGAATTGTATCAAATTGTGCTAATATAGCACGCGAATTAGAAACAACTAAAAGCCGCCTAATATTATTTTCATAAATTATACAAAATATGTCTTTTGTCGATATACTGTTGTCAAACAAAACGCAAGTTCAATTAGCGTGAATAATCATATTCTCAAGGTTTCATATTTCATAATACAAGTGTTAATTGTCGAATAATATTGTTTCGACCTCAGATTTCAATCATTCCAGTGTAAAATTTGGTAAAATATATTTTTGTTATTTTACTTTATTTATAAATCGAAAACACTATTTATTTATCCCACAAATAAACACAAATACAATTCCACTACTCAATAACCCACTACATCACACTTTATAGCCTTCTATTATCGTTTGGTACTTTAGCTTACCTATAGTTCGATTAAATGAGACTACTACTAACGGCGGAGCTATTCGCCTTTTATACAAAATCATAAAATTGTAGAAAGGCCTAGAACATTCTTAGAAGAAAAATAATTGATAAGGGACACATAAAAAAAAGGTCGTAAATAACTACGTTCTAAATAAACAAAGCAATAAATCACTCGTGACAGTTCCATGCCGCAGCGCCCGGATAGCCTGCGAGCCGCGAAGGTCCAACCTCCAATGTGCCCAATTGTGCTCTGTCAGGTCTCCCTGACAGGGCACGATAAAAAGACAAATTATCTTGGGTCTCATAGACAGAGACTTTATGACCCCCCCCCCCCCCCCCCTTAAACCTCACATCCTAAGAGACGCAAGTATGTAGTTAGTCAATTTGACCAACAAAGAATTGTCAAAAGACGAGCTGAGCGTCCTGAACAAGGGAGAAAGTTTTGCAAAAATACAATCTAGGATACCTTATAGCTTAGGAAGACATTATAGCAAATGTTCAGCTGCCAATTCAGATGGCGGAACAGATAAGGATGGAGACGTCACGAATTGTATAACGCGCAAAACCACCAAAAGCAATCTCATCTTTGCAGAAAGGAAAGCTCTAAAAGTCTTGAACGAAGGCAAGGATATTCTCATTTTACCAGCAGATACAGGAAACGCAATAGTGGTAATGTTGAGACGTTTCTTCTCATAAGAAAGACAACGACGAAATAAAAGCACTGTTTGACGTGGTGTGGTCATATATTATGTAAACACAAATTTAACAATATACAAAGGTTGGTGTGAGTGTGTGTGGTGTTCTATTTAATGATGGTCAAAAGCCCACTAAGGTGAACACTTGCTGTCGCTAATAAATCAAGGTTGTGAGGTGGCTCAGATAAAGCTCGGCTAATAGGGGTGGGTGCGCCACCTGTTGGTCACAGGCTCAACAGGACGCCTCCCAGGTGGAAGGGAAACCTTAATAAATTTGGGCCACAGCAAAAGTTCACTCCAAAGTATGGCATATATGTTATACGTAACGAGGCAAAATCAAGTTGGCCAAATAAGATCCCTAATAAGTTACATAAAAGACATTCAAAAGGTCTTACCACTAATTTTCATATGTTGTAGGGGGGAGGTTATGGGGGCCACTGTCCTGTTAGTCTAGGGATGTCGGTCAGAGTGACTCGGTGACAGTAGTCCAGAGTGGACTCGCTAGCTACAGCAGCCGAAAACAATCCCACTAACACTGGGTCCAGGCCAAGGAAGGTGACACAAGCAGTGGGGCCAGTGGTTCAGGCCAGGGAGTGTTGGGTGGTACGTCTACGAGCCCCAAGCAAGTTGGCTGTGTGCAGTTCAAGCCCCTACCTAGCACCTACGGTTACTATGAACTCTAATATTCGAAAACCAGAAGAATAGCAAGAAAAAGGTGAAATACTTGTAATGAAATCGCTGAAGGCACATGGCTGAAAGACTTACCTCCAAGGAGGACACAAGCCTCCACTAAAATATCTATAAAGTGGGTCGTCCCACACCAAAATCGAACACCGCAGTTGGCGCTCAAACACTCGCAATCTAATAAATTAAAGTACAAAAGAAAACTACTTGAAATTGAACCAAAAATACGCCATAAAAATGCTTACCAGCAAGGTGTTCCTCAAGTGAGGTTTGTCGATAAAATCCCGTAACGAAACGCTAACTTCGGCCACGCAACACTAACGGTGGCCCGAAATTTTATTCCAAGAAAAGTCGAAAAATCCTCAGGGTGCCCGAGATAAAATACAAATTCGAACTTTTCTTTTCCAACGACCAACCTTCACGCCGGCAGCAAATTCCAAGACAAGAAAACGTCAAGACAAAAGTCACTGTCAACACTGTCAGACGGCAACCGAAGAGAAGCAACAAGTGGAGACGTTTCCCAAGAAAATGGTAAGACGGTAAAGTTATTGAGTGTAATGAGGCCAAAGAGCAATCAAAAAGGTAAGTTTATTCATATAATTCTAATGGCAAAACCAAACTGTTACAATGTCAACATCGGATTCTTCTTCTTCATATTGTGCCCCGTCAGGTCCCCCTGCCGTTGGCAATCACGATGGCGAGCTGATTCCTGTCTTCAGCCACTCTAAACAATTGTTCGACGCTATGTATGCCTGTCCATTCCTGGATGTTCTTTCTCTTGATTGTGGTAACATTCAGTGTCCAGACTTCAGCTACGTACAACAGAAGAGACCAGATGTAACATTTAATCATTCTTTATCTCAGCTTTAGGTTCAGACTATCATGACAAAATAGTGATTGCATCTTCCGGAACGTTGTACGGGCTACTTCAATCCCACATCTAATTTCTCTATCCGTGTCGAGTTGTTCGGTGATGTAGCATTCGAGGTATTTAAAATTGGATACTCTCTCAACGTCCTGTCCATTTATCTGTTTTGACGCGTTGAGGTATGGCTGACGGCTAAACACCATAAATTTTGTCTTAGCAACATTTACATTCAGTCCCATTTCCTGTCCCACTGCACTAACAGAATTTATGAGACTTTGGAGACCCTGAAGATCATCACATAAAATAGCCGTATCGTCAACATAGCGAATGGTGTTATCAGCTCGCCGTTGATTTTGATGCCGAATTCATTTTCATATAAAGCCTCTTTAAAGACTTTGTCAGAATATAGGTTGAACAACAGTGGAGGCAGGTCATATCCCTGTCGAACACCTCGTTAGATTCGACGCTCATCTGTAAATCTTCCGTTTACTCGAACGACTGTCTTCTGTCGCCATTACAGGGTCTTAATTACACGTAATTCTTTTCCATCAACACCAGTATTTCTTAATATATGAATGCGCATTTTGTGTTGCACTCAGTTCAAGACATTTTCATAATCAATAAAACCCATGAAAACATTCTTTCGTTGGTATTGACATTTTTGGAGAAGAACATTCAAAGCAAACATTGCTTCTTTGGTACCAAAGGCATTTCTAAAGCCAAACTGCGTCTAAATCATCTCGTCCAGGTCATCTTCAGGCTAAAAACCAATGCATCTTTTGTGCTATTAATAACGAGGAAGCATCAAGGAGAAAGGATCCACAAGGCACCTAAACATTATCTAAATGTTTTAACAATTTCTTAACAAAATCGAAGCAAACTGATTTAATGACATAAACGCTACACATTCATAATCGCAGCCCTATATCACTGGTATATGATTGAATGAAATAATTATCACGCTGTGAGCAATCCTCACCTTCTAAATCACTAGTTGACCATTTGCAAGTCCATAGGTATTAGGCGATTAGAATCCACCCATTAGGGGATATAGTGAAGGCAGAAGTTGCTGTTTTACACTATTTTTAACACTAACTGGTCACGAAGGAATTTCTTCTGAAATATGGTTAAAAAAATAGCAAAGAATATACAATGACCTTGCTACACCTTGCTATACCAAAAATTGTATTTTATTATTATTTTTGTTAAGACATTTTTTTAATTTCAAATTGTAAATTTTAAATTGTAGAAAGCATTCGTGGCTTCAGTGTAGAGCCTGTATAATTTAGATACCAACAAATTGTTAATGTTTAGATGCCTTGTAGGTCCTTTGTCCTTGACGCTTCCTCGTTGTCCGGCCTCATACGTCAGTCGGTCGAAAAATCGAAACTCCCCTCCCCTTGCACCGTCCGCCCGGCCGCCGATGCACCACCAAACTGGTTTTGGCAGTGCATCGCTGGTACTTGAGTGGTATACAGTGTCTCCAGCTCGGCGGTAAATATAATTTGCGCGGATATTACACAGTGTCTTAAAATGCTAGGGAAAAATTTCATTCAGTGGATGGCTGCGAAAGTTGTTTAAGAGAAGGAATGACATTTTTTTGGATGTCCACATGATCAAGAAAGGTAGATATGTATTAAATTGTATAAAATTGAAATAATATAACAGAAAATGATGTCATCTATAGTATATACAGGGTGTTTCCGAGTTGTAGTGAAAAAAGCCTATAGTCCTAGCAAGACGTTCAAGAGAACATTTGTCCGCAAGTGCTTTGTTCACGAGATACAGGGTGTTAAAGTTTAAATAAAAACATAAAAATGTATTAATATAACGCAATCCGCACAAGATATTTTAACAAGATTTTGGTGGTGTTGATACCTAACAGTATTATATATTTTACGATAAGAACATTGGTTTTTGTTCCATGAGGAGCGCGCGTGCAGGCACGTCACTTGATACTTTTAAAGAAAAAAATTATACTGTACTGTTTTACATAAAAATTATTTTTTAAATTTCCGTTTAATAATGAAGAGAAAAAGTGTCTTTTTATTTTTTTCTAAAATGCACCATTTTTGAATAAAAAAATAAAACCTATTTTTATGCTCGCCTAAAAGCAAATCTATTACGTATTTTAATTAAAAATTTCCAATTACTGCACAAACAAAAATTACTATACACCTGCTGTATGACTGTAACGAAGCATGAGTTGCTCAAATTTTTTGCTGATTTTGATCGGAATGGCACGTTTGCAATTCCCTGAGAACAACAAATTCAATTCGAATGGAATTACCTCTAAAGAGGTTTTTTTTTTAAAATGGTCCAAAAACCGATTCTAAAAGTGCCTAAAAATTGACCTCCGAAGGTGTCCATCTACGGAAATGTTGCACCTACGGAACTTTCGATGGTGGGGGTGAAAGAGGACATCAAGAAGAGGACAACACAGTTCGATTCACTCTAATCGGTCAAGGCTTTCTAAAGTTACAGGCGGTCAAAGTTGAGAATTGAGAAAAAAGTCGTAACCCCCCCCCCCCTTTGGAGATTTAAAAAAAAATCGGATTTTTTTTTTGCTGATTTTGATCGGAATGGCACGTTTGCAATCCCCTGAGAACATAACAAATTCAATTCGAATGGAATTAACCTCTAAAGAGGTTTTTTTTTTAAAATGGTCCAAAAACCGATTCTGAGCTATAATTTTAAAAATTTTAAATTTTTGCGTCTAACTATCCACTTCTTTCTGCCTCTTTCAGATTTTTTTGTTTCGGTGCTTTTCGTAATTTTTTATTATTATTTATTCAAGTCAAATTTTTATTGTGTAGTTTTTATTTTTTTTTAAATGTTTAATTCGTATATTTACCAGGTTTTTTGCATGTTTTGACGCAATTGAACCTGTAAATTGATTTATGTTGAGGCAATTTTGCCCAAATCTGTGTTTTTGTATCAATGATCCTTGTTTATTTTTCAAGTTTCTTTATATTCTTTTGACGTTGATTGAAACAACAATAAGAATTATATATTTTTAATAGAAAACGACGAAAAAAAAACCGAAACAGAAAAATCTGAATCAGGCAGAAAAAGGTGGAAGGGCAGAAAAAAATCTAAAAAAGTCAGAAAATTTGAAAAAAAAAATATCTCTAGTCGAAAATAGGTACGTGAAAAATGATTCAAAAAAGGGTAAATTTAAAAGCTTGGAGGCTTTGGAAAAACTCAAATTAAGATTGTGGCCAAAATCAATTACACATTACAAAACGCGCCAAAAATGCAAGTCTTGGAGAATCTTAGATTAGAAATAGAACTGAAATTTTTCGAAAAAAAACTTATTTTACCTAAAAATAACAATTTTTAGGTTTTTGAAAAAAGTCAGGCTAGAATTAAGGCCAAAATAAGTATTAATATATAATAAAATTTACTCAAAGAGGATAAATATACAAATTTGGAGGCTTTGAACATCCATTCCTGACACCATTTCCTTCTTACCTTAAGGTAAATCCTAATCAATACCTGTTAGCCATTTTTAAACTCCTCATGCAGCTGCTCTAAGTCTTTATTACCCTCATAGTAGCTTTCTTCATCCCTTCTTCCTTCTCAAAAACTTTATAATTATTACATATATCACGCTTAACAATAGGAAAATTAACCGAAACTACAATCTAAAGTGTTTTCCGGGCTTTGAAGCCGTGGTCCGATGGAATTTCTTCCTGACGTTTTACCTACAGCTGCGGCAGACATTACAAAAGGCGATGAGGCAATGGACGAAGTGATCTCCCGTGCTTCCCGACGTTAACTGTGGTGAGCTCCGTGGTAGTTATTCCCCCGTCGTCGCGCTGCAGTGGAGGAACTGGGGTGGGGGTAGTGGAGGCGCGGGGTTTCGGCGCACTTGAAGAATGTAGAACTCGCTTCCAGTCTGCATTTAGAAACGTAATTTCTTCCTTCTTGTTGAAATTGTTGTCGTGTTTAAAAATCTCAATGGCCTCTCTCGTTAGTCTTGGATACAAAAGCTGCGATTGATATAAGATATCCACCTCGTTGAAAAGGATGTCGTGACCTTCGGAGAGAGCGTGTTCTACTACTGCTGACTTTTTTGTTTGTCCCAGCCTGCAACTCCTCTTGTGTTCCGTAATCCGAGTGCCGAATTCCGTTCTCCACGTTTGCTATTATGTCTTCCACAGGTATCGTGGAATTGTGTTATGGAAAAATTTCCTCCCTTGTTCGAAACGCTCAGCTCGTCTATTGAGAGTTCTTAGTCGGTCAAAGTGACTACAACCTTGCGTTGACTCTCTTCGGATGTGAGATTTGATGTGTTCGGCGAATTGTTGGTGACACTTAGTGCGTCAAATTGCTTGTCTTGTCGGCTCGTTGCAACGACTTGCGATGCAATCTTCCGTTCAGGTGTCAAACGAACTATATTTTTCCAGTCGCTACAATGCAAGCTGTTAGCTAGTTCTAAATTGACAGAAGCCTCTAAAGAGGTTTTTTTTAAAAATGGTCCAAAAACCGATTCTAAAAGTGCCTAAAAATTGACCTCCGAAGGTGTCCATCTACGTAAATGTTGCACCTACGGAACTTTCGATGGTGGGAGGTGAAAGAGGACATCAAGAAGAGGACAACACAGTTCGACTCACTCTAATCGGTCAAGGCGTTCTAAAGTTACAGGCGGTCAAAGTTGAGAATTGAGAAAAAAGTCGTAATAGCCCCCCTTTGGAGATTTTCAAAAAAATTTCGGAATTTTTTTTTTGCTGCTTTTGATCGGAATGGCACGTTTGCAATCCCCTGAGAACATAACAAACTCAATTCGAATGGAATTAACCTCTAAAGAGGTTTTTTTAAAAATGGTCCTAAATCCGATTCTAAAAGTGCCTAAAAATCGACCTCCGAAGGGGTCTATCTCCGGAAATATTGCACCTACGGAACTTTCGATGGTGGGAGGTGAAAGAGGACATCAAGAAGAAGACAACACAGTCCGATTCACTCTAATCGGTCCAGGCGTTCTAAAGTTACAGGCGGTCAAAGTTGATAATTGAGAAAAAAGTCGTAATACCCCCCCCCCCCTTTGGAGATTTTCAAAAAAATTCGGAATGTTTGTTTTGCTGATTTTGATCGGAATGGCACGTTTGCAATCCCCTGAGAACATAACAAACTCAATTCGAATGGAATTAACCTCTAAAGAGGTTTTTTTAAAAATGGTCCTAAATCCGATTCTAAAAGTGCCTAAAAATCGACCTCCGAAGGGGTCTATCTCCGGAAATATTGCACCTACGGAACTTTCGATGGTGGGAGGTGAAAGAGGACATCAAGAAGAGGACAACACAGTTCGACTCACTCTAATCGGTCCAGGCGTTCTAAAGTTACAGGCGGTCAAAGTTGAGAATTGAGAAAAAAGTCGTAATGGACCCCCCTTTGGAGATTTTCAAAAAAAATTCGGAATTTTTTTTGCTGATTTTGATCGGAATGGCATGTTTGCAATCCCCTGAGAACATAACAAATTCAATTCGAATGGAATTAACCTCTAAAGAGGTTTTTTTTAAGTCGTAATAGCCCCCCCCCTTTGGAGATTTTCAAAAAAAATTCGGAATTTTTTTTGCTGATTTTGATCGGAATGGCATGTTTGCAATCCCCTGAGAACATAACAAATTCAATTCGAATGGAATTAACCTCTAAAGAGGTTTTTTTTAAAAATGGTCTAAAAACCGATTCTAAAAGTGCCTAAAAATTGACCTCCGAAGGTGTCCATCTACGTAAATGTTGCACCTACGGAACTTTCGATGGTGGGAGGTGAAAGAGGACATCAAGAAGAGGACAACACAGTTCGATTCACTCTAATCGGTCAAGGCGTTCTAAAGTTACAGGCGGTCAAAGTTGAGAATTGAGAAAAAAGTCGTAATAGTTCCCCTTTGAAGATTTTCAAAAAAATGTCGGAATTTTTTTTTTGCTGCTTTTGATCGGAATGGCACGTTTGCAATCCCCTGAGAACATAACAAACTCAATTCGAATGGAATTAACCTCTAAAGAGGTTTTTTAAAAATGGTTCTAAATCCGATTCTACAAGTGCCTAAAAATCGACCTCCGAAGGGGTTTATCTCCCGAAATATTGCACCTACGGAAATTCTGGTGATGGGAGGTGAAAGAGGACATCAAGAAGAGGACAACACAATTGGATTCAATCGATCTAATCGATCTTAAAAGGTCTTAAAAATGCTAGGGAAAAATTTCATTCAGTGGATGGCTGCGAAAGTTGTTTAAGAGAAGGAATGACATTTTTTTGGATGTCCACAGGATCAAGAAAGGTAGATATGTATTAAATTGTATAAAGTTGAAATAATATAACAGAAAATGATGTCATCTACAATATATACAGGGTGTTTCAGAGTTGTGGTGAAAAAAGCCTATAGTCCTAGCAAAACGTTCAACAAAAATATAGTCCTAACAAAAACGTACAGGTTGTTAAAGTTTAAATAAAAACATCAAAATTTATTAATATAACGCAATCCGCACAAGATATTTTAACAAGATTTTGGTGGTGTTGATACCTAACAGTAATATATATTTTACGATAAGAACATTGGTTTTTGTTCCATCAGGAGCGCGCGTGCAGGCACGTCACTTGATACTTTTAAAGAAAAAAATTATACACTACTGTTTTACATAAAAATATTTTTTTAAATTTCCGTTTAATCATGAAGAGAAAAAGTCTCTTCTTATTTTTTACTAAGATGCACCATTTTTGAATAAAAAAATGAAACCTATTTTTATGCTCGCCTAAAAGCAAATCTATTACGTATTTTAA
The DNA here is from genome assembly GCA_951812265.1 of Taphrorychus bicolor. Taxonomy (NCBI): domain Eukaryota; kingdom Metazoa; phylum Arthropoda; class Insecta; order Coleoptera; family Curculionidae; genus Taphrorychus; species Taphrorychus bicolor. The sequence continues at coordinate 6,972,486 of OX638300.1, forward strand.
TTAATAAAAATTTTTATTGAAACCTTAACGCCCTGTATCTCGAGAACAAAGCACTTGCGGAAACCAGAAATTACTGTGAAAATATTACCAAAAAATTCGTAAATAGTTCGAATTGTCATTAACCAAATTTACCTTAATTCCTAATACAGAAACGATTTCCTGATAAATAAAAAAGCGGTAAATTTGCAATCGCTACTGCGGACTTACAAACATTGCATGAACAAAGAGTATCTAAACCAACTAATAATTATCCAATTTTTTTCATATTTAATGTAATTACAATAACTAATTTACGAATACCTGCTTTCCACTACTCTTTATGCACTTTAATTTGATGAGCCAGATTGTAGATACTGCTCAAAAGTTATATTAAGTCACCATGGTAATTGAATAATTTTCAATTAACAAATTATGTCTAATTAGTTATTATACTCAAACTTAGGGAGAAATTCAAATTTCTGGTGATTTGAAAGAATCACGTCAAATTTTTATTTGTATTCTCGAATGTAAAAGAAATTCAGTCTGGAAAAGTCACATCAGCCGCCAAAATCCTCCTCAACCCTAAATTAATAGGGCCCGGTTTTGAAAGCGTGAGAGTCCATTCTAAATTAAGACGGTCTGCTGAATGGGGTGAGCTTTTTTTAATAATAAGCCAGAGGGCTGAAAGACGTGTCAGTGACAGATGGCCGTCCTCCATTACCCCCGGGGTATCATACCTCGTTAATATTCAATTTACATGATAATGAGTCCGTGGGGATTTCTATCTATGTGAGAGCTGTCAGGTAGAGTTAATGTTCTTAAGGACCTTGTTTCGGCTTGCGTGCGGTCACTTTGTGATGTGTTAAGAAGCCGCTAAGCAGATTTACCGCAAATTTCGCCCCCTCGGTCTAGGATACCCGGAAAGTAATAAATAAGTTTATTAAAGTAACCAGCGGGCGATCGTACCCACAGACAACGCTCACAAATAGATAATAAATCCTTGGCTTATACCTACATGAAAAAAATGCAAATTGGTAGGCGATCGATCATAGTACCAGTCAGTTTCGCAGTTAATAAGCCTTTTAACTTGTCAGATCTATTAAGATTTATAGTAATTATAAATTATTATTCTGTCACTAATCTGGAGATGTTTTAAATCCTAATGGCTTTCTGAGGTAGGCGCTGCAAATCAATTCGAGTGACATCTTCAACAGTGGGATAAGTAAATATTAATCGAAAATGATGAATCGGTTGCCAAGTCTCCTTAATGAAGTCACTTCCAGGACGACATAGAAAAACACTTTTTTTTTATTTTAACCTCAATTACTATTGAATAATGTTGAAAAACGATCCATGATAACTTTTTCAGTAGATCCGCCGCAACTATTTACTAGTAAATTTATACATAAATTATTTAAATTTAATTTGCAATAAATTCGCAAACTGCACCACAAGCTCCACCATTAATTCTCTGTAATTAAAACTGATAACCCTTCCAACCCCAAAATTATTTATTTCAGCTCGTTGCGTGTTTGAAACTGCGAATATTTGTTTCATTATTGTTTATTGGTTTAATTGAAATTTCGTTTATATTTCGATATATAATGCACACTGTGACTGTAACAATATAAAAAATCAATTTAGTTTAAATTGAAAGGATTAAATTAGAAAAAAAAATGTTTTTTAGTATAAGTTCTATGTCCAATTGTCATTCATTGTGGCGATACTTTTTCTCAAACAATATTTTCATTGAGATATACACAAATGAAGAAATTCACAATTCATGAAGTATTCATTCACAAGAGAATTTTTTAGGTAAAATTTTACAAGAGAATACAGTCTTCCTGGAGCATATGACTGGTTTGTTGAAGAGATTCTTTCTCTGCATGATTCTTTGCGGACTGAACGTATGCATGATTTTAAGAAAGAGAAATTTCATATAAACATGGATCCCTTTTGCTTTCTATACGAAATTCAGAGTAACACAAAACTTTTTGGCTGCCCTGAGTAAAAAAATAAACAGTCTAAATCTAAAAGTAATACCTATATAAATAACCAACAATGATTTTAATGATTGATGATAACTGATTATCGTTTAAAGTCACAGCCTACTAAATAATGGCATTAAAATTCTTGAAAAAAGGGATACTTATTGTTTTTGCTTTTGCTTTTTTTTTGCTAAAATGCGTAGAGATACAAAAAGTTTAACAGATCTTTTTTTATTACAATAATAAGTAGCAGTATGAATATAAATTTTTATTTTTGGAACAAACAGCGGCATATAATGTTTGTCATTTAAATTTTTTTAAAAAATTGGCATAAATGTGAGTTTTTTAACTCACTTTTTACTCTGCTAGTTTCTGAGATATCTTCACTATATAGCGAAAAAAAATAGCCTAAATATCGAAAAATTTACCCTGTACATTATTACAAAAAGAAAAAACCTTTCCGGTAATAAATTCTCTATGTTGTGATTAAGAGCAAGAAATTAAATACAATCCTGCAAATAAGGCGTATCCTGCAAAATTTTCAGGATACGCCTTACCGCACAGCTTAAATGTATAGGCATATATAAACGTTTGAGCAAAAAAAGCTTAGCAGATATAATTTACTTTTATATATAAGATAAAATATATTTTAGTTGGCTGTGAAATGTCAAAAGAAAAAGCAAAAAGAACAAAAGTCTATTTATTTTGATAATGTCGTCCTCTGTCAGAAATTCACAGCCTTCTAGATGACGTTTTTTAATAAACACGGGATACTTAGCCATACAAGTATTTTTACATATTTCTTTTCTGTAGTTGGTTTCAAATTTTTGTTGTGAAGCATTTCCTATAGACAGGATGCCAAATTTGGACTTTTTTTTCAGTTTGAGGAGTATAATTTCAAAAACCTATTAAAAGAGATTAAGAAGGTAATTAGAAGTAGACCAAATTTTCAACACATTTTAGTTAAAAAAAAAATTAAAACTAATTACTTTTTGATAGACCTTCAAGAACATGGAAGTGGAAACCGTTTTTCTGATCTTTAAAACTTAAAATTTGAGGGGTTTTTGACATACAATTGCTCAATTTTAAAAAATGTCAAAATTTTGATTCTGTTTAATAGGATAACAAATTCAGATAAGTGTACGAAATGCTTTACAAAAAATGTTTAAAACCAACCCACAGAATGAAAAATGTAAAAGTGCTTGTGGTAACTTTAAAATTTATATAAAGTATATCTACTACGCTTTTTTTTGCGCCACGCTGTATATTCGCGTACAATTTTACATTTTTTGTGTTTAGCATCTTGCTCTACACCTAACACTAGGTAGGATTTTGGACTTGATAGACGGTTGAAACGCCTTGTATATTATCATTATTGGAGGATGGACTGCACTCTAGAGATAGGATAGAGCAATTGCGAAAAAACAAAATAGATTTTTCATTAAAGCACCAAACACCTTATTTTTTAAGGTTCTGATTGAAACTGTGGCGGAACTTCATCCACCGACTCACAGGTGGCAGCATTAGTCGAAATCCTTCATAACATCACACCGTCTACGAAAACTTTGTGGCGTACAGGATGAGGTTCAGGAGAGGGAACTGGCAGGTCCGCCCGAGAAGAAGGGCCACATCTCCCGCAAGATATGTCAAGCCAAACCAGCCAAGCTGGGGAGGCTATGAGATATGAAATCAGGAAAGAGCGCAAACCAGAGAAGTCTGCCGGCAGCAGATCGGGGATTTATAGGCAATCGGCCCGGAATCCCCAAGCGTAAAAAACATGGGGTTTTTTAGTGGGTAAGAATCCCACACTACCGGACAACGTCGTGCGGTAGTTGTCCGGTGTCTTTAGAAGATTTTTTAATGCCCCGGGGTCGCTCCCCCCGAAAAAAAAAAAAAAAAAAAAGAACTGGCAGGAAAGTGTTTGGGACGGGGTGGAAAACACTCAACACGTTAAAGAGGTATGTAGAATACAGGGGAGAGTCAGGGCAAGGGAAAATTTTCGTTTGGCGGGGGGTGGGGGGGGGGGGGGGGTGGAAGGGGCAATGTACAACTCAGGTTGAATGGAGAAATGGACACCGACCTGTTGACCTGTTGAGGAAGATTGACCTCTTTATCTCGGGATCACGACGGGGCATAATTTGCGTCATGGTCCCCCCCCCGACGCTGGCCGGGTTTATTTATTTATTTACTAAATATTTTTGGATGCTAAGTTATTAATTGTTTGTATAGGTACTTACGATATTTAATTGCTTTTGGATTGGGATGGGAATGATTTTGTTGATTTGTTTGATTTTTTTTTACAATAGGCTTGCTTGAAATGAGGAGAGTTTATGTTCTGTTTCCGACGTTGTTTTCCTATGTACGTCAACCTATATCAAATACTGCGGTGTGCAAAGCGTACAATTAGGTTTAGGCTATATATATATATACAGTGTATGAAATTTGCTTAGTTTTTCCTTCAATTAATTGTTATATATGTTAAAAACTAATGATTGTATAAATAAAGAGAAATCGTCTTCTTTCCCGCTGATTACTTGTCCTTGCTGCCTAGGGGGAAATCCGCCAGGGGCAAACAGGGCAGGGGGTGAAGCGCGGAGGCGTTGGGGTTCCTTTGGTGCTGGGTGCTTTGACGGTGGGTTCAGAGAAACGTTTAGGCCTTCGGGTGGGTAACGATGACAACAGTCCTTTTTATCTGTTCAGAAACAAGATCATTGAGCCTCAAGATGCAAACGCAGTGTCGCCCGAGAGACTCATCAGATTCGCTGAGGGTCTGGGCATAACGGGTGACAATTAGTGGAGCAAGCACGGGCAAACCTTGCTGGCAACACTTGGAGAGAGCCACAATAGACCGCAGGTCGCGGACGAGGAGTGTCCAGGTCCACTCACATTGAATAAGAGTACGGATAAGAATACCAGAGCAGCATCCAGTTTCTCTCTTCGCTCACTGCAAAGCGGAATAATCGCACACACATCACTCTCTGGTACCATTCTCGGCAACACTAGCACATTCTTCATCACTCACCTCGCTCAAGTAACAGCAACAACCTCGTCCCCTCAGTTCGCAAAAAGAGAGTCGCTTCTCTCCCATCATACATCTTCGTCCTCTTGTCACTGGGAGTATTGTGAAGGAACTTCATCTACCGACTCACAGGTGGCAGCATTAGGCGAAATTCTTCATAGCATTACACCGCCTTTCCTTCGCCGAATTTGTCTTCAAATACAAGTTCCAACTATGAACTCTCATCCCAGCTGTAAGGCAGGTGTCTACCATGCCTTACTGAAAAGTCCAAGGTAGACCTCGGGACGGAACACCAATACCACATACATAAGCTTCAACGATCTCAGGTCGTCCCAATGGTGTCTGAGAATACATTTTGATTGATACATTATGATTTTTATAATAAGCCTCCTTTGTAACTTCTAAGAAAATGGCTGTTGTCGAATCACAGGGGCTTATTAAGGACTGAAGGTAAATTGCACCTTTAAAGTAGAAAAAAGCGAGAATAGTCACCTTTCTCACTATCTAACGTGGATAATGGCACTTACACTAGAGTTTTTGTAACTCAATGCCACCTATTTTGGTCACTTCAAAGATACGGAAATACCAACAACGAATGTGTGTCCACACACAAGGGGCCCTTGAGGGCCCGCATATTTTTAATTTTTAGATCAGGTTAACTTCGGTCAATTCAGGTCAGTCCAGTTCTAGTTTTCATAGTTAGATTAGTTCAGGTTAGTTCAGGTTAGTCTAGGTTATAACATTGTTATAAAAATAAGTTCTTCCATTAAAAAAATTATACAAAATTACCTGACTGAAAGAAAAGTGATAACTGTGGACGGAACAGTGATCACAGTAACCTCGAGGGTTCCGAAGGGATTGCTTCTTGGCCCAACCCTGTGGAATGTAATACTTAGAAACAAAGCTGATATGCAGAAAATAAAATTGTTAATGAACTAAATCAATCTGTATAAAATCGGCAAAGCACCAAACCCAAAATGCTGGTTTTTGTCACGAAGACGACACACCAGAGCATACCCTATTTATCTGTGAGCGATGGATAACAAACGGAAGAACAAATGGGAACAAAATTAACTAAGGACAATGTAGAACGTTGGAACGAGGTAATGAAACTGTACAGGACAATAATGGTCAGAAAACCGCAGCATGAAAAAATCAGAAAAGGAGAATAACTTTCTGAAGAAAACATATGAAACACTGACAATTAGTACTTTCCACCCCACCTAAAGAAATGTCTCACAGTGGAAATAAGGTGAAGAGAGGGAAGTGTTTTAGTGGGTAGTCCGCAATACCTGTCTGAGGTTGAGCCTCACACTCCTAGGTCGATTAAAATCAGATCATCAAAGGCCTGGGGTGCGTAAAAGGACATTTTCCAACCTCTATAAAAAAAAAGGTTAGTTCAGGTTAGCCTAATATAGGCGGCTGCTCATCTACACTGCACCAGTATGGAACCAGATCTGCAGGCACAAGACCCACCTACAAAAACTGTAGAGAATAAGTAGAAGTTTCTCAATAGGGATTTTTTCAGCATACAGAACTATGTCTTTGGAATCTGACTATGCAATTGCCGGCATCCCCCAATCGATTTATTGGTCCAAGAAAGAACAAAAATACATGAAAAGAGAGCAAAATATCTACCGAACGCAAGAGAAGAATTATATCAAAAATTGCAGGAAAGGTGGAAACTGTATGGGGGTTTGGCCAAGTTTCTTGTGCGTGACGTTTGTAGAACGTTTCGTAGATGAATCTGTAGACCACTACGTTAGTCAGGCCATGTATCGACATGGAATTGTCGCCTCATATCTAAAATAAAAAAGATGGATAGTGACACATGGTGGTGAATGATCCTCAACATACAATATTTCAGTGTGCAGAATTTACACAGGTAAGAATAGAGGCAGAATTACCATGTGACACCAAATTAACAAAGCAGAATGTCGCAGAACACCTAATGAATGATAAAGGATGTTGGCAGGCTATAACTAACATGCTTAAGAAAATTATGAAAGCAAAGGAAAAAGAGCAACAATGGAAAAAAAATGGGAAACACAAAAGTGTGAAACCTTGAAGTAATACCCTAACAGGGTGGTTGCAGGGTGGAGGAGGAGTGTTTTAGTGGGTATTGCGATGGGCAAATAGCTCACGCTGAGGCCCACACTGCCCTGCTGACCCAAAACAGGCAGAGGCACGCCATAATAGCAGGGCGTGCGTAATAGTATATTGTGCAACTAGTGTCGAAAATTGCACTTTTTACACGAGTGTGACGGTTTGGGCACGAGCCGTAGGCGAGTGATACAACGTCACAAGAGTGCGAAGAGTCATTTTCGTACGTGTTGCATACTATACTTTTTCTAGGAAAGCAGTCACAAGCGTGTGCAAAGGGACTTTGCACACGCTTTTGTGTGAGAGCGTGCGCAATGTGCCCCTTGCGCACGCTGTTTGCGATATGCGTTTTTCAACGGTAGTTAGTAGTGCGCATTTGTTCATTTTCGAGGCAGTCGTAGAAAAATGCATTTTCAATCTCCAGAAAGAAAAGTTCTAGTGATTAGGTTAGTTCAGTTACACTTTTTACGTTCAGGTTAGGCTAGCTCACGTTAGTTCAGTCCTACTCTTTATGTTAAGAGTGGAGAATAATACAAAAACCGGGCCCGTCAGGGCCCGCTTTTCTCTTAATTTTTAGAACAGGTGAACTTTCGGTTAGTTCAAGTTAATCCAGTTCTAGTTTTCCTGGTTAGGTTAGTTCAGTTACACTTTTTACGTTTAGGTTAGGTTAGCTCAGGTTACTTCAGTTCTACTCTTTATGTTAAGGGTAAAGAATAACATGAAAAGCGGGCCCGTGAGGGTCCGACTTTTTTTTTAATCTTTAGAGCAGGTTAATTTTCAGTTAGTTCAGGTTAGGTCTAGTTAGTTCAGTTCCAGTTTTCCTGGTTAGATTAGATCAGTTACATTTCTTACGTTTAGGTTAGGTTAGGTTACATTAGTACAGTTCTAGTCTTGTTTAGGTTGCCCTGGTTAGATTAAGTCAGTGACACTTTTTACCTTTAGGTGAGGCTAGCTCAGGTTAGTTCAGTTCAACTCTTTATGTTAAGAGTACAGAATAATACAAAAACCGGACCCGTGAGGGCCAGCTTTTCTTTTTATATTTAGGACAGGTTAACTTTCGGTTAGTTCAGTTACACTTTTTACGTTTAGATTAGGTTAGCTCAGGTTACTTCAGTTCTACTCTTTATGTTAAGGGTAAAGAATAACATGAAAAGCGGGCCCGTGAGGGCCCGATTTTTTTTTAATCTTTAGAACAGGTTAACTTTCTGTTAGTTCAGGTTAGGTCTGGTTAGTTCAGTTCCAGTTTTCCTGGTTAGATTAGATCAGTTACACTTTTTACGTTTAGGTTAGGTTAGGTTACATTAGTACAGTTCTAGTCTTGTTTAGGTTGCCCTGGTTAGATTAAGTCAGTGACACTTTTTACCTTTAGGTGAGGCCAGCTCAGGTTAGTTCAGTTCAACTCTTTATGTTAAGAGTACAGAATAATACAAAAACCGGACCCGTGAGGGCCAGCTTTTCTTTTTATATTTAGGACAGGTTAACTTTCGGTTAGTTCAGTTACACTTTTTACCTTCAGGTTAGGCTAGCTCACGTTAGTTCAGTCCTACTCTTTATGTTAAGAGTGGAGAATAATACAAAAACCGGGCCCGCTTTTCTTTTAATGTTTAAAACAGGTTAACTTTCGGTTACTTCAGGTTAGGTCTGGTTAGTTCAAGTTAGTCCAGTTCTAGTTTTCCAGGTTAGGTTAGTTCAGTTACACTTTTTACGTTTAGATTAGGTTAGCTCAGGTTACTTCAGTTCTACCCTTTATGTTAAGGGTAAAGAATAACATGAAAAGCGGGCCCGTGAGGGCCCGATTTTTTTTTAATCTTTAGAGCAGGTTAACTTTTGGTTAGTTCAGGTTAGGTCTGGTTAGTTCAGTTCCAGTTTTCCTGGTTAGATTAGATCAGTTACACTTTTTACGTTTAAGTTAGGTTAGGTTACATTATTACAGTTCTAGTCTTGTTTAGGTTGCCCTGGTTAGATAAAGTCAGTGACACTTTTTACCTTTAGGTGAGGCTAGCTCAGGTTAGTTCAGTTCAACTCTTTATGTTAAGAGTACAGAATAATACAAAAACCGGACCCGTGAAGGCCAGCTTTTCTTTTAATATTTAGGACAGGTTAACTTTCGGTTAGTTCAGTTCCAGTTTTCCTGGTTAGGTTAGTTTAGTTACACTTTTTATGTTTTGTTAGGTTACTACAGACCTAGTTTTCCTGTCTAGGTTAGTTCAGTTACACTTTTTACGTTTAGGTTAGGTTAGCGCAAGTTACTTCGGTTCTACTCTTTATGTACTCTTTACGGTGCGACGAGCTAAAGACAGAGACATAACATTAGAGATAGTGTAATAAGTTAAACTAAGAATGTCTGGGACTAGCTGCAGAATTTCTGGAAACCGTCGCTTATCTTATATTGCAACTAAGCTGCATATTTAAGGTCATAGGCGCAGACAATAAATATTATAATTTATTTCTCTGTTTGAATGAATTTCAAACAAACATCATGCATTTTCTCCGAAAATGAGCCCCTATAATCTTATATCATAAAGATAAAAAGGGGAGATTAAATTTAAAAAGTTTGATGATTGAAGACAATGATTTCTCTATCTCTTGAATTGGCTAAGATTGGTGTTGAAACACAAACATCTAAAGCTTTCAATTCCTTGTCTGTTTGAATAATCGATTTTGTCCCTGGTTTTTGTAAATTTTCTTAGCACTTGCAGCATTATTACACATTTACAAAAAAAAACTTTCCAAAGGTACTTCTTAATGGTACATTTATGAATCTGGCAAGATTTTATTAACAAGCCCTTCAATTAACACACTTTAACTATAATCCGGCAATCACTCACCCTGATACTCTTTATTGCGGGCATATAAATCTGTGTTGTGGCATATTTGCAGAAGAGTTCCATTAAATAATTCCTTTTTATTGCACACAGAGTGCTCCGTAATAAATTTTTGGATAATATGTAAATACGAGCACTTTCGAGTTGAACGCAAATAGGATGTGCAGACAAATAGTAATCTGCGGCCATATAACAATTACGCGTATGTAGATTCACGGTTAACGTGAATATGGGGAAATTGTTATATTTAACATTGTCAAATATTTAACCAAAGTTAAGAAAATTACTTTAAAAACACAGGTGTGACGGTCTACTGTTTGCTGCTGGCAAATAGCAATGGCCGTTCTTAATTCTTATTTACTCCCATCAGAGCTCAACGTGATGTGTGCAGTCGCAGTTACGATATTCGGCTTGAGTATGGTAATTTTGAAAATCTTTTGTTTGCTGAAAAAGCTCCTGGCAACACTAGTTTTAATTTTAAGTTAGGGTATGCCTCATAAATTCTGCCTATAACACGCAGCAGCTAGAAAAATAGATAATTACACAATGAAATTTATTATGCCATATATTTAAACGGCATAATAAGTAATAGTCATGCGTAACAGACAGTAATTTATTAGTATTATTATTTTCCTTATTATGTCATTTGCAACATGTGCGGGTATATAGATATTAATAATAATGTGCAAGTGGCCATTCGTGATTCGTTTCTATGCTCTCTTGGTCGTTATGTTACCACTAATTACACCACGATGTGATAATTTCAATTTTTTTCACGGTTATGTCGCAAATATGGAGTATTTCTATTACATCCTTTTACACGTGTTACTAAAATTGACACGTTAATTAGTTGTTTATTATTAATGAGTTATTGCACACTTAACTTTTTGCTTACTGATTGGCATTAAAAATTACAATAATTATACGCGAGGGCACCATATCCAGGCCACCATGTTCGTAGAATTTATTTAAAAAACCAATACATAGTAACGCCAAAATATGCTATAGCTAAAAAAAATATGCAAAAATATAGTATCTAAATGTCCTCAATTCCATATCGGAAAAGTTTGTCTAACTTGGCATCAAATTCACCAATTCTCTGGTAAATTCACAGTCTCAATAAGTTTCAGCTTTTCATTTGCTGCTGATTAATTTCTGAACAGTGCATAGGTCATACACACAATGATACACTACAATATAATATTGTACTGGGAGTAGAATATCTACTTTTTGTGCTGAAGCTTTAGCTTACGAGCCGACAAACCACACTAAATATCTTTTTTTGCGTCTGTAGAACAACTGACTCAGACAAAAACAAGTCCATTTAGATACTCTACCCTCTCTCTTTCAGCTAACCTCACCTAGAAATATTAAATGGTAATCCACATCGAGTGATACATTAGTGTAGCGGGCATAAAATTCCCCATTCACTAAAAAGGTACCGAAGAATGTGTATTTAGACACTACACTGCGTTCGCAAATTGAAATTTAAAATACCCGACAGAAACACAAATTTTACTGGTTAAAAAAAGCGAAAAAATGTATTAAATTGACCCCATTAATGGCAAGACAGTGACAAAGTCTCGTTTCAAATTCCCTGCAAATTTTAGAAAAGGTTCCATTTTGAAATTCTTTAGCAATCCTGTGATATTCGGTTTTTCATGCCTTCAAAGCTTTCAGGAGGAGTTTTGTCTACAGCAGATTTTACATGGCCCCTACTCAAGGTGCGTCAAGTCCCAGAATCTCGGGAATCTCGTGGCCGTTCTATGGGTCTTCTTCTGCCAATCCATTTGCCAGGATATCGGCTTGAATTAAAATGGCATTAGTAGGAATCTGAACTATCCTATGTCCCACTTTTTTTTTGTCAGTTGTCGAATTCCACCAATTCGTTATCGTATTTTTGCTACACATTCGCTTTTCGCTGGTACCAGACCTTATGTTGCGTCTTGAGCTTTTTCCTTCACTTGAAATTGTCGGAAAAGTCCAGTTAACAAATAAGCAAAAGCGTGTGTCTTTCTAATTTTCGGCCTCAAAATCACCTGTTTATATGGCAAGTTTTAAAGTCCATCTTAGCTGACCTTTGCGGAGAAGGTGTGCAAACGGCTTTTATTATTAAAAAGCTACAAAGCTGCAAACCTTGTTCCACAAAATTACCAGTCGATGACAATTTTGCAAAATTACATTTTATTTGTCTCCACTATGTAGCAACTATTCTTGGATTGGAATGGTAAGATGGCTTTTCGATTTCCTGTACGGCAGTCAATGGATGGGCAATGCTCATATTTGTATTGGTTTTAATCTTTATTTTCTTATCTTATTTTGCATTGAGTAATATTAAAGCAATTCAACTTCAAAATACCCACTAAAAGTAACTAGTCTAGGCTAAAGGTATTTTCTTGCAGAACTTAAAGGTTTACTAGTTGATCTGGACTACAAACACTTTTAGATCTCTCACCTTAAGAAATCTCTTGGCAAAGCCTCAACAGGCAGGCGACAGAAACGTAAAAGTTGCCCAAAGTTTTCAGTGAAAACGGAGCTTTAAAACACCTCCATAAGTAACTAATAATGAGTATTAGTATTTTTTGTGAAACGTGCAATAATGCTATTGCTTGCAAAATATTGCTACCAGGAAATGCAAAGTAAAGTCATACTGAAATCAACAGAGTTGCCAATCGTGGGGATTCTTAACATGAATGGCTACTTATTATTTAATTTAGTAGCATTTTGTTTGGAGATTTCCGTGTAAACTATATGCAAAAGTATGAACTTATTATTTAAGAAAACACGTATTCCTCTAATCATCATACAAAAGATTATATAAATTAACATGACCATATCGTAATATTGGTAACATGTAAAACTGACCTAATAAAAAGAAAGGAGATCCCTGTGCAAAAAAGGAGGACCCTTGCAAAAAGAAAGAAGATCTTTGTAAAAAGGAAGAAGATCCATGTAGGAAGAAACAATCCAGGTTAAAAGGAAGATGATCCTTGCAAAAAGAAAGAAGACCCGTGTAAAAAGAAAAAAGATCCCTGTGCAAAAAAAGGGAGATCATTGTAAAAAGAAAGAAGATCGTTGTAAAAAGTAGGGGGATACCTGCAAAACACAAAGCAAACTCGAGGGCACAAGCGAAAAAGGCAAGAAACTCTGTCAAGCTATTGCTAAAAATGTGTCCTCCGAGAAGTCATGTGGAAAGCACTCAACACACAAGAAAAAAGCAAATAAAGAGAGTGATCCCTGCGGAAAACGAGAATTAATACAAAAATATTGTGGGAAGCTAGTTAGATAGATCCCTCCGGAAAAGATAATGGTAAAAAGGAGGATCCGTGTAAACCTAAAGAAGATCCTTGAGCGCCCCTGCAAAAAGCAAGAAGATCCATGTAAAAAAAAAGAGGATCATTGCAAAAGGAAAGAGGATCCTTGTAAAAACAAAGAAGATCCTTGCAAGAAGTAGGAAGAATCTAGTAAGGAAAAAGATGATCACTGTAAAAAGAAGGAAGACCCTTGTAAGAATAAAGGAAGGAGATCCTTGCAATAAGAAGGAAGACCCATGCAAAAAGAAGGAAAAAGACGATTCTTGTAAAAAGGCAGAATAAGAAACTCAACTTACTAAATCTCAATTCACTAAATAATGGGTAATTTATTGTCATGTCATAACAGTTCAATAGGAAACATTCCATTGAGGGATTTCCGCACGACGCTTCTTGAAATTATGTCTCTGCTGGTTATCAAGTGAAAACAAAAAAACAGTCCTGTTGCTACTTACTTATATATTACTTAGTCACGCCTCCTCCAATCCTATTGGACTCGTCAGTAAGGCGTGGTAGACCTCTGTCTTATACGCCGGAGTGAGAGTTCATAGTTGGAAATTGTATTTGAAGACAAATTCGGCATAGGAAACGCGGTGTGATGTTATGAAGGATTTCAACTAATGCTGCCAACTACCGATTCGGTAGGTTCGGCGTTGCCACCTATGAGTCAGTGGATGAAGTTCCGCCACAATACTTTCCTTGCAGTGACAACGAGAAGGGAGGTTGTATTATGGGAGAGAATCTAGGTTTATTTTGCGAACTGAGGGGACGAAGTTGTGTTGCTGTTGGTTGAGCGAGGTAAGAGACTGAGGATGTGCCAGTGTTACCGACAATGGTACCAGAGAGTGATGTGTGTGAGATAATTCTCCAGTTGGTGAAGAGAGTTTGCTGAATGCTCCGTGCGGTGGGTGTGAGAGATGCTGCTCTGGGTACTCTCGTGGCGTTGAAGCGATCCTTTTTACGGTCTTTCGCTCGGAAAATTGCGTGTTGCTTTGTCAAGAGTCACCAATTATGGCGTCGAATATTATGAGCCATAGATGGGAAGAGTATTCGCAGAAAAGATTTTTGTTGTTCAGGGAAACACCACTGGGACGACCTGAGATCGTTATAGCCTATGTACGTGGTGTTAGCGTTCGGCCTGGGGTCTACCTTGGATTCGTCAGTAAGGCGTGGTAACCCCTACCTTATTCGCCGGGGTAGGAATTCGCAGTTGGAATTTGTATTTAAAGACAAATTATGCGCAGGAAAGGTGATGTAATATTATGAATGATTTCTACTAATGATGCCACCTGTGAGTGAGTGGGTGAAGTTTCGGCGGTGCCACCTGCGAGTGGGTGGATAAAGTTGCGCCACAAAAATTTAACATTTTTGAAAGAGGAACCAGATATTTGCAGATAGTGCTTTTGTTGGCCATTGCTCAAATATCCAAAGAGGAAACTCATCAACACTGAATATCACCACTGATTAGCTTATTTCGGTTCCAGCATCTTGCCATTTATTATGGAAGTCACGAGAAGTAAGATGAAGTAAGATACATGAGAACTTGAGCTCTAACGTGAATTGAAGGGCAACTCGACACTGAACGACCTTCACGTTATTCGCAGCAATAAGAAGTACCTGGCTTTCTTGCATTGAAGGCACTTTAAAAGGCTTTGTTTTTGGATCGAATACTTATCAAAATCAAAGAGAATTTGATTGCTAGTCTAGTGAAGTTAGCAATTACCACAGATAAGTTAATTGACCTAAGGAGGCAACGGGTTTTGTTTTTTTCCCTATAGACTAGTCAGAGATTAGCAATACAACAATCACCATCAAGTACTGCGGAGAATCGTCATAATCAAATTTCTACCCTCAATAGTTGAGTGGTCTGTAGTTAGGGGCTTCCTTCGCCATTGCCCAAATATAGCCAAGGGGTAACTAAGTTTCAACATCTGGTAACTAATTTCGAGTCCAGCGTCTTGGCTCTTATTATAGATATCCTTCCTAATTTGCGTAATTCTACGGGCCACTAAGAGAGGAGTGATGCTTAGCTGCATCGTAAATTAAAAAGTCAGCTTAGCGCTCAACAAGCGTCATATTACTTATAGCAAATAAAAAAACATTTTCTTATGGAGAAAGCATCTGGAAAACTTTATTTTTAGATCAATCAACTCTCAAAATCAAAGGAATTTTGATTGCTAGTCCGGATACTGTCCTAAAGAAGTCAGCCAATACGGCAGACAAGTCAATGGATTTAGGACGACAGCAGGTGTTGTTTTTTTTTGCCACGAAGAACAGACAGAAATTATCACCACAACAGTCTCCATTAAGCACCGTGGAGAATCTTCATAATCAAATTGCCTCTCCAACATCGAACGTTGAGAAGCATGAAGGAGTTCAAAGAGGCCTTCCAACGCGGTCTGTTGAAAGCCTCTTTCAAGCAGCAGTCATGAAGCTATTCTCTAAGAAGGAATTCAGGATAAGGTAATCCTAATGTATGTTTTTCTCATTATCTGGCATAACTTTCAGATGATAAGTGGCCTCTTGTTGCTTCTGGAAGACCTTCAACGCGATGTGCGCCAACTAAACCGTTACTGACTCAATTGTTTATCTTCTTACAAGAACCATAATTGGGAAAAGTGATATTCCGAAATCAAGCTTTACACATTTTGCAATCAATAACACGGCTATAAAGTCATACTTTTAGAGAAACTATGTACCTCTATCTTCGCCGCCACTTCAAGTGGAGATCTATTTTAGCTAACGTTACTTTAGTGATTTTGGGTTTGTGTGAATCATCTCTAGTGAACTTTTTTTTCTTGAATTGTGGGATGCTAGTAGACCTCACAATTGAGAGACTCATTGACAGTACCATGTAGAAAGTAGTAGAAAATCCTTTGCTCAAAACTTGTTGTATGGATTTCTAGATATTACAAAGCTTTCAACAACAGGCCCCGTTCATACACATAACATCCAACAACGCGTTTAAACTAAAGCAGATTTTGAATTCATAGTAGAACTAAGTATTTGCAGTTGTGCCTCAGAGGTTTGTGAGAAAACCACTTATAATGTAGAGTCATTAGGGACTATGTGGAAGCTATAGAAAACTTAATTGTGTCACAGTAAACAGTAGTCACAGTAAGTCATGATAAGTCCAACAGCGCACATTCCACCAAGATTCTACTCACAGACTGAATGGCTGCAAAATGTTTTCATCTCTGCTCCTTGTGAAAACCAATCAGCAGATTCTTCTGCCTCCTGAAAGTTCAAAAAACTGCCATTATCACACTGTTTGGGCTTATTGAATTTTATCTAGCCTCTCCAATGCTGCCAAAATTTTTGTCAAGAACAAACACCTTCATGATTAGATAATTCTCTCCTTCATATTTTTGTTAATCTGAAGCTTCAAACGTAAAACTTCAGTTTTCTGCATTTCCTTTCCCATCGGACATTTTTTCTTTTTGTTAAATTGCTTAAAGTAATCCAGCTATTTTCGGATTAAACTTCTGTTGGGGAAATTCATCATAAGAAAGGAGTAATAAACTATTTGCCAAATATCCAAATAGCAATCCTAAATAGATTCTCGGTTTCTATACTCAAAACGGCATTAAATCTGCCAAAAAAAAAACCGGCAAATAAAGCTGAATGGATTCATATTCAAAGAAAAGCTGTCATAATAAAGTATAAAAATAGCAAAGACCACAGTTTTATTACCCTAGATAACGAGGATGTCGGAATGCGACTGCTGATTTGGCCATTGGTTGTGCAGGTTCGCGTCGTGGCGGAATAATGATATGGACAGCTCGATATGGTTGGCTGATGTTCCCCGGGGAGCGGACGAAAATGCATAAATGCTTTCGTTCACCGGGATAAATGAGAGTTAAGGTTTCGCATCGGTCATATCATATCACATTAGCTGTGCAGCGTATCCTATCTTTAATTAATCATGGTGTTTTCCATATGGGTCTTCGAAAAACTATAATAATCTTCCAGAGCCATATACCATTTGTATCCGTTAGGAAATCAACCTTGTTGTGAAACTTTTTCAAAGAGGTGTCCCCCAGCTTCCTTATTCTTTTGAACTCCTTTGATACCTTTAAAAGAGGTTTTGTCTATTTAATTTTTTTTCTCCAGTTCATAGATCAATAGTTGATCTAACATGTCTTCCTCAATACTGTTTAGCGATTCCATTAGCTTTCTGCACTGCCCTCCCTCCCAAAAACTGAAACAATACAGCCTTCGTTCCAACAGAGAAGCAATCTAATCCTGAACCTGGAATCTGCGCAGTGACCAGTTAGGATGCCTTGTGCATATTTAGGTGTCTGCTTTCTGACGGTTTTGGACTGGTTTAGCTCCCTACCGGAAGGGTTATGGTCATATAACGGCTTATTACTCGATACGACGTTATACAGTTGAACTGGTGTAACCTTTTAAACCGTCTCTGTGTTGATTCAACGTAAAACTTATTGTCTATATTCCCTTTATCAGTCAGAATTGCTTTCGTGGTGCATAGCCGAGAACGGTTTTTTCAGTATAATATGGATCTAAGAAGCGTGAGACACGCTGAATTGTTAAAAATGATAAAAATAATGGTATTTTCTGTTAAATCATACGTAGTATTGGAGCACAGGTGGCTAAACGCAACGTGATCGCTCCATCACCCTATATTACACAAAAAAATTCAGAAATAGTTGGTTTATTAATAGCTATTTTCTCACCCGTTTAACAAGTGGTACGTCTAACAATGACATACCTATTATTATTTTTGAGAACGGATAAACTTGAATGTTAACCTACTTTCGGATAAACCCTTTCCCGTGTCAATATCTCGAGATTCGCCCTAGGGAGCTTCGTCCTTACAGTGGTTAATCATGGCCTGTCAGGCAAAGGGCGGTGACCCGTCAGCCCGATTTCATTCAGACCGGGCCGACACACATCGGATCCCCTTATGTTCCCGGTCTCGATTTGACAGGGCCGTGACATCGTTATTATAACTTATCCCTCGATGAATGGCTTGTAAAACTTGACGTAAACGGGAGAGTGGAAGGTTTTTGAAGTAGAATTGATACTAATGGGAAAGGAAAACGATTTTGGTTTAGTAGTGCTCGCAATTCGGATGCATAATAAGGAAGAGGCAATTTTTGTTCTGATTTTGCTTAATGATCAAGCATCAAAGATATTTGCTTCAGTTTCTCAGTCCCACATCGTCTTAGTTTCACGCCAATATGTTTCATCCAGAAGAACTTTGTCAAACGAGTCTTTATAGTTCCTAGTTGCCAAGTATCAGCGACGTTTGCTTCAGTTTCTTAATCTCAAGTTGTCTTCGTTTCACCTCAAGTACCTTTCATATCGATGAGTTTTGTTAAATAAATCTTCATAGTTCTTAATTGCTAATTATAAGAGATGTTTGCTTTAGTTAAACATTATCTTCTTTTCACGCCAAATACCTTTCGTATAAAAGATTTTTGTCAATAAAATCTTCGTAGTTCTTAGTTGCCAAGAAGCAGCGATGTTTGCTTCGCTCTCTCACTCATACATTTTCTTCGTTTCACACAAGAACAGTCAAACAAATCTTCGTTGTTCCTTGTTGCCAAGCCATGTCTGCTTCAGTTTCTCAGTTACACATTTTCTTCGTTTCACACGTTTCACACAAGAACCTTTCATATAGAAGAATTTTGTTAAACTTATCTTCGTAGTCTTCGTTGCCTAGTCTTTGATATGTTTGCTTCAGTGTATCAGTCTCACATTGTCTACGTTTCGTGTCAAGTACCTTTCATATAGAAGAAGTTTTTTAAATAAATCTTCATAGTTCTTAATTGCTAAGTATAAGCGATGTTTGCTTCAGTTTGTCAGTCATACCTTTGCTTCGTTTCTGGCCCAGTACATTTCATATAGATGAATTTTGTCAAATAAATCTTCGTTGTCCTTGGTTGGCAAGCATCGGCAATGTTTGCTTCAGTTGCTCAGTCTCACATTGTCTTCGTTTCATGTCAAGTACCTTTCATATACAAGAATTTTTTCAAACAAATCTTTGTAGTCTTTAGTTGCCAAGTATCAGCGATGTTTGCTTCATTTTATCAGTAACACGTCGTCTTCTTTTCATGCCAAGTACGTTTCATATAACAGAATGTTGTAAATCCTGAACGATTCGCACATAGCTACTGATTCACAAACCTTTCTTTTTCGTTAATAAAGGTAAAGCTTTTGTGTAAATACCAGCTGAAGACTTATAAAATACCAGACTAGTTCAGGTTAGTTCAGGTTAGTTGAACTGAATATTAAAAAACCAAAGCAGTTTTAAGTCGAATATGAAATAATATTATATGCAATTTTGGTCCCAAATTTACGATTTATAATGTAAGTTACATAAAATGTCATTACAACAAATCTCTGGATGTAAGTGGCGCCATCTGACGACGGCGGGTGCTTCCACTAGGGCATGCGAGATGATTGTGAACCGATCCAAAAAACCAGTTTTCTGCAATATTGTCACTTCCCACAGACAAATGGCCGAGATTTCGTACCTATATTGTCTGGGGGCAACGTTTGGCAGAGTATCAGACTCATTTCTCTATCAGGCAGAGGAACCATAGACCGGTTTCACTCTTATTAGAGCTCATCAGTATTGTACACCTCGACCTGATAGAAAAATAAGTCTGAACGGCAATTGGATCTAAATCCTTCTTAAACGCCTGTATGTGTATGTAAGTGGCGCCATCTGACGACGGCGGGTGCTTCCACTAGGGCATGCGAGATGTTTGTGAAGCGATCCAAAAACCAGTTTTCTGCAATATTGTCACTTACATACACATACAGGCGTTTAAGCAAGATTTAGATCTAATTCCGTTAAGAAGCCGTTCAGACTTATATTTCTATCAGGTTCTAGGAATACCGTACTGATGAGCTCTAATAAGAGCGAAACCGGTCTATGGTTCCTCTGCCTGATAGAGAAATGAGTCTGATACTCTGCTAAACGTCGCCCCCAGACAATACAGGTACGAAATCTCGGCCATTTGTCTGTGGGAAGTGACAATATTGCAGAAAACTGGTTTTTGGATCGCTTCACAAATCTGTGGATTAGCCAAGATTAACTTGTCAGCAAATTGTCTTTGAGGTATTTCGCCTAAACTTTAGTATCAAGATCGTGATTAAGTCAAAAGTTTTGTTTCGTTAGTCTGATCACAAGAAAAATATTTATAAGTGGGTATTGTAACAAAGATAGCAAATTCGTACAATTAAAATTGTTGGCTATACAGAATGTCCTGAAAATAAACCACCATACGACTAACTAGTGTCATTTTGCCTTCCCAATACGGCTCCTGGGAGATTGTCACCCATTCAAGAAACACCCTCGAGGAACATAAAAATCTCCTCTTAAATAATGAAACAAATAAGAAAACAAAAGTGTCTTACAGTGATGTATTGATATAAACTGTCTACTTCGAAACCTGTAGATTTGAAGAATCACATAATACATCACTTTTCTTTTATTACAATCACCAAAATTTATTTGTTGATCCCTTTTAAAGTTATTACCCATTTCTGAAAATCCTTATAGATGTTTAGCAGTTATAAAGTCATGCCATTGGTAAATCAATTTCATCATATCCTGTTAATCCCATCAATAACATTTAAGTTGTAAATTATTGTCGGCGTTTTCCTGCCATTGGGTTTATGTTTCATCAATATTGATTTTGGTTCTCCGTTGGAAATTACTTCTTGAAAGCCACGACAGAAAATTTTCCTACTGACACTATAAATTACTAACAAGCGGATTATTCATCTTCGGACAACAGTTCCATAAAATTTAATTGGAATTTCTTACCTTATCGCAATCAACAATGAATAAGGTGGAAATGAAACAAAATGGACTTATAGCCAGTTACTTTAGTTTAAGTGAAGATATATTATGGCATATCATGTGGCTACTCGTAAATGGCTTTTTACTACCTTATAGCTTGAAAGGAATTAACTCGATCTTAACGCAATCAATAAATGCTATTGCTAATTCAAAGGCCTTTTATTACGTCCATAAATTGAGCTCCAGTTTTATGGCTGTAATTAAAGGAAAAATGACTATCAATTTCGATCTAGGCTTGGCGACAGCCTAAGCATATACTAACCGGCAGCTGAAAGTCTGTTATTTTCTCTGCTTTAAAGCCAGTCCAAGCCGACGACGTTTTATTTGAAACTATACGTCCCACAGCCACAGCGTTTCGGTCGTGACACGGCCCGTCAAGTCGGTCCTCAGTGATTTAAGAGGAGTTGTAGAGATGTCACATATCCGGTCTGGAAGCAACAGCGAAGAAAATCGAATTATTTCTTTTTCCTCGTGCCCGACATGGCCGGGACTTTTCAAAAAATAAATACCGTACAATGCAAGGTGACAGCTGGAAAACGCTTTCTTGCGAAGTCTGGATTTCGTCAAAGGGGGTTATGTCAAACAAAATATGTGTGAACTCTTGGATAAAGCTGCTTTTCTCGTTTTTGCAGCAGTACAGATTTTGCGAAAACAAAGGATACAGTAATTGGTGCGAACTAACATAGAAGGAGTAGACTCACTAGGGGATAATAAAGTCCAATTTTTGCAAAACCACAACCAACTCTTAGCAGTTAATTAGAGACCCGAATTATCAAAGTGCCTGTTTCAATAAAAAAAATTGATTGTTTAGAAACTACTTTAAAACGTTTAAAAATGCAAAGTTTTTTTTTTCAGGTTAGAATTAGGTCCAAAGCTACTTAAAAAGTAAACTAATCGTCTAAAAGTTTGAGTTTGGAGAACTTCAGATTAAGGCTCTGCCCAAATCGTTAAAAAATTACTCAGAGCAACTCAAATTGAAATCTTTTAAGAAATTTAGGTTAAAATGAAGCTACAATCCGTTAAAAATGACTCGAGTGGTCTCGAACGCAAATTTTGATATTTTTGGGGTAACTCAATTTTAGAACAAAATGAGGCAAAACCAAAAGCAAAAACTAACTCAAATCTTCTAATTAGTTGTTTTTGTTTGCTGAATAAGACAAATGAAATTTCGTCCAAAACGCATCTAAATGCAAATTTAGTATATAGCCCCTAAACATGCACACTTTGAAGTTTTTTTTTGAGAAATTTCATTTTAGGACAGAATCATGCAAAATGCCAAGTCAATTCGTCTTGTAATTTGTTAATTTTGGTAAAATTAAGTTTTGGATCAAAATAAGTGATATTTGACTAAAAACGGCTGAATATAAAATATTGTTTTTTTTTCAGCCGTTTTTAGGTTAGGCTCAGGTCAGGCAAAGTTAGGCCGAAAATCATTGAAAATGTCTCAAAGCGTGTAAAATTAGATAATCCAAACTACTGTAAAAAATCAGGTTAATGTAAAATCTCAAAAACCTTTTAAGAAATTGAAGTTAAAATGAAGGCTACAATCCCAATCCTATTAAAAATGGTACAAATTGTTTCAAATGGAAATTTTGATGTTTTTGGGGAACTCAATTTTAGCACAAATTGAGGCAAAACTGACTTAAACCTTCTAAATAATTGTTTTAGTAAAATTACATTTTCAGGCTAAAATAAACGAAATTTTGCTGAAAACACATCTAAATGAAAATTTGGTATTTCTCGCTTTAAAATGCACATTTTGATATTTTTTTGAGAAATTCAATTTTAGGACAAAATCATGCAAAATTAACTCAAGTCTTCTAATTTGTTATTTCTGGAAAAAAATAATTTTTGGACCAAAATAAGTCAAATTTACTTATTCTGCGGTTTGTGTAGTAGAGTATTCAATGTGAGGACTTGTACAGTCCTCCACCACGATCTGCGGTCTACTGTGGCTCTCTCCAAGTGTTGCCAGCAAGGTTTGCCCCTGCTTGCTCCACTAATTATCATCCGTTATGCCCAGACCCTCAACGAATCTGATGAGTCTCTTGGGCGGCACTGCTTTTGCATCTTGAAGCTCAATGATCGCGTTTCCCAACAGTGAGTATCTCGATCTGGCAATAGCCGGGCAGTCGCATAGGACGTGCTGGAGGGTCTCGTCGTCCTCCAAGCACAGCCGACACTCCATCTCTTCGGACAGTCCGAGTCTGTGCATGCGAAATCTTAGGTGGCTATGTCCTGTGTACAGTGCAGTGGCCACTCTGATTTAGTCTGAGGATTGTTTGAGCTGTTGCCCTCCCTGTTCCCGTAATAAATTTTTTGGAGTGTGATAGTCGGGGTGGGTCCTCCCACCAGTCCTGGGACTTGGCATTGCTCCATTTCCGAAGTTCAGCATTAACCAGGGAGTATGGGACTACCAGTGCCGGCTCCGGGCTTACGAATGCAGAGCCCGCCGCCATCCGGGCTAGAGAGTCGGCACTCTCATTGCCTTCGTGACCACGATTGGCCGGGATCCATACCAGTGTGACGGTGTTCTCCTGTGATAGGGTGTTCAGGGTCCTGTGGCAGTTCTAAACAGTTTTGGAATTGCAGCTCAAAGACATAAGCGCTAGAAGCGATTCTCCGAGCAGATCTTTATTGATCTATCGTGTATTCCCTCCTCCAATAGGTGGAGGGAAAGAAGCTGTGCGGAAAACCATGGGGGATGGGAACCCACCAAACTATGTGTCTCTACGTGACGGTAAAAAGACCGATAATCACGTATGGGGCCATAGTTTGGTACCGAAAGAGCAGACATAGCTCCATCAATGCTGTTCTCTCTGCAAAGAGACATATGTCTCTGCATCAAGAGGGCAATGAGAACGACGCCCACAGCAGCCTTGAAGCGCAAGCTTAACCTGCTTCCACTCCAATACTCCTGGAATGAGAGGCAATGAGGGCGACATACCTGTTGCGACGCACATAGCACCGCAGCCATTCGATGGTGAGACCAATGATGCCAGGCTGGCTTGGCGGGCCTTGCGGTATTGAACATGGTCTCCGACCTAATGGCATCAAAACTTACATTAGACACTCGCAAGGCGAAGATCTTCAACTGGCAGGAAGTACCTGGTACACGGACGAATCCATAACCGACGAAGGGGCTGGCTGCGGAAGATCGGATAGTATCATCTGCATAGCAGAGAGACTGAGCCGATTCTTCCCGACACCTATTAGAGAAGGAAGGACACAATTGATCATTAAAGATCTGCTAGGATAGTCGGGCAGCCCTTCTGTAGCAACTGTTTAAAACTACCACAGGATTCTGAACATCCTCTCGCAGGAGAACAGCGTCACACATGTATGGATCCCGGGCCATCTTGGTCACGAAAGCAATGACAAGGCCGACACTCTAGCCAGGAGGTCGGCGGGCTCTGCATTTGTAGGCCCGGAGCCGGCACTGGGAGTCCCATACTCTCTGGTCAAGGCTGAACTCCAGAAATGGATCAATGCCAAGTGCCATTACTGGTAGGAGAACCTAGCCGGAATGTCACACTCCAAAAACAGGGAGGGCAAAAGCCCAAACATTACTCAGATTAAATAGGAAGCAAATCAGAGTGACTACTGCACTGTACACAGGACAGAGCCTCCTAGGATTTCACATGCACAGACTCGGAGTATCCGAAGAGACCGAGTGTCGGCTGTGCTTGAAGGACGACGGGACAGTTGAGCAGGTCCTATGTGACTGTCCGGCTATTGCCAGATCGACTTACATCAGAGAGAGACTCATCAGATTCGTTAAGGGTCTAGGCATAACAGTCGACAATAAGTGGAGTAAGCAGTGAATAAAATACAATAAAATACAAATATGGAAAAGGAGAATCTTTACTTGGAGTATTTATTATTCAAACTATTCGAAAAAAAATCAAAGCGGAATAGGTCTTTAGCGAAATGGATAGAGTGCACAGTAATTGTAATTTTGCCAACAGCTTTATTGTAAAATAACAAAAACGTCTGACAAGGGGTAAAAAAAAAAGTGAATTTATTATGTTCTTCTAGGAAAAGGTTCAACAGATTTTCGCCTCAGGTGATGCCATCACGTTTTTGTATCCATTGCAGGGAAGCTATTATTTGTGTGGATTTCTTGTTCTTCCTATATATTTTGCATATTATTATTGCCTTCCAACATAGATATTCCAAAGGGATTTTATGACATCACCCTCTAATTTACTGCCACAACATAGCAATCGGCTTTGAAAAGGACCCCTTAATCACTACGAATTTGTTTAATATCAGTCATTAAGGCGTATGTTCTAATGTCCCTCTGCGGGACCCGAACGTTTCAGTAGAAAACAACCGATAATTTACTACCTTTTTGACCCTCAATATTTATAATAAAGGAGGCACAAAATACTGCCCGACATCATGGAAATAACAAGGTACGGCCAAGTGTACGCTAACCCGGTAATTTTGCTTTAACCCATAAATTTGCGGTCTACGAATGCATTACACAACCCATGAATAGACTATGAAAGCTCCTAGAAGTCTTGTGGCTTTTAGACCTAATCCGATTACCATGACGTATTGGGAATCCAGGGGCTAACAGCGTCGAAAGGTGGACAACTATATCGTGGTTATGACCCATAATTTGCTTATTCCAGTGTGTTATTTCTCCGTGAAAAGGTAAAAACGCACCACACAAACTGATGGTATCGATTCTGGTAATGCAGTGTCATTAACATGTCAGTTTTACGGTATGGAAGGCACGTCGATCAGCGGTTTAAACGTTCCGATAGTTGCAGACGTATCGTGATGCCAACGTTACACACTGCTAATTTTACAAATCCAGAAGGAAAGATTTGCATTTTTTAATGAGTTTTGAACACTGTTACTTTTAAGACGACCACCTCTGGTTATTTTTTTTACACCGTTTATACGTGCAGTTTAAAAAATATAACTTTTCTCAAAGTGCTAAAAAAACGCCATTTTATTAACGTCAATGCAGATAGAGAAGTCCAATTTTTAGGATTTTGGTTGCTGAGCAAGTAAATATACATTTACTGCCTCTCATCGTACTTTTAATGCCGCATAATTTGCCCGCTATCGATCTCCAAATAGCATTCTAAGCCATCATTCCGCGATCATTTCGTAACACTTGCTGAAATCAGTTCATCAAAAAAAAGCTACAAAGAAAATGCCATTCTATTACAAACTTTTTTTCAGAAATTTCTGGAGAACCGAAATTGGCTACTTTATTGCTATTTTGTATCAGTATTCTGTAACTAAATCAAATGGCTATTATTTAGTAATTTTTTAGTTATTTTGGCTAACGTAAGTTTTAGATATATTTCTGGTCAGCGAAGCTACAAATTGACTGCAACAATTGCCAGCAAATAGTTTGCAAATTTAGCTGAAAAAGAAAACGTAATGTTTTAATGTTGTTAAAAATGGCAAAATAAAACCAGAAATTTGGATTCAGGTTTTATCCAAATAAATGCCATCAACTAAAAACCTATTGGTGACCTAATTTTAGTAGGCAGTAGATGAGCTTTTACGGCCACCTTTTTTGGCCGCAATTTATGATACAAACAGAAATGAAAATTGGAATATTTTATAACATTTTCGACTTTCAATTTTGTTATTAAGTCCTCTCAGACATACATACTGTTCTAATTCCATGGACTACTTTAGTTTTTTTTTTTTTGAAATTAGCTCCTGTAGTTTGAGGACTGAATCAGGAAATAGAGTATTCTGAAGCTAAAAAATGCAATGTTTTCCGGGCCTTGAAGCCGTGCTCCAATGAAATTTCTTTCCGACATTTTGACTACAGCTGCGGCAGACATTATCAAAGGCGATGAAGCAATGGGCGAAGTGATTTCCCGTGCTTCTAGACGTTGACTGATTCGACTGTGGTGAGCTCCCTGGTATTTATTTCCTCGCCGCGCGCCGTTGCGCTGCAATGGAGAGAATGGAGTTTATATGAATATCTGAAGAACGGTACGGTTTAGATGTCATAAACCTTAATAAAACTACCTTTACTTTAGTCCGTAGGTACCGAAAATACATTAATATACTAGGCGTCTCATTTAAAAAAATACAACGTTAATCAATTTTATACTTTTGGTAGCACCTGTATACAATGACAATAATTTTGAAATGTACTTCCAATAGACCCCCATCCATTCCATATAAAGAACTTTTTTAACATCTAAAAGTTTAGCCATAATCTTCCGTATCGAGTAATGTAAATCACCCTGTATAGGAGTTACTCTTTAAAATAAATTAGTTTTTTTGCAGTTATAATAATAAAAATATCAAAAGAATGTGAGGATGGGATCCTAAGGGGGGGGGGGGGAGGCAAAATTCAAGCCATGATAAGAACTAAATTCCCGACATTAAAAGCCATTTCTAAATTTCTCATTTCAAAACTCCTTCCACGGTTTTCGAAAACTTCACTAAAAACGCCTTCAAAAATAAAAATTTGGGGGTTTTTGGATAAAGTTAAGTCCCAAATGGGCTAAAAATTGGGGGGTTGAAAAGGGGCTCAAAGTATCTAAAAATACAAGTTTGGGCTATTTAGAAATTTTGTTTTCTAAATAGCTAAAAGCTTTGAAAACTGCGAATCAAGAGTTTTTTGAAGAAACTCAAAATAGGATTACGGCCATCTTTTAAAAATTAAACGAGGCGACTTAAAATTCGAATTAGAAGCCTCTGGATAACTTAGATAAGAGGGTAAAATTAGGACTAAAAGCGTTCAAACGTTTTTTTTAACATTTCTATATTACACCTTTCTATATACAGAAAACTACATAAAAAGTTTCATTATTGGCCCAATTTCGATAACTACGTGAAGTTCAATTTCTGCACCATTTAGAAAATTGAATCCAATTTATAATAACTTAAGCAAGGACACTTTTGATAATTCTCCAAAACTCTGTATAAAAAATGGTTGACTTAAATTTGTATTAATAGTATTTTGTTTCTATTGTGGGTATTCCTTATTAAGTACTCGAACTAATCTACATAATATATTTACAAATTAGTGAAGATTAAGAAAAAATTGAATTAATTTAAATTTTGAAAAGCTTTCTTTTATCTTAATTACTATTATATTGTTTCCAAAATCGACCTGATTATGCTTCGTAATGGAGGGGAGTTACTCTTTAAAATAAATTAGTTTTTTTGCAGTTACAATAATAAAAATATCAAAAGAATGTGAGGGTGGGATCCTAAGGGGAGGGGAGGGGAGGCAAAATTCAAGCCATGATAAGAACTAAATTCCCGACATTAAAAGCAATTTCTAAATTTCTAATTTCAAAACTTCTTGCACGTTTTCGAAAACATCACTAAAAACGCCTTCAAAAATAAAAAAATTTGGGGGTTTTTGGATAAAGTCAAGTACCAAATGGGCTAAAAATTGGGGTGTTGAAAAAGGGGCTCAATGTATCTAAAAATACAAGTTTGGGCTATTTAGAATTTTTTTTTTCTAAATAGCTAAAAGCTTTGAAAACTGTGAATTAAGAGTTTTTTGAATAAACTCAAACTAGGATTATGGCCATCTTTTAAAAATTAAACGAGGCGACTTAAAATTTGAATTAGGAGTCTCTGGATAACTTAGAAGAAGGTAAAATTAGGACTAAAAGCATTCAAACGTTTTTTAACATTTCTATATTACAGCTTTCTATATACAGAAAACTACATAAAAAGTTTCATTATTGGGCACAATTTCGATAACTACGTGAAGTTCAATTTCTGCACCATTTAGAAAATTGGATCCAATTTATAATAACTTAAGCAGGGACACTTTTGATAATTCTCCAAAACTCTGTATAAAAAATGGTTGTTTATCCGGAATTAATGAAAAATAAAGACGCAGTTTTTATTAGTATCATCAGGCTTGATTTAAATTTGTATTAATAATATTTTGTTTCTATTGTGAGTATTCCTTATTAAGTACTCGAAATAATCTACATGATATATTTACAAATTAGTGAAGATTAAGAAAAACTTGAACTAATCTGAATTTTGAAAAGCTTTTTTTATCTTAATTACAATTATATTGTTTCCAATATCGACCTGATTATGCTTCGTAATGGAGTTTGTCAATGACCATAATAGACACACTAATTTATAATTTAAACTTATAATTTAATTACACAAATTACTAAATTATGAAAATTTGTCAAGAAAAATCGAAGACTGTTTAATTATATGTTTTTTTTTTGTATAGTTAGAAGCAGAACGTCTTATGATACTAAGGGCCAATTGTATAGGTTAATTCTAAATACAGATTTAAATTTGGTTTTAAAGTTGGTTTAAAACTAAATTTAAACATTGCAATTTCTGATCGACGTGGATGTACGTTGTATAAGTAGATCTTAAATTAAAGAAAAGTTGGATGCCGAATTGTGACGGCAAATGTCGTTTGTTCAGGTTAGTTCAGTGATCCAGAACCTTGCAAACTAGACTACTATCCTGTATGGAAATAAAGACGCAGTTTTCATCAGGCTTGACTTAAATTTGTATTAATAATATTTTGTTTCTATTGTGAGTATTCCTTATTAAGTACTCGAACTAATCTACTTAATATATTTACAAATTAGTGAAAATTAAGAAAAACTTGAACTAATCTGAATTTTGAAAAGCATTTTTATCTTAATTACAATTATATTGTTTCCAATATCGACCTGATTATGGAGACTGTTTAATAATATGTTTTTTTTTGTATATTTAGAAGAAGAACCTCTTATGATACTAAGGGCCAATTGTATAGGTTAATTCTAAATACAGATTTAAGTTTGGTTTTAAAGTTCGGTTTAAAACTAAATTTAAACATTGAAATTTCTGATCGACGTGGATGTACGTTGTATAAGTAGATCTTAAATTAAAGAAAAGATGGATGCAGAATTGTGACGGCAAATGTCGTTTGTTCAGGTTAGTCCAGTGATCCAGAACCTTGCAAACTACACTACTATCCTGTATATCTTTTGGCAGTTGACCACTTACTTGGGTCGTTAATTAGTTCAGGTTAATTCAGGTTAATTCGTTTGGTCATTAGTTAAGTGGCTTTGATGGTAGTGTGTAGAAAAGTAGAAGAATCATTTTACCTTCTCTTTCTCTTGCCCTCGTCCCATTTCCAGGCGCAGAATCTTCCAAGTAGCACTAGTACACTTAAAAACAACTTATGCTTACTACAATTTAAGGTTAAGACCTACAGTCACGAAGTAAGGATTATAAGTCAACTGTTGGAATATGGGGAATCTTAAACAAAAATGCAGCGTGTTGCTTATCGAATGCTTGACGTATTACTCACACTAGCTAGATTTTTAAAAAGGAATCCTAACTACCTACGTGTGTTTACACATTTTACTGAATAAGAAAATATAAGAGAAGGTTTCTGTCGTTTGATTTTTGTTCATTAAATATAACAACTCAATTTCAAAAGAACTCAATATCAGCCAAACAGTGTCATTCTGTAGTAGAAATTCTAAAAAGATATATAGGAGTTACCCTTTAAAATAGATTAGTTTTTTTGCAGTTACAATAATAAAAATATTAAAAAAATGTGAGGGTGGGATCCTAAGGGGGGGGGGGGGGGTGGGGGAGGCGAAGTTCAAGCCATGATAAGAACTAAATTCCCGACATTAAAAGCCATTTCTAAATTTCTAATTTCAAAACTCCTTCCACGTTTTCGAAAACTTCACTAAAAACGTCTTCAAAAATAAAAATTTGGGGGTTTTTGGATAAAGTCAAGTACCAAATGGGCTAAAAATTGGGGCGTTGAAAAGGGGCTCAAAGTATCTAAAAACAAAAGTTTGGGCTATTTAGAATTTTTTTTTTTCTAAATAGCTAAAAGCTTTGAAAACCATCTTTTAAAAATTAAACGAGGCGACTTAAAATTCGAATTAGGAGCCTCTGGATAACTTAGAAGAGGGTAAAATTAGGGCTAAAAGCGTTAAAACGTTTTTTTTTTAACATTTCTATATTACAGCTTTCTATATACAGAAAATTTAGAAAAAAAAAATTCTAAATAGCCCAAACTTGTACTTTTAGATACTTTGAGCCGCTTTTTCAACGCCCCAATTTTTAACCCATTTGGTACTTGACTGTATCCAAAAATCCCCAAATTTTTATTTTTGAAGACGTTTTTAGTGAAGTTTTCGAAAACGTGAAAGGAGTTTTGAAATTAGAAA
This sequence comes from Taphrorychus bicolor, assembly GCA_951812265.1. Lineage (NCBI taxonomy): Eukaryota > Metazoa > Arthropoda > Insecta > Coleoptera > Curculionidae > Taphrorychus > Taphrorychus bicolor. The sequence continues at coordinate 7,003,723 of OX638300.1, forward strand.
TTTAGAAATGGCTTTTAATGTCGGGAATTTAGTTCTTATCATGCCTTGAATTTCGCTTCCCCCCCCCCACCCCTTAGGATCCCATCCTCACATTCTTTTGTAATTTTTATTATTATAACTGCAAAAAACTAATTTATATTAAAGAGTAACTCCTATATATCTTTTTGGAATTTCTATTGACAATTTATAATAACTTAAGCAAGGACACGTTTGATAATTCTCCAAAACTCTGTATAAAAAATGGTTGTTTATCCGGAATTAATGAAAAATAAAGACGCAGTTTTTATTAGTATCATCAGGCTTGACTTAAATTTGTATTAATGATATTTTGTTTCTATTGTGGGTATTCCGTATTAAGTACTCGAACTAATCTACATAATATATTTACAAATTAGTAAAGATTAAGAAAAACTTGAATTAATCTGAATTTTGAAAAGCTTTTTTTATCTTAATTACAATTATATTGTTTCCAAAATCGACCTGATTATGCTTCGTAATGGAGTTTGTTATATAATATGTTTTTTTTTGTATATTTAGAAGGAGAACGTCTTAGGATACTAAGGGCCATTTGTATAGGTTAATTCTAAATACAGATTTAAATTTGGTTTTAAAGTTCGGTTTAAAACTAAATTTAAACGTTGAAATTTCTGATCGACGTGGATGTACGTTGTATAAGTAGATCTTAAATTAAAGAAAAGATGGATGCCGAATTGTGACGGCAAATGTCGTTTGTTCAGGTTAGTTCAGTGATCCAGAACCTTGCAAACTACACTACTATCCTATATATCTTTTGACAGTTGACCACTTACTTGGGTCGTCAATTAGTTCAGGTTAATTCGTTTGATCATTAGTTAAGTGGCTTTGATGGTAGTGTGTAGAAAAGTAGAAGAATCATTTTACCTTCTCTTTCTCTCGCCCTCCTCCCATTTCCAGCCGCAGAATCTTCCAAGTAGCACTAGTACACTTAAACAACTTATCCTTACTACAATTTAAGGTTAAGACCTACAGTCACGAAATAAGGATTATAAGTCAGCTGTTGGAATATGGAAAATCTTAAATAAAAATGCAGCGTGTTGCTTATAGAGCGCTCGACATATTACTCACACTAGCTAGATTCTTAAAAAGGAATCCTATCGCTTCGCCTTGGAAGCACAAAAAAAGAGTTTGCATTTGTATACAAACTACCTACGTCTGTTTACACATTTTACTGAATAAGAAAATATAAGAGGAGGTTTCTGTCGTTTGATTTTTGTTCATTAAATATAACAACTCAATTTCAAAAGAATTCAATATCAGCCAAAGAGTGTCATTCTGTAGTAGAAATTCCAAAAAGATATATAGGAGTTACTCTTTAAAATAAATTAGTTTTTTGCAGTTACAATAATATAAATATCAAAAGAATGTGAGGGTGGGATCCTAAGGGGGGGGGGGCGAAGTTCAAGCCATGATAAGAACTAAATTCCCGACATTAAAAGCCATTTCTAAATTTCTAATTTCAAAACTCCTTCCACGTTTTCGAAAACTTCACTAAAAACGCCTTCAAAAATAAAAATTTGGGGGTTTTTGGATAAAGTCAAGTACCAAATGGGCTAAAAATTGGGGCGTTGAAAAGGGGCTCAAAGTATCTAAAAACAAAAGTTTGGGCTATTTAGAATTTTTTTTTTTCTAAATAGCTAAAAGCTTCGAAAACCATCTTTTAAAAATTAAACGAGGCGACTTAAAATTCGAATTAGGAGCCTCTGGATAACTTAGAAGAGGGTAAAATTAGGGCTAAAAGCGTTAAAACGTTTTTTTTTTAACATTTCTATATTACAGCTTTCTATATACAGAAAACTACAAAAAAAGTTTCATTATTGGCCCAATTTCGATAACTACGTGAAGTTCAATTTCTGCACCATTTAGAAAATTGGATCCAATTTATAATAACTTAAGCAAGGACACTTTGGATAATTCTCCAAAACTCTGTATAAAAATGGTTGTTTATCCGTAATTAATGAGAAATAAAGATGCAGTTTTTATTAGTATCATCAGGCTTGACTTAAATTTGTATTAATAATATTTTATTTCTATTGTGGGTATTCCTTATTAAGTACTCGAACTAATCTACATAACATATTAGCAAATTAGTGAAGATTAAAAAAAACTTGAACTAATCTGGATTTTGAAAAGCTTTTTTTTATCTTAATTAATATTATATTGTTTCCAAAATCGATCTGATTATGCTTTGTAATGGAGTTTGTCAATTACCATAATAGACACACTAATTTATATTTTAAACTTATAATTTAATTACACAAATTACTAAATTATGGAAATTTGTCAAGAAAAATCGAAGACTGTTTTATAATATGTTTTTTTTTTTGTATATTTAGAAGCAGAACGTCTTAGGATATTAAGGGCCATTTGTATAGGTTAATTCTAAATACAGATTTAATTTTGGTTTTAAAGTTCGGTTTAAAACTGAGGTTCTGATCGACGTGGATGTACGTTGTATAAGTAGATATTAAATTAAAGAAAAGATGGATGCTGAATTGTGACGGCAAATGTCGTTTGTTCAGGTTAGTTCAGTGATCCAGAACCTTGCAAACTACACTACTATCCTGTATATCTTTTAGCAGTTGACCACTTACTTGGGTCGTTAATTAGTTCAGGTTAATTCAGGTTAATTCGTTTGGTCATTAGTTAAGTGGCTTTGATGGTAGTGTGTAGAAAAGTAGAAGAATCATTTTACCTTCTCTTCCTCTTGCCCTCCTCCCATTTCCAGGTGCAGAATCTTGGAATATGGGGAATCTTAAATAAAAATGCAGCGTGTTGCTTATCGAATGCTTGACGTATTACTCACACTAGCTAGATTTTTAAAAAGGAATCCTAACTACCTACGTGTGTTTACACATTTTACTGAATAATAAAATATAAGAGGAGGTTTCTGTCGTTTGATTTTTGTTCATTAAATATAACAACTCAATTTCAAAAGAATTCAATATCAGCCAAACAGTGTCATTCTGTAGTAGAAATTTCAAAAAGATATATAGGAGTTACTCTTTAAAATAAATTAGATTTTTTGCAGTTACAATAATAAAAATATCAAAAGAATGTGAGGTTGGGATCCTAAGTTCAAGCCATGATAACAACTAAATTCCCGACATTAAAAGCCATTTCTAAATTTCTAATTTCCAAACTTCTTCCACGTTTTCGAAAACTTCACTAAAAACGCCTTCAAAAATAAAATTTTGGGGGTTTTTGGATAAAGTCAAGTAATTTATCAGCAATCTATTGACAACCTCCAATACGAAGTATAATCGGGTCGATTTTGGAAACAATATATTAGTAATTATGATAAAAAAGGCTTTTCAAAATTCAGATTACTTTAAGTTTTTCTTAATCTTCATTAATTTGTAAACATATTATGTAGTTTAGTTCGAGTACTTAATAAGGAATACTCACAATAGAAACAAAATATTATTAATACAAAGTTAAGTCAAGCGTGATGATACTAATAAAAACTGCGTCATTATTTTTCATTAATTCCGGATAAACAACCATTCTTTTATACAGAGTTTTGGAGAATTATCAAAAGTGTCCTTTCCAAAAGTTATTATAAATTGGATCTAATTTTCTAAATGGTGCAGAAATTGAACTTAACGTAGTTATCAAAATTGGGCCAATAATGAAACTTTTTATGTAGTTTTCTGTATATAGAAAGCTGTAATATAGAAATGTTAAAAAAAAACCTTTGAACGCTTTTAGCCCTAATTTTACCCTCTTCTAAGTTATCCAGAGGCTCGAAATTCAAATTTAAAGTTGCCTCGTTTAATTTTTAAAAGACGGCCATAATCCTAGTTTGAGTTTCTTCAAAAAAGTCTTAATTCACAGTTTTCAAATCTTTTAGCTATTTAGAAAAAAAAATTCTAAATAGCCCAAACTTGTACTTTTAGATACCTTGAGCCCCTTTTCCAACGCCCCAATTTTTAGCCCATTTGGTACTTGACTGTATCCAAAAACCCCCAAATTTTTATTTTTGACGACGTTTTTAGTGAAGTTTTCGAAAACGTGGAAGGAGTTTTGAAATTAGAAATTTAGAAATGGTTTTTAATGTCGGGAATTAAGTTCTTATCATGCCTTGAATTTCGCTCCCCCCCCCCACCCCTTAGGATCCCATCCTCACATTCTTTTGTAATTTTTATTATTATAACTGCAAAAAACTAATTTATATTAAAGAGTAACTCCTATATATCTTTTTGGAATTTCTATTGACAATTTATAATAACTTAAGCAAGGACACTTTTGATAATTCTCCAAAACTCTGTATATAAAATGGTTGTTTATCCGGAATTAATGAAAAATAAAGACGCAGTTTTTATTAGTATCATCAGGCTTGACTTAAATTTGTATTAATGATATTTTGTTTCTATTGTGGGTATTCCGTATTAAGTACTCGAACTAATCTACATAATATATTTACAAATTAGTAAAGATTAAGAAAAACTTGAATTAATCTGAATTTTGAAAAGCTTTTTTTATCTTAATTACAATTATATTGTTTCCAAAATCGACCTGATTATGCTTCGTAATGGAGTTTGTTATATAATATGTTTTTTTTTGTATATTTAGAAGCAGAACGTCTTAGGATACTAAGGGCCATTTGTATAGGTTAATTCTAAATACAGATTTAAATTTGGTTTTAAAGTTCGGTTTAAAACTAAATTTAAACGTTGAAATTTCTGATCGACGTGGATGTACGTTGTATAAGTAGATCTTAAATTAAAGAAAAGATGGATGCCGAATTGTGACGGCAAATGTCGTTTGTTCAGGATAGTTCAGTGATCCAGAACCTTGCAAACTACACTACTATCCTATATATCTTTTGACAGTTGACCACTTACTTGGGTCGTCAATTAGTTCAGGTTAATTCGTTTGATCATTAGTTAAGTGGCTTTGATGGTAGTGTGTAGAAAAGTAGAAGAATCATTTTACCTTCTCTTTCTCTCGCCCTCCTCCCATTTCCAGGCGCAGAATCTTCCAAGTAGCACTAGTACACTTAAACAACTTATCCTTACTACAATTTAAGGTTAAGACCTACAGTCACGAAATAAGGATTATAAGTCAGCTGTTGGAATATGGAAAATCTTAAATAAAAATGCAGCGTGTTGCTTATAGAGCGCTCGACATATTACTCACACTAGCTAGATTCTTAAAAAGGAATCCTATCGCTTCGCCTTGGAAGCACAAAAAAAGAGTTTGCATTTGTATACAAACTACCTACGTCTGTTTACACATTTTACTGAATAAGAAAATATAAGAGGAGGTTTCTGTCGTTTGATTTTTGTTCATTAAATATAACAACTCAATTTCAAAAGAATTCAATATCAGCCAAAGAGTGTCATTCTGTAGTAGAAATTCCAAAAAGATATATAGGAGTTACTCTTTAAAATAAATTAGTTTTTTGCAGTTACAATAATATAAATATCAAAAGAATGTGAGGGTGGGATCCTAAGGGGGGGGGGGGGGGGGGCGAAGTTCAAGCCATGATAAGAACTAAATTCCCGACATTAAAAGCCATTTCTAAATTTTTAATTTCAAAACTCCTTCCACGTTTTCGAAAACTTCACTAAAAACGCCTTCAAAAATAAAAATTTGGGGGTTTTTGGATAAAGTCAAGTACCAAATGGGCTAAAAATTGGGGCGTTGAAAAGGGGCTCAAAGTATCTAAAAACAAAAGTTTGGGCTATTTAGAATTTTTTTTTTTTTCTAAATAGCTAAAAGCTTCGAAAACCATCTTTTAAAAATTAAACGAGGCGACTTAAAATTCGAATTAGGAGCCTCTGGATAACTTAGAAGAGGGTAAAATTAGGGCTAAAAGCGTTAAAACGTTTTTTTTTTAACATTTCTATATTACAGCTTTCTATATACAGAAAACTACAAAAAAAGTTTCATTATTGGCCCAATTTCGATAACTACGTGAAGTTCAATTTCTGCACCATTTAGAAAATTGGATCCAATTTATAATAACTTAAGCAAGGACACTTTGGATAATTCTCCAAAACTCTGTATAAAAATGGTTGTTTATCCGTAATTAATGAGAAATAAAGATGCAGTTTTTATTAGTATCATCAGGCTTGACTTAAATTTGTATTAATAATATTTTATTTCTATTGTGGGTATTCCTTATTAAGTACTCGAACTAATCTACATAACATATTAGCAAATTAGTGAAGATTAAGAAAAACTTGAACTAATCTGGATTTTGAAAAGCTTTTTTTTATCTTAATTAATATTATATTGTTTCCAAAATCGATCTGATTATGCTTTGTAATGGAGTTTGTCAATTACCATAATAGACACACTAATTTATATTTTAAACTTATAATTTAATTACACAAATTACTAAATTATGGAAATTTGTCAAGAAAAATCGAAGACTGTTTTATAATATGTTTTTTTTTTTATATTTAGAAGCAGAACGTCTTAGGATATTAAGGGCCATTTGTATAGGTTAATTCTAAATACAGATTTAATTTTGGTTTTAAAGTTCGGTTTAAAACTGAGGTTCTGATCGACGTGGATGTACGTTGTATAAGTAGATATTAAATTAAAGAAAAGATGGATGCTGAATTGTGACGGCAAATGTCGTTTGTTCAGGTTAGTTCAGTGATCCAGAACCTTGCAAGCTACACTACTATCCTGTATATCTTTTGGCAGTTGACCACTTACTTGGGTCGTCAATTAGTTCAGGTTAATTCAGGTTAATTCGTTTGGTCATTAGTTAAGTGGCTTTGATGGTAGTGTGTAGAAAAGTAGAAGAATCATTTTACCTTCTCTTTCTCTTGCCCTCCTCCCATTTCCAGGCGCAGAATCTTCCAAGTAGCACTAGTACACTTAAACAACTTATGCTTACTACAATTTAAGGTTAAGACCTACAGTCACGAAATAAGTATTATAAGTCAACTGTTGGAATATAGGGAATCTTAAATAAAAATGCAGCGTGTTGCTTATCGAATGCTTGACGTATTACACACACTAGCTAGATTTTTAAAAAGGAATCCTAACTACCTACGTGTGTTTACACATTTTACTGAATAAGAAAATATAAGAGAAGGTTTCTGTCGTTTGATTTTTGTTCATTAAATATAACAACTCAATTTCAAAAGAATTCAATATCAGCCAAACAGTGTCATTCTGTAGTAGAAATTCCAAAAAGATATATAGGAGTTACCCTTTAAAATAAATTAGTTTTTTTGCAGTTACAATAATAAAAATATCAAAAAAATGTGAGGGTGGGATCCTAAAGGGGGGGGGGGGGTGGGGGAGGCAAAGTTCAAGCCATGATAAGAACTAAATTTCCGACATTAAAAACCATTTCTAAATTTCTAATTTCAAAACTCCTTTCACGTTTTCGAAAACTTCACTAAAAACGTCTTCAAAAATAAAAATTTGGGGGTTTTTGGATAAAGTCAAGTACCAAATGGGCTAAAAATTGGGGCGTTGAGAAGGGGCTCAAAGTATCTAAAAATACAAGTTTGGGCTATTTAGAATTTTTTTTTCTAAATAGCTAAAAGCTTTGAAAACTGAGAATTAAGATTTTCTTGAAGAAACTCAAAATAGGATTACGGCCATCTTTTAAAAATTAAACGAGGCGACTTAAAATTCGAATCAGGAGCCTCTGGATAACTTAGAAGAGGTTAAAATTAGGGCTAAAAGCGTTGAAAAATTACGTTTTTTTTTCATCGTTTTTATATAACTGCTTTCTATATACAGAAAACTACATAAAAGTTTCATTAGTGGCCTAATTTGGATAACTACGTGAAGTTAAATTTCTGCACCATTTAGAAAATTGGATCCAATTTATAATAACTTAAGCAAGGACACTTTTGATAATTCTCCAAAACTCTGTATAAAAAATGGTTGTTTATCCGTAATTATTGAGAAATAAAGACGCAGTTTTTATTAGTATCATTAGGCTTGACTTAAATTTATATTAATAATATTTTGTTTCTATTGTGGGTATTCCTTATTAAGTACTCGAACTAATCTACATAATATATTTACAAATTAATGAAGATTAAGAAAAACTTAAACTAATCTGAATTTTGAAAAACCTTTTTTATCTTAATTACTATTATATTGTTTCCAAAATCGACCTGATTATGCTTGGTATTGGAGTTTGTCAATAGACCCACTAAAAGTTTACTTGGTAGGAATGGCCATTATAAACCTAAGCTTTGAGGAATTTTATTTTATTGTAAAACTTAACAATCTATTAGAAGGTATTTGAGAACTTGGTTGGACCTAGATTAGAACAGTGTTATTTAAAAATTGTGAAAAGCGCTTTAACGTTAAATATTCTATAAAGATTTTTAGAAAAAAAAACGTATTTACTTCCATATTCTTTCAATAACTCATATAATAATAAATAATACTCATATATAATAATTATATATAATATAATAATAAAAACCAATAAATAAAATTCTCATAAATTTTGACTAAATGATTCATAAGTTATTAAAATAGCTAGGTTTTAGAAGTTTACAACTACTAGATTTATCCTTTCTAATATGTTTTCTTAATACTCAATTAATAATAGTTGCACCAGCAAAGAAAAATTTTGTATTTTACAAGGAGAGCAAATATTCTGCAAGTGAAAATTAATTCACTGCCCTGCAGGTGCCTATAATATTTGCAACGAAAACACCTCTCAAAAAGTAAGTAAATTTTTATTCCAGAAAACAATAGAGCGGAAAAGAACCTAAAGTATAGTGCTCTTTAACACAAATTAAAAATAATTCATATCTCTACTTACATACTTGATTCCAACAACTTTCTACCAAAACATCTATTCTTACCTCCAAATTTTGATCTTCAAGCACTGACGAAATCACTATTGTGTGCATTAAGAGTTAATAAAAAAACCCACCAATGTACTACAAAACAATTTTATTGAAATCGATAATCAAAAATCAACGTAATAATAAGTTTACAACCTTTGAGAACCGCTTTGGATACGAAGCCGCCTAAAAGGTTTTGGCTCCGGGATCCAAAGCCCATCTATTTCAAGGAAAACATTGCACAAAAATCTCCCCATTGAAAAGGACGTGATATAGCAACACTGTACTCCTTTCGGTTATAACTTTTTCAAAAATATAATATAATACCTACAAAGAAACAGCTTACTATCTACAATAAAATAATTATCACAGACAAAAATGACCCATTGAAACAAGTCAGACCGGCGTTCCAGATTAGGGATGAACCGCAGCACTGCCCAACCTTTGCCCATATAACGCATAGGGTGAGTAATAAGGTCCTAAAGAAGCTGGATTAAAAGCACTGTAAGGAGATGCTGCAAGACTTGCAGGCAGTCCGGGTTTGGCATAAGGGTGGTACCTTGCCGCACTTAAAGGACTTAAGGGCGCACTTGGATATCCGCTCCTGTGCAGAGCTGCTGACGAGAGTAGTGCTGTGTGGTTCATTAAACTGGCAGCGCTACTGGCTGCTGCATCTGCCGACGTACTTGTGTGTGTTCTAAGGTGCTGCAGCAGTTCTTCTGAGGTAACAAACCTCTTGCCACAATAAGCGTCACCAGCGATCCAGTTGCAGACATAAGGCCGGCCTAATGAGGGATATGCCAAAGAGCTCGGGGGTCCTAATGACATCGCCATGGCCAAGTTGTATTTTTGGTGATCACACTGAGTGCATCCGGAAGGGCACGATCCTGCTGCAGCACCGCTCATAAGAAGCTGTTGATTGTGTGCACTAAACTGGCAACCAGCGCAATAAGGGTCCTTGCAAACTGGAACCAAGGCCTCACCTCCAGAAGGTGTTTTGACTCTGGCGTAACTCATATATGGTGTGGGGGAGCCTCCGGGGTAACCCAGCATGGTGTGGTGGTGTGAGTATGGTACTCCAGGAAACGGAGGACGGAAAGCTGGGTTTGTGGCTGCGTGTTCCAAGCCTGGGGGGCAACACAAAGAGCCTAAGGGGCTTCCCAAGGCACCTGGCAAAGATGTTGACAAAGGTTTATAGGCCCCTAGGGGCGAATCTTTGGAATGGCCTTGCAACACTTCTAATCCTGAGCGGATGATTGGGCTCGCTGAAGGTGTGGAAGGTTTAGTTTGGCTTTCGGGAGAAGATTTTCCTTTGTCTGGGCCAGGGGTGCCAGCCTCACTATTGTTATTGTTATTAGCACTATCGGTGGGCGACACAGATTTCCGATCACTACCGACGGAGGGTGATTTTTTCTCGTTTTCGACACTTTTTTGACTGCTTGGTCGCGACTCGTCCATTTTTCGACTCACCACGGTGTTTTCGTATGGTTTGAAGGCGAGTTTATTATCACTGGGTGTAGATCGCTGAGAATTTTTTTCGCATTTGTCGCGGGGTGAAGATCTCGACTCGGCTTTCTTTTTCTCCAACGAAGAAAGTAGCGGTTTGCTGTTGGGGGAGTCTGCCCCGATTTGGGAGCAGGTCTGAGCTAGCAGGGCTAGGGGGCTTTTCTTAGCATCCAACTGAAATAAAAAAGAAAAAAAATTAAAATATTGGCCTTTAATATATTTTAAATATAGATAGTGTTGAAAATAATAATGATGATATTTGTATAATAAATAATAAGATATTTACCGTTGTTGATAGAGGACTCAAATAATCGGGCTGCAAATACTGATTGCCAGCGGCCGAAAGTAATCCGCCGCCTTCGAGCACAACCATGTTGAAGTAAAAATTACTTTTCCGGAAATACACAATAATTACTCCTTGAACTTCCGAAGGAAGCTCTCTATAACTGTACGGGGTTAAGGTAAAAGTTCTGATTCGAGCTTTGGACACAGTGTATATACGGGCAACGTTTATCGCAAAGCGCACTCTCTCAAACTGAAGCGATCGGGCCAAGCGGCCAAGCAAAACGTTGCAGTTGGGAAAGGGGCCCCCGTGCGTAATGGGTGGCATGCGCAATGGACATTTGCACTTCTCAGCGGAGGCTCGAGATTGCGAGTTCCTGCATGAAGCTACAGTGTTGACAAACTGACTTACAGCGGAGGATTTAATTTTCTTTAACATCTGTGCACGTATATTTAGTGCTATTTTTTTAACTTATTTTCGATTACCAAATACAAAAAAAACCCTGGAAATTAAAGTTCTCATATCAAGATTAAATCCATCTACCTCTCACTTGTATTGCGTCACTAACATTTCTTCGCATTAAAAAGGTAAAAGTGTGTTTTCTGTTTGACAAGCCGACAGAAGATGACGCCACCGCATTAAAATGTTTACAAAGTTGTTTATGTTTGAAAGCAAAATTATCTAATCGCTTCGCTAAAGTCATTAAAGGTATTTGAAATCTATTATAAACTTTAAATGTTAAGTTAAAAGAATCTCTCTTGCTGATGGATATTTATTGAAAATGCGCCCCCCTTCAAAAAATGTCTTTTCGAAGTGTGAGACGACCATTACGAAGACTTAGAAGGGCAACAAAAAATTTCAAACAAAACTTTTGGAATTTTTGCTATCAATTTGCAGACTGAACTGACAGTTCTTTGAATTTGAACTTGAATTTGGTAATTTGAACTGAAAGTCCAAATTACCATTCGAGGTTCAAGTTACAATTTAGGTTCAACTTACAATTGTAGGTTCCAGCTGCATTTGTAGGTTAAAGTTACAATTATTGTAGGTTTTAGTTACAATAATTGGATCTTTATTTTAAACCTACTTAGAGAGAGAAAAATTAGGTGTGTGGTTTATGCGTCATTCACACGGGTATACTAGAAAAATCAAATTTCTCTATATTTACTTTTGGTATTTATAATGGTCTAAAATCAAAAAGTTGGAATATGCCTGAAACAGTTTGTTAACTACCGGGCTGCATATTTTAAGAAAATTTCGTGGTGGACCCCATTGTAGGATCATCCCCACTGCATATCATCCAACCTATACAAAATATGTAGTGTAGGTTGGAGTTACAATTGTAGGATCAAGTTACATTTAATGTAGGAAGAAGTTACAATTGTAGGTTTCAACTACTTAGTATAGGGGAGACCGGGGACAATTGTAACAATTTTTATAAATTATGACACAACTTTTTTGTAATAAAATGAAATCCATCAAAACCTGTGAAATCATAAAGCGCAGTTTTGTTGTGATACTAGAGGTATCAAAAATTAGTTATTTATGTATTAAGAGCGAAAAGTATAACTTTTTTGCTCGAAGAGTGAAGTTGGCAATCACTCAAGAGCAAAAGAGTTACGTTTTGCTCGTAATGCATACAACGTTTTTTCCGCAAACGATCAATTTCCAATAATGTGAATCACAACTGAGCGTAACTGAAAACACAATCTGAAAATTTAAATCAAAGTGACAATGACGTTTTAAATATTTGGTTGAGTGGTGGTAGTTGCTATTAACAGCCAGCGAAAAAATCTTTTTTCTACACGCGTGCGCGAAAGTTTACTTTTCCGCACGCATTTGAGTGCGGGAACTAGTAAAACTACCATGACTTATAGTTGTCAGGAATGGTGGCATTAGGTGCTTGGTATACCATCTTACTTATGCCTGTACTGCATCTTTAATTTTAGTTTTGCAAAAAAGGCAGGATATGGAACCTTTTTTAAATGAAAAGGTTGATTTCTTTAATTATTGCTATGTGCGATAAAAGTAAGCAAATATCATTCATCGCGCAGCCGAGGCAATAAATACCAATATATTTATTGACAGAGTTTTAGGACGACTTTTACAACTATCGGTAAAACTTTGAAGTTAAAATAACAGATATGACGTACGTATTGTTTCAGTTTGTCAGGTAAAAAATGCAATGTACGTCATGTCTGGTGTTTTAACTTCAAACTAAAGTTTTACTGATCATTTTAAAAGTCGAAAATATTGTTCCTAACACTTGCGGAAAGTATCTTTTCCGCACTCGACTTCATGGTCGAACTCCGCTACACGTCGTTCGGCCAGCTGCAGTCGCGTGCGGAAAAGGATCACTTTCCGCACTTGTTATGCAAATAACTCTTTCGCTTGCTGTCCTGGGCAACGCGCGGAAAAGTAAACTCACATTCTGATCCTCCAAAAAGGTTAGGTTTTCGTTTGTCTAATGAAAGCGTAAAATGCGTCATTATTTGACGTTTGTAGAAAAATGGAATTTGCATAAAATACCACTCACGGAGACAATTGTAACAGTCCATGGTATAATTGTAACAGGTAATAGAAGACGTTACAAATTATAATTAAACGATACATATTCAAAAAAGGGAACATAAATGGCACAAATCTTTTCAACTTGTATACAAAACGAAAACAAAAACATTTAGTTGATAAAATCAATCTCTGCAATTGATGCAGTAGAAAAACAAATCCTCATTGTCATCTCTGTATTCGCAATGAGCCCATCCCTTACAGAGTTGACATTTTATCCATTCTTCACCATATCTGTCGTTAGAGTAGGGCCCTTTGGCAATACAAACACATCATCATCTGAAGAGCTTGATTGATTTTCCTTCTTCTTTTTCTTCCAAACATTTCTTTTGATTTTCTTTGCGTTTGTTTTCCTTACCCTCGCTGCTATTTCCTCAAGAGCAATTTTTTCTGGCATTTCGGTTAGTATCGCATTTAACTTTTCTTCTATTTATTATCTGCGCACGTTTGGCAGTTTTTGGAAACGACCAAAAAGTGTTCAACTCATCTTTCGATGTAGAAGGTACCGGTTCTTTTGAGGTGGAGGTTATCGGTCAGGTCAGTCTAGAAGTTGTCGATTGTTCAAATGTTAGGGTCTTCGGTTCTTTCGATGTGGGGGGTGTCGATTGCCTTATTGTCATGACCTTCGGTTCCTTCAATGTGGAGGGTGGCAGGTCTTTTGATGCGGACGATGTCGGTCCTTTTAGGGTTTTCAATTTTATCGACGTGGGGGTAATGGTTCCTTGGAAGGGGCTCGTTCACGCAGAATTTCCGCAGATTGGATTGCAGCAATCGGACCCTCTGCTTGTAATTCGATTATCGAACCATTACCTACGGGTTCAAGTGGGTTGTCGGTTGGTAAAGACGGAGCAAACTCGTAGTCTTGGAAAACGTCCCGATTGAAAGGATAGATCCCAGTAACTTTAAAACCACTCAATATATTGGTTGGAGTGGCAGCTCGTGGTAGAGCTTCAGCAACAAGTCCAGGTGAGTCATAAATGGTCATAGTTTGACCAGGACTATTTTTCATCCAGGCGTCCATAGAGTTGTTTAGATAGCTTTTCAGTGGTCCATAGACAATTCTATCTAAGGGCTGCAATTTATGTGATGTATGCGGCGGGAACGACAGAAGAACAATCCCATTTGGTCCCCCGGGCTTTTAATTTCAATATACGTGCCATCCACACATCCTATCACCCCAGGAAATCTTCCAATTTGATAAAAGTTTCTTTTCCACTGGGTAAAATCATTGGGATGCTCTACCTGGGAAACCAATGGCACTTCTCCACAGAAACCCTTAATGCTCTTTAATGTGGCATTATCAGTTTTTTAATCCGACGTTTCGTCTTTGCGGAACCATCATCAACTGAATTTTTTTAAATACGGAAGGTGGTACCCAAGCGGAAACGTGACGTCATTATAACGTCAAGTTTTGGTGATCATTCGTTATTCGACGTCACCTAATGAAAAAATGACAAATAAGTGAGGTCGATTTCTCGACGTGAGAATGACGACTCATAGTCACGTTATAATAACGTTATGTTTAATCAAACATTTTTTTTTGTATAATTAATGTACCTAATAAATATACACTTAACATATTTAATTGATTTATAAGTTATATACAAAAAAATATTGGGTGACAATTTCATAAAATAAAATTTTTAACTTCATTGGCAAAAAAAAATAATTTAAAATATGCAAATTATTGATAAAATTATTTTTATAGTATATTTTAAATCGGGGTGTAGCTGCTTCATAAAGTAATTTTTTTTTAAATATTGTGTTATTTTTTAGGCAAGTTTTTCTTGTTACCTCAAAATTTAAAGATTTTGTGTTACGCTTTAGATTAAATTTTCTTATTACTAAAGTTAACACTTCAAATTTTCAGTTAGTTTCGGATCAAAAAAGTTTGTACTAAAAATTTCTGTTACCAAAATCAAAATTTTTTAATTTTGTGTTACTTTTAGAACATTTCTGGTTAGCAAGCCAAAATTTAAAAAAAATCCGTTACGGTTACACTAACAGTTTTCAAAAGTTTTAAATTTTGTATTATGCTTTAGACGTTACCCAAGTCAAAACTTCCAAATTTGATGTTACTTTCAGATCAATGTAATGGAAGTGTTTCTGGTTTCTAAATTAATTTTTTTTTATTTTGTGTTACGTTCAGACTACAATTTTATTTTACTACAGTCGAAATTTAAAAATTTTGTGTTACGTTTAGACTAATATTTCAAGTCAAACTTTTGAGTATTTGTGTAACTTCCAGACCAAATTATCGTGAAACGTTTAGATTAAAATTTCCTGTTACTAGAGTCAAATATTATAAATTTTTTGTTACTTTTAGACTATAAATTGTTGTTACCATGTCAAAATTTAACAATTTTGTGTTATATCTATATAGAATAAAATTTTCGAGTCAAAATTTTAAAATTTTGTGTTACTTCCATACCAAAATTTCCAGGCAGAAATTTATACTAAAATTTCCTGTTATCAAATTCGAAACTTAAAGATTTGATGTAACTTTCGGGATAAAATTTCTTATTACTCACAGTCAAAATTAGAAAAAAAAAAATGTGTTACTCTTAGACCAAAATTTCGTTTTATTAGGTCAAAATTTAAATTTCGTGCTACGTTTTAAAAAAACGTCTCGTCTTACTAAAAAATTTCTTGTTACCTGTTACGTTAAGTAAACATTTTTTTGAGTTACGTTTAGACTACAATTTCGTGTTCTTACAGTCACAATTCAATAAATTTGTGTTACGCTTAGACTAAAATTTTCTCTTACTAAAGTCAAATTTTGTAAATTTTTTGTGTTACGTCTAGACTAACATTTCAAGATAAAATTTTAAGATTTTGTGTTACTTTCTGACGAAAATTTCGTGTTACATTTAGCTAAAACTTCCTGTTACCAAAGTCGAAACTTAAAGATTTGATGTTACTTTCGGAACAAAATTTCTTGCACTAACAGTTTTTTTATATTTTGTGTTACGTTTAGACTACAATTTCGGGCTAATACAGTCAAAATTAAAAAAAGTTGTGTTACTCATTCTTAGACCAAAATTTCGTTTTATTAAGTCAAAATTTAAATTTCGTGTTACGATTTAAGATAAATTCTCGTCATACTAAAGTCAAAACTTAAAAATTTGATGCCACTTTCGGATAAAAATTTCTTGTTACTAAGTAAACATTGTTTTTTGTGTTCCATTTAGACTACAATTTCGTGTACCTACAGTCAAAATTCAATAAATTTGTGTTACGCTTAGACTAAAATGTCTTGTTACTAAAGTAAAATTTTGTAAATTTTGTGTTACTTTTTTCATGTTTACAATTTCTTGTTACCAAGTCAAAATTAAACAATTTTGTGTTACGTCTAGACTAACATTTCAAGTTAAAATTTTAAGATTTTGTGTTACATCCAGACGAAAATTTCGTGTTACATTTAGCTAAAATTTCCTGTTACCAATGTCGAAAATTAAAGATTTGATGTTACTTTCGGAACAAAATTTCTTGCAACTAACTGTTTTTTTTATATTTGTGTTAAATTTAGACTAGAATTTCGGGTTATTAAATTTAAAATTTTAAAAAGTGTTACCTTTAGATTAAAACTTCCTATTACTCACGTCAATTTTTTTTCTATTTCGTGAAACTGTTAGAACAAACTTCTTCGTTGCCAAGTCAAACTTTAAAAAAAATAAGTATACGTTTAGAGTTACGTTTGGACTAAAAATTTCTGTTACCAAAGTCAAAATTTTTAAATGTTGTGTTACTTTTAGACCAACATTTCTTGTTACCAAACCAAAATTTAAAAAAAATCATGATACGTTTATACTAACATTTCAAGTCAAACTTTTGAGAATTTGTCGCACTTCCAGACCAAATTATCGTGAAACCTTTAGATTAAAATTTCATGTTAAAGTCAAATTTTGTATTGCGTTCGGATCAAAATTTCTTGTCAGTAAGTAATTTTTTTTTTAAATTTTCTGTTATGTTTAGACTACAATTTCCTGTTACTACATTCAGAGTCAAAAAGAGAGTTGAAAAGACGTGAGAATGACGACTCATAGTCACGTTATAATAACGTTATGTTTAGTCAAACATTTTTTTTTGTATAATTAATGTACCTAATAAATATACACTTAACATATTTAATTGATTTATAAGTTATATACAAAAAAAATATTGGGTGACAATTTCATAAAATTCACTGGCAAACTTCATTGGCAAAAAAAATAATTTAAAATATGCAAATTATTGATACAATTATTTTTATAGTATATTTTAAATCGGGGTGTAGCTGCTTCATAAAGTAATTTTTTTTAAATATTGTGTTATTTTTTAGGCAAGTTTTTCTTGTTACCGCAAAATTTAAAAATTTTGTGTTACGCTTTAGATTACATTTTCTTATTACTAAAGTTAACACTTCAAATTTTCAGTTAGTTTCGGATCAAAAAAGTTTGTACTAAAAATTTCTGTTACCAAAATCGAAATTTTTTAATTTTGTGTTACTTTTAGAACATTTCTGGTTAGCAAGCCAAAATTAAAAAAAAATGTGTTACGGTTACACTAACAGTTTTTAAAAGTTTTAAATTTTTTATTATGGTTTAGACGTTACCAAAGTCAAAACTTCCAAATTTGATGTTACTTTCAGATCAGTGTAATGGAAGTGTTTCTGGTTTCTAAATGAATTTTTTTTTATTTTGTGTTACGTTCAGACTACAATTTTATTTTACTACAGTCGAAATTTTAAAATTTCGTGTTACGTTTAGACTAATATTTCAAGTCAAACTTTTGAGTATTTGGTTAACTTCCAGACCAAATTATCGTGAAACGTTTAGATTAAAATTTCCTGTTACTAGAGTCAAATATTATAAATTTTGTGTTACTTTTGTAAGTTTGGTTTGTTACCAATATAAAATGCTGGTTTTAATTTAGCGGACTGTATTTCTTTGTGTTGTAAATATGAAAAAACATGTGTAAATTGTAGTTGATCTGGATTTTATTGATGTTAAAATACAAACGTTCTTGAAACGATTAGAATGAAAAGCATGTCATGTAAAACTGGGATCATAACCTACACCTTTTTTCGGGCCCGGCTTCACACGTGTGGTATCACGTAAAGAATTTGCAGTGGCGTCCGCACCCGATCGGCTTCGTTCGCAATGTTTCGTCCGGCCTGCTGCTAACACAGCGGTACAGCGGCGTCACCCGTTGACCAACATAACTAAGTCCCAACATACCGCCGGCCTTGAAAGGATTAACTTTCAACAATATAAATTATGTTATAGTCATCAACGATTAACAAATGTCTAAAAAACTAAATCACAAATAAGTCTTGCTTATGTTTGTGAATAATTATTGTTGGGGTAAAACACAAATTTTAGAAAATGCACGTTTTACAACTCCCTTTGACGTAAGAACATCCACTACTCGAACGATGTCATCGACGCCCTTGTAGACATTAACGATTCGTCCCATCTTCCATCTCAAGGGTTCAACATTATCCTCCTTGATCAAGACCATCTGACCAGATTTCAGGGTGTCGGGTGTCTCAGCCATCCACTTTGTTCTTTGATGTAAGGTGTGCAAATAATCCCTTTGCCATCGACGCCAAAAAACTTGAGTTATCTGCAGTATTTGTTGCAATTTGTTCAAGCGATTTCTTGGTTTCTGCTCTACATTTTCTTCTGGGAGTAACGTTAACTCTCGACCGATGAGAAAATGTCCAGGTGTGATAGGATTTAAATCGTTTGGATCGGTTGACATTGGTGATAAGGGACGGGAATTAAGGATGGCTTCCACCTGTGTGAGAAGCGTATTGAATTGTTCATAATTTAGATGTGAGTCCCCAATGACCCTGACTAAATGATGTTTAGTTAGTTTCACTGCACATTCCCAAAGACCACCGAAATGTGGAGCTCTAGGTGGAATAAAATGCCATTCGACTTGATTTGACAACATAAAATTGCGAATTTCCTGATCATCATTAAGCTTTAGTAATTTCGATTTAATTTCATTCAATGCATTACAAGCACCTCGAAAATTACTACCATTATCTGACCAAATTTCTTTGGATATACCCCTTCGCGCAAAAAATCTTTTCAAGGCATTGATAAATGTTGCAGTTGACAGATCTCCTGCCAATTCAAGATGTATTGCCTTAGTTGAAAAGCAAATAAACACGCATATATAAACCTTAACAAGTTTTCTCCCTCTGAGGGTACCGTCCCGAACTAAAAATGGTCCTGCATAATCGCAGCCAGTAACATGAAATGGCCTCAATGCCGTTACTCGGGCCTTGGGAAGTTGACCCATGATTGGAGAAAACTGTCTGGGTCTGGTACGAAAACAAACCATGCATTCGCGAATAACTTTCTTTACAGAATCTTTAACACGAATTGGCCAGTATGCTTGTCTAACAAATGAAATAGTTGTTTGCACCCCACCATGCATAGATCTTAAATGTTCATTAATTATAATAAGCTTAGTGAAATGACATTTATCAGGCAATAAAACAGGATATTTCTGATCCATATTGATTTCAGCATAAAATAACCTTCCTCCCAATCTGATTATACCTTCTTTATCAAGAAAGGGATTTAAATTGTATAATTTACTCTTTTTAGATACCTGCTCTCCCTTTTGTAATTTTAATAATTCGTTAGAAAAACCTTGCCTTTGTACAATCTTAAGAAGAACAATCTTAGCTCTATCAAGCTCTTCAAGTTGTAGCTCAACAAGAACCTTAGTAGAATGCTGTGCTCGCAAATTTGTGATAAATCGTAAACAATATGCAGTTACTCTTAACAATCTTGAAAAGCTTGAAAACCTGTCAATCAATTGTAACTCGTTATTGGTAACCAAAAGTACAACCTCCTTATTAGCCTGCAGTTCCAAAGTATTGTTTTGATGCAAATCAATAGAAGTTTGATTAGGCCAATGACACTTAGCCTGTTGGACCCACTGGGGGCCTGACCACCACAATACACATTTATTCAAATAGGAAGAATCACATCCCCGAGATATTAAGTCTGCAGGATTCTCCCCTGAAACAACATGACCCCAAAGCGCATCATGCGTCAAGCCTTGAATTTCTGAAACCCTATTACGAACGAAAGTTTTCCATCGATTTGGTTCTTGTGCCAACCAAGAAAGGACAATCATAGAATCAGTCCAAAGAAACGTCCCATTGAATTGCATCTTGAGCGCCTTTGTGGTTTTATCCACTAATCTTGACAATAGTACAGCTCCACATAGCTCCAGCCTCGGCAACGAGATGCACTTCAAAGGAGCCACCCTGGACTTTGAACATAATAAATTGCTTACAATACGCCCTACAGAATCCTCTGTGCGAATGTAAAGACATGCGCCATAAGCTTGCTCTGACGCATCTGAAAAACCATGCAGCTCAATGCTTATGTAAACTGAAAGACATGCGTGTCTTGGCACTGAAATTTGATTGAGCTTATCAAGACTCTCAAAAAATCCTAGAAATTCACGCTGCTTGACCAAAGGAATTGGATCATCCCAACCAGTCTTTATTTTCCAAAGTTGTTGCATAATCATTTTTGCCTTAATGATCACTGGTCCAATGATACCTAATGGGTCAAATATTTGACTAATCATTGACAAAGTTATTCGCTTTGTAAGTGGGCATCCAATACAAGTTGTATTGATTGCAAAATGAAACTGATCAGAGCTTGAATTCCACATTATACCCAATGTCTTGACTGAGTCATCATTAGAAAAGTGACAGCTATCTTGCAATTCACCTGTCTTCAAAACAGACCTGTCATTAGATCTCCACTGTCTCAAAATGAATCCTGCGCTCTGTAAAATTGCAGAAATCTCATCTTTGAGCCTCTGAAGATTCTGAATTGTATCACTGCCAGAAATTAAATCATCAACGTAAAAATCTGACAAGATTTTGCCTGAAGCTTCAGGATAAGCTTCAGCACTATCAAAAGCTGCTTGCTGTAGTGATCTTATAGCAAGAAAAGCTGCTGGAGCCGTTCCATATATGACAGTATTTAGCACAAAATGAGCTAGTTCCTGATCTGGACTCTCTCTCCAGATTATCCTTTGTAAGTTTCTTTGCTCCTTTTTAATGTTAACTTGCCTGTACATCTTTGTTATGTCAGCTTTGACAACATAATTATGCATTCTAAATCTGAGAATAATGGAAAGTAGGTCGTCCTGTATCGTAGGACCAACATATGACACATCATTCAATGAAATGCCAGTAGTACTCTTCGTGCTGGCATCAAAAACTACCCTTAGTTTTGTGGTCTCAGAACTATCTTTGATCACTCCGTGATGTGGTAAATAAAACTTTACTTCTTCCATCTTAACTTCCTCATCAGTAAGTTTAGTCATGTGACCCAGCTCTTCATATTCTTGCATAAATGTTTTGTATTTATTTGCAAATATCTGGTTTTGTCTCATTCTCTGTTCTAAGTGTAGAAATCTTTTTTCTGCCACCATATATGTGTCTCCCAATTCGTTGACATTTTCCTTCAGAGGCAAACTGACCACAAAACGGCCTGTGTCATCTCTAAAATAATTCTTCTTGAAATGATTTTCACAAAATTGTTCCTCTTTTGTGAAATTATCATAGTGCTGAGAAGCTTGAACTTCTTCAAGGTTCCAGAATTTCTCTAGCATTGAGATCATTGTTTCATCCTTGTTTAAAGACAAGAAGCATCTTTCAGGACCAGGATTCACTGCAGGAGCTATGCCTGTCATAATCCACCCTAGTTTGGTATTTTGCAAAATTGGTAGACCCTTACCCAGTCTAATCTGCGCAGGAGAAAGCAACTCATAGAAAATTGAAGCTCCCAATAAAACATCAATCCCCATTGAGACATTATAGTGTTCATCAGCAAGTAAAACGCCGTCTGGGATGATAATTTGTGATGAATCAAATGTATGTGCTGGAATACAACTTGTGATGCTGTCCATTACCAATAAAGATAAGTCTCGAACAAAACCAGAATGCATGGACTTGATAGAAGTGTCAACTTTTCTTGATATATGGGTAACTGTTTCTCCAATACCAGAGATTGGAAACTTTATTTTATCAACTTGCAACTCTAATTTTTGCACAAGTTCTCTAGTGATAAAATTGCTCTGTGATCCTCCATCGAGCAATGCTCTGCAACTTATGTATTGGTGATTTTTATTTTTAATTAGAATATTAGCTGTTGCTAAAAGTACCACTGACGGTTCCTTGAAACTGGAATGTGCACTAATGCTCACATTATTGACATTTTCAGTATCATTCTTCCCTTGGAGAGATGAGCTGATACTTCCAATGGTGTCACGCTTGTTTAATGCTTGATTCGAAGCACACAGAGGCTTTGACTTATCCAAATTTGTGTCAAGAGTTGTGTCCCTCTTTTGCTCAAAATGTAGTAGAGTGTTGTGTTTAGAGTTGCATACCTTGCAAGCTCCGTTACAAATGTGTGATGTAGACAAAGGTCTAAGACAGTTTGCACATAATTTTAGCCTCTTGACTTCATTATAACGCTTTCGACTATCTAACTTTAAAAATAACTCGCAATAATATATAGAATGGCCTCCTTTACAAAAGAGACATTTGAGCCCTTTGGAACCAGCAGTATTGAAACTGAAATGATTTTTAGTGAACCCACCAAGGCCTTGTCCTTGTGAACGTTTAGGATTCTGTGGTAAATTATTCCCACTGTAAAGTGTTTCTAAAACCTGACATCTCTTATTAAGAAATTCAGAAAATTGAGTTATAGTAGGACTAGCATTTGCAGAAATTTTACTTTCCCATTCTTTTTTTGACTGAAAATCTAATTTCGAAGTTAATAGAAATATTAAAATTGTATCCCACTCCTTAGTCTTTTCCCCCAAGGCCTTCAAAGCACGAAGGTCCTTATTGAAAGAATCTATAAAGTGACGTAACCCACTGACACTTTCTTTTTGTAAAACTGGCAAATCAAATATTGACTTCAAATGACTGTTGATTATGATATGCTTGTTTTCGTACCTTTGTTTCAGCAAATCCCATGCTATGCTGTAGTTATTTGCTGAAATGTCTACAGATTGCACCAAATGTAGTGCTTCTCCTTCCAAACAGGAAATCAAATAATGAAATTTTTGTACATTGTCTAATGCTGCATTATTGTCTATTAACGAACTGAATGTATCATGAAAATGTATATATTCGTTATATGATCCTTTAAAATGAGGTAAGTTTAATTTTGGCAAGTTTACCTGCACTTGCTGAGGATGCAAACTAAAAGAATTGACAGGAATGCCTAAACCAACTGAGGGAGTGCCCTGAATAGAGTTTTGTGCAGTTTTGGTCTGATCTATGAAATCTTGAGCCACTGAAATTGCCTCAAAATATGAAGCTTCGAAATTATCACGTTCGGTGCTGTCAGTGAAGTCAAGGATTTCAATTTGAGATTGGACTAAATCGAACTCGTTAAAACAATGAGGTTCTACAGCTGAGAGCCGTTTGCTTAGCTCAGTGATATTTTTAGATACTTGAAAAGTAGTGTCTAAGTAGTTTTTAAATCTGGTTAATCTACTCTTGATTTGACCCCTCTTGGCCTTAAGGGCCTTTAAATTGTCTTCAATTGGTTCATTATCATTTGTCATGGTAATTGATGTACCTATTCACTCTTAGCCCGTTGCAATTGATGCATTCACAAACCACTTACTACCCCTCACACAAGTGAACTATAGGTAGGTTGCAAATTACCTATGTAAGAAATGTAGGGAAAGCAAGGAACGGACTCACCCAATGTATATGGTCACTGCTCCAAAATCCCAAAGTCTTTATGCTGTCTAATCCTTCCTGGATCCTGGATTTATTGCCCACACTTGGCTGTGGTTATGCTAGTTATGCCTCACGTACAACTGCCTTCGGCATTGACTTGTAACTTGTAACTTGAAAATTCGGCTCGATGCACCAAAATGTAAGTTTGGTTTGTTACCAATATAAAATGCTGGTTTTAATTTAGCGGACTGTATTTCTTTGTGTTGTAAATATGAAAAAACATGTGTAAATTGTAGTTGATCTGGATTTTATTGATGTTAAAATACAAACGTTCTTGAAACGATTAGAATGAAAAGCATGTCATGTAAAACTGGGATCATAACCTACACCTTTTTTCGGGCCCGGCTTCACACGTGTGGTATCACGTAAAGAATTTGCAGTGGCGTCCGCACCCGATCGGCTTCGTTCGCAATGTTTCGTCCGGCCTGCTGCTAACACAGCGGTACAGCGGCGTCACCCGTTGACCAACATAACTAAGTCCCAACAACTTTTAGACTATAAATTGTTGTTACCATGTCAAAATTTAACAATTTTGTGTTATATCTATATAGAATAAAATTTTCAAGTCAAAATTTTAAAGTTTTGTGTTACTTCCATACCAAAATTTCCAGGCAGAAATTTATACTAAAATTTCCAGTTATCAAAGTCGAAACTTAAAGATTTGATGTAACTTTCGGAATAAAATTTCTTATTACTCACAGTCAAAATTAAAAAAAAAATAAATGTGTTACTCTTAGACCAAAATTTCGTTTTATTAGGTCAAAATTTAAATTTCGTGCTACGTTTTAAAAAAACGTCTCGTCTTAATAAAAAATTTCTTGTTACTTGTTACGTTAAGTAAACATTTTTTTGAGTTACGTTTAGACTACAATTTCGTGTTCTTACAGTCAAAATTCAATAAATTTGTGTTACGCTTAGACTAAAATTTTCTCTTACTAAAGTCAAATTTTGTAAATTTTGTGTTACGTCTAGACTAACATTTCAAGATAAAATTTTAAGATTTTGTGTTACTTCCTGACGAAAATTTCGTGTTACATTTAGCTAAAACTTCCTGTTACCAAAGTCGAAACTTAAAGATTTGATGTTACTTTCGGAACAAAATTTCTTGCACTAACTATTTTTTATATTTGTGTTACGTTTAGACTACAATTGCGGGTTAATACAGTCAAAATTAAAAAAAGTTGTGTTACTCATTCTTAGACCAAAATTTCGTTTTATTAAGTCAAAATTTAAATTTCGTGTTACGATTTAAGATAAATCCTCGTCATACTAAAGTCAAAACTTAAAAATTTGATGCTACTTTCGGATAAAAATTTCTTGTAACTAAGTAAACATTTATTTTTGTGTTACGTTTAGACTAAAATTTCGTGTGCCTACAGTCAAAATTCAATAAATTTGTGTTACGCTTAGACTAAAATGTCTTGTTACTAAAGTAAAATTTCGTAAATTTTGTGTTACTTTTTTCATGTTTACAATTTCTTGTTACCAAGTCAAAATTAAACAATTTTGTGTTACGTCTAGACTAACATTTCAAGTTAAAATTTTAAGATTTTGTGTTACATCCAGACGAAAATTTCGTGTTACATTTAGCTAAAATTTCCTGTTACCAAAGTCGAAACTTAAAGATTTGATGTTACTTTCGGAACAAAATTTCTTGCAACTAACTGTTTTTTTTATATTTGTGTTAAATTTAGACTAGAATTTCGGGTTATTAAATTTAAAATTTTAAAAAATTTGTGTTACCTTTAGATTAAAATTTCCTATTACTCACGTCAAATTTTTTTCTATTTCGTGAAACTGTTAGAACAAACTTCTTCGTTGCCAAGTCAAACTTTAAAAAAAATAAGTATACGTTTAGAGTTACGTTTGGACTAAAAATTTCTGTTACCAAAGTCAAAATTTTTAAATGTTGTGTTACTTTTAGACCAAGATTTCTTGTTACCAAACCAAAATTTAAAAAAAATCATGACACGTTTATACTAACATTTCAAGTCAAACTTTTGAGAATTTGTCTCACTTCCAGACCAAATTATCGTGAAACCTTTAGATTAAAATTTCCTGTTTTCTGACTAAAGTCAAATTTTGTATTGCTTTCGGATAAAAATTTCTTGTCAGTAAGTAATTTTTTTTAAAATTTTCTGTTATGTTTATACTACAATTTCCTGTTACTACATTCAGAGTTAAAAAGAGAGTTGAAAAGACGTGAGAATGACGACTCATAGTCACGTTGTAATAACGTTATGTTTAGTCAAACATTTTTTTTTGTATAATTAATGTACCTAATAAATATACACTTAACATATTTAATTGATTTATAAGTTATATTTCAAAAAAAATATTGGGTGACAATTTCATAAAATAAAATTTTTAACTTCATTGGCAAAAAAAAAATAATTTAAAATATGCAAATTATTGATAAAATTATTTTTATAGTATATTTTAAATCGGGGTGTAGCTGCTTCATAAAGTATTTTTTCTAAAAAATTGTGTTATTTTTTAGGCAAGTTTTACTTGTTACCTCAAAATGTAAAAATTTTGTGTTACGCTTTAGATTAAATTTTCTTATTACTAAAGTTAGCACTGCAAATTTTCAGTTAGTTTCGGATCAAAAAAGTTTGTACTAAAAATTTCTGTTACCAAAATCAAATATTTTTAATTTTGTGTTACTTTTAGAAAATTTCTGGTTAGCAAGCCAAAATTAAAAAAAATGTGTTACGGTTACACTAACAGTTTTCAAAAGTTTTAAATTTTGTATTATGGTTTAGACGTTACCAAAGTCAAAACTTCCAAATTTGATGTTACTTTCAGATCAATGTAATGGAAGTGTTTCTGGTTTCTAAATTAATTTTTTTTTATTTTGTGTTACTTTCAGACTACAATTTTATTTTACTACAGTCGAAATTTTAAAATTTTGTGTTACGTTTAGACTAATATTTCAAGTCAAACTTTTGAGTATTTATGTAACTTCCAGACCAAATTATCGTAAAACGTTTAGATTAAAATTTCCTGTTACTAGAGTCAAATATTATAAATTTTGTGTTACTTTTAGACTATACCTTGTTGTTACCATGTCAAAATTTAATAATTTTGTGTTATATCTATATAGAATAAAATTTTGAAGTAAAAATTTTAAAATTTTGTGTTACTTCCATACCAAAATTTTCAGGCAGAAATTTATACTAAAATTTCCTGTTATCAAAGTCGAAACTTAAAGATTTGATTTGATGTAACTTTCGGAATAAAATTTCTTATTACTCACAGTCAAAATTAGAAAAAAATAAATGTGTTACTCTTAGACCAAAATTTCGTTTTATTAGGTCAAAATTTAAATTTCGTGCTACGTTTTAAAAAAACGTCTCGTCTTACTAAAGTAAAAACTTAATTATTTAATGCCACTTTCGGATAAAAATTTCTTGTATACTTGTTACGTTAAGTACACTTTTTTGAGTTACGTTTAGACTACAATTTCGTGTTCTTACAGTCAAAATTCAATAAATTTGTGTTACGCTTAGACTAAAATTTTCTCCTACTAAAGTCAAATTTTGTGTTACGTCTAGACTAACATTTCAAGATAAAATTTTAAGATTTTTTGTTACTTCCTGACGAAGATTTCGTGTTACATTTAGCTAAAACTTCCTGTTACCAAAGTCGAAACTTAAAGATTTGATGTTACTTTCGCAACAAAATTTCTTGCACTAACTGTTTTTTTATATTTGTGTTACGTTTAGACTACAATTTCGGGCTAATACAGTCAAAATTAAAAAAAGTTGTGTTACTCATTCTTAGACCAAAATTTCGTTTTTTAAGTCAAAATTTAAATTTCGTGTTACGATTTAAGATAAATTCTCGTCATACTAAAGTCAAAACTTAAAAATTTGATGCTACTTTCGGATAAAAATTTCTTGTTACTAAGTAAACATTGTTTTTTGTGTTCCATTTAGACTACAATTTCGTGTACCTACAGTCAAAATTCAATAAATTTGTGTTACGCTTAGACTAAAATGTCTTGTTACTAAAGTAAAATTTTGTAAATTTTGTGTTACTTTTTTCATGTTTACAATTTCTTGTTACCAAGTCAAAATTAAACAATTTTGTGTTACGTCTAGACTAACATTTCAAGTTAAAATTTTAAGATTTTGTGTTACATCCAGACGAAAATTTCGTGTTACATTTAGCTAAAATTTCCTGTTACCAAAGTCGAAACTTAAAGATTTGATGTTACTTTCGGAACAAAATTTCTTGCAACTAACTGTTTTTTTTATATTTGTGTTAAATTTAGACTAGAATTTCGGGTTATTAAATTTAAAATTTTAAAAAGTGTTACCTTTAGATTATAACTTCCTATTACTCATGTCAAATTTTTTTCTATTTCGTGAAACTGTTAGAACAAACTTCTTCGTTGCCAAGTCAAACTTTAAAAAAAATAAGTATACGTTTAGAGTTACGTTTGGACTTAAAATTTCTGTTACCAAAGTCAAAATTTTTAAATGTTGTGTTACTTTTAGACCAAGATTTCTTGTTACCAAACCAAAATTTTAAAAAAAATCATGACACGTTTATACTAACATTTCAAGTCAAACTTTTGAGAATTTGTCTCACTTCCAGACCAAATTATCGTGAAACCTTTAGATTAAAATTTCCTGTTACTAAAGTCAAATTTTGTATTGCGTTCGGATCAAAATTTCTTGTCAGTAAGTAATTTTTTTTTAAATTTTCTGTTATGTTTAGACTACAATTTCCTGTTACTACATTCAGAGTTAAAAAGAGAGTTGAAAAGACGTGAGAATGAAGACTCATAGTCACGTTGTAATAACGTTATGTTTAGCCAAACATTTTTTTTTGTATAATTATTGTACCTAATAAATATACACTTAACATATTTAATTGATTTATAAGTTATATACAAAAAAAATATTGGGTGACAATTTCATAAAATAAAATTTTTAACTTCAGTGGCAAAAAAAATAATTTAAAATATGCAAATTATTGATACAATTATTTTTATAGTATATTTTAAATCGGGGTGTAGCTGCTTCATAAAGTATTTTTTTTTAAATATTGTGTTATTTTTTAGGCAAGTTTTTCTTGTTACCGCAAAATTTAAAAATTTTGTGTTACGCTTTAGATTACATTTTCTTATTACTAAAGTTAACACTTCAAATTTTCAGTTAGTTTCGGATCAAAAAAGTTTGTACTAAAAATTTCTGTTACCAAAGTCGAAATTTAAAGATTTGATGTTACTTTCGCAACAAAATTTCTTGCACTAACTGTTTTTTTATATTTGTGTTACGTTTAGACTACAATTTCGGGCTAATACAGTCAAAATTAAAAAAAGTTGTGTTACTCATTCGTAGACCAAAATTTCGTTTTATTAAGTCAAAATTTAAATTTCGTGTTACGATTTAAGATAAATTCTCGTCATACTAAAGTCAAAACTTAAAAATTTGATGCTACTTTCGGATAAAAATTTCTTGTTACTAAGTAAACATTGTTTTTTGTGTTCCATTTAGACTACAATTTCGTGTACCTACAGTCAAAATTCAATAAATTTGTGTTACGCTTAGACTAAAATGTCTTGTTACTAAAGTAAAATTTCGTAAATTTTGTGTTACTTTTTTCATGTTTACAATTTCTTGTTACCAAGTCAAAATTAAACAATTTTGTGTTACGTCTAGACTAACATTTCAAGTTAAAATTTTAAGATTTTGTGTTATATCCAGACGAAAATTTCGTGTTACATTTAGCTAAAATTTCCTGTTACCAAAGTCGAAACTTAAAGATTTGATGTTATTTTCGGAACAAAATTTCTTGCAACTAACTGTTTTTTTTATATTTGTGTTAAATTTAGACTAGAATTTCGGGTTATTAAATTTAAAATTTTAAAAAGTGTTACCTTTAGATTAAAACTTCCTATTACTCACGTCAATTTTTTTTCTATTTCGTGAAACTGTTAGAACAAACTTCTTCGTTGCCAAGTCAAACTTTAATAAAAATAAGTATATGTTTAGAGTTACGTTTGGACTAAAAATTTCTGTTACCAAAGTCAAAATTTTTAAATGTTGTGTTACTTTTAGACCAACATTTCTTGTTACCAAACCAAAATTTAAAAAAAATCATGATACGTTTAGACTAACATTTCAAGTCAAACCAAGACCAAATCAAGACCAAATTATCGTGAAACCTTTACTTACTAAAGTCAAATTTTGTATTGCGTTCGGATCAAAATTTCTTGTCAGTAAGTAATTTTTTTTTAATTATCTGTTATGTTTAGACTACAATTTCCTGTTACTACATTCAGAGTTAAAAAAAATTCTTTTACTTTGAGACTAAAATTGTGTGTTATTACGTCAAAATTTAAACATTTTTGTGTAAAATTTAAAAATTTTCTGTGATTTTTAGACTAAAATTTCTTGTTACTAAAGTTAATTTTGTTAAATGTTTTGTTACTTTTAGAGCTTATAATTTCTTGTTACCAAGTCAAAATAAAAAAAGTTGTAGAAAATTTGGAGTCTAGAAGCTTTTTAACTCTTTGACGTAGTCAAAAATATACAACTCAGAAGAGAAACCGTTTGTAGAAAATAATGTAAAATAACGTCACTCTCACGTCGCAAAGTGATTTTGACGTCACAAAGTAACGTCATGACGCGTGGCAAAATGACGTCATCGGTCTGTGACTTACGCCCGTCATTATGACGTTGTTTTGACGTCATCCCATGACGTCTTTGATACCCAATGCTTACCAAATAATTACGTCAAAGTGACGTCACCTTCCCGCCTGGGTAGACAATAATGTACTATTAAGTGAAACATCTTGGACTTCCATTGTCTTTATTGAGTTTTTACACGACGTTTTGAGCAGTGGAATCTCTGATCGTTTTCAAGTGAAACTGACGATAGTTTCACTAACAACTGTTGCTTCCATTATCTGGAAGCAACAAAAGGTCCTACAGTGTGTTTGGAAAACAATGGAAATTTGTTCGAACATAATCTTTAATTTAGTTTCTTGTTCTTATTCATTTGTTGTTTTTTTTTTATTTTTTAGGTTTTCTCTTAGTTTCAATTGATTTGTTTTTTGTTTATTCTACTAAATTAGTCTTACCATTAGGTTAGTATTAACACCTAAACGATATAAACTATTAGGTGATATAGCGAATTGTTTATTTTAGAGAAATGAAACGTATGTACAGATCGGCAATAGGACTTTTCATTATTAAGGCCGAACAAAAATACTAAAACAATTAAACCATAAAGTGTTCTACATCGTTGAATTCAGAATAAAAAGAGCTTTCCGAATCTGATGTCAGAACAACAGATCCGTATTTAAAAAAATTAAATTGATGACGGTTCCGCAAAGACGAAACGTCGGATTAAAAAACTGACAATGTCACTTTAAAGAGAATTAAAGGTTGATGTTGAGAAGTGCTATCGGTTTCAGTCTAGGTCCAATAATAACAAAAGAAAAAAATAATATGTAAAATCGAAAAATTCAATTTTTCCAAAATATTTCCAAAATCAACAAATTTTTCGGAGATTTCTAAACGCCATTCTGTTAGGCTTTTGATTACTCAACTTTCCTCTTATTTAACCAAATCTCTATCTCTTACCGTTTTCAAGATCCCCATAGTGGCCCTCCTTATCTCGGATACAGTGTATATTCAAGAAGGAACCTGAATATAACTAAAAAGTATTGTAAACAATAAAAAAATTGACAAACCTGTAACTAATTTTAATAAATAACTTTGAACTTATTTCTCACTCACATATTAGGTGCCTTAATTGAATATAATTCCTGTCTAAGTCACATCAGTTAGAGACAGTTGAGTTTGAGATGAGTGGTAGTGAACGTGAGATTTCTGAATCTGGCCCTTAGAATCGTTGCATCAAAAATTATTATAACTCAGACTTGAGATTAATGACGATTGATTTTGATGAATAGTCATAGTTGGATTTTACTTAAAATAAAGCTTTAACACTTTGTATCTTCGTCACGACACTCTTAAGGACTTTCGTTTATTACAACTTGTGATCTTAAAATAACTCCAGCAATCACCTCCTTAAGCTTGTCAAAGTCCTTTTGAATCAACCTGTATATTTGGCGCCTGCTGAGGCGCCATATTTCAAATATTGCACAGTGAAGAACACAAAACTTGTTGGAAACTTATCGCTAGGTGCAGTCATATTTCACTCAACTCTTTACTCTTGTTGCTCCACAAAGAGTGTGGTCCAAAGAGGCTCATAAATTTTACAATCTAGAAATTTACAATAACCCCGTATTAACAAAACTGAAAGTCTTGGGGAAAATAGCCGTGACTGATATTTAAAGGGGGCGAATTGGCACACTATAAATTTTAGAGTTTATTCTAGATGGAATCTGTTGTAACTTGTTGTAACAAAAACAAAAAAAAACATGAAGACCGATCGAGTCGGTGAAACAAAAGAAAAACAATGGCGGCCATAACATATCCCATGTAAAGTTACAGGCCTTAAGCCAGGCCATAAAGAAGCCGTCACATACCAGCCATTAGAGGGGCATTATAGGCGAAGTTATGACAGCTGCCTGAGACTAAATCCATAAAATAAATAGCATCCGCCGATTCGACGATTTATGACGCCGAAAGTCAGATCTAATAAAACACCCAAAGCCGACAGGAACGACTTTCGGTTCAGCCTGATTCACGACATTACAGAACGTTTTATGGGATCCTCTTTAAAAGCGTGTTGGCTATGTGTGTGTGGATCTAAATTTCAGGTTCTACCTGAATTTTTCCAGGCGTTTTACATTTTAGGGGATTCCTTATAAAAATGAGGAGCTTGGTTTTGTAACAAGATGAAAGGAACGTCAGTGATAGGAACAAAAAAATCGCTTCGAAATCCCTAACTCTTGCCTCGAATCGATTCCAGAAAGTTCTTTGAAGTTAATGGAGTGTCGGCAGCGTCAAAGGGTGCGACAAGGATGTGGACGCGCCGTGGGTGGCGAACCTGACACGTTCACGCTCCATAGAACTAGCAGCTTTTCTTTAACAGTGTTGCCGTTTTCGACGTAAAGTATAAAGATTAATGCATCTACTTTTTGTGTCTCTAAAGCCTGCAAAAAAATATTATTTAAAAGTGACTTCTGTGCTAGAAAACCTCAAAAACCTAGGCTACTATCATATTATACAGTTTGATCTTCATTTTTCTGAACAAACCCAATCTTGGTTTGCTTTCTCCGTAGTGATGCTGCAAGACGAGACATTTTGTCTTGAAGCACCTTGTATTGTCGACATTTTGACATGTTTGTCTTAATAGGACAAGACACTAAGAGAAGAACCCAAAAGACAAGCAACATGAGTCAAGACAAAGCATCTTAAGTTGTCTTGACAGAAAAATTAAGTATTTGAATTAATCTTAGTAGTGATTATTTTTTATTATAGCATATGTGCTTGGTCTCCTTTGATATTTCTTTAATTTATTCTTATACTATTGACAATAGGAATAAACTTGTTGTCTGTATGGTGAATCTAACCCAAGAATCATGAATTTTGAAACTTAAAACCAATTTTCTCTGTGTCGTTTATTGGATCTGACTTTCGGCGTCATAAATCGTCGAATCGGCCGATGCTATAGTCTCAGACAGCTGTCATAATTTCGCCTATGATGTCTTTCTAATGGCTGGTATGTGACGGCTTCCTTATGGCCTGACTAAAAGACACTGGATATTCAGTTCTTTTCTGTTATTTTTGTGGTTATTAAGCTTTTGAGCTTGCATTTAGTCGAGTAATTATTTAATATCTGGGCTGAACTGAGAAGGTTCAGAATTGACTATCGTTTCGAGTGAAATTTTCTTCTTCAAGTGCCATGCAGATTCCTGCGTAGGCGTTCATCCTTTCACTCATCATATGATTCTATTAATTGCAGCATTTTGCAGTGTCTGGAAGTCCTGTATTCCTGTCCACTGTCGTATGTTTCGCAGCCAGGACAGTTTTCTCCTACCCACTCCTCTTTTTCCTCCCTCTATTTTACCCTGGAGTATAAGGCGCTGGAAATGATAGCGTTCTCCGCGCAGTACATGTCCAAGGTAGCCAGTTTTTCTTCTTTTGATGTTTTCGAAAAGTTCACGGTCTATCAAACCAGCTCTTCTCAGAATGTCCTCATTCGTTACATGTTCAACCCACGACACCCTCAGCATCCGTCGCAGGGTCCACATCTCGAAGGCCTCGATCCTATTTATAATTGTTGTCTTCAACGTCCATGCCTCGACTCCGTACAAGAGAACGGACCAGACGTAGCATTTTACCATTCTATATCTGAGATTGAGATTCGGGTTTTTGTCTGTCAGAAATTTTTTCAGTTTTATAAACGTTGTTCGAGCTTGCTCAATTCTGCATTTTATTTCTTGATCTGGGTCCCATTTTTGGTTGATCATGCACCCCAAGTGAAATTTTACCGTTGACTAAAAAGGTGATACATAAACTTTAAACAATGTCAGACAATGACAACAATCCTGCACATGGAGTCAGCATTCAGGGAATACAATTGAACCAAAATAAAGAAACTGTGGCCACCCATAATAATGGTAACTTTTCTCAAGGTTCGTCAAAGTTTTTTGGCCGCTCTGATGAGAATGTTGAATGTTGAAGTATTTATTGATAGCATCCAAGTGTACAAAGAGTGCTCAGATATTACTGATCAAAATGCACTAAAGGGCCTTTCAATATTGCTTTTTGGAGATGCTGCTGTTTGATGACAGAGAGTAAAAAACAATATTTCAAGCTTTGATGAAGCTCTTGTTAGCATGAGGCATGCTTATGGTTATGCCAAACCAGCATGTCAGATATATCAAGAGCTGTGTAGTAATGAACAAAAAATATCTGAAGCAACAGATATTTTTCTTAGTAAAGCATGAGTTCTTTTGTCAAGACTTCCAACTACACATCCTGTACCAGAATCTGCACAAATTGACATGATCTTTGGTTTGTTAGGACCTGAAATTAGAGAAAGACTAGGGATTCATCAAGTCAAGTAGTTAGTTTGACAATTTTGGGAAATACTTGACTTGACTTGAAAAACTAAATACTTGACAATTAGGTACTTGACTTGACTTGATTTTTTTTATAGTTAAGCTTGACTTGATGTCAAGTATTTTCAAGCTACTTGCCACTTAAAAAGGTTCATGGCGTAGAAAAGAAACTGAAACATTCTGAGTATCTGCAGAAAGATTTTGAGAAGTATTGCATTGAGGTAATAACACGCTAGAATTCGACTTTTGAGCTGCTGGAGTGGAGCTTAAACATGAAAAGTGCATTGAATATATTAGGTGTGTTAATGCATATATCCTCAAAGTATTTAAATTGAAGGACACTGAATGGTCCCTAATAGAAAGGGTTTGTAAGTACCTTAAAAGTTTTTAGATCACTTCTTCTACGTTAGAGGGTCAAACCTACTGCTCTCTCCCGATGGTAGTAATTGCCATAAATATGCTTTTGGACAAATTAGAGATGTAATTAGATGTGTTAAGCTTATTTAAGAAGGCTCCCAATCCACAAAGCAATGAAGAGAGTTGGCGTTTCGAAGTAGATAAATAACCTAAGAGTAATGAATATCCCAAGAGCTGACTCTACAGATGATATACTTGATTGGTGGAAGAGGCACCAAAATGTCTATCCGAACTTAGCGTTAATAACAAGAGAATTTTTATCGACGCCTGCTACATCTGTGCCAATTGAATGAGAATTTTCGAGGGCCTCACTGACCATTACAAAATCAAGGAACAGATTAAGGGATAAATCTATTAGGACCCTTATGTGTTTAAACTCATGGCTAACAAACGATATAAAATGAATTAATGATTAATCCCTAGAATACAGTTGTGGTTTTTATTTTTATGTTGTTATAACAATTATGATAATATTAATAATTTTATTATGTTTCTCTCAGATATCTGCTTTGTTGTTTATTTTTCTAACTGCTATGTTAAGAAGTAAATTACTGCAGCATATCGATCAAGTTTATTTTGATATATATAGATATTATCCCTAAAAGTGCCAGTGTTTTCTTATCAATCTGCGTCCGCCATTTTCCATTAAGAAATAAAGTGTACAATCGTTTACTAAATAACTATCAACTCATGAAAACAATCATTATATTACGCTAACTAATATCAAATAATTTTTCAAACTACTTGATTTTTCAAGTACTTGAAAAAAAACTACTTGACTTCAGTTGATATTTAATGCCTCATGCATGACTTGAAATCAAGTTAAGTCAAGTAGCTTGAAAATCAAGTCAACCCGTGAATCCCTAAGAAAAACTCAACAGGGATTTATGCAACTCAATCAAAGACTTACTTTGGAGGTAAAAATAAAAGCAGCACTTCTGCCCAAGCTTTGCATGCCGAATATTTATGCCAATCCTTTGATCGAGGCAATCAGGAACGACCCATGATGGTTGTATTCGGATCAATTGGTTATGCCATGACTGACACAGGAGCCTAAAACCAATCTTGCCAGTTTATCACTTAAAGAAATATTTTTAGCAAATCAATGCCCTTATGAAACTCAGCTTATGGTGCTAGCAGATGGAAAAGAAAGAATGGTTAATACTTGTATTTTCACTGATGTAAAGATGACTACAGCATGGATGATGACAGGAGCATACAATCGCTAAAACCCTACTTGGTATGGATTTTATCAATACCGCAAACATAATATTGGATACTTCTAGCTATGAGTGGACCTTCAAAGACACTCTATATGTGAAACATAACTTGATACCTGAACAAAATATTGTCCTAGTAAAACCTAAACTATATTCTAAGCTGTTTAGAACCTAATGAGGGGACCACTTTTAATGAGCTGCAGTAAAATCAAATGAATGATTTGCTGATTCAAAACCCTGATTTATTTGAATCTAATAGAGAGACCACTCGTTTTGCAGAGCACACAGTCAAGCTGAAGGCTGTCAGACACACCTGTTTTGTACCGCCCTATAGGATATCTGAGTCAAAAAAAAGAAATCCTTTGAGGTGAACTGGATAAGCTGTTAGAGCTGAATTATATCGAGGAGTGCGAATCAGCATATGTATCACCTGTAGTACTTGTACCTAAGAAAAGCGAAGAAACCAGGCTGGGGGTTGACTAATCAGCGTTTGAAAACTATCACAGATCCCGATAGATACCCGTTGCCCAGGCTTGATGACTTATTGCACATGGAAAAGAAAACACCATTCATGGCCACACTCGATTTAAAATCAGGCTATCACCAGTTTAGAGTGAGACTTGCAGATGGAGATAAAACAGCATTTATCACTCCCTTTGGATTATTCCGTTACAATGTCATGCCATTCGGATTGAGGAATGCGCCCTCAACATTCCAAAGAATTGTTGTAATTAGCGTCGCTAAGTTTTAAGTTGTTGGTGAAGTTAGCAGGATTGGGACAAATAATTCACCTCTTCTTTATTCGAAAATGGCCGACGTTTCGACTATTTATTTAGTCTTCTTCGTGGCTATTCTCACTTAGAGAGGGTGCTTCGCAAATTTTGTACCTTATGCAGCGGGCGTGTGGTTTGTCGAGCCTAAGATACCAGGGTCACCGAACTATCGAATGGAGTTTGCTAATTTATCCATCATGAATAGATTTTTAACTGACTACCCTCTCTAAGTGAGAATAGCCCCGAAGAAGACTAAATAAATAGTCGAAACGTCGGCCATTTTCGAATAAAGAAGATGTGCATTATTTGTCCCAATCCTGCTAACTTCACCAACAAATTCCAAAGAATGATTGATAGATTTCGAGCTGGTCTGCAAGAGGTGACCATCTTGGCCTATCTAGATGATTTGATTATCTTATCAGCCACTTGTAAGATCTTCAAAAGATATTCGACCGTTTCAAACTCTTTACACTGCATTTGAACAGGGACAAATGCACTTTTGCAAGTGCGAAGATATATTATTTGGGACATGTCATCATTTCTGATGGCATAAAACCAAATCCGGATAAAGTCAGTGCTATCCGAGATATGAAGCAGCCTACCAATGTGAAACAACTGCTAACATTTTTACAGAGATGCTCATGGTTTCGAAGGTTCATCTGCAATTCCGCTGAAATTGCTAGTCTACTGACTAAATTGACTAGAAAGAAGGCCAAATGGAGGTGGGAAGAACATCAAGAACAAGTTTAAAATGTTATTAAGTGAGAGTTCAATTCCACAGCAAGCTGATCCAAAACAGCCATATATTTTGCGAACTGATGCAGGTAGTTACGCTATAGGGGCAGTATTACTCCAGGGGGAGGGTCCCAATGAACACCATGTGGAATATGTAAGCCGATTGCTCACTGCTGCTGAGAAAAACTACGCAACCACAGAAAGAAAGGTCTTGGCAATTGTGTGGGCTGTAAAGAAATTTTGCAGCTATGTGGAGTGTTCAACTGTCGCAATCAAAACCATCAACCCCTATGGTGGCTTTTGTCATTGAAATCCCCAACAGGAAGATTAGCGCGATGGTCTTTGACAATGAAGTCGTACGTTTTAAGGATTGAATATGTCCCAGGACTCTGCAGTAAAGTAGCAGATACACAGTTGCGACCCCCAATTGAAGAAAGCCGCATAGATTTAGTTAGTGTGGATATGCCACATGCATATACGTTAAGTACACCTCCAGCCCAACTAAATGATCCTGAAATTAGTAAAATAATTGAATGTTTTGAGACACCCTATTCTGACCAAATAGAGTTCCAAAAGTGGACAGAAAGAAGATAGTATATGATGAACGGTATTCTATATCGATATGATGCCGAACTGGATGAAGACGTAGCTCAACAAGTAGTCATACAAAGAAAAGTATCTGATATCCTACAGAAATTTCACGATAACTGTATAGCGGGACATTGTGGTGTAGAACGAACTACGAGGTGTTCATCTAGTTGGCTGTAAAATGTGAGGGTAGATGTGGAAATGTGAGGATGAATGGAAAAGGATGGAGAAACAAAAGTCCATTTATTTTGATTAGGTATGTCATCCAGAAGCTTATACGCCACCGGAAAAGTGGACAACTTGATAAAAGAGATGGAAAGATGTAACATAGACATTGCAGGCCTAAGCGAGATCAGATGGCCAGACAGCGGAAAATGTACAAAAGAAAAGGCGACGCTTTATTACTCAGGAAACAACCACCCGCACCATTACAATGGAGTAGGCTTCTTAGTAAATAGACAGACCAACAAAACAGTAAAAAACTTTGTAGCATATTCAGATAGGACAGCGCTCCTACAAGTTCGGGCAGATCCAGTTGATCTTAACATAATTCAAATCTATGCACCGACGAAAGATAAACCTAATAATGAGGTAACCCAACTGTATAAAGAAATAAAAGAATTAATGCGAGTTGTCAAGAAAAACGAAGTACTAATAATTATGGGTGACTTCAACGCCAAGATTGGACAAGGTCGTGTTGAGGATATAGTGGGTGACTTTGGGCTGGGAGACCGCAATGATAGGGGAGACATGCTAATTCAGTTCTGCCACGAAGAAAAACTAGTTATTGCAAACACATGGTTCAAACTGCCACCAAGAAGACACTACACCTGGCAATCACCTCAGCATACGAACGAACACCCTATAAGAAACCAGATAGACTTCATACTGATCAGTCAAAGATATAAGAATGGCCTACATGGAGTCAGAACCTACCCTGGGACTAATATAGGGTCTGACCATAACCCTGTACTGGAAAAACTAAAAATAAAACTAAAGAAAATTAAGAGTAGAACAACCAAGAGAATCGACATAAGCAACTTAAAGAAACCTGAAGTACAAACAAAAATTAAACAGAAAGTAAACGAGGCAATCGCCGGAACCTCGTCACTGAACCAAAGCCCAGGCAGCGTAGAAGACACCTGGAACAGCTTTAGGAAGGCCATAGTAACTGTCACAAACAACGAAATAGGCCCTCCAATCAACAAAAGGAAGAAATGGATGACTGAGGAAATATTAGCACTTATGGAGAAACGAAGACCATTTAAAAACAGGGACGTGACTGAGTATAAGAAAATCAACAAGGAAATACGAAAAGAGATCCGTAGAGCCAAGGAACAATGGATGCAAGAAAAATGCTCAGAAATAGAAGAACTGGAGGAGAGACATGACCACTTTAACACACATAAATTAGTGAAGGAAGTTACAGGCCGAAAAAAGTCTTGTAACATGATCAATATTGTGAAGGACAACCGAATCATCTCCGATCCCAAGGACCTTCTTCTCCATTGGAAGGAATACACTCAGCAACTATATGCGGAGAAAAACAAAAGAAATTTCGCAGAAGACTATGAAGGTGAACCCTCCCCAAAGATACTAAAATCAGAAGTCCTCAAGGCAATTAAACAAAGCAAGCAAGGAAAGGCAGTGGGACGAGACGAAGTTTATATAGAGATAATAAAGCTGCTAAATGATGAAAACCTAGACTCCTTGACAGAAATATTTAACAACATATATGAGACGGGTGAAATACCGCAGGACTGGCTCCAGTCGATTTTTGTTCCGATCCCAAAGAAGCCAAATGCAAACCATAGTGACCAGTACCGAATGATCAGCTTACTGAGCCAGGTCTTGAAGCTTTTCCTAAAGATAGTCCATACAAGAATTTATAACAGATGCGAAATGGATATTAGTCCTACCCAGTTTGGGTTCAGACAAGGGTTTGGCACACGAGAAGCACTCTACAGCTTGACCGTATTACTTCAGAAATGCAGAGATCAGCAAAAGGACGTATTCATGTGTTTCATAGATTATCAAAAGGCGTTCGACTGTGTCAAACACGTTGAGTTAATCAAAATGCTTCAAGACAAGAGGATAGATAAGAACGATGCACGTTTCATAAAGACCCTGTACGCAAATCAAACAGCATCGGTGAAAGTGGGCAATGAAACTACACAGAAATTCCCGATAGAGAGAGGGGTGAGACAGGGTTGCGTTCTGTCCCCCCTACTTTTTAACCTATACTCTGAAGCAATCTTCGAAAGAGCCTTGACAGATACAGAGGACGGCATTAAGATTAATGGACAGGTCGTTAACAACTTACGCTATGCTGACGACACAGTTATAATAGCGGATAGCCAGGAAGCACTGCAACGTCTCATCATAAAGATATCTACCGAAGGTGAACGACTCGGCCTAAGAATTAACATAGACAAAACGAAGGTGATGATGGTTAGCAGAACATCAAATGTGAACCTGAACATCACAGTGAACGGTAAGAAAATCCAACAAGTATCAAAATTTAGATATCTGGGAAGCTGGTTAACTGAAGACTTGGACCCAGACGTAGAGATACGAAGCAGAATTGAACAAGCCAGGGTAACATTTATGAATATGAGAGCACTTCTCAGCAACAACAGCCTTAATTTAGCATTACGGTACCGTTTTGTAAAATGCTACATTTACTCTGTACTGTTGTACGGAGTAGAGATATGGACAATAAAGGCCAATGTGATGAACCGACTAGAGGCGTTTGAAATGTGGGTGCTGAGAAGAATGTTGAAGATTCCGTGGACGGAACACGCAACGAACGAGGAAGTACTAAACAGAATGGGTATAGAAAGAGAACTGCTGCAGACAGTAAAAAGAAGAAAGGCCGCATACCTCGGTCATATATTCAGAAATTCCAAGTACCAGTTCCTACAGTTGATTATGGAGGGAAAAATCGAAGGAAGGAGAGGCATCGGGAGAAAGAAATTTTCGTGGCTGAAGAACATAAGAGACTGGACAAACCTCGATGCCCACGCACTTTTTAGAATCGCACAAGATCGTAGCGAGTATGCCAGAATAGTCGCCAACATTCATTAATGGATACGGCACCTTAAGAAGAAGAAGAGATGTCATCCTTTTCTGTCAAAATTTCGTAGCCTGCTATGATGAAGTTTTATAATGAACACCCCGTATACAGAGAATATCAAAGAGGTATTGTTGTCCCGGATGAGAAGAGACATATGTTTATTTAACAAATCAGTATTTATTTGGCCTCTTTAAGTTTGGCCAATTCGGGTATTGGCCAACCCTGTATAT
This sequence comes from Taphrorychus bicolor, assembly GCA_951812265.1. Taxonomy (NCBI): domain Eukaryota; kingdom Metazoa; phylum Arthropoda; class Insecta; order Coleoptera; family Curculionidae; genus Taphrorychus; species Taphrorychus bicolor. Next base: position 7,045,735 of record OX638300.1, read on the forward strand.
AAAAGACATATCCAGAAAGAACCCGTAAAAGATCTCAATGGGCAACAAAACGAAAAATGTCTTTGGCCCTAATCCTAACCTGAATTTTTCCATAAATTTCAAATTTACATTTTTAAACTCTTTAAGTATTTTTAACCGATTTTAGCCCTAATTATAACATGATTTTTTCCAAAAATTCCAATTAGCATATTTAGAAGACCTAAGGAATTTTTATTGTAACTTTTTTTTCTTAAATACTTTTAATTTGCATCTTTATTTACTTTCAGTCGTTTTTAACTAACTTTGACCAGAGCAGACCTAACCTCTCCAAACCTATCCATCCTGCCCTCTATGTCGAAGGTGTTTGAAAGGGTTTTAAATCTTCGGATTGTCAAATTTTTGGAGGGTAGGCTGTTGCTTAGTAATTGTCAGTTTGGGTTCAGATCGGGCAGATCTACCGAACAGGCTGTATATAGAGCTATTGAATTTATTATTACGAATCTGGACCAGGGTGGGCGTGTTGCTGGACTGTTTTTTTGATTTGTCCAAAGCCTTCGACACCATAAATCACGATATTTTGATGGCACGCTTACATGGTTGTGGCTTACGCGGGTTGTGTGCTGACTTACTGCGGTCCTACCTTTCTGGTCGTGAGCAGTCCGTCTGCATCATGAGCAATGATCGACCTCATTATTCCACCTCTACTGGCCTTGGTCGAGGTGTGCCCCAAGGCTCTATCTTGGGGCCCACACTGTTCTTAGTATATGTTAATAGAATGACGAACGAAGTTTCTTCAGATATCCTTTGTCAGTATGCTGATGACACCTCCATTCTAATTGCCTCTCAATCAAAAGCTGACTTATCTGCTCGATGCAGAACTTCAACTCAAGAAATGTGTGATTGGAGCATCAACAATCATTTAAAATTAAATGCTGAAAAAACGGGATTGTTATGTTTCAGCAAACAGCCTTGTACTGATGAGTCTCTTTATGTTGCTTTGAGTGGTAGATCTCTGCCTGTGCAGAACAATGTAAAGTTTCTAGGGGTCTATGTGGACTCTTGTCTGAGCTGGGTAACTCACATCCGCATGTTGGAGTCTAGGTTGAATAGCTATTGTGGGTTGATCAGACGGCTTAAAGATCAGTTCACTGTGGACACTATTAGGTTATTCTATTTCTCCAACATTCAGGCAATCATAAGTTACGGTATACTATTTTGGGGATCGGGACGCACCCCAATGAATATCTTTAGAGCTCAAAAAAGAATTGTTCGGTGTGTTTTTGGTCTGAGACCGACGGATTCATGTCGCCCTTATTTTTCTAAATTGGGAGTACTTACCGTCCCTTCAATATTCTTTATGTCATTGGTAATGTTTGTCAGAAAAAACAGTGCATTATTCAGAAGGAACGCTGACGGGTACTCTCAAAGTATGTCAATTCTAACAAGAAATAGGGAAATGTTAAACATTCCTCGTCACCAAACTACTTTTTTCGAGAGAGGGCCCTCATATAGAGCCATTAAAGCATACAATTTGTTACCCGCTGATTTGCAGCGTCTTCAAAATGATACGGTTTTCAAACAACGTGTCAAGGCTCTTTTGCTTGAGAAAACTGTTTATTCATTTCAATTTAATATTTATTTTGAGTAATTAATTTTAGTAAGCTATAATGCTACTCTTGTTTGACGTTGCTGTGTCATATTTTGTGATCTTGTTGGCAATAAAGAATTTATTATTATTAACCTGAACTTCTCCAAGCATTTCAAATTTGTACTCTTACAACATTTGAGTTATTTATAACCACATTTGAGTAATTTTTGACCAAAGTTAGAAGTTCTAACTTCACTTTTTCGAAATTATAGCTAATTTTTATTTTGAGGCAATTTTCAATAAAATTTCACTTGTTTTTGTTCAAAAATATAATATTACCAAAAAAAAAAAGCAAATTAGAAAATAAGTCCATTTTGCCTAATCTTGTTCTAAAATTAAGTAATATTAGAATTTTCATTAATATTTGCATCTATAGACAATATGACTTCAAAGACTACAAATTTGCATTACAATGCGCATGTTGTAATTTTTTACCAATTTTTGGCCCTTATTCTCACACCCATTTCTTTAAAAATCAGAAAATTTTTATTTTTGGAAGTAATGTATTCATTTTGATCAATTTTAGATGTAATTCTAGCCTGAATTTCTCCTATAATTTAGAATTTTTAGGCGCTTTCTGTAATTTTTAAAAGATTTTGCTACCTAGCTATTCCAACAACCTCCTACTTACCAGAACATCACGCATTTTTAAATGCTTTGAGTCATTTTGATCCCATTCTGACCGTAATCATAATCACAATTTTCCCAAAAACTTAAAATTTCAATTTTTACACGCTATGGGCCTTTTTCAATGATTTCTTGCCTGTCGAAAAAAAATACATTTTTATTTTGGGGCGTTGTTAGTCAAACTTCACTTATTTTGGTCCAAATCATTTCTTAGAAAAATCAACAAATTAAAAGATTTGAATCAGTGCTGCTTTATTTTGTCATAAAATTGGATTTTTCCAAAAAAAAAAAACTTTTAGACACTGTTTAATTTAGTTTATGTCGTGTTTAATAAATTATTTTTTACCTTCTTAATTGGACAATTGTGTGTGTGTAATGTATTAACACTGTTAACTGAACAGCGCTTCTTTATTTTTTCCTAAAATGGGTTTCATAAAAAAAATTAAATTTTGCGTTTTTAAACAACGCGGTATATTTTAGTCGATTTTACCTCTAATTCTAACCAAAATTTCTTCAAAGGTCCAAATTTTTAGAAGCTTGGTGTAATTCTTAAATGATTCGGGACCTAATGCTAACTTGAAATTGGCCCAAAATTTTAATTTGCATTTTATGATGCCTTGAGTAATTTTAATTGATTTAATTGGGCTGTAGCCCTAATCTAACTTTTTCCAAAAATTCTAATTTACATGTTTAGACGCTTTAAGTCATTCGATTTTGATTCACAATTTAGTTTAACAAATTTACAATTTGTATTTTTAAAAGTTTTGTGTAATTTTTATAAGATTTTGACCCTAATCCTAACCGGAATTATTCAACAGAATGCAAATGTGTACTCTTTTATTGCTCGAAGTTTTTTTAAACGACTTAAGCCCTAATTCTAACGTGAATTCTTTCAAGTTAGAATTTTTAAGAATTTTTTTACTGAGGTTTGGACCTGGTCCTAACTTGACTTGATAAAATTCCAAATTTTTATGTTGATGATTTAGGCAAATTTCACTTATTTTAATCCAAAAATTAATTTCTCCAAAAGCAACAAGTTAGAAGATTTGAAAACTTTTACGTTATTTTCGTAAAATTGAATTTCTCCAAAAATATAAAAAAATTGCACTTTTAGACAATATGGTCATTTTCCGCCGATTTCAGTCGTAATTCTAACCCGACTTTCTCGTCGAGTTTTAGTTTTTAGGCGTTCTGTTTGATTTTGAAACGATTTTGTTATTTATTGCTATAACCTTCCTACTTAATCCTAATTTGAATTTTTTTAGTTCCTAAGTTCATAAACTCCAAAGTTGGATCATTAAACGCTTTGGGTAATTTTTAACTGATTTTTGTCCCAATCATGATCTCAATTTTTTCAAAAAACCTAAGTTTCTATTTTGACACGCCTTGATATTTTTAAAGATTTGTGGCCTTAATCCTAACTTAATCCAACTTCATTTTTGGTAGTTTTAGTAAAATTTCACGTATTTTATATTTGGTCCAACATTTTTTTTTGTCTAAAATTGATTTCTCAAAAAAAATTATAAATTGCGTTTCTAGTCAATGTACGTCAGTTTTAATCGACTATTAACCCTAAATCTAATCTAAGGTTCTTCAAAGGCTCCTAATTTGCATTTTTGCAGGCTTTGTGTAATTCCCAAACGATTTTGGATCTACCTAATTTCAACTGGAAATTCGCCAAAAATGAAAATTTGCCTTTTTAGATGCTGCGAGTAATTTTTAACTGATTTTGGCCCTAACCTTAATCTAAGTTTTCCAATTTGCATTTCTAGACTCTTTGTATCATTTTAAACTAATTCACTTTTTGATTCAAAAATAAATTTTACAAAATTAGAGAATTTGAATGAGTTATGCCTGATTTTCAAATTTAAAAATCAGATAAAAACATTGAATATTGAATGTTAGGATAACATATGTCATTTGTAAGCTATTTGTGCCTCAATTCCAGCTTAAATTTCTCGAAATTTGTATTTTTAGAAGTTTTTAATAATTTTTATGATATTGCGGCCCTAATGCGCATTGGCCGATTTTTAACTAATTATGGTCCTGAATCTAACTTGCGTTTTTTCAAAAATTCTAATTCGCAATTTGGAACCCTTTAAGTCTTTTTAACCGGATTTGACTCTAATTTTCTAAATTTCAATATACACATGCTTAAAGTCAGATTTTTCCAAAAACTGAGGATTTTTTACTTCCGCTTTTGGCCCTAATTATAACTTGACCTTTTCCAAAAACAGACTCTCTGTCATTTTTAACAGATTTTGTCAAATAAGATAAAAAATATTAAATATTCTAATTGGTTGTTTCTAGTAAAAGTAAATTTTGTATCAAAAGTGAATCGCTTCTTCGAAATCGCGAAATTTCTGGAAAATTTCAGATGAAAATTGAAACCAAAATCGGTTCAAAGCGACTTAAAACTTTAGGATTAAGACAAAAAAAAACAATTAAAAAAGACTTAAAAACGCCTAACAGGGAGATTAAGGGTGTTTGGAAAAAAATCAAGTTAGAAATAGGAACAAAATCTAGGACTAGAGCCAAAATCGTGTAAAAAAGACACAAAACTTCAAGAAATCAAACTAGAATTAGGGATAGATTAGGTCACAAATAAAACTCATTTTCTAGGAATGCAATAGTTAATATTTTTTATCTGACATTTTATTTGAAAATTAACCCTAACTTCGAATCTTCTAATTTGTTTTTTTTTCCTGTAAAACTAATTTTTTATTCAAAACTGAAGCATCTAATTGGTTGTTTCTAGTAAAAGTAAATTTTGTATCAAAAGTGAATCGCTTTAAAATTACTTATAGGGTCTAAAAATGCAAATTAAAATTTTTGGTAAAACTTAGGTTAGTTTCAAGTTATGGTTATGTCCAAAACTGTATAGAAATTACGCAAAATGCCCACAAATGCAAATTTGAAGCACTTGGACAAATTCAGGTCTAAAATTGATGCAAACCAATCCACATTGTATAAAAATGCAATTTTTTTTTGAGAAACCAATTTTAAGACAAACTAGGGCAAAACTAATTCAAATCTTTTAGTTTGTTGTTTCGGACCAAAATAAGAAAAATTTGACTAACAAAGTCTCAGAAAGAAAACGGAAGAAGATCAGGTTAGGATTAAAGCTAAAAATCTGTGAAAAATGACTCAAATCGTGTCTTAATAGAAATTTGGAGTTTTGGGAAAAATGACTACATTGTCTAAAAATGTAACTTTTGCTTTTTTTTTTGAAAAATTCACTTTTACGCGAAAATCACGTAAAAGAGAAAATGTCTTCTAACTTATTGTCCATGGTAAAATTAATTTTTGGACCAAAATAAGTGAAATTTGACTAAAAGCGACACTCAAACTGAAAATTTCTTGTTTTACGAGAATGTCAATTTTGGACTTAATGCTAACCTGCTTTTTTCGAAAAATTCAAAGTTGATTTATTAATATTTTTAGTCTTTTTAACCGGTATGAGCCACAAAACTTACCCTTTCTGTAAACACTACAAATTTTTATTTTTACACGCGTTATTTCTTTTTTCAGCGATTTCGGATTCTAACGTGAATTTTGGCTCTAATTTTAACTTGAATTTTGGAAAACTCCATAATCTCATTTCTTGTTAGTTTCAAACTATTTGACAGGACAGCAGATTAGAATTAGGTCCAAATTTGAGTAAAAATTACTTAAAGGCTAAAGAAGTAGGCTAATTCAAGTTAGGATTTGGGCCAAAGTCGTATAAAAATGACTCAAGCTAAGACTTCTAAAAATACAATTTTAGAGTAATTTAAACTACAATTATGGCAAAAAATGGCTTTAAAATAACCCAATATATATAAAATTGCAATATTTAATGTTTTTTATCTGACTTTTGGTTTTAAAAACGCATAACCCTAACCTGAAACTGACTAAGGCTAAAAATCCGTAAAAAATGAATGAAATGTTGTAAAAAAACAAACTTGAAGTGTTTGGAAAAGTTCAATTTAGGATTCATTTCTGGAAAATTTCAGATGAAAATTGAAACCAAAATCGGTTCAAAGCGACTTAAAACTTTAGGATTAAGACAAAAAACCAATTAAAAAGACTTTAAAACGCCTAACAGGGAGATTAAGGGTTTTTGGAAAAAAATCAAGTTAGAAATAGGAACAAAATCTAGGACTAGAGCCTAAATCGTGTAAAAAAGACACAAAACTTCCCGAAATCAAACTAGAATTAGGGCTAGATTAGGTCACAAATAAAACTCATTTTCTAGGAATGCAATAGTTAATATTTTTTATCTGCCATTTTATTTGAAAATTAACCCTAACTTCGAATCTTCTAATTTGTTTTTTTTTCCTGTAAAACTAATTTTTTATTCAAAACTGAAGCATCTAATTGGTTGTTTCTAGTAAAAGTAAATTTTGTATCAAAAGTGAATCGCTTTAAAATTACTTATAGGGTCTAAAAATGCAAATTAAAATTTTTGGTAAAACTTAGGTTAGTTTCAAGTTATGGTTATGTCCAAAACTGTATAGAAATTACGCAAAATGCCCACAAATGCAAATTTGAAGCACTTGGACAAATTCAGGTCTAAAATTGATGCAAACCAATCCACATTGTATAAAAATGCAATTTTTTTTTGAGAAACCAATTTTAAGACAAACTAGGGCAAAACTAATTCAAATCTTTTAGTTTGTTGTTTCGGACCAAAATAAGAAAAATTTGACTAACAAAGTCTCAGAAAGAAAACGGAAGAAGATCAGGTTAGGATTAAAGCTAAAAATCTGTGAAAAATGACTCAAATCGTGTCTTAATAGAAATTTGGAGTTTTGGGAAAAATGACTACATTGTCTAAAAATGTAACTTTTGCTTTTTTTTTTGAAAAATTCACTTTTACGCGAAAATCACGTAAAAGAGAAAATGTCTTCTAACTTATTGTCCATGGTAAAATTAATTTTTGGACCAAAATAAGTGAAATTTGACTAAAAGCGACACTCAAACTGAAAATTTCTTGTTTTACGAGAATGTCAATTTTGGACTTAATGCTAACCTGCTTTTTTCGAAAAATTCAAAGTTGATTTATTAATATTTTTAGTCTTTTTAACCGGTATGAGCCACAAAACTTACCCTTTCTGTAAACACTACAAATTTTTATTTTTACACGCGTTATTTCTTTTTTCAGCGATTTCGGATTCTAACGTGAATTTTGGCTCTAATTTTAACTTGAATTTTGGAAAACTCCATAATCTCATTTCTTGTTAGTTTCAAACTATTTGACAGGACAGCAGATTAGAATTAGGTCCAAATTTGAGTAAAAATTACTTAAAGGCTAAAGAAGTAGGCTAATTCAAGTTAGGATTTGGGCCAAAGTCGTATAAAAATGACTCAAGCTAAGACTTCTAAAAATACAATTTTAGAGTAATTTAAACTACAATTATGGCAAAAAATGGCTTTAAAATAACCCAATATATATAAAATTGCAATATTTAATGTTTTTTATCTGACTTTTGGTTTTAAAAACGCATAACCCTAACCTGAAACTGACTAAGGCTAAAAATCCGTAAAAAATGAATGAAATGTTGTAAAAAAACAAACTTGAAGTGTTTGGAAAAGTTCAATTTAGGATTCATTTCTGGAAAATTTCAGATGAAAATTGAAACCAAAATCGGTTCAAAGCGACTTAAAACTTTAGGATTAAGACAAAAAACCAATTAAAAAGACTTTAAAACGCCTAACAGGGAGATTAAGGGTTTTTGGAAAAAAATCAAGTTAGAAATAGGAACAAAATCTAGGACTAGAGCCTAAATCGTGTAAAAAAGACACAAAACTTCCCGAAATCAAACTAGAATTAGGGCTAGATTAGGTCACAAATAAAACTCATTTTCTAGGAATGCAATAGTTAATATTTTTTATCTGCCATTTTATTTGAAAATTAACCCTAACTTCGAATCTTCTAATTTGTTTTTTTTTTCCTGTAAAACTAATTTTTTATTCAAAACTGAAGCATCTAATTGGTTGTTTCTAGTAAAAGTAAATTTTGTATCAAAAGTGAATCGCTTTAAAATTACTTATAGGGTCTAAAAATGCAAATTAAAATTTTTGGTAAAACTTAGGTTAGTTTCAAGTTATGGTTATGTCCAAAACTGTATAGAAATTACGCAAAATGCCCACAAATGCAAATTTGATGCACTTGGACAAATTCAGGTCTAAAATTGATGCAAACCAATCCACATTGTATAAAAATGCAATTTTTTTTTGAGAAACCAATTTTAAGACAAACTAGAGCAAAACTAATTCAAATCTTTTAGTTTGTTGTTTCGGACCAAAATAAGAAAAATTTGACTAACAAAGTCTCAGAAAGAAACGGAAGAAGATCAGGTTAGGATTAAAGCCAAAAATCTGTGAAAAATGACTCAAATCGTGTCTTAATAGAAATTTGGAGTTTTGGGAAAAATGACTACATTGTCTAAAAATGTAACTTTTGCCTTTTTTTTTTGAAAAATTCACTTTTACGCGAAAATCACGTAAAAGAGAAAATGTCATCTAACTTATTGGCCATGGTAAAATTAATTTTTGGACCAAAATAAGTGAAATTTGACTAAAAGCGACACTCAAACTGAAAATTTCTTGTTTTCGAGAATGTCAATTTTGGACTTAATGCTAACCTGCTTTTTCGAAAAATTCAAAGTTGATTTATTAATGTTTTTAGTCTCTTTAACCGGTATGAGCCACAAAACTTACCCTTTCTGTAAACACTACAAATTTCTATTTTTACACGCGTTATTTCTTTTTTCACCGATTTCGGATTCTAACATGAATTTTGGCTCTAACTTTAACTTGAATTTTGGAAAACTCCATAATCTCATTTCTTGTTTCTTTCAAACTATTTGACAGGACAGCAGATTAGAATTAGGTCCAAATTTGAGTAAAAATTACTTAAAGGCTAAAGAAGTAAGCTAATTCAAGTTAGGATTTGGGCCAAAGTCGTATAAAAATGACTCAAGCTAAGACTTCTAAAAATACAACTTTAGAGTAATTTAAACTTCAATTATGGCAAAAAATGGCTTTAAAATTACCCAATATATATAAAATTGCAATATTTAATGTTTTTCATCTGACTTTTTGTTTAAAAAACGCATAATCCTAACCTGAAACTGACTAAGGCCAAAAATCCGTAAAAAATGAGTGAAATGTTGTAAAAAAACAAACTTGAAGTGTTTGGAAAAGTTCAATTTAGGATTAATTTCTGGAAAATTTCAGATGAAAATTGAAACCAAAATCGGTTCAAAGCGACTTAAAATTTTAGGATTAAGACAAAAAAACAATTAAAAAGACTTTAAAACGCCTAACAGGGAGATTAAGGGTTTTTGGAAAAAAATCAAGTTAGAAATAGGAACAAAATCTAGGACTAGAGCCTAAATCGTGTAAAAAAGACACAAAACTTCCCGAAATCAAACTAGAATTAGGGCTAGATTAGGTCACAAATAAAACTCATTTTCTAGGAATGCAATAGTTAATATTTTTTATCTGACATTTTATTTGAAAATTAACCCTAACTTCGAATCTTCTAATTTGTTTTTTTTTCCTGTAAAACTAATTTTTTATTCAAAACTGAATTGGTTAAAAATTACTCAAAGCATCAAAAAATGCAAATTTAATGTTTATAACGAACTTTTTGTTACGATTAGGTCCAACATCATTTAGGAATTACACAAAACGTCTATAAATGCAAATTTGGAGCGTTTGGACAAATTTAGATTAGAATTACTAAAATCAATGTGAGCCGGCTAAAAAAACCGACTCACATTGATTAAAAGCAAATGTTTATTTTTTTTTATAGAAATTAATTTTAGTACAAAATAAGACAAAAAAACTTAAAAGAAGAAAAAATAATTGAAGTCTTTTAATGTGTTGCATGTAGTAAAAAAATGGAAGAAAATAGGTTAAATTTAATTAACAACATAGGAATGAAAATGGGTTGTTTTTCGAGAATGTCATGTTAGGAACAGGGCGTATAAAATACAAATTGGGCTTCTTGAAAAATTCTGGTGACGATTAGTGCAAGAATTGGCTGAAAATGCCTTAAAGATTGTAATAAAACAAATTTGGAGAGTTTGGAGAAATTGAGTTTAGATTTAAAGTGATTGGGCATTGTTGATAATTTGAATGAAACAAAAACATTTGAAGAGAACAACAAAATTAAAACACAATGTCGGTTTAAAATCTCCTCTCCCGCTAATTTCTTGAATTTGTTAATCGTTTTTCTCTCTTGCTATTATGCTCTTGGCATTCCACCGAGCAGATAATCTTTTACCCGTTAACCACAATCCAATCATCTCTTTGCTATATACATACATATACATACATATATACATATATAATACAAGCGGGGTGGTATATATATCAAGGCACTGGATGCAGCAATAGTTTCGGAAATCTTTCTTTCTTGCTAAAATCTCTTAATGACCTTACCCTGTATAATGATTCACTACACGGAACGCACTATGTCATTAATTTTAATATTTTTAATTTGATTCTTCATTTGAAAATCAAGCTAAACTTATTCAAATCTTCCAATTAATTTTTCTCTCTTGTAAAACTAATTTTAAGTTAAAATTAAATCTCATAAAATTACTTTAATCGTCTAAAAATTAATTTTTAGAGTGAAAATTAGGGCCAAATAATCGATGTTCAATAACAATTAAAGTTTTTATAAAGGTCTAGATAAGAAATAGGGTCAAAATGGGTGAAAAAATAACAAAGCGTATAAAATTAGAAATTCTAGTTAGGTTTGTACCCCAAATCATTTAAAAAGACTGAAAACCATTGAAAAAGCAAATTAAAAATTTTTAGTGAGGCTAAGATTGGAAAAATCTCGTTAAAAAGACTTGAAGCACCAAAAAATGCGAATTATAATGCAGGTCGGATAGCGCAAAAATCGGTTAAAAAAAGCGAATAAAAGTACAAATTTGTGCCAAAATCATTTAAAAATTACACAAAACTTCTTATTAGAAAAAAAATTAATTCTGATTTAATAGTTTGGAGAAATTCAAGTTAGACTCAGGGCTGAAATAGGTTACAAACGGCCCACGGTACAAAGAAAAGAATCAAATTTGACTTTGCGGATTATAGCTAGTTCCGTAGGCTATGGTGCTGCCAGAGGGACAAACAGACGGTCATAAATTTAGAGATAATGAATTTGGAGGATTAATTCTTAAGAAATAAATTACCGTTAGGTTGTAGTATTGCTACTATACCTTTAATATAATAATATAAACATATCCTTTAGATAGGTTAGGCATCATCCGTTAGATAGGGTAACTAGGCAGGAGCTTTGCCAACCGATTATCTACCGAAGAACTGCCATTAAATAAATCTTAAAGTTTGAAATCTAGGAATTTTAGATGGATTAATTAATTTTTAAATGAAAATATTCAATATTGAAGAAAAACAGACAAGGCTTGGATTTCCGGCATAGCCGTATTTTCTGATGACAAATTCTGCACTAAGGGTTCCAACGAAAGACATCCGACATGGTTTTCAGTCAAACATTGAATTCTTGTACATGATATACTGCGACTTATTTTGGTAAAAGATGATGACAGAGCTTAAGATGTCATATAACTGAAACGGTACTTTAGGGATTAAGACGCCTTTCCGAATGTTTTATGTAAACAAACAATTCCACGGAAAAGAAAAATTAACTTTACCGGACAGCCATATTAAACCGACAAATTTCACTAATCTTTAAGCTGTAAGTTGTAAATGTCTTTGTAGAGGCTAAGCACTGGATCATTCACTCTCACCACAATACTCGACTACTCGCCATATATTTTATACTATAAGTACCGGTAGTTCCTAACGATATTCTTGTGATGGGCTTGCTCATGGTGATGGGCACCCAACGGAGTTAAAACTGAAATCTTTTAATAAACAACTTGGGGTTTCTGGGAAAATTTTGGTTTACTTTAGGATTTGGTTGTGTCCCCTATTCTTTTGGGTTCTAATCCAGATGTCCAAAGTTGCAAATTAGTTCTATTAGAAGGCGAGCTATTATTTATAAATGTGGCTTACTTCTTTCGACTATATTTCTTAGGTAATTGTTTAAAGGTTCAAAAATATATTTAAACTAAAAACTCTCGTCGTTGATGTGTCATAAGTTTGTGGTCTAAGAACTAAAATAATTATCTTATTGCTGTTAGTCAATAACAAATGAGTAGTTAGTAGAAAGTTACATCAGAATATTTTTGGTGCTGTTTCAAATGGAAAGGTAGGATGTTAATTTTTTTCATTGTATATTTTTGTTAATTTAATAATTTTGTTAATACAAATAATAACATTTTAAAATATCAAAGTTTTGACTACTTTCACTTTCTGAACTTGTTTGAAGCGATATTCTACAATACATTCACACACTCATTGGCACTTTTTCTACTCTACAAGACGATATCGTTAGTTAATTGAAAGTCCCTTCTATTAAAAATCCTTTGAAATCATTTCAAAATTTATTTGAAAATAATACGTGACATCGCATCATATAAAATATGATAAGAAAGTCATGTAAGTAGTATTAATGTACGCGTTATTAAAATTCAAAATGTTTTATTAGTTTTCTGATCAAGCAATTTCTTTGAAAAAAAAAGGTCTAATAAGAAATTGAAATTTATTTTTCAAAATCATTGTAAATAATCTCAGAAACAAATAAAACCAATAACGACCAACTTTTTTTTTTTTTCCGAATATTTCCTGAAATACTCAAATTTCTTACTACAAATCTCAGTTTAATACGAATCGCTTCTCTTACACCACCAACATTAACTTTCTTGTTTTTTATTATAGAAAAGAATACCATGATATAGGAGTTGCAGTTAAGAACACAGCCTCATTTGAGTATACAGTGTGACCAAAAAAAGCTTGACTGAACGAATATATATTTTTTTAAACCGCACACCATTACAGGGTGATTCATTGGTAAATGTACACACTTTAAAAGCATGTGTAGGATCTTTAGCCACTTTCATATCACCCATCTTTAGTGGGACAATAATGCTTAATTACAGAGATACAGGGTGTTTTGCAGATTTTGCCTATTTATGTATTGGGCCATATTTTAGGAACCACCAAGTACAAAAAATTCAAATTTGGTTGTATGATTTCAAGCAATGAGGTACATCCATTTCTAAATTAAACTAGATAAAAATACAGGGATGGACTGAAAAAATGGGCTTAAAAACAACACCCTATATAAATATTTTTTTTCTGAGATTCAGAAAGAGCATTCAGAAATTATATAATTTATTATTATAATATTTTTTTAACAAGTCTTTATGTGGCAATAAAACAAATTAATTTAATTTATCATGAGAGGGATATTTATTGCAATTTCATTTAAGAATCTCCAAATTAGTGTAACACTTGTGACTTACATTTAAAAATTGTAAATTAAATTGTTCCAATATTTCGATAATGAAAAGTACGAAGACGAAGGTAAATTGTGACACACAATAATACAATAACCAATAATAACAACAACACAAACTAATAAACATTTACACGGTATTTACAAACGTTGTTAACAGCATTTCTGATTTTAATGGGGGGATCATATAAGGGGGGGATCATTTCGAATTTTCGAACTTCTTCACATGCGTTCTTTATACATTCTCGCATTCTCGCGGTTGCGCCCCATTAACAATTTCTTCGGCATATACCTTTACTTTTAGGTCTCCCCAAAGGTAGTAGTCTACAACGTTGAAGTCAGGACCTCTGGCTTGCCATAGAATAGGCCCACCTCGACCTATCCACTTGCTTGATAAGTTTTAATGGAAACATGTTGGTCAGCAGAAATCTTGGGTTGGTTTGTTCATGGGTGTGCTTTAGTGTGGAAGCGTGTTTTTTTTGCCATTGACCGGATCGCCCATAGTTTAGGATGTATCCGAACGTCATGTAATCCAAACTACTGTAGAAGTATAAATCAAAAGACTCAGATGATGTATAAAAGTAGCTGAAACGTCGACATGTCGAAAAGCATTAGTTTCATATTCGGGAACCTAACAGTTTTTAAAAAATGGTTCCTAAAATATACTCTAACTTTAAAGGTTCCTAAAAATGTAGTGTTTGTAAATTTTTGGGACACCCTATAGCACCTAAATCAGAAATCAAGGCACTGTTTATAATAAACTAAACTTACAAAAAAAGTATAATGGTAAAGAAAAAAAAATCTAAAGTTCCAGTATTACTTGGAACGCCCTATACCCTCTACGACAGAAATCAGCGCTCCATATATACAGTGTGATTCAAAATTTAGTACAAAGATTTTAAGGGCATATTTGTGGGGTCAAAATAAGACGTTTTTTTCCTATAAACATGGGTCCTAAAATGAACCCCCTCCTCCCTACGGGAGCTGAAAGTTGTGGGAAAGGATAAAACGTTTTTTTTTAATTGTGGCCATATTTATTCACGAAAACTATTGAAAATTAACAATTTGACCGCATAAATAAAAAACAGTTGCCATAATTACGAAGTCCCAGCCTCCTATGTTTTTCCTTATTATGATGTTGAAACTGCAGCCGTTCAGTCAAAGGAAATTCTCTCGAAAACGGTTAGCTTAATCAAAAATCTTCAAGAAACCAAAACCACCGGTTTTTTTTTGGCCTACTGGATAGCGACGATGAATTTAACAAAACTCCCGGGAAACATAAAATATTTGTCATCATAATGACAGTAAGTCCTAAAAAACTGTGAATACTTAAAATTTCGCCATTTCTGAGAAATGGAATGAAAAAAGCTCGTTGAGAAATGGGAATATACTCTAATTTTGAAGAATTTTCATGAATAAATGTGGCCACAATTAAAAAAAAATATTTTTCCTTTCCCAACTTTCAGCGCCAGTAGGGGGGAGGGGGTTCATTTTAGGACCCATGTTTATAGGAAAAAAACGTCTTATTTTGACCGCACAATTATGCCCTTAAAATCTTTGTACTGAATTTTGAATCACCCTCTATATCATAAAACTAATCGAATTAATGCAAAAAATCTTTAGCAGCTGATATCTCGTTTCGATGAAGATTTATCAGAAATTCTATAAGAAGAGCTAAGAAAGTAGAAGAACAGAGCTACACGCTGAGCTGAATTTTGAATGTCTATCTGGGACAATTAAATAGCACGGGTGGCCCAAAAATAAGGTACAAGTTTTGCGTTTTTTTTAAATTTTTTCGAAAACCGTGAAAGGCAGCTTCTTTCTGATTCACGTATCTCATAATCCTCAATGACCTCTTCATACATCGTATTAACCTGTATATCAGAAAATCGTAGCGTTTCCAAGATAAACAGGAAAAAGTAAAAATTTCAAGGGGTGGTCGTCGAAATTTTCGGCCGAAATCAATTGTCATATATTTTATTAAAAATAGTCTCATATGAAAGAGGGGACAAAATATGTAATAAATGTGCAAAATTGAAATTTTCAGTAACTTTCTTCCCACTCAAAATGGCGCCTAAATGGTAATTCTTCCACTCCTTGTCGACATTTTAATACTTATATTTATATAGATCAAAAACTAAACATGGTATAACGATGCTATTGACACCAATGAACAGAGCATTCACGGCCACAAACTAGCTGCTTAATTTGTCGTTCCAAGTTTTTAATTTAGTCGGCATAATGTTCGATCAAATTAAAATATTAGGTAGTTTTTCTACAATTTTAACAGTTCTTCACTTCTTGTAAGACTGTTATTAAACTAAACAAAATGGTACTTAACTTTTTGAGCAGTATTTGAGACCACTCATATTTAGTTGAGACACTGTTGTTCTATTGTCATAAATGGCATTGCTATAAAATGCCAAATGTCGCTCTAACCCTATAAATGAGAAATTTAATCAGTTAAATCTCGGAAGCTAACGGCCGTATTTACCATCCCTTTATCAGGGTGTTAAAACTTTTACAGAGTGTTAAATATCGACACGGTATTTACCATGACAAATCAACGTCTATCAGGTGGTTAAATTTAACCACTCGAAATTGGGTTGTTAAACTGCTTAACGAAGTGTTAAGTAAGAAAAGTTTGGTTATGTTTTAGCTTTCCCTCCTTTCTCTGTTTACAGTTTCTTAAGATTTTTTTGTATATAGTTACTAGATTGTTTTCTTTGGGATTGAGTTTCCATCTACTTACGTTATGAGAACAAAAAGTTAAAATTTAAATCTTAAATGTTTTTTATCTAAGTAACACAACAGAAAAATAAATATTTGCTCTAAAAAGTGAGGTTAGAGAGGGCAAGCTCCAAAACTCAGCGGTGCGTTGCTGGTCATGTGATGGTCTGCCCTTATCCTAATAGATTATCGGATTAAACAGGTGACCGATTTACAGGGTAGACGCACCGTGAGTCTTGAAATTCGCCCATAAATACTGAAGCCATGTTGCCAGAGGTTCATTTTTGTTAACAATCCTTTTATTATCCGAACCCCTAATTTGCTTGCTGAATAGCTACAGTTTTTAACAAGGTGTTAGCTTTTATACCACCGTTAGCAAACAATCCGTTAACTTCATGAATACGGCCGTAAAAACGATAAAATCGAACAGTTAGAACCAGTCGAATAGTCCTCGTTAAAGCTATTTTGTCAATCACATACGAAAAACTGATTGTTTCGGCGTGGCACAATTATAAAGCAATATTAAGAGAAAACTATGATGATGGCGTATAGTAAGCATAAAGTTGAATCGTTGTATATATTTGGTTTCAGCGCACTTTAGCAAAAATAACTAAAATGTAACAGAAAAGTGTCAATAAATTTAAACAGTTTCCAAAATAGAACCTTCGGTATCCCGGCAAGGTTTCGGACCTCAGAGACCTCTAGCCCTATTCATAAAGTAGCCACATACCAAATTTCAGCTTTCTAGCTTAAACCGTTCTAGAGATATCGGCTGAAAGCAAACATTTTTCAGGTGATCTTGGATTTTTAAAAATGTTATTTTTAGCAAATTTTATATATGGGAAACCTACCATTCGATTTTCAACTTGATATCACCATCTGTGCAATAAAACAGCTATAACCTAGTTTCCGTCAACTACATAGCTATGTCAGCTATGTTACCATTCATGGTATTCCATGGGCACCCAGCATCCAAAGCTGAACCATGTACCTTAAACAGTTCAATAAATATTAACGTTGCTCAGCAACTGCAGCTATGATAGCTGAGTCAGCTATATCACAATTTATGATACCCCATAGGTACCTACCATCCAAATTTGAACCATGTACCATCGATTTACCCTAAATACAACCATTTCTATATTCTTGCTATTTAAATATATACAAGATGCTATTATGCGCTAATATTACATAAAGAAAACCTATCATTCGATTTTCAACTAGATACGACGGTCATCGATTCATAAAACTTTATGTAAGCAGCTATATCTCAGCTATGATTGCTATGATATCTACATCACCTATTATTATTACGGCACCACAGTCCAGGTTACCCACCATTCAAAAATGATGTGGCTGATGATGGCGTATATTGAACGAACGAAACGTTGTATCGCACCATGTAACCGTAGTAAGACACATACCAAATTTCAGCTTTCTAACTTTCTAACTTTAATCGTTTCAAAGGTATCAGTGATATCTTTAATCGCTTACGTCACGTTCGGTATATTAATGAAAGGTAGATTTAGTCGACATTTTTACATTCGAGTTGAAACTCTACATCTGAAAAAGAAGGTCTTTGATCTAGGTGTATTTTATTACATAAATCTGGACACGAAATTTTCAAATCGCCCATTCTTTGTGAAAACGTTTTCGAGCACTGGGCATTTTGCCAATAATCTTCCTAGAGAGGTCCAAATTTTCTCCTTCCACACAGTTTTCCACGTTTTTCGCCAACGATTCGACCTTTATTTTTAGGTCTTCCTCAGGGCTACAATAACAACATACGTATGACAAACCAATAGGCACAATGAACTTTAAATATACAGGTAAATTAAAAAGAGAAAAGCATCACCAAATTGGTGCATCTTATAAATTTTTCCGTCCATAAAACTATGCCTAATAATACAAAAATAAATTTTTGTATTATTTGTTTTATTTTTGTATTATTAGGCATAGTTTTATGGAGGGAAAAATGTATAAGATGCACCAATTTGGTGATGCTTTTCTGTTGTTAATTTACCTGTATATTTAAAGTTCATTGTGCCTATTGGTTTGTCATACGTATGTTGTTATTGTAGCCTTGAGGAAGACATAAAAATAAAGGTCGAAACGTTGGCGATTTTGAGAAAGTGAAGTGGCTATTTGTCCTACACCTGCGATCCAACACCTTTCTAATTATTGATGGGACGCAAAGCGCAATATAATTATGTACAGTCACGGCACAAATATAGTTCAAATTGGCAGTTTGAAATTCACAGTTTAAAAATTCGTCAAAATTTCAAATTCAAAGCTATGCCCTTGATTTTTAGTCAGGTTCGAGACCCATATGTGTGCTACCTCTCGGAATTCAGAAAAATTTTTGTAGCTCGCCCGGTATAAGAGCTAGAACAAAAATAACGACTGTTTTTTCTTTCTCTCCACGTCTTCTAGTTACACATTTAAAACTGTTCAAGAATCCCTACAAAATTTTATAGATTTAACATCATAGATTTTAACTAAACTGGTCAATTGCTTTATACTTAACACTCAATTTTTGCACTAAGTTTGAGAAAGCATTTTTTATCGATCATAGCAAGTTTGAGTATATCTATTCTTGTACTAATTTAGAAGTAGGTATATGCTTAAAGCAGGTAAATTTTCAGGTGAAATAATACGGTTTTGAAAATAAAGTTACATTTTCGGGTGTGTGTTGATTATATTGCTTGGTGAGATAAATATATGCCATCACTTTTGGAAAAAGTCCACTTAGTTGAAATTAGTACAAAGAGAGGTCTGCTTCTCAAACTTGGTGCAAAAATCAAGTATTGCAAAGTCATCAGTTTCTTCAATATTGTATTACCTGTACTTGTTAAAGAATACAAATAAGCTGCCACAGTATGGCTCATCACTTGTGCTGCAATGCAAACTTTCATAAAATATTACATAATAGGGTGCATATGGTCCTCCTTGATTTTGTGCATAGTCCGGAATTGGTGTGGACATTTCTTGTCATGTTCATATGCAAACTTAAGATCCGAAAATCTAGCTTCCATAACTTCATTGTTCTGACCAACAGATACAAAGATATTGTGTTTTCTAAAACAATGAGTATATACATTTCAGCAAATGTGGTGGATCAAACATGCAGATAATTTGATGTTCTTCCAACACAAAATATGGTCTTTCCGTAGTTACGCCCAGATCTTTCAAACACTTGACATTGCAAACAAATTGTTGCTACAACATCAACTTTAGCTACATGGTGTGATGCATGCAGGACTTCATAAAGGCATTCTTTCAATTGCACAGAACTGCATCCATTATTCGTAAAATAATAGGCAACAGGTTGCTTCCATTTTTTTGATAAACCAACCAACATGAAAACTAATGCTTTATTGGCTGGTTTTGTAGATTTCATTCCAGGACAGTCTTCAAACCCAATAATTCGGTCACTTCCGACATCATAGACTAGGTTTTTCTTAATGTCCATCTCATTGAAATGCACAACATCTGTAAGTTAAAAAGAAGTATAAATAAAGTAAATATTAGGTACAAGGATATTGCATACCTGTCAATTGCATGAAAAATAGTTTCATCTATATGCCCAAAAATGTGACTATTAATTCCTGAAGAAAATGGCACTTTTCTAAACATGTTCAATAGTGTTTTCTTGCTTGGCAATGCGACAAACTTTCTTAGCAAATTGTAGCAACTTGGGCTTTTTTTGAAAATAGCCAGTGCCATAACCTTATCATCAAAGTTCCATCTCCTACCTGTTGCTCTCTTAGTTCTCGATGATCTTAATTGGGCGATCATGAAGTTGGTTGTGACAGATGGCATAGAGCTAAAAAGATTCCTCACAACTGTACTGTCTGTCAGATCATACAGGGCTTTTAAATCTGCTTTTCTCTGCTTGCTAAATTTTTTTATTTTCCGTAAGTTGTTTTGCTTTCTCCTTATTATGTTCACCAACTTTTGTTTTCTTGGAGTCATTGTTTTTATATTTAATCCTTCTATGCTTTTAAACAATTTACTATGTTTGGAGGAATGAGATATTACTGTTGAGGTACCTTGAGAGCTGCCTTGTACATCATCTAGTACTTTTGTACTCGCTTTGGGGGCATCTATAAGGATAATTTATTAGCTTCACACTATTATTAAAATCAATATAGTCATACAACTTTGACTAGTTTCTTTATTACAAGACCTACCTATGCAAATTACGCTTTGATTTTCTTCCACCATACTTCTATTAATTGAATTATTGCTACATATAGAAGTAGTACAACAAATTTCACCCCCAGACATCCCACCAACTCCAGAGGTAATGCTTGGCGCTAATACTGTACTCCTCTGAGGATCAGCAACCTAGTTCTCAGAGGCAGATGCTGAAGTTGCGATGGTTGCATCTGGTTTCATAAATGGTAGTGGCATTGCATTTCTATAGAGCTTTCATACGACTGAACTAAGAAATGATTATTGCAAATCTTGCGATGTTTTAAACTTAAACCTGTATATTTAAATCCCAAAACTTCTTGCCAGATTTGCGACCTAAAAATATTTGTTATAAATATCGATTACAAATTCTACTTACAATAAGATTTTTCTTACTTTTTCATGTCGGAAGGAAAATTATGTAAACGTTTTAGTTCATCTTGGGAAAGACCACATACAAAACACTTTTTGATGAGATCTTCCCAAAATTATTATAGTCTGGGCTCTCGGCAATCGTACTGTTTATTATTTATTCGTTGTATCTGCCTAAGCTCTTCGCATCGCACTCACACTAATCACACTATGGACAAAACAAAGATTAAATGCTAAAAACAACTGTAAATTAATTATTTTTAAAATAAGTGTAACAACGCAAAAGCCAGTAGGAACTTAATAATTATTTCTCGCACAATTCGCAATAATCCGCCATTTGCAAGATTTGCCCAACGCACGCGGCGCCATGATGTCAGCCAGGGGGTTTTACAAAAGTGCGGAGTTGTCGGGTTGTAAAATAGGCGCTTAAAAAGCAACGTACTAGAAAGAGATAAAAGGTATATTATTTCCTATTATTGTGGTAGACTGGGTCAACATGGCAATGCCTGAAAACTCGATGATGGCTCGCTCTGTTATACTGTACAAGACAACGACAGAGTACGAATCATCATAATCTAAAGCGGGTAGCAGAGAAAGAACATAGATATAGCGCAAGACAGTACGAATTGCCACCTGGAACGTACGAAGCATATTCATGCCCGGGAAACTGGTGAACACTGAGTCTGAGATGAGCAGAATGCAAATCGACATACTCGGACTAAGCGAAGTAAAATGTCCTGGCTCCGGAAAACAGAGATCAAAGGGAATATACATCTATTATGCAGGAGGAACTGATCCAGAACTTCAATATGGAACAGCCATACTCGTTTCGAACCGAATAGCACAGTCAGTTATAGAGTTCGTCCCTCTGAGCGATAGAGTAGCGCTACTAAATATCAGAAAAACTTATAGAAATCTAAACATAATTCAAATTTGACTGATGATTGCTTGGTGTGGATCAATGAAACTGCAGGGTGTAGAAACGTTGTATAATGTCGACGTTTAGTCAAGTAGTTTGACTGAACCACACCAAGCAATCATTAGTCAAATATATACTTGGGATGACTAGAACCATTGTTTCAAATAATTCAGATTTATGCTCCATCAAGCGACAAGTCAGACCAGGAAACCGAAGAATTTTATAAAAAACTAGATGAAATAATGCGAGTGACAAAGAGAGGACAAATAACAATGGTCATTGGAGACCTCAATGCCAAAGTTGGCTGTGGTGCCGAAGGAGACAACATAGGACCATACCGTGTTGGCACAAGACACGATAGGGGAAATAGACTAGTGCAATTCTGAACGGAAAACAACTTTTTAATAGCCAACACATTCTTTAAGCAGCATACCAGAAGGCTATATACTTGGAAATCACCTGCAGACCAAGAGGGGAGAATCGTCATTAATCAGGTTAATTTTATTCTGCTCAACCTAAACTGTAAGAAATATACATATGAAGTCCGTAAAAACTTACCCTGGAGCAGACATCTATAGCGACCCCAATCCTGTGATAATGGACAGTCTCTTAAGTTTTGTCGCTAAGATATATTCTGTAACGCCCATTTACGGAAGCCATCATCAAGGGGGGTCCAAAATGGTTGATCGGATTCCACAAAAAGGCTGTATCGGAAGCGATAATAAAAACAATATTTGCTAAACAATGGTTTACTGTTCGTATTCTGGAAAATCCGTTTTTTTCCTACCGCATTCAACACACACTATCTCTTTTCTATTTGTTAGGGACTCTCATGCATCTCTCATGCGATAAGAGTGAGTTGACTAAGCAGTAAGTTGTGGTTCACTATATCGAAAGCTTTAGAGAGGTCAAAATAATAAAATGCTTCCAATACAGCCTTTTTGTTGATATTTTAAGAGTGAAAGCGTGAGTGTTCGAATCCCAAGTCCGAATAGTTATGGCTTTCTCGAATATTTTGGAGACGAAAGGTACGAGACAAGGCGATAATATATACTGGTCTGTCGCCCAGCCCCCTAGTAACGAATTGGTAATGGCTTAGCAACCTTGAGAGCATAAAGAGGGAAGAAGAGCATTCATTGATAAGAACTTGTGTAGGTTGATGAGCCTTCATAAATCATAATATTTTGTGTCCCATCATTTTATATACTTCTTCCTTTCCACGGAGTTATTTAGAAAAGGCGCTAACCTAGAACAATACCACTGCAAGCCATAAAGCCGACTCCATCAGCTCTATAATACAGGAATTCCCCTTTGAACAAATCTTCCCGACATTGTACCACCAATAAAAGTGCCTTTGTTGATTTATTGATAGGCCACCCAGTCTGACCGACGCCCTGATTTTTTTGATAGACAAACACAACTCTTTATTCCCTGGCAAATTGTCATGGTGATACGTGTTTGTCACGCTGGTTAACAACGGCGTTAAACCTCAAACTAAAGTCCACAAGGTCGAAAAACTGAATAATTTACTCGGTGACAAAGTAATGTAAACGATTTGTCAATGCCCGGGTTGTTGTATTATGAAAATCATTATTTTCGCTTCCAATTAATGCGGAATAATTTGGTTTTTTCGACGAAAGTGACACTACATCGTTAATCCGCGCCAATTTACAATA
The DNA here is from genome assembly GCA_951812265.1 of Taphrorychus bicolor. Classification (NCBI taxonomy): domain Eukaryota; kingdom Metazoa; phylum Arthropoda; class Insecta; order Coleoptera; family Curculionidae; genus Taphrorychus; species Taphrorychus bicolor. The sequence goes on from OX638300.1 coordinate 7,069,266, forward strand.
CAAAGAGGGCCAATCAGAAGGAAAATCGTGGCCTTAATACCGGCGGACAAGCGGTCCAAATCGATTAACGAAATATCGATTTAAATCTTAATTAAGTGTTTTTTAATAATGTCGACCCAGATTCTCGGAAATGTTAAGGAATCGTTTACAAATTACCCGGGACGTGAAGAAGTCTCTTAAATTAACCGGCTTTCCAATGAAGGTTCGCTTTGGAAGTGTCGCTATTAATTAGATTGGCGGCAGAAAACATGTCAAGGAGCTGTATCGTTATGTTGGATGAATAAATTATTGGTATGTGGAACTGTTGCTAAACTGACGTTTTATTCTTTTAATTAATAGCGATTAAGACGTGAAAGAAGTTTTTAGCATCAAGACGTCAATTAAATTTCTTAGTTAATTTATCGAAGGAATTTCAATATATTTTATGTATGTTATTAAACTTGTAGATAAAGGAATCTGAAGCGAACGAACCAATGGTTCCAGAATCTTAAGCTTGCTAGAATTTAGGTTACGTCAGTCCTTGTCAACAAGAAGTAACAAAATAATCTTTGTTTGTATTCTCCCAGGTGGTCAGATAATTGTGGGCACCTTCATAAGGTTTCTTTGATCTTTACAACACCAGGTTTTATGTAAATAAGCATCAGTTGGGTTTGTATTACAACCACAGACTTTTGGTATAGTATATTGTGCAACTAGTGTCGAAAATTGCACTTTTCACACGAGCCGTAGGAGAGTGTTACGTCACAAGTGTGTGAAGTGAATTTCCATACGTGTTGCATATTATACTTTTTCTACGACTGCGATTTTGCTTTATAAATGATCATTCTTATGATAAAATATATGCAAGACTTGGGCGAAACAATCAGAAGCGTGTGGACTTTGCACACTTCTGTATGGGAGCGCTGTTTAACCGAAGGGAGAGGCTGAACTTAGAAGAAAGTAAAATTTCTAGGAATCATCCACAACAAATCACTCACCTGGACCCCACATGCGACTCGTACCGTTTGGAGAGCACAGCTCTCTCTTTGGTTGTCCAAGAACCTGTGCGGCCAATTATGGGGGACCCCAACAGACTATGTGGCTATACTTGATGGTACTAAGACCAATAATCACGTATGGAGCCATAGTTTGGTATCGAAGGAAGGAGAAGACGGGGCTCCATCAAAGCTAAACTGTCCTCTCTGCAAAGACAAATATGTCTCTACATCACGTGAGCAATGATAACGAAGCTCACGGCAGCCATGGAGCGCATGCTCGACCTGCTTCCACTTCCAATACTCCTGGAACGAGAGGCAATGAAGGCGACATACCGACTGCAACAAGTGACGAAGATAGCACCGCCGCCATTCGATGGTGGCTGTCTTGGAACGCCTTGCGGTATTGAACATGGTCTCCGACCTAATGGCATCAAGACGTACATTGGACCCTCGCTACGTCATCAGGGTTCCCTCATGGGCAGACTGGGACGAACGGGGCGAAGATCTATAACTGGCAGGAAGTATCTGGTACACGGACGGATCCAAAGCCGACGAAGGGGCTGGCTCCGGAGTGTACGGGAGATCTGATGGTATCTGCATAGCAAAGAGCCTGGGCCGATTCACCACAGTGTTTCAGGCAGAGATACATGTCATTGAATTGTGTGCCCCACACCTATTAGAGGAGGGAGAACACAGTAGATCAATAAAGATCTGCCCGGATAGTCGGTCAGCGCTTATGTATTTGCGCTGCAATTCCAAAACTGTTTGGAACTGCCAGAGAACTCTGAACATACCATCGCAGGAGAACAGCGTCACAATGGTGTGGATCTCGGGCCATCGTGGTTACGAAGGCAATGAGAGGGCCGATTCTCTAACCAGTAGGGCGGCGGGCTCCGTATTTGTAGGCCCGGAGCCGACACTGTGGGTCCCATACTCCCTGCTCAAGGCTGAACTCCAGAAATGAAGCAATGCCAAGTCCCAAGACTGGTGGGAGAACCTACCCGGACCATCACACTCCAAAAAATTTATCACAAGAACAGGAAGAGCAACTAAAAGGAGACAAATCATAGTGGCCACTTCTGATACATGATACAAACACAGTGTCGCCAGAGAGACTCATCAGATTCGTTGAGGGTCTGGGCATAACAGGTGACAACTAGTGGAGTTAGCAGGGGCAAACCTTGCCGGTAACACTTCGTGTGACCACAATAGACCGCAGCTCACGGTGGAGGACTGTCTAGGTCGACTCACATTGAATACTATACGATACAATGGAATCGTGCGCAATGTGCACTTTTTTCACGCTGTTTGCAATATGCGATTTTCAACGGTAGTTAGTGGTGCGCATTTGTTAATTTTCGAGGGAGTCGTAAAAAAACAGATTTACAATTTGTCTAAGTAGTCGATACAGAATTATGGCTTTGATCAAACAACAAAATTTTAGGTAATAAAATGTGTTGTTAAATGTTTGTTACAGACATAACTGGTTATCAGATGGACAATTTGACCGTAGATTTGTTATTTATAGTAGGGCTTCAAGAGGAGAAAAAAAACGACCAAGAAGGTAATAACTTAATCTTTCTCCGGAGGATCTAGGGATTTATTGAGAAAAGTAACACAGGTAAATTTCTAGAACCATATAATATGCGGCAAATAGTGTATCAACGAAGAATGTAACAGTTTGGTTTCTCCATTGGAATTTTATGAATAAAGTTACCTTTTTAATTGCTCCTTGGCCTCATTACACTCAATGTCTTTGCCATCTGGATCTTTTTGCTATTTTCCTTATTGGATAGTTTTCATCTTGCAGTTAATAATTTTGGATTTATTTACGTTGTCTACTTTTAGCTTCTCTTTGTTCGGTTGACGTCTGACAGTGTTGACACTGTTGAGAGTGACTTTTTGACTTTTCACTTGGCTTCCGTCATTGTCTTTCATTTTCTGTCTTGGAATTTGCTGCCGGCGTGAAGGTGGGTCGTGGAAAAAGAAAACTCCGAATTTGCGATTTATCTCAGGCATCCTGAGGATTTTTCGGCTTTTCTTGGTGTAAAATTTCGGGCCACCTTTAGTGCTGTTTTGCGTGGCCGAAATTACCGTTTCGTCACGGGATTTTGCCGACCAACCTCACTTGAGAAATACCTTGCCGCTTATTGGATTGCGAGTGTTTGAGCGCCGACGGCGGAGTTCCAGTTTGGTGTGGGACGACCCACTTCAGAGAAATTTTAGTGGTGGTTTGTGTCCTCCTCGGAGGTGCTAGGTAGGGGCTTGAACTGCGTGTAAAGGCAGTACCTTGGCGCTGCTAGATAGGGGCTTGAACTGCGTATAGCGAACTTCACCATAGCTATCGAGTCCACTACAGACTACTGTCACCAAGTCACGCTAACCTACATCCCTAGACTGACAGGACAGTGGACTGTTGTAACCCCATAAGTTCTCCCCCCGACAATAGATGTAAATTAGTGGTAAGATCTTTCGAATGTGTAACTGATTACTCTTATTTGGCCAACGACTTTGCTACGTTTAATTTGTATTGGAGTGAACTCTTGCGGTGGCCCCAAATTTACCAAGGTTTCCCTTCCACCTGGAAGGCGTCCTGTTGAGCCTGTGAGCAACAGGTGGCGCACCCACTCCTATAGCCGAGCTTTATCTGAGCCACTTCACAATCTTAATATGTTGGTGACCGCAAGTGTTCGCTTTAAGGGGCTCTTGGCCATCACACTACCTACACACCAGCCTTAGCGTATTGTTGAGTTTGTTGAATTTGTTTGATTTTTTTTTTTTGTCTCTTTTATAATATATGACCACACCACGTCAGGCAGTGCTTTTATTTCGCTTTTATTTTGTCATTGACTTTCATGTGAGAATAAACCGTCTCAAGAATAAAACTGGGTATTGCGACATATAATACGAGATCTCTTTCATTTGACGAGAAAATGCTGGAATTAGAAGAAGAACTTAAATCCACTGGGATGTTATCGGAATAAGCGAAACCTCGAAAAGGGGAGAGGGGAAAAATAGGTGACATGTACAAAATATACATGAGATCAGCAGTGTGACCTCCATAGTTTGTAGTCGTGTAGGTCAGCAGTGTGACCTCCATCAATTGGAATTAAATGAACGATACAATATCAAGATTATTCAAGCCTATCCCAAGTTCTCTCACCCACATCTCAAAGTTGAGACTTCTACTAAGACCTCACTCAGGCAATCTCAAGTCCTACAGCGTACTTTACCATGTTGGTCGGAGACTTCAATGCCAAACTGGGTAAGAAGCAAAATGAAACGGAAACACCACTGGGATGCCATAGGTTCGGAGAAAGGAATGAACGAAGAAATACAGTTTCTGCTCCACCAACAACAGGCCGCCATGAACACATTATTTAAAAAGGCGGACCATCGAAGGTAGACATAGACCAGTCCAGATGGTATGACTTACAATGAGATCGATTCATTATCACAGACAAAAAACGCATAGTCACTGATATAACGGTACTAAATAGCATGTCAGTAGGGAGTGATCACAGTGATGGTGAGAGCGACGGTGTTATTGAATTTGCGAGCCGAGCGCAGAAAAATTATAAATAAAAATAAAAAATAACAACAGGAAACTGATCAATACAGATAACTCTGAACAATATCGAAAAACTATAACATGAATAACCTAAAACAAAATGTACCCGGGTTTAGTTTCAGATTGGCTGCAGATGAGGAAATTAGGGTTGCTTTATTCGCCATAAATTCAAGAGCAATAGGGGCCGATGGCATAAGTATCACCATGTTGCTGCACTGTTATCCGATCATTCTGCCGGTTCTGGTGCATCTTGTTAATTTTTGTATCGAAACCTGCACATTCCCAAATGTATGGAAATGTGCAAATGTTATTCCAATACCTAAAGTGTCGCCGCCCAATGAACTAAAAGATCTGCGACCCGTGAGCATTTTGCCAACTATTTCTAAAATTATGGAAAAAATCATGAATAATCAGATGAGGGAGTATGTACTCCGGAATCAGATAGTGCCATTGGTGCAGTCGGGATTTCGTCCTCAGCACAGCTGTGCTACAGCACTGTTGAAGGTGCTTGATGATATATTCTTGGCGACAGACAATGGTCAACTCACAGTCTTGGTTCTTTTGGACTATTCAAAAGCATTCGATAGACTTAATCATGAGCTCATGATTGCTATTCTAAAGCATGTAGGCTTTGATGGCAGCGCTTGTGAGCTTCTCCGGGAGTACTTAAGGGGGCGAACGCAGGTAACGAGGCTGGGCGATTCTACTTCTGAGAGTAGTCAACTAAAGTTTGGAGTTCCTCAGGGTTCCATTCTGGGACCCTTACTCTTTTCTATTTACACGTCACAGCTTATTTCAGAGCTTCAGTTTTGCTCCTGTCACTTTTATGCTGACGACACTCAGCTGTACCTTGGGGCTGCTCCTAGTAACATACATCAAGCAATCGAAGACATGAACACTGATCTTGAGTCCATTGCCAGGGCATCACGTAGGCACTGCTTAGAAATAAACCCCGCTAAATCGAAGGCTCTGCTTTTTGGTCCCAAACAATTACAGAAAAGATATGAAAATGAAATTCAACTCACTCTAAATAACGAATCTATATCCTTTGTTCAATCAGCCAAAAACCTGGGCTTGGTGCTCGACACTAACTTGAAGTTTGGTGAACATGTTACTCTTTGCATAAGAAGAGCGTTTGCTAATTTAAAAATGATTTATGGTCATCGTAATATTCTTTCACAAAACGTAAAGAGGATGTTGTGCGATAGCCTAGTTTTATCTCACTTTAACTTTACTGATGTGGTGTATGGTCCTTGTCTACTTGCGCGGGATAGGGACCGTATTCAGTTAATACAGAACCATTGCGTTCGATTGATCGGAGGTATCAGGGCTGGGGAGAGCGGCGTGACGGCCAAATTGCGTAGTATCAGATGGTTGAGAATGGATGAGAGGCGGCTACTTCACTTCTTTGTATTGATTAATAAAATAATTGCAAGGAGGTGTCCTGGTTATTTGTATAGCAAAATAAAGTTTCATTATGATATGCATAATCTTGACCTTAGGCATACAATGACAGTCACTCCACCCTTGCACACAACTGCTCAGTTTGAGAAGTCATTTAGTTTCAACGTGGCAAAGTATTTCAACAGGCTACCCGCCGGCGCCAAGTTACTGCAAAATAGCCAATTCAAACATTATATAAAGCGCAATATCGCCCAGCTGATATAGTTCTCAGCGACTCCACAGTTGCTCCAAGCATCGGCTGCTTTCCTTGAAATTTCAGATGTCAAATTGGGAATTTAGTGTGTTTTTTTTTTTTAAATTTTATATCTATGTATTAATATCTATTTTGCTATATTATATTATCTTCTGGGGTAATTAATGGGTTAAGTGAGGAATCTGCGATTCGACTTCGCCCTTTGCAGTTCGTTTTTTGCTGGGTTTATTGTTTTTTTTTAGATTTACGTATGTAAGATTGAATTGCAATAAAGTCATTATTATTATTATTATTATTATTATTATTATAAATAAAAATCTGAAGAACCTTGAGTCAATGAACATCGAAATATTGTAGGGTCAATCGGCATAGCCCAAAGTAAACAGTGCACTAATCCCTCAGAAAAAGAAGAAAAACTGACCTTAAATACCAAAGAATTCATGAAACTGATTAGGAAATTTTTGGGAGAATATCCACAAGATAAAGACGAGCTGAGACAACAAAATAACGATATAACGAAAGCTGTAAGGCCCGATACTAGACAATTTAATAATAAATAGGTCACTAAAGCCATAGAAGAGAGAAAAAGAGGTATAACCAAATTAGGAAATGGAAGAGGACAAGTAAGGAATTATTAAACATTGACGAAAATTTCTTTATAAATCTTTATAGTAACAAAGGCCAAAGAAGAGCACCGGAAAATTGACTCCATATATTAAATCAGAAGAAATGCCTCTAATAAGTGATGAAGAGGTCGCAAAGTCACTCTCAGAAATGAAAAACAAAAGGAGCACTGGGCGAGGATGGTGCTGTCGCAGAGGCTGTAAAACTAGGAGGAAAAAGGTTACTCAAAGTAGTAACCAAAGTCTTTGTTAAATGTTTAGATGAAGCAATAACCCTTGAGATGTGGAACAATGCCATCATCATCATTATGCATAAGAAAGGCAGCATTACAAACTTGCAAAACTGCACATCCTAGTTTGCTCACGCATCTACATATAAAAACTGCTACGCTTTATAAGTAAATCAGCCAAGAAACCCTTAGTGCTAACGTTTGTTGACTATAAAAAGGCCTTTGATTCCATAGGCCACCACGCATTGTTTAAAGCTCGTGCCAATTGTCGTATAGACCACCGCTATATTTCGCAACTGCAACACATATTAACCACTCAACAGCCAACGTAAGATTGCAAAATGAAACAAACTAGTTTAGAATTGAAAAGGGCGTTAGAAAAGGGGATACGATCTCTCCCAAACTTTTTACAACTTTACTTGTAAAAATGCTACTTGAGAACATGTTTCAAAAATAGAACTAAACAATAAGGGAATAAACAATAATGGAGAAAAACTAAACCATTTGCGATTCGCTGATGATATCGTACTGATCTCAAACCGACTAGATGAAGCAAATGAAATGCTCACGAAACTGTCATCAGCTTCCTAAAAAGTTGGATTGTCAAAACCCAATTTATTGCAAATCTGGTCCCTAGCTGTATATTTGTAGTGTGGATTGAGTACCCCGTGATTGATACTCTTTTGAATAAAAAAATGTAGTTTTAATACTCAAAACCTTGGCTTGTGCCGTAACGAGACAATTTTTGCAGTTTATATAAAATCTCAAGCAACTACTAAACACTAGTTGTAACCTTAAAAAATATGAAAAAGAATTAGAAGAAATCCTTAGGACTTGAAATTCGATTAGGAAGAGATAACCAAACCTGTGAGCTTAACCGAAGAATAGGATTAACATGAGCTGCCTTCGGCCAGTTGAAACATATAATCAAATCAGACACTCCAATATGCCTCAAACGTAAAGTTTTTGATCAGTCGACTTCGCTGTACTGACATATGGCTCAGAAACATTAACATTGACACAAAAAGCGATCAACAAAATAAGAGTTACCCAGCGACCCATGGAGAGAACTATGTTGGGGGTGATGTTGCGAAACCGAATCCACAATGAAGAAATCCTTAGGAGAACTAAAGTTACAGATGCTGTTGAGAGAATAACACACCTAAAGTGAAATTGGGCGGGACACGTCGCAAGAATGACAGAGGATGGACTAAGACAATATTGGAGTGGCGGCCAAGAGATGCTGCACATAGGAGCAAGGGTAGACCGCCGACTCGATAGACGGATGATATTAAGAGGATATCTACAAATTTGATCCAAGAAGCACAAGACCGAGCAAGAAGGATTAGGATGAGATAGGCCCATGTCCAGCAGTGGACGAGGCAAGCCTGATTTATGATGATGATGGGATTATCAGTCCCCATAAAATAAAAATGTTTAAACATCACGCGGAAAAATGTTTGTTGGCATATTCTTTTTAATTTTAAGTATCCTTTCCTTACTATTTCTACACCTTAGATATACACATACATAATATCTATTTGTTCTAAATCACTAGGTTTCAAAATGGCGGGCGGAAGTATTGTACGTAGAAATTCGGTCGACGAAAAAGTTTACTATTTCTGCTGCAAAACAAAAGTGGCGAGTGCTCAGTTATGTGTCGTCTGTGGCAAGCTGTACCACCGATCTTGCGTAACAAGAGATTGGTCGGATAAAGTAATCTACATCGACGAAACCAGACTAAAATGTGTCGAGCACGGTGACTATAACCTCACTCGGCCAAACAATGAAACCAAGGACAACCCAACTGGCCCAAGAGTTAATATCGAAAGGGAACTGGAGATACAATACCTGAAAGATTTACTCATGGAAGTGAGAAGCAAAAACACAGCTCTGGAAGAAAACAACGGCCTACTCAAGGAAAAAGTGGTTTTCCTTGAAGAAAAACTACTACAACAGGCAAAATGTAAACAAGGCGAACAGGCCGGAGCGCATGCGCAAGCCAAACCAAAACAAAAACAAAGCAACGCGCGGGAGCCACAGGTCTCGCAGAACGTGACAACTGCCTTTGCAAATGCTGCCGATAGTGAGAGCGGCTTTGACTATGAAGCGGCAAATGGCGATACTCGACCAAATAAGCCACTAAAACCCCAACTTACAAGCGCCGAGCGTGATGCTTTGAGCGAGTCGGACAAAGACAATGAAGGATTCACTTTGATAAAACCAAAAAAGCGAAACAAACAGAGATGGCACGAGCTAAGAAAAAGAAACCAGATGCAGGGAAACCGAACAGGCGAACTTGAGTTTGAGGCAAATTCAAACGAGGGTAAAAAAGCATGGATCTTCCTCAAGAAATTGCCAGAACATGTAACTGAAGAAAAAATCACAAGCCACATAACAAAACATGGAAAAATTGCAACGGACAAAATAAGCGTCAAACAATGTGTTCCTAAAATACAAAGAGGGAGCAAAAAGTTCTTTATGGTCGGTGTTGCCTATGAATATAAGGAAGTGATTGATAATCCAGATTTCTGGCCCAATGGTGTAACCTTCCAAAGATTCCACTTTGGGCTAGGCCGAAATTTTTTAGATTATTCCAAAACACCACCAATACAAACGGAAACAGCATAGAACAACATCTTAAGGAAAACAGCAAGAATACTGGCAAGATGAGAAATGTCTCAAAAAACAATGTACAGCACCTGCGTGCACCAACCATCCTACACTGGAATGTTCAAAGCCTGAATAATAAGACCCAGGAAGTCGCGGTTGCCCTTTCTGAAGTTGACCCGGATATCTTCTGCGTTACGGAACACTGGCTTCAGAACCGAGACCTGGAACAACTACAGCTGACGGGATATAACATGGCCACCTACTCTTCAAGATCCGAGTTTAGGGGAGGAGGTACGGCGATCTATGGCAGAAAGAACCTCCTGACGCCACAGGCAATCCATGCCCGAACAACACCTCAAGAAAAACACTTTGAATATAGCGCCATTACCTATGAAGCCAACCGCCATTCCTACACTATTGTTACATTGTACCGCTCACCAACAGGCAACTTAGACATATTTGTAGGTAATCTATATGACTTACTAGATGAAATTTATAAACAAAACGCGTATATCTTAGTGTGCGGTGACTTTAATGTAGATTTCCTGATTGATTGTCCTAATTCAAACTTGATAACTCAAATGCTATCAAGCTTTGGACTGTCATCCAATGTTAGGGGTATCACTAGGGCTGGACGGGGCACTGAGACACAAGTAGACAATATATTTAGTAACATCCCCATGGGAACAGTAAGAGGAGACATATATATCACAAACATATCTGACCATTATGGTCAAACCATAAGGGTCCTATCTACAAACAAACAAACTAAGGCAAAATGCCAAAAAAAACGTTTTTTTAATGATACAAATACAGAACTGTTTATCAGCTACTTAACAGGTGAAAACTGGGAAGATATCTATATGGAACATGATGTGACTCTAAAGTATGACATATTTTACAATATCCTCTATTTCCACTTCAACCAGGCCTTTCCACTTAGCTCATGTAGGGCGCAAAAAGATAAACCTTGGATTACCAAGGAAATAAAAGAGTATGCTCAGCGTGTTAAGGACATGTACGTATGGTACAAAATTACCAATAGTCAAGCAAACTTGGACATGTACAAAATAGAAAGAAAAAACTATAGAAAATTTCTTGCCCAATATCAAATAACACTAAATAAAAATACTATTGCAAACTCAAAAAATAAAACCAAAACTGCTTGGGGTATCTTTAAAAATCTAACATCAAGTAAAGTAAGTAATAATATAATCCTGAAAAATAATAATCTCTTAATAGAAGACCCAACTATCGTGGCAAACTTGCTCTCAGACAAATTTAACATCTTTGGACCGGATTGCAATACTGGAGCTGTGGTGGAGAGTCCCATCTCAATATTTCTTAGACCGGTCGATGATCGCGAAATATTTAGAATCACATGGACCTCCCAAATAAATACTCGGCAGGTTTGGACGAGTTTCCTATTGTAACAATCAAACGCGCTGCTTCTCACATCTCAGCTCCACTGGCACACATCATAAATGAATGCTTTAGTAACGGGCTTTTCCCAGACGCATTAAAGCGCGCCAAGGTTGTCCCGATCCACAAGAAGGGCGACAAAAAGGACATAAATAATTATAGACCGATATCCCTCGTCTCCTCAGTGTCGAAGATCTTTGAGAGGGTCATTTACGGTAGGCTTATGGATTTTCTACAACAGCATGCAATGGTGGCTGAACACCAGTATGGCTTCATGCCAAATAGATCCACACAACTGGCGTTATTCAATGTTATCTCATATATAATAAAGAATGTGGACAGAAATGAAAAGGTGGCAGGACTGTTTTTTGATCTCTCAAAGGCCTTCGACACTTTGGATCACGGTCTATTGTTGTCCAGACTGGCTGCGTATGGAATACGAGGGGTATTTGCCTCGGCCGTAGAATCCTACTTGACAGATAGACAGCAGGTAGTCTCGGTTCCCTAGGGGGGCGGCCATGTCCTGTCTAATCCTGTGACGATGCGGCAGGGGGTGCCGCAGGGCTCCATTCTGGGTCCCGTGCTGTTTCTGCTGTATGTGAACGGTCTGGGGGCTCGGCTGGGGGGTCGTGTCTGCCAGTATGCCGACGATACTTCGGTAGTGCTGGTGGGGGCTGATCTTGCTGGCTTGTAGGTGGGCTGTTCGGGTGCAGTGGTGGCGATGCGGGATTGGTGCCTGGCGAGTGGGCTGAGGCTGAATTGTGACAAAACTGGCCTTATGACATTTACCAAGACGATTAATACTTGTGAGTCGCTGTATGTTGGGGTGGATGGCAGGTCTCTTCCCGTAGCCAAAGAAATAAAATTCTTGGGCATTACAGTAGACCCAACGCTAAACTATGATGATCACATTCAGGTACTGGTAGGTAGACTTAACAGCTTCTGCGCTCTAGTACGGAGACTCAGAGACTACCTATCACATGCCACCATAATCCAAATATACTATGCTGGGGCACAGTCAATTATATCTTATAGTATTCTCTTTTGGGGATCCAGTAGAAATGCACACAACATATTTGTTACACAAAAACGCATCCTAAGATGCATACTGAAACTTCACCCTAGAGCCTCATGCAGACATCACTTTAAAGCAATGAAACTTCTTACTGTTCTATCCCTATATTTCTTGTCGCTGGTAACCTTTGTGCGAAAACACTTTCATTTGTTCACTCAAAATTCAGATATATATAATGAGTCTATGTCTACAACAACTAGAAACGCAAACGGCCTTAGGGTACCCCTGCACAACTCCTCATATTTCAAAAGAGGCCCATACTACAGGGCAATGAAAGCCTTCAACATGCTGCCAAAGACCATCAGGGATGAGGATAATCAGTCAACCTTCAAACGAACATTGACACATTTTTTGATCGATAAATGCTTTTATTCTTTTGATTTCACTCAGTAAATGAATCAAATCAAATTGTTTCCCTATTATTACACTAACACACGCGTAAATGTTATAATTATAGTTAAAATCAGATATTTCGGTATATTTATATGCTATGTATGTATGTACCCGGCAAAACCACTGTCATGTTAGATGTTCAAATACTTCATGAAACAACAACTCTCTCCTCCCCTTCACCTGCTTTGCCCTCTATCCTTCTCCAGTCCTTCCCTTCTCTCTCTCTCTCTCTCTCTGTCAGACGTTGCTATGTTAACGATGTTAATCTTGTTGGCAATAAATATATTATTATTATTATTATTATTATTATTATTATTACTAGGTTTTTGCAAAATAATTCTCATTGTCTTCACCAATTATCATACTCTCATTACTTTTTATGTTCTTTTTATGCTTAAAAGTACCAATTTGTACTAACAATATGTTTTGTAGTGGAAGTACTGGCGAATATGCGAATTTAGCTTAGCTCCGCCTTTGTCAGCAAAAAAGAAGTAACAAGTTTTCAAAATAATATTTGTAATCTAGCCAGATTGTTACGGGCACTTTCATAAAAATTATGGTATACCCTTAAAAGGAGTGATAAAATGACGTAGAAAATAATAACATAATCTTTCTCAGGAAGGTCTAGAGCCTCCCGAGAACCCCTTAATAAAGAATTTATTAAGAAAAGTACCACGAGTAAATTTCTAGTGCAAGTCATAAGTAGGTAATATTGTAGCAATTATTAAGAAGCTGAGTTCTTGATATATTGTCCTACGGTTTCCATGGCCCCAGTGTCGTGTTGTATGTGGCAAAAAGTATTAATATATAGTAAAATAAACAGTCCCTAGAACATTAAAAATTTCAAACATCCTTGTCAGCAAGAAAAAAATAACAACTTTTAAAATCTTTCTTGTAATCTTCCAAGCTGCCCTAGTGAGAATAATGTGGGCACTTTTTAAAATTTCGTAAATCTTTACAACACAACATTTTATGTATAAATCAGCATCCTTGGGATTTGTATTATAACTACAAAACTTCGACTACCTGATTTACAAATTGTTTAGGTAGTCGAGAACAGAATTATGGCTTTCAACGAACTGCAATGTTTAGAGCAATAAAATGTATTGTTAAATCTTTGTTACAGAAGCAGTCATCAGACGACCACTTTGTCAGCAGATTTGTTATTTATAGTAGGCCCTTAAAAGGAGAGACGCAATGACATAAAAGATAATAGAAGATAATAACATAATCTTTCTCAAGAGGGTCTAGAGCCTAAAAAGTTATTAAGAACGTTTATTAAGAAGCTGAGCTGATGATATATTGTCCTACGGTTTCCATTATAACGTTATTTTTAAGGTGTTATGGTGCCGCACATTCACACGGGGAATTTCCTTCTGAAATCCAGGAATCGGGAGGATAACAAATAGGTAATTAAATTATTTATTTAAAGGCTTACCCCAACATCCCTCCCTAAGGTTTCGTTTGGTTTTCTTTTAAACAGGTGTGTTGCCTTCACCTGGATGGACTTCTCCTCTCGGAAAATGGCTTGATGCCTCGAGGAAGGTTTTGGGAGAAAAGACCACGAGGAAACCTCAAAGTCCTTCTTTTAGAGGTAAAAAAACCCCTTCCCAAGAAATACACTTCAATTTTGACAATTGACGTCTGACAATAATAATGAAGTTAGACAAGGGGTTTTCGAAGTTGAAATTTGATTGCGAGCACCTGGTGCCGATAGAACCACTACTACTAATTGAAACGTGTTATAATATAGAAAATTGAATTTACAAATTATTAACTAAAGTATCATCTGCGTAAATACATAATGTAGAACTCAATAATTGCGGAAGATAACATTTTAATACAGTTACAAAATTATGTGTCTAAAACGTGTTGTAAACAACGTGAGTTTCAACATATTTGAAACTGATTTACTGAGTAGTTGTTCCACAAATAAAAATGATACACCATGACTCCAGTGTCGTAAAGTGTGTGGCAAAAAGTATATCAATCTCTAGAACATTAACAATTTTCAACATATTTGTCAGCAAGAAAGAAGTAACAACTTTTAAAATCTTTCTTGTAATCTCCCAAGCTGGCCTAGTAAGATTATTTTGGGCACCTTAATAAAATTTCGTAAATCTTTACAACACAACATTTTATGTAAATAAGCATCCTTTGGATTTGTATTACAACCACAAACCTTCAACTAACAGATTTACAATTTGTTTAGGTAGTCGAGAACAGAATTATGTCTTTGGAGCGGTCCAGTACCAATTAGGCTTTATTACTGGAAGTTCCCAGTCATATAACCATAGGGTATGCAGATACAAGTCTAGCTCACTCTTATTTCATTTCAAATAAAATTTATGGGCAGTGTAAAACCCTACTAAACTCCGAGATAGTCTAGGTACTTTTATAGAATTTAGGCAAAACAGGGTCGAATATAAAAGGTCTTGGCAAAGCTCAAACTCTGTCTCTCTACCATACAACGGCGAACTGGTAACATTTTACATAACAATTTAAAATTAGTGTAAATTCTTTGAGTTGTATATATTTCATTAAACTACTAAAATTTCCTTGTTGTGTGTTGGTCCTTCGAGTATTCACATATCAGAGATAATCCTCCCGGTGATAATATACCTGAACCGCGTATCCTCAAACAGATATATTGTCCTACGGTTTCCATTGTAACGTTATTTTTAAGGTGTTAAGGTTTGGCCTCCTTAGTTTGTCACAATTAGCAACGGCATTCCAATAATCTGGAGAGCCGGGGTGAGAGTTCGTTGGAGGTCTTATAAAAAATGAGCGCCACTGTATTTTGGGTAAATTCAGAAACCATACTAACCTTTGCAGCCCATAGGAGGTACCAAGAAATAAGGGAAAAATAACAAATTTATATTCTATGTAACAAATAGTAATGAATGTTCGAGCATCATGGGGTGTCCCTGATTAATATTGAAACCGTTGCTCACAATACCAATAAACTCATCAACATACAAGTTTTCTTTCATGTACTTACTACTTAGTTACGTACTCCTACTGCCTGACCTTACGAACAGCAATTTGATGGGGGTTCTGTCGCAAGGGCTATGTGGGGTAATGACCTTAAGATGGTGGTATTGGTGGTTTACTATGGTGTAGGTATTGGACTCATGCAAGACTGGGCACCTTTTCACGCATAAAGTGAGCCATGGGTTGATTGAGAGTGGCACATGAGTAGAAGTAGGGTTAGGCTTTGGTTTAGGCTTAGGAGCCGCTATATGAAAATGTCTTTATTAGAAAATAATTTCCTTTTGCAGACCATCATAAGCACCTACATGTGGCAGGTCAGTTTGCCTTTAGGCGGCCATTATGGTGCCGCACATTCACACGGGGAATTTCCTTCTGAAATCCAGGAATCGGGAGGATAACAAATAGGTAATTAAATTATTTATTTAAAGGCTTACCCCAACATCCCTTCCTAAGGTTTCGTTTGGTTTTTTAAACAGGTGTGTTGCCTTTACCTGGATGGACTTCTCCTTTCGGAAAATGGCTTGATGCCTCGACTCCCAAGCTGGCCTATTGAGATTATTGTGGGCGCCTTCATAAAATTTCGTAAATCTTTACAACACCATATTTTATGTAAATAAGCATCCTTTGGATTTGTACTACAACCACAAATCTTCGACTAGCAGATTTACAATTTGTTTAGGTAGTCGAGAATAGAATTATAGCTTTCAACAAAGTGCGAAGTTTAGAGTAATAAAATGTGTTGACAGCAGATTTGTTATTTATAGTAGGCCCTTTGAAGGAAACAGATAATAACATAATCTTTCTCAGAAGAGAGAGAGTATCTCGTCGCATCTCTATGGAGGAAGAAGGATCCAGTGTCCTGTGGCGTAGTCTCGCCCCCCTATGGCACACTCCCAAAAAGTGGTATGACGACTGTTCCCCTACTCCACAGTGGGTGCTCAGTGGAATGTCTACTATTCCTAGGAGGTGTATGTGTCTGTTTAGCCTGCAGTGGCCAGTGAGGATTCTTATAAGGTCTTCCAGGCACCGCCGACCTCCCAAGTAGCCACAAGGCCTTAGATCTATCCGGGTTAGGGTAGATCTTCCTTGGTCTTTTACATTCTCCTGACTGTGCCCCGTTTGTCCTTGTACTCTCCCATGCCCACTGATTCAGAGTTAGGGTAAGGAAATCTTTATTGGTCTGATTACATTCTCCTGACTGTGTCCAGTTTGGCCTTGTTATTCACTGATTCAGAGTGTGCCAGACGGTCCTTTTGCTTACCCTTAGACATGGCTCCGGTCCAGTAAAGCATATCTGGGAACCACGCTTGGCCGATTCATCGACGCGCTCGTTTTCTTCAATACCCCTATGTCCAGGAACCCATTCCAGGATTACGCTTCTTGTTTCTGCCAGTGATTCTAGCTTTAAACTCGTCCTGTTGCCGCAGATTCCTGACAAACCCTCCTGCCTGTCGGAGTATTAAGGAGTTTGTCTAAGTTGACAAAACAGGCAATTCGTGCTTGGTTTTGCAAACTGTTGTCATCCAAGCACTCTATGACATACTCGATCATGTCTTGCTGATCTACTTCGGCCATACAACCAAGGAAAACTTTTTCATAAAAATAGTCAGAGAACTTTTCAGCTCACTTTCATCGCCTACTCTCAACTGTTATTCGTATGGTTAACTTGTTTGGACTGTTTGACAAAAGCTGACGCATTTTTGCTCTCAAAGAAATGCAATCATGTTCAGCCTACCATACCATTTTTAGCTTATCCACTTAACTTTCCAACAGAAACTAACTTATATATTCGATCTGGTACCCCATAAACATCTTGCACAGAATCATCTCGTTCTCGCCATTTTCTCCTTCAAATTCAGATGGTAGTGCAGCTACCTCACTGTTGTTGGATGAGTTGGCATGACTAATTCCTTGGGGGCTCGTTCTAGCTTCATTTTGCAGAGCTATGGCTCTAACAGTTGCCTGTATAAGGTTTTCGACATTTTCTCCTGAATGGTCATCGAATGAAGATTCCATCTTATATAAGGTGTCCCTTTCAGGAGTAGTGTTCTTTGGATGCGTCATAACCAACAAGGCGAAACTATCATGTGTGTCCTATCCCATTTCTGAAGTAGTAGTACTCAGGTTCTGGTTAAGGGGTCAAGAGCTCCTTTTGGAGACGTAAATAATATACTCGCCTTTTGGTACTAAGGGGTGTAACCACATAACTTAATTTTCCTAATCCATATCATTACTCTACTAAAGAACCTTAGGTTTTTTCTACCAAAAATACATAATTTGGAATAATCTCAATTTCCAATTCCACGTGTTGTTATTCTCCATAATCCTTCTTCTTCCCTCCAAAAGTCCACCCATAAGACAAGTGACGCTGATTGGCCTTTCATGACAGGTCACAACTGATGTCATCGGCTGAATGATTTCGTGGGATTTTCAAAGTTAAATAATATTCAGTTTTCTTACTTTGCTCACTAATTAGCATATTCTTTATACTTGTTCTTTTTATGCTTAAAAGTACCAATTTGTACTAATAGTATGTT
This sequence comes from Taphrorychus bicolor, assembly GCA_951812265.1. Lineage (NCBI taxonomy): Eukaryota > Metazoa > Arthropoda > Insecta > Coleoptera > Curculionidae > Taphrorychus > Taphrorychus bicolor. The sequence continues at coordinate 7,087,358 of OX638300.1, forward strand.
TTCTAGTGGAAATACTGGCGAAGATGAATTTAGCTTGGCTCAGTCTTTCTAGTATGTGGCAAATAGTGTATCAGTCCCTAGAAAATTAAATTTTTCAAACAACCTTGTCAAACAAGAAAAAAGTAACAACTTCTAAAAATAATCTCCCGGGCTTCCCTACACAGAACATTGGGGGCGCCTTCCTAAAATTTCGTAAATCTGTACAACACAACACTTTATGAAAATAAGATTTCTTAGGGTTTGAATTACAACCATAAACTTTTGACAAACAGATTTACAATGTGTTTAAGTAGTCGATAACAGAATTATGGCTTTCAACAAAGAGCTACAACTAGGGTAATAAAATTTGTTGTTAAGCTTTCGCAGCCCATTTTATTTACAGGGGGCCCTTAAGAGGAGAGATTTGTAAGAGTATAAAGCTTAGGGATTTATTGAGAAAAGTAAAGCATGTTCAAATGCCAGTAAGAAATAGGTAATATTATAGTAATTACTATGAAGCTGAGCTGATATATTGTCTTACGATTTACGTAGCCCCAGTGTCATGTATTATATGGCAGATATATAGTGTAACAATTACCAAAAAATTAAAAGTTTTAAAGATCACGCTGAAAAAGGAATGTTGCCCTTCTTCTTTTGGTAGTAAGTCTTCTATTCTTATTAATTCTACACCATATATATACATAAATAAAATCGATTTATATATATTGTTCTACTTCATTAGGTTCTGTATTAATTCGCACTCTCAACTATTCTGCATTAATTATTAATTGTGTTTTATACCGGTTCTTTTTGTGCAAAGGTGTGAAAGTACCAATCTGTACTTATAATATGTACAATATACGCGGATTCATTAGAAAACGTCATCTAGAATCGTAGAAAAAATCCATTTTTTTCTCTAACAGACTGGTAGAAATTCAAGTTTGAAATTAGTTTACTCTAAGTCAACAGTCTCAAGTTTATTATGTTGTAGTTGTACGGCTACATGTTATATGTTAGGCCTGATGATGCCTTTTTAGGCGAAACATGTAACTAGGTGTACATGTATTTATGTATATATATAAAAAAAAAATTGGTAATTTTTGTCGTAGGTATCGTATCTACAAAATTATCAAGAAATGGTATTTTGAAAACCCTTTTAAACGTTTCAACTTGCGAAAATAAATAATCAACTGATGTCGTGATTAATGGCGTATTGTACAAAATAGCTTTTAAACAGCAACAGGATAAATGTATAAAAAGCACAGTATCTGTATAAACGTGTGATAGAAAATGACTATTTTGCCAAGTAAGTCTTATTTTCTCATAACATTAAATGTCTAATCCCCATTTGCACCAAGCAATTATAGGTAAATCTAATGTTAAGGACCCTTAAACCAGAGCTATTAGCATGAATAACCATGGTAATAATGAATGCCTTAACTAGGTGTACTTCAAAATTGCTTGGTTCAAATGGGTTATACCTATTTATGTGACGAGCGATTTATTTATAAATGACGTGTTTTATGTCTCAGTCTCAGTCTAACGACAATAATTAATAATCAAATGTTGATCACGCTTGACACAGAAATGAGAACAAAACAGGATAGGTGAAGAAAATATTTATAATAATGAACATAAACATAATTAACGGATAACTAACAACTGAAGAAAAATTCAATTTTATAAAAACAAATAAACGGTAAAAAAGATTACGTCCCAAAAAGAAGGTAATAGTGACAAGCCTAAAGCCTCAACAAAACCATAGAACACTACTTTTCGACGGAATCTCCTTCATCCCATCAATTGCCCAATAATGTGCCCAAAATTGCCTTTTCATAAGAACAAAATAATAAAAAAAAACAACACATAAAACACAACGTACACTAAACGAAACGTAAACTGAATATTCAGAGTAAGGACTAGTTCCAACCAAGATTACAATAAAACTGACGTTCGAAAACGGTTGACACGCCTTTACGGAAGCTAAAACAAATACAGCAAAAATTCACCCTGTCTTAGAAGACAAAACGATTGTTAGATTGTTAGCTGTAAAAGACTTATGATACCATGAATAGTAAATTTACAGCGATGAAGTGAATAATACGCCACCCATACAATAAAAATACGAAAAAGTATTCTGCTACGCAAAATAGCCAATCAAAACATTAATTTATTAGTTAAAATTATAATATTAACTAATAAAATTATTTATTAGTTAAAAATTTTATAAATATCTTATACGAAAAATATAAATTCATATTATGTAGGTTATAAATAAAATAGTATACACACCTCGGTAGGAAGTTTCCTTATAGTCTCGAGATTTTATAGTTCATCTCGACGCTGCGCGTCTCGATAAACTATCAAATCTCTCGACAGTAATGGACGACTTCCCACCCCGGTATGTAATATACTATTACCTTTCAAGCGTCGATTCCTGCTGTTTCAACTCATATATCCCTCTGACGCTATATGAGCCCTATTTAACTTTTGTCAACAAGCTGAATATCAGTATATTATTAAGTGGTCGTGGACAAAAGACTTAAGATTGTGTTTTGAATGGCCGTGAAAGCCTTCATTCCATCCAAATTCAAAAAAGGAGGCGAACGATTCACCATCCTAATGTGATTCACCTCCATGTGAAAACGTTCTTTTATTACCAGGATGTGACTTAAATTTTAGACACCAACATAAATGATCGGGATTATCACATGAACGGAAAATTTTGTTTATGTTTTTAAATTGCTAAAGAAAAAAATTGATTTCTGCATTACAATAAATGGCATTATAATGCTAAATATGTGTTGGTTATGGGCAACCCCAGTTATGAGCTCCGGTAAAATCAATACAACTCCAAATGTATCGTTAAAGAAATACAAACCTATCGATAACAATCGTTAATATCAATAAAAGTGGACCTAGATTGTGTAATATTAACTAAAAAGCAACTGAATCACAGTGCCCGGACTCACAGTTAGCTTATGAAAAAGTTACTCTTGTTGATGATACAGACAGTGAAAGAGCTAAAATAATGCCTTGTAACAATTTTATAGGGTTACAACATTTGTGGGTGCCCATTGGGATCTTAAAAACTGGCGACAATACAATACAAAAACAGTTTTGAAAACATTCATAACTATACATTTTTAATTTTAAGCAACTACTTTTCTAGGACATAATTTGCACAACGTTGCCCTTTAGCTGATGAAACTTGTTCTATACTTTCTATTTACTCATACGATCATCACGCCCTTTCACTTGGTTGATTGGTGGTGCGATTGATAGTCCAAGGAGAAATCCGGACAGGGTTTAGTAAAAACGACTGGATTGTTTCAAATGTGCTCATCTTCCTTATTTTTTTATCTGGTGCTTTCACCAAGTTACTCGTATAACTTACCATACCCAAGAGTGGCAGGCTCTAATATAACAATATGTTTATATCCTGGTATGTGATTTCACAATCTTAAAATTAAAAAAAATGAGTTTAGTTTAGACCATGTCAAAAAGAAGTAACGACTTACACCAACAAACTTTCCTTGTAGTCTTCCATTCTGGTGTAGTCAGATAACACCTTCATAAAATTGCATAAATATTTATAATACAAGGTTAGTAAATAAGTTCTGCTGGGATTTATATTACACACCATAAACTTACGAGAGAATGGAAAACGTGGAGCTTTATGTATACTTTAGTCACTACATCAGACTAAAAATCAAACCAGAATGCCGAAATATAGAGGAAAACCCACCTAAGATTCTTTCGTTCAACTTCAGCAATTAATGTTCCATAAATCTAAAAAAAAGTACACGTCACCTGCATATAACCGGTGTGTATCAACGGAATGCAAGTCACCAAAAACCGGAAAAAAACCTAAATAAAGGGCGATGGAGCGAAACATACTAACTGCGTTTTTCGGTGGCAGCTCTAGAGCTCTCTGAGAGTATTTCCATCTTTTGTGTCCTAAGTAAGAAAGTAGGGATGAGAATACTCTCAGAGCCGTCTAAAATGTAAACTAGGAACATCGTGGAGGAGATATCAAGAATGAAGTGGAGATGGGCTAACTGAGAATCCTGAGAATAAGGACATGGAAGGACCTCAAAAACATGGGTGGATGACGATACCGCTGTAATAGCAAGCTGCCTCAAAGATCTGCAGAGACCGGTAGACAAGGTAACAGTAGTTAGCGAAGATTTGTTAAATTAAGTTCAGGCATATTATGTCCCGCCCTCTGTACAACTTTGCTCTAACTAGGTGTTACGAGTGTTTTGATCTTTTTATGTTGGTAACATCATTAAATAAAGAAGTGAGTTCATGTTAAGATCACAGCAAAGCAACATCGTTTATTATTTTTTCCTTAACTCATCACCCAGGTTTCGATTAAATCTCAACAGGTTATGGGCCCAGGACAGCCAGGATACCCAGCAATAATCGACGGGTATTCCAAGGAATAATATAGTGTTGTAGTTTGCAGTAGTGATCGCGGAAAACGTGTGTTCGCAAGTTGATTCGCGTGGAGTGATAAGATGGCCGTTAACTATCTATCCAGTGTGCCGAAATTAACCGGTCGCGAAAACTACGATGAATTTGCTATGGAAAACATTTTTGTTCTCGAGGGTCTAACCAAATGTGTCGACGGCTCCGAAGGTGACACAGTTTTAATAGCAAAAGCTAAGGCCAAGCTGATCCTTACCATCGATTATTCTTTGTACGTGCATATAAAGGATGCTAAAACGTGCAAGGATGTTTGGGAGAGAATCAAGAATCTTTACGAGGATACAGGCTTTACAAGAAAGATTGGTCTGCTCAGACACTTGATCTCGCTAAGATTGGATACGTGTGAGTCCATGGAAAGCTACGTGAACCAAGTAGCGGAAACCACGCAAAAGTTAAGAAAAACCGGCTTCAACATTGACGAAGAATGGGTTGGTTCCCTTTTGTTGGCAGGATTACCTGAGAAATATGGCCCGATGATAATGGCCGTGGAACATGCAGGAATCGCCATTACCACGGATACAATAAAATGTAAGTTGCTTGACTTGCAACCAGGTGGCACTAGTGGTCCTAGTGGAGCAGCTTTCAGCGGACAGAGAAGCTTTAAGAAGAAACCCAAAGGTGGCGCTAGAAGAGACACGTCAAAAGTCAATCAGCAGGATGACATTCGTGATAGAGACAAAAGTCGGGTTATTTGTTTTAAGTGTAAACAACCTGGGCACTTTGTTTCTAAATATCCGAGTTTACGCGATTCTGGAGATTCCGGAAAGAATGATCCACCTAAGAACGCTTTTAGTGCAGTGGTCTCAAGCGGAAAATACAGTAAAAATGACTTGTATTTGGATTCTGGTGCGAGTAACCATATGACACCAAATGAAAGTTGGGTCAAAAATCCATCCCGTGCAGGTGTTCATGAAATTTTGGTCGCTAATAAAGAAAAACTTTCAGTTAAGTGTTCAGGAGACATAGACTTTGTAACAGAGTGTTATGGAAACAGTCATAACATAGTCGTGCAAGACGTTTTGTGTGTGCCGCAGCTAACAACCAACCTCATATCGGTAAGTCAGCTTATTTCTAAAGGCAACAGATTTTTGTTTACTGACAGGCTGCATAGTGTATAATCATAGAGATCAGCCAATAGCTTTTGCACAGCTGGTCAGTGGCATTTATAAGCTATGTATAAAAGAGGAGTTTTGCATGTTGAATGTTTCTGGAGAAACTTGGCATAGAAGGCTTGCACACATTAACAGCCAGGACTTAAATCAAATGGTAAACTGTGTTGATGGCCTGACACTTAAAGAACGAGTTAGTCTAGACAGAACCAATTGTATTATATGCTGTGAGGGCAAACAGTCTAAATTGCCTTTTGCAGGGAGCAATCATTGAAGTACCTCAGTGCTTGATGTCATACATGGAGATGTCTGTGGCCCGATGGAAAATATCTCCATTGGAGGGTCAAGATACTTTCTTCTTTTGGTTGACGATTACTCTAGATTTTCTTTTGTGTATTTTCTTAAAGGAAAAAATGAAGTTTTTCAATATTTCAGGGAATTTCAGTCCCTCGTGGAAAACCAAAAAGGAAGAAAGATAAAGGTTTTCAGAACAGACCAAGGTGGTGAGTTTTGTGGTCGAGGTTTTGAGGATTATTTAAAGAAAAAAGGAATAATCCATCAGAAAACCAATGCCTACACACCACAGCAAAATGGTCTTGCTGAAAGATTAAATCGAACCATTGTAGAAAAGGCAAGATGTCTGCTGTTTGATGCAAATTTGCCAAAGAAATTTTGGGCTGAAGCAGTGAATACAGCCAATTTCTTACGAAACAGGTGCATAGCTAGTGTGTTTTGAATGGAAAAACACCTTATGAATTATGGAATGGACTAAAACCTGACTTGTCCCAAATCAGACTTTTTGGAAGTACTGTAATGGTGCATGTGCCAAAGGAGAAGAGGCTCAAGTTCGACAAAAAGTCGAAAAAGCATATTTTCGTTGGTTATGCAGAGAACATAAAGGGTTATCGAGTCTATGATTGTGAGAGTCAAAGAGTAACCACAAGTCGAGATGTGATGGTTTTTGAAGACCAAACCTCCAAAAAACTGAATGTGGTCACTGATGAAGTTAAAACTAAGATGCAGGAAGAGAACCTTTTCCAGTGGGGGTGAACAGCTGACAGCTGATAATAATACTACTTCCAGAGAAGAAGAGCTTTCTTGGGACAGTACTCAAGATGATTCTCATATCAATGATTCAAATGACAGTGATTATCAGCCTGATTGTTCTACAGATGACACTAATAACCAGGAGGAGACAGCTGTGACAAGGAAGTCTCAGAGGCAGAGAAAACCAAAGTCATATGATGATTATATTACTTATATAGCAGAAGCAGAACATACCTTTCCTGAGTCACCAGTAGCAGTCACCGAAGCACTTTCAAGGCCTGATGGAAGCATGTGGCAGCAAGCTATGGAAGAAGAGCTGAAGAGCTTAGCAGAGAATCAAACATGGGACTTGGTGGACATGCCTGATGGGAGCTCAGTTGTAGGATGCAAGTGGGTTTTTAAAACCAAGTGTGACAGTGAAGGTAATAAGACATATCGTGCCAGGCTAGTTGTAAAAGGCTATTCTCAAGAAGAAGGTGTAGATTTTAGTGAGACTTTCTCACCTGTTGTGAGACATTCTACCCTACACTTATTAATGGCTTTGAGTGTAGATTTGGATTTAAATATTACTCATTTAGATGTAGTTACAGCCTTTTTGCATGGTCATTTGGAGGAAATTGTTTTTCTGCAACAACCTGAGGGTTTTGTAAAACAAGGTCAAGAACAAAAAGTATTGAAGTTGAATCGTGCAATTTATGGCCTCAAACAGTCTGCTCGTGTTTGGTATAAGCGTGTAGAAGATGTTTTGGTCAGTTTGAACTATAAAAAGTCAAAGTTTGAACCCTGTGTGTTCATAAAGCACAATGAAGAAAGTAAATTGTTAACTATTATTGCCCTATATGTGGATGACTTTTTTATTTTTTCAAATGACTTAACTGAGACAGATTGTTTGAAGCAGGAATTGTCGAATAATTTTAAATTAAAGGACCTTGGAGAGGCTAAGCATATTTTAAGGATGAATATTGTTGCGAACTCGGGGTTCAATAATTCCAGTGTAACGATTTAACACGAAAACACTATTTATTTATCCCACAAATACACTCGACTTCTAAATAACTCACTACTTAACACTTTATAGCCTTCTATTATCGCTTCGTAACTTTAGCTTACTTATAGCTCGCTTAAATTAAGACTACTACTCGGGCGCTCTATGCGCCTTTTATATACAATCCTAAAATTACAGAAAAACCTAGAAAGTTCTTTATAAGAATTCTTGAATAATCTCATATAAAAAAAACGGTTGTAAACAACTGCCTTCTAGATTAAGCCAGACGAGCAATAAATCACTCGTGTCAGCCATGACGCAGCGCCGATAGGTCGCGAAGCTCCACCAACCAACACGCTCCCATGCGTTGCCCCGCCTCCCATGCGGCGTTGCTGCGATCGTAACATTGCCCTCCTCCTAAGTCTGTTCGTCCCGAACAGATAGAGTTCCATGGTATCGTGCTAATCGATCCAAATGAACGACCTTCATCTTTGACCTAGGGGTCCGCTGGATCCTATACACCACATCATTAATCTTCTTTATAATTGTATAAGGTCCTTCCCAATTTTGGCTAAGTTTGGGCGACTTCCCCACCTTTCGCCTCGGATTGTATAGCCACACCAAATCACCATCCTGGAAGCCGCGGGAGTTAGCTAGTAAGTCATATCTTGCTTTGGCTCGATCACTGGATATCCGCAACTTATTCCTGACTTGCTCATGAACATTGTTCAGCCTCTCCTTAAGCTCCTCCACAAAATTCTCAGAGCTGAGCGACTCTTTTTCTGGTGTTCCATACATCAAATCCGCAGGAAGCCTCATTTCCCTCCCAAACATCACTTTCGCCGGAGTATAACCAGTGGCTTCATGCGTAGAGCCTCGATATGCCATCAACATGAGAGGTAGATGTTGGTCCCAATCACGCTGATGATCTGCCACCATTTTAGACAGGTAATGTTCCATGGTCCGATTAAATCTCTCTACCATCCCATCCGACTGTGGATGCAAAGGAGTTGTCCTGGTCTTGCGAATTCCGAGAAGTTCCATGACCTTCTGGAAAACAGCCGATTCAAAATTTCGTCCCTGATCAGAATGAAGTTCGAGAGGGACTCCGAATCTGCAGAACATTTCATTTACTAGCACCGTTGCCACAGTCGTTGCTTCTTGATTAGGCAGGGCGTATGCTTCAGGCCATTTAGTGAAGTAATCCATGGCGACCAAGATGTATTTATTGCCCGACTCAGTCTGAGGAAACGGTCCCGCGACGTCAATTGCTACTCTCTCGAATGGAGCACCTACAGTGTACTGCACCATCCGGCCGCGTGATCTTGTTCGAGGTCCTTTTGTGGCACAACAAACTTCGCACTTGCGGCACCAAGACTCGACGTCTTCATGATAATTCACCCAGTAGAACCGCTCTTTAATTTTGGCCAAGGTTTTATTGACCCCAAAATGACCCCCACTGGTTCCGTCGTGCATTTCCTTTAGTACATCTGATTTTCTGCTATCAGGAACAACCAATTGACTGACTACGGACTTGCCATCCGGACTCTCCCACGCTCTCTTCAGTAGTCCATTTTCTATTTTAAGAGAGTGCCACTGGGCCCATAGCGCCTTCAGGTTTGGACTTTTACCAGCGATTTCTTGCCATTCTGGTCTCTTGTCGTCAGTCTTTGCAGAGAGAATGGGTCCAATATCTGGATCATTCAACTGTTCCTCTCGAAGCGTCTGTGCAGTCCAGCCATCGTTTATTTCCACCGACGTTCTTCTTACAGAAGGAAGTCCCTCACGCTGCTCAGTTCTTCGACGATGCTGACTATCTTCTTTACATGGCCGTCTGGACAATGCATCGGCATTTCCGTGATACCTTCCTGGTCGATGTTCAGTTTGGGTCTTCTGTCCTTTAATGCGTCCGGTCTCTGTAACACTTTTGCCACCCAAATTATTGGCTTGACTTGATTGATTGACTTGACTGATCATGGGGGTGTTAACGGCCTCGGTCAATTGCCCCCTTACATTAACAGGAATTGGACTTTCCTGAATTCTAGGGCGGTCTTGTTTGCCGCTCGATCTTCTAAACAACGGCGACGGACTTCTTGCCCTATTACGGCAGTTACTCTTGACGTGACCCAGTTTACCGCAGTTAAAACATTTTATGCCCCGACTGCCTGTTGATCGGGGAGTTCTTTCTAACAGGGCTTGCAAATTGACTGCCATATCCTTCATCGCTTTATGTAAACTGGCCATGGATTCAGCCATAGACGTATTCTTCTTGTCACCGCAAGTTGCCACTCTTACACTTGCAGAAGAACTAGATGACACTCGTGACGCCTCGAATTCCAGGGCCCGAACTAGTGCCTCGCTGATATTCTTGGGCCTTACAAGACGTAAGTGGTATCTCATGTCACTATCGCGAACTCCCTCAATGAACCTTTCGGCGGCAAATTGCATTTGAAAAGATTCAGGGGCCGATGGATATGCCAGGTGAATGAGTCTGTCTATGTCCGCCTCAAATTCTTGTAAGGATTCACCTGACTTTTGCTGTCTCATACTCAGCTGGGCCTGGAACACGGTTTCTTTGTGCTCATTTCCAAATCGTAGTTGCAGAGTGTGTACTAAAGCCGCATAATTACTTTGATCCGCTGCCGACAGAGATTGGAGTAACTCAGCCGCTTTTCCATGAAGTGCTACCACTAATGATGTAGCTTTCTGGGGCTCGGACCAACCATTAGCTTTTGCAGCTGCCTCAAACTGGGTTTTATAAATTTCCCACGCCGTAGTACCGTCATAATCGGGAGGCTTAATTTTAGCGTTGGCTGTGCTAAAACTCTCTGTAGACACGGTGTCGTCCTCAAGTTGTTCCCGGAATTTCTTTTCTAGTTCGAGAACCCTCTGGTTGACAGCTTCGAGTCCTTCGTTAACGCCGTTAATGGATTCGTTAACGCTGTTAACGGATTCGTTAACTGATTGCATTATTCTTTCTTCCAATTGTTGCTCCCTAGCTGCGAGATGGGTCACTATTTCTTCTTTGAACCGTGTCTGTTCTTCCTTTTGTTCTAGATAACGTCGCTCCTGCACTTGATCACGTTTTTCCTGCTCTTCCTTCTGTTCTAGATAACGTTTTTCCTGCTCTTCTTTTTGTTCTAGATAACGTTTTTCCTGCTCTTCTTTTTGTTCCTTATAACGTTTTTCTTGCTCTTCTTTTTGTTCCTTATAACGTTTTTCCTGTTCTTGATAACGCCGCTCCTGTACTTGATCACGTTTTTCCTGTTCTTGATAACGCCGCTCCTGTACTTGATCACGTTTTTCCTGTTCTTCCCTCTGTTGTTGCATAAGGGACAGCAGGGCGGCAAGTTGATCCTCCATGGCTTGATGCTGGCTTCTGGTCACTGGCATAAACACGTAATGTCCGGAAATGAAGCACTCACTTACAGTTCAGTAATATTAGTCCTCAAATTCCCACTGGAATCCCACTTCTGACACCAGTTGTTGCGAACTCGGGGTTCAATAATTCCAGTGTAACGATTTAACACGAAAACACTATTTATTTATCCCACAAATACACTCGACTTCTAAATAACTCACTACTTAACACTTTATAGCCTTCTATTATCGCTTCGTAACTTTAGCTTACTTATAGCTCGCTTAAATTAAGACTACTACTCGGGCGCTCTATGCGCCTTTTATATACAATCCTAAAATTACAGAAAAACCTAGAAAGTTCTTTATAAGAATTCTTGAATAATCTCATATAAAAAAAACGGTTGTAAACAACTGCCTTCTAGATTAAGCCAGACGAGCAATAAATCACTCGTGTCAGCCATGACGCAGCGCGGATAGGTCGCGAAGCTCCACCAACCAACACGCTCCCATGCGTTGCCCCGCCTCCCATGCGGCGTTGCTGCGATCGTAACAATATTTATCTAGATAAAGTGAAAGGTGTTATAACTTTAGATCAGAAGCAGTATATTGATGAGTTGCTCATTAGATTTAGCATGGTTGATTGTAAGAGTGTAAACACACCAATGGAAAAGAATCTTAATTTAAATAAGGGCAAAGATTGTAGCTTAAAGGTCCCATATCAGCAGTTGTTGGGTAGCTTGATGTACCTTTCAGTTATGACTAGGCCTGATATTTCCTACAGTGTTAGCTATCTTAGCCAGTTTAACACATGTTTTGAGAGTACTCATTGGGAGACTTTGAAAAGGGTTTTAAGGTATTTAAAAAGGACAAGGGATTTTTGCTTGAAATTTGAAAAGTCCTCTAGGCCACTGCAAAGATATGTTGATGCAGATTGGGGTAGTGGACTGGTTGATAGAAAGTCATATACCGGTTTCTGTTTTATTTTTTCTGGTTGTTTGGTTTCATGGGAAAGTGTCAAGCAAAAGACATTTGCTTTGTCTTCCACAGAAGCAGAGTACATGGCTTTGTCGGAAGCTTCTAAAGAAGCTATTTATCTTCGAAATTTGCTTGGAGAATTGACTGAAGTTTTTAGTTGTGTTACATTGTTTAGTGATAGCCAAAGTGCATTGAAGCTTACTTTGAACCCAATGTTTCACAAAAGAACAAAGCACATTGATGTGCGTCACCATTTTGTACGGGAAACGGTAGCAGCTGGTTTGATTAAAACAAAATATCTGCAGACTGAAGAAATGCCTGCAGATTTACTGACTAAAGCGTTGGGATCAAATAAGCATTATAAATTTTTAGAGCTGTTGGGTTTAGTTCGGAGGTCAGTTCAAAGTTAATTGGTCCATAATATTTAGCACTAGTGGGGGTGTTAAATTAAGTTCAGGCATATTATGTCCCGCCCTCTGTACAACTTTGCTCTAACTAGGTGTTACGAGTGTTTTGCTCTTTTTATGTTGGTAACATCATTTAATTAAAGAAGTGAGTTCATGTTAAGATCACAGCAAAGCAACATCGTTTATTATTTTTTCCTTAACTCATCACCCAGGTTTCGATTAAATCTCAACAAGATTATGGGCTAAATAATAATATCAATAAAACAAAAATGCTAATAGTCTCGAAAAGGAACATCAGTGGTCAGCTGACTATACGCAATAAGAGGTTTGAGCAAGTCCATCACTTCAAATACCTAGGAACTTTCATAAATGAAAATGTTGCATACAAACAAGAAATCTTGTCAAGAATTGAGCAGGCGAGGACAACATTTATGAAACTGACAAAACTGCTGACAGCACGAAATCTATCTTTGACTTTGAGAGTAAGAATGGTGCGGTGTTACGTCTTTCCAGTGTTACTATATGGGCTTGAAGGATGGACACTGAACAAGGAAATATTGAAGAGACTGGAATCGTTTTAGTGGTGGGTGTACCGCCTAATGTTAAAGATCTCCTGGATGGACCGCATTACAAACGAACAAGTTCTGGAAAGAATGGATAAGGAAATGGAAATTCTTTTCACAATTAAGAGAAGAAAACTAGAGTTTCTTGGGCATGTTATGCGTAATTCAAAATATGAAATTCTGCAGCTCATCATGCAGGGGAAGATCGTGGGACGCAGAAGCGTCGGTCGACGTAGAATTTCCTGGCTACTTAACCTGAAAGACTGGTTTGGTCTCTCATGTATCGAACTATTTCGGACAGCTGCCTCTAAAGTTAGAATAGCCATGATGATCAGCAACCTCCGAAGGAGAAGCTGAGATCAAGAAGAAGAAGGATGACGTAAGGCAGACAAACAGTGGATTTTTTGGCAGCAAACAAGTCAATGAATTTTTGACAATAATCATTTTATGCTGATTACAATAAACATTTCGAAGCAAATGCAAATCTTCTGACTGACCAGATTTTGATGTATGCCGCACCTGTATTATTAGTGTGAGAAATTTTAATCAGGTGCGGACAAGTTACATGATGATGAAACTCTCTCACGATCAAGATTAACCTCAATTAATGTCAACAACACGCGAATTACAAACTGCATCTATTGAGCTTTCAGCGAACTGTGAGTTGTGGTATGAGCATGAGCTACTGAGAATCGGTACAGATAAAGGTAAATCGTGGCAACCAACTAACAAGCCCCGAATCGATCCCTGTTGATTTTAATTAGCCGAGCAAGAGCAACTGCTGAGCACTCCCCGGAGTACGATCAGAATAACGTTCTCTCGGTAGCTCGAGAACAGTCCGCGGAGCAGAAATATGTGTACAGATTAGGGATTAATTAATTATCCCGTAAACGGGTGGAGAGCTGCGAGCGAGAAATAAAGCGCGATAGCGGCGTTAATGAGATTAGACACCGCGAGTAAGCGGCTTTAATTGATTGTAGTTGAGGGCGACTAAAGATAGCCGTGTACGAACGCGTGTTACGGCCGTTTTTACCTTCGGAGATGTTTATGTCATCTGATAAGTCACGACTTATGTTGCTGCGGGTCTTTATCTCATGCTTTATGGCGAAATGGCGCAATACACGTCTGTTTCTTTGGCATTAAGGCGTTTTTGGTTTACTGCCTTCGGTATGACCGCGTGCAAGGAATTCATGATTAGCATAACTCTACGATTTAAGGCCCGATACACACCCGAAACATCTTCAGAAACTTCAGCAAACGAACTGTCTTCGGTAAATATCAGGAATACCTACGTACGCTTAATTCAATAGTACATGACGGTTGTGCATTCCACTTGTTAAAGTTAATAACTCAAATGAAGCCGTCATATATCACAGTTGTAATCCAGCCGCTAATGGGGCTTAATGGCGGCATAAACAACGTAATTTTTAAGTCATAACTTAGGTAGTTAAAAAGCAATTGATCTCAACTAGAATGTCATAAATTACAATTTCCCGCAGGATGAGCCTGTTAAGGTTCGATGCTGTAGGTACTTTGTGTTGCAGATTCGTCATTTTGCGAAACTCAACCACAAGTACCAATTAAAATTTCCGATAATGCTGGTTCAATAATAACTACCGAACCAGAAATCAGTTTTTACTTATAGAGGGGCGGTTCAGACCCGATTTGATTATTTGTTTGTTGTGTTGTTTGCAATTTGAGGGCAACTGCAACCTACCAATAGCCAGTTGGGAAATAAAGATTGTAAAAAAAGAACGTAATATATAAAATACCCTGTAACGACTGCAATACATGTTATGTGCGGCAGACTAGACAATGTGATAATGTCTCGTATGTAGGACTTACTAACGCAGGTATGATGGTACGGACAGCAACATTAAGAAACAACGGTAAAACAGCATTGACAGTACACAATTTGTCAACCAGCCACATGTTTTTTCGAGTGTTTTACGCCATGAGAGTCACAATCTGAGACGCAATATTATCGAGATGGTTTAGGTTAGGTTAAACAACACTTTTACTTATAGAGTGCACATTCAGAACCTGGACACACACTACGAACCTTTTCTCAGGCTATTCAAAAAAGGCGTAGCACGGCGAAGAAATGATGATCTTCCTGCCTCATTATCGATTTGTAATAAAACTTTAGTCGGTCGCAGGTCTCTAGACCTTACATTTGCATGGACGTTAATTCTAATGGTCAAGAACAAGATGTAACATTTTGCAGGTTGAGGACAAATATAATAAACTTTCTTGTCGTTTGAATAACGGCCAACGTTTCGACGGTTAACTTACGTCTTCTTCAGGACTATATTCGGAAACAAAACATCAACAATATCGGTCGGTACAAGCTGTGGTCGGTGGCACCAATAAACAACGATAAATTCTCTCATTTTATTGTATCAGTTAATAGGACGCTACCACATTATTATATTAATTAACTGTGCTAAAAAACTTACCACATATAACATCATAAACGTGCCGTGTCTTATATGTGACACACCTATAAACCATTCACTTATTATTGCGTCAAGTAGAGCCAAAAAGAGATAGGTATAAAAAAAATGAAGGTTTCAAAGGTAACGAGATGCCAAAAATAAGTTAATGAGGTATAGAGCTTTGTTTCCTGCACAGCATAGATAAAAGACGAGAGAGTTTCACATCAAAAAATGCCTTTTTTAATAATGTCCTGAGGGAAGATATATGAAATACCCGAAATAATGCAATACAAGGAACAAAAGTGTGTAAGCTCCCTGCAGCTTAAAAAAAGCCACAGTGTGGACACATACACAAACATTCACAAAATTTTGTTCTCGTTTTCTATAATAATCTCCCCTTTGCATACAATGACAAAAAATGAATTCAAACTGATGGTTTGGACAAATAGGTAACAATAATTATAGATCTTAAGTGTTTTGTGCATCTACAAATTTAGCAATGCAAATATTTTCAATAACTAAAAATGTTCACAGCAATAACCTTGTAACTAACCAGGCAGAAATCCAGATCTGTTCCACCCGTTGTTAGAAGATCCAAGTAGCCTTGGGTCAAATGTTCTTGACCATTAGAATTAACGGCCATTTGGTCTAGGAGATTAGATCCGACTAGACCGACTAATGTTTTATTACAAATAGTACGTCAGGGGGGAAGATCATCATTTCTTCGCCGTGGTACGCCTTTTTTCTTCGAACAGCATGAGAAGACCTTCTTACTATCAGATTCTGAGTGTCCACTCTATAATTAACAGTGTTGTTTAATATATGTTGCGTTATGCGCGAACAGAATCACGAAATAACGAAGACAACTACTAGAATTAGTCTACTAAGTTTTGGTTTCGCAGTTATATTTCTGCATCCTCAGGACAAATTCTGTTTTGCGTTCCGTATTCCTAAATTTATGCAGCATTTTAGTACAGCAGAATCTGGAGGAACCATAGTGTGGAGTACACTATGGTTGCTCCAGATTGCTCCAGATTGCTCCAGATAATGTTGCGATCCCTACTTTCATACCTGTGTTTGTAAGTCCGACATTTGAGATATTGTCTAGTCTGCCGCACATAACATTTATTGCAGTCGCTACAGGGTATTTTATATGTTATGTTAGTTGGTTCTTCTTTACAGTCTTTCTTTTCCAAGTGGCTATTGTCAGGTTGGAGTTACCCTCAAATGGATTCCCATTCTGGGATTTCAGCCGACAGCAACTCCAGTTTCAGTGTTAAACCAAGAACTCAAATTGATAATATTGGCTAAAGGATAATTTGGACTTTTCCTTTTACATTATCTATTTAAAAATTGGATAATATTAGTAAATGGATAATATGGACCTAATATTATATACTCCTAGAGTTCTGTCAAGAAAATTCTGTGACTTCAAGGACTAGGAGGGTATTTTAAATCCAGGAATTAATATATCAGGAACATTGAGTTGTCAATTAACACGCAGCAGTGATTTAGATTTTGCAGGAAAATTTGGCACAAGACGATTTAAAACAAGTTTGACGTTTACTTTCCTTATCAATAAAGGCCATATTAGAATGATCTTACCAACGCTAACCGATAAACTAGCGGTACAGTTTTTAAGATTTTAATACAAAATTTGAATATTCCCGATCTTATTTCCTCAAAGGTCGTTGTTCTGAAGTTTGAGAATTACCTCTTGCTTTCTGAGCAGGGCAAATTGACACAAAGCCCCACCAGGACCACTGCAACCACCGAAATCACCTGATTTTCTCCTTATTAAATACTTTTGAAGCTCAGGACACTAAATACTGCAAGCTACACACTTGTACACAGTTACCTGAAGTACTGGGATATAAGAGCTTAGGACATTCTGCTGAGACGCTTAATTAACCATAAATAATTACTGGTGCTTACAATATGACCGCTTAACTATTCTATTTTGCTTAAGCATTTGATTCTCCTTTATGAATGTATTCTATCGTTTACTGCGTCTTAACTTACCATTGTTCTCTCGCAGGCTTCTATGTGCTCCCAGGCCAAACTCCTTAGTGCGCAACGCGAAAACAACAAAACCAGACATCCTCAAGTGTTTTCTTCACTCATTCCTCTACCAACCGTAAAGAAATTTGTTGTCAAGTTAATACATATTATATTCCGTTCGTTCTTTAAAAAAAAACTCAAGCAGGCCATGGAATTAGAGCAGTAGGTCTGAGATGACTTCATAAAACAATTGAAAGTCGAAAATGTCATATAATGTAACGATTTTAATTTTTTTATGAACTTATCTCAGACAAAGGTTTTAACTCCATGGCTTGCTACAAGGCTTTTTATTTTAATATACAGGGTGTTTTTTAAAGATGGGCCATAGGAATTTCAATGCAATGAAGTTCGGTGTTTTTTTTTTAAATGAGCCATAGCAAATTGTAGAGCAAATTAACCTGAAAGGTAGACCATTATTGAGTATGCTGGTATTTTTCTATTGACGTTTCTTGTTTGACATGCTGAGTTGTTATCGAACTTCAGCAAAAATGTACACATTAGAAGAAAAGAAATTTATGTTTTCGCTATACTCCTCTGAGTCGAGCAGCAGGCCTAAAAAGAGGTAATAAAAGAATACCAAGATTCTTCATTCTGCAAAATTCATGTCAGACAGCAGCGTTAATTTAAAAACACCACCCACCATTCTCAATAATGGTCTACCTTTCAGGTTATTTTGCTGCAGTATTCGCTATGGCTCATTTAAAAAAAAAAACATCGAACTTCATTGCATGGAAATTCCTATGGACCATCTTAAAAAAAACACACATTGTGTACCCTATACTTATATCACTGTTTTTGCTTGGCCTATATACAGGCCTCAAGGTTTATTCCAGGTGTACCGCAAAATCGAGCGAGTGGACCACATAATCCAAGTACTTCAACTCTATATCTCACAAAAATTAAATTTCTCATTGTTTGAGTAAGACCAGCAGCACTAAGGTGTGTTTATAATATTTTTTAGCGTAGACAAATGCTCCTCAAAGGTTTGAGTACAGATAAAGGAGGCCTAATCCAAATAACAAAAACAAATTACTCCACTCCCAACCCTACAGAAAGATAAATCAATTTTATCCAAGCAATAGGAGAAGCCGATAACCTACACAAAATCTCCACCAAACAGACTTCTTGTTGATCATTACAATTGGTGACGCCCAAAGTGATTCAGTTAACATCCAATACCATGTGGTTAAATTCAAAATGTACATCCCTTAATAAAAGGTATAACGATAGAGGTACATTGCATAAAAAGTGGTAAACGTTTCAAGCTCGTCCAGAGATATGCATTCAAGGCTCTAAGGAGGATCTCGTAAGATCCAAGGAGAACCTTTGTAAAATAAACCTCATTTCGTACTTACTTGAAACTACATACAAGGATAAAAACAGGCGGTAACAAAGGCTCAACTAAAGAAACAGAGACCTTCTGCACAGATCCCAAACATTCATATATTGCCCTATATTCATATATCCATAAACCACTTGACCAGAAAGGTCCGTCAAATCAAGGCTTTCACACTCGAGTTACTACTAGTTAGTCTAAAATATAGGCTATATAATCCAAGAGATCCACAGAGAGTTCTAGAGAAATCACTATATAGTGATGCCAAGAAATCATGACCAAAAATAGCTACTTCCAGAAATGGACAGTCCTCTCCTTTTGCTTGAGCTAAGTGATTCTCCCAAATGGCCTAAGAGGAGCAGGCTAAAACGCCGTCAACGGGAGAAGATCCTAGATCATAAATCTTTCCATACAATCGATTTTTTTGAACACCTAAGACACATTCTTTTTGTAACATTTTGCAAGGCATATGAAAATCAAATCTTTTTTCTATGATGGTTAGACAGTAAGCGGCAGAATGAATAGCTGAATCCAAATTTTAGTCCACAGATTTACTGACAAGAATCAGTTTCTCAATTTAGGTCACCGAGTGCAAAGGTAAGCAATTGCTACGTTTAAGGATGAAGACTTCTTTGACTCATTTGTTCAGAAACTGATATGCGTACAGTCTACAAAAGCGCTGTTTAAGAACTCTCCAGAAAATAAAGAAATATCGACTATGCAAGTCGCTGCAAGTTCTCCCAACCCTGAAATAGCCATAGCAGAGCATCGCTTTGGAAAATTTTTGAGTGAACACATTGGAACGCAACAAAGATTCTTTCGTCACTCTACAAAACAAAAAAACTTAGCTCCGAACAATTAATAGTTCCCCGTCCATTAAAATTTAAATTCTATTTGCCAACGTTGGTGGGCCATGAAAACACTCACGATGATAAGATCCCAATCATCACCAAATTTCTGTGTGCTAGATCAACATAGGGATTTGAATCTTAAACACTATCCATCCATTCAAGGATATTTCATTTTGGTAAAGCAACCATCCGGGTCACTAAAACGGACATAAAATGGTGTAATTGTCTAATCACGGGAGAAATGATTCCTACGTAAGGAAACTCCACCTTTAGATAAAATCCGATGGTTCTCGGACTCTAATTGTGGTCTGATCCTCTGTATAAAGTTGAATATAATCAATTAAGCATTCCTTACATAAGGAAAATAATCTAAATCTATGATAAGAAGCAAGATCGCGACTTACGAGAATATTATTAGGATTTATATAACCTGGGGCGATGGTCACCTACATGGCAGAATTCGCCTAGATCATTCTCTTGTAGGTCCACATGAGACGTAAAATTGAAAATAGTTCAGTCGGTATGCCAGAACAAAATAAACATTTGAATATTCATATTCATCCACATGAATTCATATTCCTCCACCATCCACTCACTTCGATGATCCACTCACTCACTTGGATGGTAAATGAATAGTTTGGAATATTCAAATCTTTATGTTGTTCTGGCATTTCGAGTAGACCCTCTTTAATTTTCTGGTTCACGTGGAAACCGACTCACTTGGATGTTGGATGATTAGCTTAGATATCAGAACATTCGTCTTATATGTTCAGACATCTAGTTTCAGTGTCCTTCTAGTTCAGTGAAACTAGATATCTGAACTGATGTGGTAAAGAATAAAAACATAAGAAAAACCCCACTGGTACGTCATGAAAATGATCAGAAAATGTAAGATATGTTCGGAAATATTTTGTTGTTCTTCGGCCGAGCTATAATGATGGTCACCTACATGGCAGAATTCGCCTAGATCATTCTCTTGTAGGTCCACATGAGACGTAAAATTGAAAATAGTTCAGTCGGTATGCCAGAACAAAATAAACATTTGAATATTCATATTCATTCACATGAATTCATATTCCTCCACCATCCACTCACTTCGATGATCCACTCACTCACTTGGATGGTAAATGAATAGTTTGGAATATTCAAATCTTTATGTTGTTCTGGCATTTCGAGTAGACCCTCTTCAATTTTCTGGTTCACGTGGAAACCGACTCACTTGGATGTTGGATGAATAGCTTAGATATCAGAACATTCGTCTTATATGTTCAGACATCTAGTTTCAGTGTACTTCTAGTTCAGTGAAACTAGATATCTGAACTGATGTGGTAAAGAATAAAAACATAAGAAAAACCCCACTGGTACGTCATGAAAATGATCAGAAAATGTAAGATATGTTCGGAAAGATTTTGTTGTTCTTCGGCCGAGCTATAATGAAAATTATGAAAACATTGAAAATGATAAATTATATAAATCTGGCATGTGTGTGAAGATGATATCCAAGGGAAACAAGATAGCGAGATATGGGAATCTCCTTATCCAAAGCCGGTTCAAATCTAAGCCAAAGTAACCAAAACTTAGACAAAAAAAAAGCTCTAGAGGGTCTTCAGTTATCTTTATCATCTTCTAACACTCAGTAGTAATTATCTCGAACATGTCGGTGTGTGCCGACATCTGGTGACTTTCCAGATCTTTTTTTGTCTAGATTTTGTTTACTCTGCCCAGTTCTTGGATTTGAATGGACTATAGTTCATATAAGTAGTAAGGTGATAGTCCTTGCAACATTTAATGATCCCTAGTAGCCATAAAATGCGAAGAGCTAGTACGAAGCTCCTGCAGGCGCACCTGCGAGAAAAGCCGATGCCACTTCAAGTGGTTGCAAGAACCTCCGTGTTTCTTAGTCTCGAGAACAATCAAATAGGGAAATTTCACCACTCCTTTTCCAATTAACCGATTTTAAATCATTTATAGTCTTCTACCTTCTTCACATGACACCCTTTCTTCCTCATTAGGAGTGATTCCTTACAATGTGACATCATTTAAACGACCCAGCAGATCACCATAAAACTCATCCAATTCAGTCTACCTCTGGCATGATAATGAAAAAATTTTTAAGGTTCTTTTGTCCTTACTTTCTGCATGTTCATGCTGGAGAATCTCTTTCAAAGGTATAACAATTTCCCTTTACGTTCTTCAAAATTTCCTCTATTCAGCTGTTAAGATTCATCGGTTTTCATCAAGCCAGTTTGCGACTATTCCATTTGAAACTTTGGGTATGAGCTAACAACCTTAATTAGAATTTTTTTTTAAGGTTACGTAAAAAGTAAAATACAGGGTATCCCGTAAGCACTTGATCAAAAAGGTACAGCGTCGTTCTTTAAGATCTTCGTCATTTCAACATCAATCGTTTCAAAGGAAAACCATTTGATCAAACTTTCATTTAAAAACCTTTCTGGTTCCGTTGTGAGTTGTGTTTTTTTTGTGGTTGTGAACTTTTTTCTAAATAAGATTTATTTTTTTCCACCTTGGACAAGTGGTGTCTTGTTACAAAGATTACCAAAACTATTATTTAGTCGTCGAAAACGATTAAATTGCGTAAAAAATATATGATTGCAAGGAGTTTTTTTTAAGAGCAATAACATTTCTGAAAATCATCAAGGTATGAGATTTAATAAATGATAAGATTCAGACGACTAAAGAAAAAGTTATGATAGTTTTTTATGACAAGACACTGAAGAACTTGTGGCGGAACTTTATCTCTTGATTCACAGGCGGCAGCGCCGCAACTTGACCCGCCGACTCACAGGTGGCAGCATTAGACGAAATGCTTCACAACATCACACCGCCTTTCCTGCATCGAATTTGTCTTCAAATACAAGTTGCAACTGTGAACTGTCACCCCGGCGTATAAGGCAAGGGTCTTCCTTATAGGCAGCCTTACTGATGAGGCCAAGGTTGTGACGAATTTTAATAAACAAAAAAAAACAGCCTGTTGGTGTTGGCCGTTACTTCCAAGCTGGTAATAAAACTAATTGTTTTACGTGGTAGAGGGTTCACAGGAATTTTTATCGGGGAGCTTTCAAACAATGGAGAAGGATGTCCAGGTATTCTGTCTTTGGTTGCGTTTGAGAGAAAGATACGCAATAGACTCAATAAGGTAAAACTATATTTTGAAGATGCAATGTCAATTGAATTATAACGAGAGGCTCTCTAACGGTTGGTAATTTAAAGGAAAATATATGGTCGGCTTTTCTTGGATGGGAACAGGTACGGAAATTTAACTAATTCGGTAAGTTGACGGTGAAATGTATATGTGTGGGGCCCAAGAAGCGCTTTGACTTGTGTGTCCTGTATGAGTGCAGCCCAACAAACGCTAAGCCGGGTTTATATGTATAAGTGCAAATGGGGACCAACAAACGCTAAGCCCTGTATGTATGTGTATGAAAGGGGCCCAGCAATAGCTGTGGTTTGGGTATGTGTGAAAATGAGGCTCAACAACCGCTATAGCCCTGTTTATTTTATGTGAGTGAGGGGTCCAGCAGTCGCTATGACCCTGTATGTGAGTGTGTGAAGATGAGGCTTACAAGGATCGGGGCTTCGGTGTGTTATATACGGTTCTACTTCGAGGATTGGCAATGTTTACTCTTCAACCCTACCAACGCCTAGCGATCGAAGTTTTGCTCCTCAGCTCTTTTATATGGAAAAAACAATGAAAACAAAGTATTCAAGGACTCGTTCTAGCTAAAGATTAAGAGTCGTTCACCAGAATTTGAAGGAAATACACAAATTTACAAAGCTTGCAAACATGCCGTCAATTAACCTACATCCTTTAGCCATTCGGTTAACCCTAATTAATTGAACTTTTATAACTTTAGCACCGCGTTCCCATTTCGCCAGTAATATAGCAACTTCGTTGCAAGGTAGACGCCTGGACGAAACGCCAACACCACATACACAGGCTCGATCTCAGGTTGTCCCAGTGGTTTTTTTCTGAATAACATAAATCTTTTCTGAGAATACATTTCCCATCTACGGCACGTCAGTATTCCACACCATAATTGGTGACCCTCGACAAAACCTACGTGCAATCTTCCGAGTACAAAGCCGCACCAAGGATCACTTCAACACCATGAGGTCATCAGAGCAGCATCTCCCTCATACCCACCGTACACAGCATCCAGCAAACTCCCTCTTCACACATCACTCTCTGGTACCATTCTCGGCAACATTGACACATCCTTCATCACTCACCTCGCTCAAGCAACAGCAATACAACTTCGTCTCCTCAGTTCGCAAAAAGAGCCTCGCTTCTCTCCCATCATACATCATACATCCTCTGTCCTCGTTATCACTGGGGGGGGGGGGGGAGTATTGTGGCGGAACATCTACCGACTCACAGGTGGCAGCGCCAAAACTTTAGCCACCTACTCACAGGTGGCAGTGGTCGTAATCCTTCATAACATTACACCGCTTTTCGTGCGCCGAATTTGTCTTCAAAGGTAGGGGCTGCGTCTTATTGATGTACAGATTACAGTTTGCTGTAAATTTCATTAAAATCCATCGTATCGTTCTCCAGATATTTCAAAAAACACTTTTTATATCAAAAATGTTGTCTTTCAATAGCAACGAAACCAGTCACTTTTTTCTAATAAAATTTTAGTCAGATCTTTTAATCATGTGCTTACAGGATATCCTATATAATCAGTATCTAATATGAACACTCATCCCTAATTCACCTTTATTATCAAGTATTTTAATCAACATTAACCCAAGGTTCAAAGTAAAGCAGTTGTCAAAAATTTCGTTAAGTCCTAATCGCTGAATAGAGGAAATTCCATGGAACATAAAAATTTAAACAAATTGTGAATGACTTTTTAAATAAAATGTTTGTGGACGTCACTGCTTCGAAGACATACATCTTAGAAATACAAAGTTACCATCAAGAGATAGATGTTTAGAGCTACGTGATGTCTCAAAGCTTTATCTTCGTAGATTTCATCAGGTGGTGAACTCACCAGGTCCGATCGTATTGCAGGTTCTGCTCAATTTGACCAAAAGTCAACGAGTGCAGCTGATCGGTTGTCAATCCATGGCCCTCGGCATGGAAGAAGTCCACCATTAGCTCAAGGGCAGAGTGCAAACGTTCGTTGAACAAGGCGGGTAAGTCTTCGTTGGTGGCCCCGCCCCGCCGTCCATGCTTCCAAGCTCTCCTAGACTGTACTCCCATATCTCACAGAGTACTTTTTGAAAATTGGGGGATGGGGGGGAGCGAGAGGTGGCAAAAGATAGGTCTTTCCGGAAGATTTGGAAAACTTTGTATAATGGTCTTTTCTACCAATTCCTGGTATTACTTATTCCATTTTGTGTTTATAACTGCTTTAAGGCCAACTCCCAACAAATGTTCAACCTAACTCAGTAGGTATATACACTACTACTTCTCTAATTTGTGTTCGGTGCTCGGCAGTCTACACTGAAACTGAAGTGACAGTGTTTTTGGGTGTTTGGCCTTATCAACACTTTCACTTCAGTTTTAACTTACTAGATCAAGATTACTCTCTATTTCTCTTCACTAAACTCTGTTAAATCTTGAAGGTTTTTTATTGTGGTAGGTAACAAGCTGCACAGAAATTTTACTGCATATTAGTTAAGTGTTTTATGGTATTCTCTGCCTCTGAAGGTGCAAATGTAGTTCCTTTCAAAGCATTTCACAAAACCTCCTTTACCTTTCTTTTGTGAATTGCCCTCGTTTCGACTATGCAAATATTACTCGTCAATATCAATGAATGGATACTGTCTTCTTTGCTAAAAATTAACGTTTTATCGAATCTGAACTGAACATCTCCGCCCCTTTGGTATACGTCAGTCACGCGTATTTACGACGACAGTAATTGGGCCGATTAAATTAGCAACGATGAGCTTGTAATACGTCCATATTCGGCGCTCAGCTATCAGCGCTTTAATCAGCAACGCGGCCTGTCAGGTCGGGCATTAACGTCAGCCCTGATTTGCGCACGGCCCGCACAGTATCAAATTAGGCTGTCATCGCAAGTCTCTTGACAAATAATAATAGTATCAAGCCCGATTAGCATAATGCTGTTATGATGATAGAAGAGGGGAAGCTGCTGAAAAATGAAACTTAGCAGTTTTTGTGCTCGGAAAAATGGCAAGACTAGGTAGGTACGAGCTTGTTTCGGATTGATGGAAGATTGGCATGTGCATCTGGTAAAAAGGCAGGCTCATTACGATACAGACCGATGGCGGCGGCGGCCTCCGCACCGCCAAGACTTCGATCAACGTCACTCGGACGTCAATAAATCAAGGCGAGTCGCGCATTTTAGGAATTATTTATGCGGCCCCCTTTTTGCCGCCAATAATTGGCCGAGGCGGCGGCCCTTTTCAATGGAAACAATCTGCCCCGAAGATGCTAATACTATGAAAAACGACCGGGGAAAAATGTGGACTGTGAGACGGCCCGCGAATAGTAATTCGACAACCGAAAGCTCAAGAATGAGAAGCGGCAGTCTCTTTTGTCTGCTGAATTTTTTCTTTCCCTTTGACCAGTGACTAATTTCTTTTTCCTATTTTTGTATTCGCTTACATATTCACGTGAAAAGTTCGTCGGCTGGTCAGCCCGTCAGCGATGATTTATTACACGAAAATACACCACAATTACTATACGTTCCTCAATAATGATCCGCCGCAAAACATCATATTTTATCCCCCATGATTTATAACCTTTGACATGTATCAACGCCGAAAAACGATAAGCAAAACTGCGCATCATTTGTCATCGTCAGCGGCGATCGACAGGGGGAGCCACTGTCGCTACGTGATGATTAATGGCGTGCGCGTCGCTCTAACAGAAAACTGACAATAAGCTATCGAAGGTTATTAATGGACTTTGCGGCCATTGATCGTCAATTTTTTGTAATCACGCTGCTTTTTTTAATATCTATAAGAAATCTATCAATTAATTTCTGTTGTGACGCAAACATTGCTTCTGCCTTGATGAGAGTTCTTACATACGTAGAACATCTAGTAGCTATGTCAATCTTTGGATGTTTTACACATAGGTACTTGTAGTCATCAAAGCAGCACCCATGTTGCTGGTTTGGTAGTAAAATCCAATAAAAATCGGTTTTTCTTTATATATACATTAGCAATATAAAAAGAGAGTAACGCAGGATGGTTTTTTTTGTAGCAGGAATGCTTTTAACTGTACTTTTAGGTTGCTTGAATCAGACATTAAACCTTGCAGCTAGATTAGTTTCTTGATCTTGCTGACTGAAGTCACGTACGTCATTTTCGCCGAGCTAAAACAATCAAAGATAGAAATACTGGATTCTGCAGGAAAACTTTCAACTTCACTTCGAGCTCTACTTCCACGTTGCTGCATTGTAGGCACTAACTGTTGCTGGTTCAACCCAAACATTCAATTTAAACAAATTTATTCTAAAAAATGGTTTTACAATTCGCTGCCAATCTTTGGCAGTGATGCAGCTCAGAATGACTTTTGATTTTTTTCATGAGATGAGAGCTGAGCATTCACGAGGAATAATAAGATGAGGATTTATGAGTGATTTGAATTCATTTTTTTTTAATGCTCAATCTACACAATAAGCTATCGAAGGTTATTAATGGACTTTGCGGCCATTGATCGTCAATTTTTGGTAATCACGCTGCTTTTTTTATTATCTATAAGAAATCTATCAATTAATTTCTATTGTGACGCAAATATTGCTTCAGACTTACATACGTAGAACATCTAGTAGCTATGTCAATCTTTGGATGTTTTACACATAGGTACTTGTAGTTATCAAAGTAGCACCCATGTTGCTAGTTTGCTAGTAAAATCCAATAAAAATCAGTTTTTTATACCTTAGCAATATTAAAAGCGAGTACCGCAGGATGGTTTTTTTTGTAGCAGGAATGCTTTTAACTGTACTTCGAGCTGTACTTCTAGGTTGCTTGAATCAGACATTAAACCTTGCAGCGAGATTAGTTTCTTGATCTTGCTGACTGAAGTCACGTACGTCATTTTCGCCCAGCCAAAACAATCAAAGATAGAAATACTGGATTCTGCAGGAAAACTTTCAACTTCACTTCGAGCTCTCCTTCCACGTTGCTGTATTGTGGGCACTAACTGCTGCTGGTTCAACCCAAATATTCAATTTAAACAAATTTATTCTAAAAAATGGTTTTACAATTTACAGTTTTACAATTCGCTGCCAAAGATATATTTTTGGCAGCGATATATCTTTGGCAGTGATGCAGCTCAGAATGACTTTCGATTTTTTTCATGAGATCAGAGCTGAGCATTCACGAGGAATAATGAGATGAGGATTTATGAGTAATTTGAATTCATTTTTTTTAATGCTAAATCTACACAATAAGCTATCGAAGGTTATTAATGGACTTTGCGGCCATTGATCGTCAATTTTTTGTAATCACGCTGCTTTTTTTATTATCCATAAGAAATTTATCAATTAATTTTTGTTGTGACGCAAATCCTTATTGCTTCTGCCTAGATGAGAGTCCTTACATACGTAGAACATCTAGTAGCTATGTCAATCTTTAGATGTTTTACACATAGGTACTTGTAGTTATCAAAGTAGCACCCATGTTGCTAGTTTGCTAGTAAAATCCAATAAAAATCAGTTTTTTATACATTAGCAATATTAAAAGCGAGTACCGCAGGATGGTTTTTTTTTGTAGCAGGAATGCTTTTAACTGTACTTCGAGCTGTACTTCTAGGTTGCTTGAATCAGACATTAAACCTTGCAGCGAGATTAGTTTCTTGATCTTGCTGACTGAAGTCACGTACGTCATTTTCGCCCAGCCAAAACAATCAAAGATAGAAATACTGGATTCTGCAGGAAAACTTTCAACTTCACTTCGAGCTCTCCTTCCACGTTGCTGTATTGTGGGCACTAACTGCTGCTGGTTCAACCCAAACATTCAATTTAAACAAATTTATTCTAAAACATGTTTTACAATTCGCTGCCAAAGATACATCTTTGGCAGTGATGCAGCTCAGAATGACTTTTGATTTTTTTTATGAGATCAGAACTGAACATTCACGAGGAATAATGAGATGAGGATTTATGAGTAATTTGAATTAATTTTTTCTTAATGCTCAATCTACATAATAAGCTATCGAAGGTTATTAATGGACTTTGCGGCCATTGATCGTCAATTTGTTGTAATCACGCTGCTTTTTTTATTATCTATAAGAAATCTATCAATTAATTTCTGTGTGTTACGCAAATCCTCATTGCTTCTGCCTAGATGAGTATCCTTACATACGTAGAACATGTAGTAACTATGTCAATCTTTGGATGTTTTACACATAGGTACTTGTAGTTATCAAAGCAGCACCCATGTTGCTAGTTTGCTAGTAAAATCCAATAAAAATCAGTTTTTTATATATTAGCAATATTAAAAGCGAGTACCGCAGGATGTTTTTTTTGTAGCAGGAATGCTTTTAACTGTACTTCGAGCTGTACTTCTAGGTTGCTTGAATCAGACATTAAACCTTGCAGCTAGATTAGTTTCTTGATCTTGCTGACTGAAGTCACGTACGTCATTTTCGCCGAGCCAAAACAATCAAAGATAGAAATACTGGATTCTGCAGGAAAACTTTCAACTTCACTTCGAGCTCTACTTCCACGTTGCTGCATTATGGGCACTAACTGCTGATGGTTCAACCCAAACATTCAATTTAAACAAATTTATTCTAAAAAATGGTTTTTGCAATTCGCTGCCAATATTTGGCAGTGATGCAGCTCAGAATGACTTTTGATTTTTTGTAGAGCTGAGCATTCACGAGGAATAATGAGGTCAGGATTTATGAGTAATTTGAATTCATTTTTTCTTAATGCTCAATCTACACAATAAGCTATCGAAGGTTAGTAATGGACTTTGCGGCCATTGATCGTCAATTTTTTGTAATCACGCTGCTTTTTTTTAATATCTATAAGAAATCTATCAATTAATTTCTGTTGTGACGCAAACATTGCTTCTGCCTTGAAGAGAGTCCTTACATACGTAGAACATCTAGTAGCTATGTCAATCTTTGGACGTTTCACACATAGGTACTTGTAGTCATCAAAGCAGCACCCATGTTGCTGGTTTGGTAGTAAAATCCAATAAAAATCGGTTTTTCTTTATATATACATTAGCAATATAAAAAGAGAGTAACGCAGGATTTTTTTTGTAGCAGGAATGCTTTTAACTGTACTTCTAGGTTGCTTGAATCAGACATTAAACCTTAGCAGCTAGATTAGTTTCTCGATCTTGCTGACTGAAGTCGCGTACGTCATTTTCGCCGAGCAAAAACAATCAAAGCTAGAAATACTGGATTCTGCAGGAAAACTTTCTACTTCACTTCGAGCTCTGCTTCCACGTTGCTGCATTATGGGCACTAACTGCTGATGGTTCAACCCAAACATTCAATTTAAACAAATTTATTCTAAAAAATGGTTTTTGCAATTCGCTGCCAATATTTGGCAGTGATGCAGCTCAGAATGACTTTTGATTTTTTGTAGAGCTGAGCATTCACGAGGAATAATGAGGTGAGGATTTATGAGTAATTTGAATTCATTTTTTCTTAATGCTCAATCTACACAATAAGCCATCGAAGGTTAGTAATGGACTTTGCGGCCATTGATCGTCAATTTTTTGTAATCACGCTGCTTTTTTTAATATCTATAAGAAATCTATCAATTAATTTCTGTTGTGACGCAAACATTGCTTCTGCCTTGATGAGAGTCCTTACATACGTAGAACATCTAGTAGCTATGTCAATCTTTGGATGTTTTACACATAGGTACTTGTAGTCATCAAAGCAGCACCCATGTTGCTGGTTTGCTAGTAAAATCCAATAAAAATCAGTTTTTTTATACATTAGCAATATTAAAAGCGAGTACTTTTGTAGCAGGAATGCTTTTAACTGTACTTCAAGCTGTACTTCTAGGTTGCTTGAATCAGACATTAAACCTTGCAGCTAGATTAGTTTCTTGATCTTGCTGACTGAAGTCACGTACGTCATTTTCGCCGAGCTAAAACAATCAAAGATAGAAATACTGGATTCTGCAGGAAAACTTTCAACTTCACTTCGAGCTCTACTTCCACGTTGCTGCATTATTGGGACTACCTGCTGATGGTTCAACCCAAACATTCAATTTAAACAAATTTATTCTAAAAAATGGTTTTACAATTCGCTGCCAAAGATACATCTTTGGCAGTGATGCAGCTCAGAATGACTTTTGATTTGTTTCATGAAATCAGAGCTGAGCATTCACGAGGAATAATGAGATGAGGATTTAGGAGTAATTTGAATTCATGTTTTATTAGTGCTCAATCTTTGTCGAAGTTATAACTTCCCTCTTCATCTTGAGTCCTCATAGAGTCACACACTGTCTGCATCTAAATTTTATCAGAAATTTCTTCGTTGATCACCATCACTGGATCACCCACCGCCATCGGGAAATAGATTTTTTCTACGAGCGTTCTTAATATATCACTTTCCCGCACGCATTTTGTTTTTGAAAGCTTCACTTTCCCGCACGGCGTGCGTGAAAGTAAACTTGGCGTGAGGGAAAGTAAATATTTAAAGAATGACTGATTTATAGTATAATTTAGATTTATAGTCTGTCTATCTAGATAGGTGCACCTGCCTTACAGCCGTGCCAAATATTTTTATCTGTTTTAAGGAACTATTATGCTTGCTTTTATTGATTTTTGATACAAAATATACCCATAATATACGTACTTTTTATTCCAATGTCATCAGTTCATGCCTGAAACATTACGTCACACCAACAATCACACCAAGTTTTTGTCATAACAACCAATTGATTGTTGATTTCATCAATTCAGCTTTCATACTGTTGACAAAAATAAAGTTGTTTATATATTGTATGTTTATTCCTTGTCTTTGTTACAATGAATTGGCTCGTAGAAAAAATATTGTTCTCGTGCGGAAAGTGTCTTTCCCGCACTCGTCTGCTGCCCGAACTCCGCGTCGTTCGGTCATCGGCAGACAGCGTGCGGGAAAGTATTACTTTCCGCACTAGTTAGGAAAATAAATATTTAGACTCTTTTTTAAAACAAGTAGGGCCCTGTTCTTTTCTTGAATTGAGTCAAAAACCAGTAATGCAGAATATTTTTTAACCAATTTGGCCTTTAGTCTAATTTCACTTTTTTGTAAAATACCAAATCTGCATTTTGAAGCTTCTTGGGTCAAATTTTACTTATTTATTGTGGCCAAACAGTCTAATTTTACAAAAAAAAAACGCAACGTTTCAACCTAACACTGAATTACTACAAAAATTTCATCTTTGTTCAAACTCTCTCAATTTGTATTTTTACATGCTTTTAGCCACTTTTCAACGATTTTTGGCTTTACTCCATAACTAATTTTCACGAAAAATACCAAAATTTTCATTTCGAAGCACTTTTAGACAATTCTTGAGTCCAAAAATGAATTTGACCAAAAAGCAACAAATTAGGAAATTTGATTTAGTTTACCTGATTTTGTACTACAGTGAAATTTGTCCTAACAAGTCAAAATTTGCATTTCTAGACACTGTGGCTAATTTTTAACGGATTTTTACCCTAGGAACTTCCCCAGGGGCTCCAAATTTGCAATTTTAGACCTTTTTGTGTAACTTTTAAAACGAATATGGCCCAACTCTTATTTTAAATTTTGCCAAAAACTCCAAGTTTGCATTTTGAGGCTTCTTGGGTTAAATTTTATTTATTTATTGCGGCCAAACAGTCTAATTTTACAACAAAAACCCGCAGCCTTTCAACCTAACACTGAATTACCACAAAAAAAAAATTTAATAATCTTTCTTCAAACACTCTAAATTCTTCAACGATTTTCGGTTTTATTTCATAACGAACTTTCTCGAAAAATACGAAATTTTTATTCCGAGGCACTTTTTGACAATTTTAGTTCCAAAAATTGATTTGATCACACATTTTCTAAAAATCCATATTTAGTGATGAAGCTTGATTTGAGTGAAGTTGTTATGTGAATTCGCAAATCATGAGAACTTAGATTAGTGAAAACATCCCCATGAAATTATTGAAAAAGGACTACACCCTGAAAAATTGAGAGTTTGGGTAGGAATCACAGCTTGCTGACTGATTGGTCTGCTTTTCTGTGAAGGTGGCTGATCACTAAGACACTTCAAGCATTACCAATTGCCCAATTACCTGTATAAGCTACTGAATTTTGCTAGCACTTGGAAAAAATTTCATAAAATTCTTCATTAATATCATTTAATTTTTTGTATTCAATTTATTCAATTGTCAATTATATTGCTTCTATTTGTACACATTTATAAAATATGTTTAATAACGAAGATCAATTTATTGTTAAACAGTTGATAAGCGAATAGAAACATGACTTCCCAAAAATCAATAAAAATGTCAAAATAAATTAACAAAATGTGATTAGCTTTATTAAAAGTCTTATCGAACACATTAAACACATATACCGTTGAACCTTGAAAAACATCGAAACCACCAATACCACAAAAGAGAGATCCAAAACATAGGATCCGAAGAAATTCCAGACATAACCACGAGCGAGTTAAAAAATGCACTGAGCCAGATGAGAGACGGAAAATGCCCGGGTGAAGACAGAATCACGAGTGAAATGTTGAAGGCGGGAGGAGACGACCTACTAGAAATCGTGAGAATACTGCTAAATAAATGTATAGATGAGGGAGGGATCCCAGTAAAATGGCAAACAGCGGAAGTCATATTACTTTATAAAAAAGGAGATATCAATAACATAGAGAACTACCGTCCTATTAATCTGCTATCCCACCTATATAAGCTGCTCACGAAAATCATAACCAACAGACTTACCAATAAACTCGACTCCTACCAACCAGTGGAACAAGCTGCTTTTCGAAAGGGATTTGGCACAACCGACCATTTACAGACAATAAGAACACTGATAGAAAAGAGCACGGAATATAACCTACCAATACACTTGGCCTTCATAGATTACCGGAAAGCCTTTGACTCTGTCGAAACCTGGTCAATCCTGAAAGCTCTGGATAACGCGAGGGTGGACTCTAGATATTCAAATCTCATCAAACATATCTGCGAGAATGCCTTTATCCAAATCAAGATAGACGAAGAAACAACAACAAATAAAATGCCAGTCGAAAGAGGAATAAAACAAGGAGATACAATCTCCCCTAAATTATTCACATTAGCCCTAGAAGATATGTTTAAGAACTTAAACTGGCATAACAAGGGCATTAACATAGATGGAGTGTATCTGAGTCACCTGCGGTTTGCAGACGATATAGTCATCATAGGCAGCTCAGCGGACGAACTCAAAACCATGGTAGAAGAACTACAGAGAGAATCCCTGAACATAGGACTCGAAATGAATCTGGACAAAACAAAAATAATGAGCCCTGAAAACATCAGAATAAAAATAGACGACAAACTTCTAGAAAACGTGTCTAACTACGTATACCTGGGCCATAAAATTCAATTGGGCAAAGAAAACCAAGGGGCTGAAATATCTAGAAGAGTAGGACTTGGTTGGGCGGCATTTGGGAAACTGGGATTCATACTCGAGACTCGTCCATATCACCGGTTCTCACATACGGTCTTGG
Source organism: Taphrorychus bicolor (assembly GCA_951812265.1). Classification (NCBI taxonomy): domain Eukaryota; kingdom Metazoa; phylum Arthropoda; class Insecta; order Coleoptera; family Curculionidae; genus Taphrorychus; species Taphrorychus bicolor. The sequence goes on from OX638300.1 coordinate 7,121,614, forward strand.
AACAATGGCTATTACACGCAAGATGGCGAACAGGCTCCAGATCACGCAACGAGCCATGGAAAGATCCATGCTTGGAATCAGCATAAGAGACAAAGTACGAAATGAAGACATACGGAGAAGAACCCAAGTAATGGACGTACTAAAAAGAACAGCCCAACTTAAATGGCAATGGGCAGGGCACATAGCAAGACAAACCCCAGATAGATGGACGCACAAAATACAAACTTGGCGACCAAGAGAAACAAGAAGAAGCGCGGGAAGACCCCAGAAGAGATGGCGAGACGATATCCAAAGGATAGCAGGGAGAAACTGGATGAAAACAGCGGAAAACAGAGAGACATGGAGAAATTTGGAAGAGGACTACATCCAGGAGTGGATGAATGCAGTCTGAGAAAGAAGAAGAAAAAGACCATTGAACCTATATGTCAATTTTCCGTATACTAATAAGAGGTACAAGCCCTTTTCAAAAACTGTAATTCGGATCAAGTTGATAACTATCAGCTGAGTTTCTACCATTCATTTTGAGTGGAAATCAGATTCAAACTGTCATCAATCTGGTTTCCTGAAAACTATCTGTAAGGATCAGTCTGAACTAGGATCACTATTTCCGAAAAGTCCTATTGCGACAAAGTGTGTGACTCAAATTTTATCATTCATATTCCTATTAGTATAGACACAGTAGGACTTTTTGGAAATGGTAAACCTGGATCAGATTGGTCTCTACAACTCGATTTTCATCCAACTCGATTGATGACTGATAAGAGGACAGCCAAATATGGATTGCAATTTCCAAAAAGGACTTTTATGATCATAGAAATTGAGCACTGTTGCTTTTGAATAAACAGGTTTTAACCAGCTAATTTGTAAACTGTTGATTTGAAACATGGTGAACAGAAGCCTTTAAACTACAGATCTGATCATTGACCAAGATTATCCAGTCTAATACTATTAATTACTTATCAATGTAAACTTAATTTCTGCCAACATTTTTAAACAAATTCAGTTTATAATTATAAATTAGGAATATGAAGCTCGATGATCCTGCATTATTTAGTAGCTATTGATGCAATTTAACACACATTAAACTACTTTGTCATTAAAAAAAAAGTTAGCATTTATTATTGAACATGAAAATACCATATACCAATAGAGATGTTTCCTACATTCTTGCTCATAAACTCAAGTCCATACTGATCTGTTCCAAGATTTCTGGAATATGCTTCAAGATTCAAGCCTATAATAGGTAGGTATTATTATAAAGTTATTTTTGTCTATACTGCTAATATTTTAATTATTATTTTACTTTTAAAATCAACATAATTTCTGACTTCATAGTGATGCTGACAAAACATCTCAGTTATTTATACATTTGAATCACATTAAAACTGGCTTTCAGACCCAAAATGGTTTATACATGTACACATGTGTATGGCTGCATATAGCTTTTCCAGGCTGGGGAACGAAGAGAACTATTACACTTGTACGCCAATTTAAGCGTCAAGAGTATCTACTGACACATACGTTTTTAGAAACATCTTGTCTTCTAGGTCCTAATGGTGAATACCGATTTTGGTGCAAAATTTGCAGGTTTAGTTTCAGGAATTGAGCCTACAATATGTTTATAAACTTATTTTCGTCTTCAGCTCTAATGTTTTAAGTTTACATATCTTTGAAAATCCACTCCATTTCCGATTCTACAGAGATGAAACTTTAGAACCATTTACTTGTTTTAATGATTTTAAAACTAGTTTTTAGTTTTTCAAACACAAAATTGTTTGTAGGTACTTTCGGTTGCAGTTGTAGTTAGTAGAGCCAAGCCTTTCCCCAAAGGCTACACCGTGCAGGGGCTGGTGATTGGGGTGCTTTGTCGTCGTCAGAAGTCAAAGGATCAATATGAAAATCGCCACTTCTAAGGGCGAAACAGGCGTTCAGGCATTCAGGGTGGCAAAATTTTAGTTTATCTCACCTCCCAAGGTCCACTACCTCCGTCGTACACTTAATTTGGCACAAAGATCGATGTGTTCTTCTAAGTTCTCTATGGATGTTAGCTCGGGAATACCTCAAGTAAATTTTACAGCTTACAGAATCTTAAAAATCTTTAAATAATTAAAAAAATCAAACAAATTAAGGCCGACTTATTTATTTATCAACATTCTAAATGATTTTGGATTGTTTGGATTGTCATGTCAATTGCTATTCATTATTATTTTGTTAAATTTATTGGAGCATTCCCGTCCTTGGATTTATTATCACGGGTACAGAGAGGGCAAAAGCCAAAACAATCCACAGACTAAATAAGAGACAAATCAGAGTGGTCACTGCATTGTACAAAGGACATAGCCACTTAAGATTTCACATACATAGACTCAGACTGTCCGAAGAGACGGAGTGCCGGCTGTGCTTGGAGGACAACGAAACAGTTGAGCACGTCCTATGCTCGGCTATTGCCAGATCGAGATACTCACTGTTCAGGAACACGATCATTGAACGTCAAGATGCAAATGCAGTGTCGCCCGAGTGACTCATCAGATTCGTTGAGGGTCTGGGCATAACGGATAACAACTAGTGGAGGTAGCAGGGGCAAGCCTTGCTGGTAACACTTCGAGTGAGCCACAATAGACCGCAGGTCGCGGTGGAGGACTGTGTAAGTCCTCTCACATTGAATACAATACAATACACGACAATAAGGCCGCCATTTTCATTTTCTTCACAAAATAAACGTCAGATTTTGATATGAATAATAATCATTAACCTTTTTAACCACATTAAAAGAAAAATATGAACCAATAAATCAGTTGTATTCGTCTGGAATTAAAAAGCTTTGAATTAGAAAATGTGTATATTGCGATTCATGATTCTCAAATTGAAATAATTCAGTATCGTTTCATTTTAAATCTCTCTCATCTAAAATGTCATTTTTATTAATATAGTCACTGCTACCAACATCACGAAGCAAAAACCAAAACGGGTGTAGAAAAGAATTAAAATTGCCATTTCGACACTGTTTAGACGTCATAAGTGTGAGGAAAAATCATATTAGAACCAAAATAGAAAATATCTGTATCGTGTTGTTAGAAAATTGTGATAAGCTGTTCAATATATTCATCCAATGTACCAATCAAATCTATACTAATTAGCTACCAGATTCGACTTACCACAAATACAACAAGATAATTTATTAAGAACCACTCATTCTAAAAGTTTGTTTAATTCGTAATGGTTTTTGCACTTTATAATTTGCTTTTTGGTTTTGCAGAAAATTTATTTGGTTTACTTAGTACCAAACTGTCTTTTAGTCAATAACTTTTCATTATTTATTACAAAATAATAAAATTTGGTATTTAAGTCCACCATTAAAAGACCTTTTAAAAAAAATTTTACTCAATTTTTCTCAAAAATTAATAGGGAAAAAATTAATATTAGAAGCTATCCAATTTGCATGGCCAGTCTGGCAGTGCACCACCCGGTATAGTATATAACACAAACTGAAGGCGACTTTTACATGAATTAAGTTTATTTATTTAGAAAACTACTTTTTAAAAACTACTTTATTAAAAATTACAAAATTAAAAGGAGAAATGATCAAACTAACAGCATAACTGCTTTACAGAAAATTATGTATCAGAATGATAATGGCTTCTTCGTTGGGGCTGGTTTTATACTCTTGGTTATCGCTGGGTCCTAATGAGGTCCAAGGGCTGTGTTGACAGATGGTCTTAGATAGGCTGTTCAGGGCTACATGACTCCTCCCTCTTCAAGTTCAGAAAACGTGGGCTCGCAAGGTTTCTGAGGTAATGGTGGCTTCCTCAAGAAATTTGGTTTGTACTTATTATATATGTATCCTGAAAAACATAGGAAACATACGACCAAAATACAGATTATTAAGGAGTTCGTCCATTGGTGAGTCTTCGGTTGGTCTCTTGAAAACGTCTTCAATTGTAGTCCATCAGATAGTTGACGAAGGCTCTTTAGATCATCAAGTTTAACTTCTTTAAGAGTTATCTGCGGAGTCTCTGCTGGTAGAGTAGGTACTTCAATTTCCGGAAGTGTAAATACATATTCCTCGTCCGTGATGTCTTCATCCTTGAATATTTTTTTACCTACTAGTATAATGCATTTTTCCAATGTTATAATAGTTGGTTTCGATATCTTCTGAAATCCATTATCAGCACAAAAGGTTTGTATGGTTTCTTGTCCGGCGGGAACAATCAAGATGTCATTTCCACTGAGTCGTTGTACATTGGTTTTTCCAACAAACACATGGTCCTAGGGGCATTCCATTTTCGCACTGCGCACTAGGTTGGCTACACAGGATTGCTCTTTGGTTAGGTAGTTTTGATGACACAGGTACCATTCTTCTACTTTGTTGCAAACTTCAGGAGTCATCCAAAAATCTTCAGTGTTGAGTAGCAAGTAAGGATTGTTTAGGATAATGGTTTGATTTTGGATTGGGACGGAATACATTTTGAAATATTTATAATGAAACATCATGATTGGTGTATGTATCTTAAACAGCACGATATTTTTGTTTATCTCTACCTGAGTACCAAAGTAACCGTAGTAACTAAGTTTATTTGAAAAATTTACGATTTTATTAGAACCATATACATTATTTAACTTATTCAAGATAGTATTTAACTTTTTTGGCTGGAGAATAGAAGGATGCAAAACATTTACTTGTGCAAAAGAAATTGCATTTTCTACGTTATCAAGCACGTGTTGGACACTTAGAAGCTGATTGAAGCTCATATCAACTACGCTAGAAATTATAACATTACGCTGTTCAATGTTGATTTGACGTTGCAACATTTCTGAGTAGAGCTGATTTTGATTTGAATTAAGTTGTTGAAATTTGTTTTCATAGCTAGTCGATAATTGCTTTAGATAGGTTTGTTGCTTATTAAGAGCAGATTCTAAAACTATGTTGTTATTTTTAAGACTCGTCAGGTAATCGACAAAATACGTTTTATCGTCAGAGTCTAACGTTCCAAATAGCCATTTAGAGGTTTTACCAACAATGTTAAATAAACCACGCTTTTCTCTGTGCGTTTCCCTAGTTATATTAAAGATAGTAACTCTTTGAATAAGATGGTCTAGTAAAAACGCGCATTGATCAACCTTTTGTTTATCGACTACGCTTAAATGAAAGGAATTATTTGTAAATAGTTCATAGTTCTTAAAATAATTAATTACATGCTTAGCTTGATCTAGGGTTAGTATAATGTTAGTAATATTTATATGATATAAAAATGTATGTTTAGAGGTTATTATTTGCGAATGTTCTAATGACACGGGGAATATCAGAATCACAGCTGTCTTCAGGAAGATCATAGTTTTTTCCTTCTGAAACAAATCGTTGTGGTTTTAGATAGTTCTTGTGATTAACCTTATTTTGTGATGAAATTTTATTATCAGAGATTTCAGTTGGGTTTTCTAATTTAGAAAATCGATTTTTTGTCTTTCTTTCGTTACCGTTCCTATTAGTTGTTCGATATAAGTCGGCATTAGGGTTAAACTCGATTTTTTCTTGTCTATCTTTGTTCTCTTTTCGCAAGTATTTTTGTTGTTTATCTGTCAATTTATCATGAATATCTTTTTGTAAAATTTTAAGGTTTTCTATATGTTCTAACATATAGTTGTTAACTCTATCACTTTCATTTAATTCAAACGGGTTTTTGTAGGAAATCTTTCCTCTAATAATTTGGAATGGTGTGTATTCTGTAGTCGAATGAATATCGTTATTATAAGATAATAGCGCATAATTCATTAATGATAAAATGTTTTCTTTACGCTTTTCTTCTTTTAAAGTGAGTATTATTTCTGAAAGGGTAGAGTGGAACCTTTCAACGGGACTATTACTTGAAGGATTATACAACGTAGTATAATGTAATTCAATAGAGTGAGTTTTACAAAATTCTTGTACTAGATTATTTTTAAATTCATGTCCATTGTCTACGGTGATTTTCCTGGGTATACCGAAATGAGTTATGTATGTTAGCAATTTATTAAGAAGATCTATCGCGGAAACGCTGTTTATTGCGTAAGCTTGTCCGAACTTGGATAATGAATCTAGAATTGTCATAAAATATTGACCGTGGGTCTTACAAATGTCAATATACAAATGATCAAAAGGTTCGAACCCAAATGGTGTCGGTTTAAAGCCTAATTTGTTAGGATGTCGTTCGTATTTACATTTTTGACAAGTTTCACAAGTATTTATGTATTGTCGAACGTCATTGTCGATATTAGGCCAATAAAGTTGTTTTTTTATGGCTTTTAGGTTTTCTTGAATTCCTCTATGTGATGTTTTTGATTCGTGGTACATATGAATTTTAACTTTTTGTTCTTCAGGGTCTGTTATATCTGTTAAGAAGGTATTAGATATAAACAGTTTGAAAGAATTATGAATATGGGACCTTGAGACAAAACCGCGCACATTGCGAAATTGGAAGCATCTGTTGTCAAATTAAATGGTTTTGTAAAGTTGGGATATTGCAACAAGGGATCATTCATTAGAATATTTCTGCAAGTTTCAAAACTATTGACAAATTCTTGACTATGAATAATCTTTTCGTTCTTCTTTAAACATTGAGTCATAGGTTTGGTTAACTTTGCGAAATCCTTAATGAATTTCCTATAATAACCAATCAGACCTAAAAAGGATTTAATTTCTTTGCTCGTTCTGGGAATAGGAAATTTTTTTATGGCGTTTATCTTTTTGGGGTTAGGTTTTATTCCTTCTGGAGTGACTACATGTCCAAGGAACTCAATCAACGCTTTTACACAAAAATTCGGATTTGTCTAACTGAATCTTTAATCCAGCTTTCTGAAGACATTTAAAAATTAGTTTTAAGTTATTAATATGCTCTTGTAGTGACGTGGAGAAGATAATGATATCGTCCATATACACAAGGCATATTTTTCCTTGCAAATCCTTTAAAACATTATCCATTACTCTTTGGAATGTTGACGGTGCATTTTTCAGGCCAAATGGCATACGAACGAATTCGTAATGTACGTTCTCGACACTGAATGCTGTTTTTTCTATGGAGTTTGGGTGCATCTCGATCTGGTGGAAACCTGATGCCAAATCTAGAGTGGTAAAATAGTTGCAACGACCAAGTTTGTCTAGGATATCAGAAATGTTCGGTATCGGATATCTATCGTCTATTGCCTTTCCTGTAGTCTATGACTATTCTCCATTTTTGTTTTCCACTGGCATCCATCTTCTTCGGGACTATCCATACCGGGGATGACCAAGGGGATTGAGAAGGCTTTATAATACCGTTATCTAACATTTGAATTATTTGTTTTTGGATTTCTTCCTTGTGTACAAATGGGTATCGATAACTTTTAGTGTATATAGGAAGCTCGTCTGGTGTTTTAATTTCGTGCTTAATAGTGTTCGAGAAAGTCAGCTTTTCACTAGGTTGATGTAAAACGTCGGGAAAGTCTTTTAAAAGATGTTTTAATGACTCACGTTCCTCTGAGTTCAAATGATTGGTTCGAATAAGAGAAAAATCAAAATTATTTTCTCTCGTATGAGGAAAAGTGTCCTTTTCTAAAATCGCTTCTATGTTGAAACATTCAAAGTTTTCAGATTGGTAAATTTCACTATATGGATGTAAGAATTCCTAATCAATTTGCATAATCTGCGTCTTATCAGATTTGTTTTTGGAACTCTATGGTTGTACATCCATCTTTAATTTTTATAAGTGAGTTAGAAATAATAATAGTTTTATTAGCAGACTCTAATTCAGGTATTAGTAAGTCACAATTTGGATAATCAACTTTAATTTGTTTTAAAATGAAAGAATTTGGTGGTATTTCGATTTTTTGGGTTGAAAAATCGTTACGATAATAAAAAGGTATTTTTATAGTTGTATTACTTAATAATTCATTTTTTAAATCAATGTTTAAATTTAACTTTTTTAAGTCACGTATGCCTAATATTCCATCAAAATACTCATGAAAGGGATATAAAACAAAATCAAGTGGTTGGTCAACAGATAATTCTTTTAACAAAGGAATACTTGCTTTGAATTGAGATGTACTTTGGCCATTACAGGTAATTATAGGAGTATTTGATTTATATACACTTTCTGGAAAATATTTTTCAGCTATATAAGGGCGTAACATTGACATATGACAGCCTGTGTCAATTAATAGCTTTAAGGGGGGTTTGTTAATTTGAATATAAGGTAAAGAGTTTGGTTTCTGATTGTTGAAGTCTACCGTTGTACTCTTTCGAAGCCCTGTTCGTGTTCGTGAAAATTTGAAGCTTGTGAGTCATGCGATTCGTACTCTGAGTAATCTAAGGGTGTATTGTTATAAGCAATCTCATTACAATCCTCTTTTTGACCTAAATATTTACTCGGTCCGTCATTACCTTGGGGGTAATTACGATGATAGTTCTGTTGACTGTCGTACTGATAATCATTTGTGTATGAGTCATCTGACTCGATGTTTGTTAGTTCTTGGAATGAAAAATTCTTGGATCCACTAGATTGGAAATTATTATGGCCTACTCGATTCTGAGGAGGTTGTGTTTTTTTAGTTAATCTCGATGGAAAACTCGAACATATAGACATAGGCGTTGGGGGCTCGAAGTTTTGTGGACGTTGTTGAGGAGCAAAAACATTCCGGGGTTTTGAGAATACTTGGGCATTAGTAGGAAATCTTGTAACATTGTGAAATTTATGCACTTACCTTATTTGGGGTAATTATGGTTTTCGCCCATTAGGTCAGAATTTTATTGTGTACCTAGTTCAGTGAATTCCAATATCACCTTGGTTATCTGCCCTTTTTGACTGAGAATGTATTGCATTCTATTACGTTCTGTTTCATGATGCCTGAGTTTACCTTTCTGGGTTGAGAAGAGTGTGGACAGCCCGGCATTAGCTCCCATTGTTTTATAAGTGGAAGGTGTCGCCTGTTAGCTGGAATTTCAAGCTGAGTTTTCCCGTTTGGGGACCCTTTCATGATGGTACATACCTCAATTTTTATTGTTTTCCTGGACTTGGAGGATCGGAGGATTGTGGTGAAATTGCCATGGCCAATCGGCCAGGAGTGTGTGTTTCCATCGTTATTGTAGGTTTTCTGTAAATCTGGATTGAGGGTTCGTTTCCTTATGTTTATGTTACGATGTTTGGAAGTGGGGTTAAGTAATAAAATCGTGCAAAATTGCCAAATAGTGTCACTGTCACTTAGCCATCATTCATTAGTGACAGTTGCGAAGTTCGGTAATTACATCCGAGCGCCCCGTACAGAGACCATCTTCCCACATCTTAGCGAGCTAGAGCGAGAGAGACTCATATTCCGAGCGATATCGGCGAAGCTCCCGACAGCGTTCCCTTCGATGGATGGCGCCGTCTGTCATCGTCCAATTCTCCCATACCGTATTCTGACGTCACCAGAGTACTAAAAGGTACTTTATTGTCAGTTTTGATTTCGTTGAGATTGATGTTACTTTCCTTGAGGTTGGACTAATTGGCCATTACTAATGGGATACTTCTTCCTGTTTTGCTGTTCCGCATTTCTTTTGTCTCCTTTTTTTTACTATTTTCAGCTGTTTGTTTTCGGCTACTCTTCGTGACGTCATATTTGTCTGTGGCATTTTGGGCATCATTGCGGAAGGGTTTTGAAGGTCACTCGTGGGTATAAAAGGGCAGGACATTGACTTTTGGAGTTTTTGATTCTGACTTCTGGTGCGTGAGCCAGAATCCCGTCGTGCTGGCCGTGATTTGCAAATGTCCTCGTGGTCTATTTTGAGTGATTTTCATCTCAATACTCTTTGGAGAATCAAGACCAGGGCATATTCCAAATGGTAGTTGTTTTTTGAAGTTTTTCCGGATCCTCGTGGAGAGGATTATTGTCGATTTTCGCCGCTCTACCTTTACCTCTTGGAGGGATAAAAAGCAAGCCACGCCGCCAACGTCATCACCTTGCCCCGTTTGTCAACCTTGCAGGTATGTGTAGCTCCATTTAATGGAATATTCTGTAGTTTTCCGTGCTAATTCACGTGTTTCTATAGGGGTTTTTTTTGACGGGCTTCCGCTACGTCCACGTTTTTTTTGACGGGCTTCCGCTACGTCCACGTTTTTTTTGACGGGCTTCTGCTACGTCCACGTTTTTTTATTAACGGGCTTCTACGTTTGACGTTCTTCCGCCGCCCACGTGCCTTGTCGGCGCATTTTTTGGGACATCCACGCCGTTCTTGGAGGCCTGCTCCTCATCAGAGACCTTCGGATAGCTGCTCTTCCGGACCACCCTGATCCGCGATAAGGGGATAGTTTAGAGTGAGAGCTTTCCAATTTGTTATGTTGTAAATGGGCGACGATAGTGGCTGAGCGTTGAACCGACTAACGTAACTTTTTCTATCTTATCAATTTTAATTATTAACTTTACTTCTTGCCGTCACCATAACAATTTAAAGTAGTATTTTTTTTTATAGTATTGAGGCCCCAAGTAAGCGATTCTTGTTAATTTTTTTTTGATCAATTTGTATGACAATTTACTGAGTAGTAAGTTCTCTCAGATCTTCAATTTGTTTGTGCTTCACACACTTTAATTTATTTATAAAGAATTAACTTTTGCTAGGTATTGGACAGCACTACGTCTGTACAGTTACGAATCTTTTATGTACCGCACCCTTTATGTCTTGTACCGTATTGTGTTGTGTAATTTTGAGGACAGATATTGAGGGCTCGTGATTCCTCACTTTAGTATTTATAGTTATTAAGTAAATTTCAATTTTCAGGTATTTAAAGTTAGATTTGATCAGGTATTCAATAATCACTCTAACATTACAGCGTTAGTCATTAGTTGGTAAGCTACGGAAGCTACCCTGTGTAAGTTTATGGCCATAAACCCTGAGCTCCGTCCCTAATTAGTTGATTATTGAGAGCCGTATTGATTAGTAATAATTCATATTCATTAATACATAAAGTTCCTTCACCATATATTCGAGAATATTGCAATTACCTTAAATTTTGTGTTTAATTGCTTTATAGCATTTCAAATTTTATTTGAATTGCCTTTCCTTAATTTGTTAACCAATCTATCAATAGAAACAGTGTTATTTGTCCTCAAACAATTTTGCTTTAATTTCATGCGGATTTTGACTGGTGCAGGTAATTGAGATTTATAGTTTCTTATTTTCATTTTTTTTTTTTAAAGTAAATTTAAATCAGAGTAGTTAGGAAAGTGGTAGTGAAAGAGGGATACATTTCGTGATTGGTATATTCCTGTACGGCATAACATCCTTCTCAGGACCTGGCGTCTTCCGGAAATCACGTGGCGCCTATCGGGATATAAAATAATACAACTAATATCGTATTGAACCTACCCCATCTTCACTGTTGCTGGCGGCCCGCTAGTGCTCCTGCTCGATTACTTACTATTCACCTCCTTTCGCTCTTTCTGAAGTAAGGTAATAAGTAACGATTTTCTTTTAGTAAGTTCCAGAGATTCCAATTAACAAACAAGAACTAATCAGTGCTTAACATTCCCAATAACCCTTGATAGTAAATTAATATTATAAAGAAAAAAAGCGTCACAATCTCTTAGGCGGAGTTTGTCCAGGGTTTTGTTGACTTTGTTGATTCCTAAAAGATTGAGGTGGAATATGTTGAGGATGACGTTGATAATTATTAGGATTCTGAGGTACAAAACCCCTATTGTTGTAAACAGGATAGTTCTGTGTCGTATAAGAATTTCGATTAAAATTGTTAGAGGTATTTCTGTTGGAGTTTGTATTATTGCGATTTCTCAACTCTTGTTGAGGCTGGAATGGTTTAGCCATATAGTATTGTCTAAGACTTATTTGTTGTTCTATTTGCAAATGGTTAGTAACTACATTGCATGCTGCATCAAGGATATCTGGTTTATGTAACATTAATAACGTTCTTAAGTCAGTATTGGTGTTTGCAATTAAGACGGTAACTGCAGTATCCTCTACTTGGTTATTTAGAGCTTGTTTCGTGTTTGCATCTAAACCTATTTCACTGTTAATTTTTAATTCTAGCCTAGTTTTTAAGATTTTGATCCTATCAATAAAATCTGAAATAGACTCGTTTTTATATTTAGCGAGAAATGTTAACTCTTGTTGTAAAACATAGCGATTTACATTGTCGCCAATTTTTTTCCGTAAAGCAACTCTTATTTGAGGCCACGTAATTAAATCAGGTCTACACATAATGAAATCGCCTGCTTCATCTGTTATCTTTGAACAAATAGACGCAAAAACAAATTCGCCTAAACTGTTATCGGCTGTATGACCGTACCTTTCATAATATTTATCTACTGAGTTACCTAATAAAGGACTCTAAATGTTCCTTTCGACCAGTAAATTGTCTTAAAGTATGGGCAATTTCTTTCGCTGCAGAAATAGTTGCCATTGTTGTCGTTTCTACGTTAATATTTAAATTTGCAAGATTATTTAAAACTTCACTTAGTTCACTTTCAGAGATAGTTAATTTAATATTATTTAAATTCGAATTCATAGAGAGTTTTTGAAGGTTATTTTAAGCTGCTTATGATTCAAGAAAACTTAAAATTCGTCAAGATGTTTCACCATAGATACACCACAGTAAAAATTGGAAAATAGGGGAAAAGAAAGGACTACTCAACACTTACCTATAAAGTCTTCAAATTTGTTCCGTCTCTTCCGGATCGTGGATTCTTACTGGATTCCAATTGAACGGTTGAAACCGACGGTACTGGTTTTCAAGCAGGTGGAGATCTTCTTTCTTCACTTTGCCAACAGCACCTTATGGAATCCTACCGACTGCGCCAATTAAGTTTATTTATTTAGAAAACTACTTTTTAAAAACTACTTTATTAAAGATTACAAAATTAAAAGGACAAATGATCAAACTAACAGCATAACTGCTTTACAGAAAATTATGTATCAGAATGATAATGGCTTCTTCGTTGGGGCTGGTTTTATACTCTTGGTTATCGCTGGGTCCTAATGAGGTCCAAGGGCTCTGTTGACAGATGGTCTTAGATAGGTTGTTCAGGGCTACATGACTCATGTTCTGTTTAAACCCTAGTTTGAAGATAAATGAAGATTTTGATAGATAGACAATTCAATATGCGTCAAATTTTGGAACTTAGACTTCAGGTAGGGTTCAAACTTGACTTGCAGGAGCGACACTTAGAAAGTTATGATGCTGCGACAGGATGTATCAACTGACTTGCTTGCTTGACTGCTTGTTCATTTTCAAGTTCCGCCTGCTTGTTTTCTTTCCTTTCAGTGACATAAACTACATTAATTGGTGCGTCTGGAGGAGCTCGAACGTCTTTATAAAACGCTACAATCATGCTTTATCTAGATGGAATGACTTACAACAAACAACAACTAACAACAGGAATTTATATCAATTCTCAACCACTATCGACTCCTAATCTGCTGAAACCAATCCAATTTAGCCTCGACTGGCTGTCGACTCGCCAATTTTCTTTAATTTGTTCGGTAATGCCGTTTGTATCGACTGTTGCAATCGTGCCAGCTTAACCCGGTAGCCCGTCGTACGTATTCTCTCCTATCTGATTGGAACTAAGCTACTGTATTCAAAAATCCTTCATTAGTAGGCTTAACGCGCACCGATTAGCATTTTAGCCATTTTAAGTGAAAAAGTGAAGCGACTTTATTATACCAAAACCTTTGATACATCTTTTTAATGAGATCATAAACAACGTGGTGTTATCGAGACGAAATCTACCAAGACACGTTGGGAATGGCCGCCGGTCGACATCGGAGAAATTATCTTGTTGAAATTCAGATTAAAGAATTTCGACTAAATTAAGATGTTGTTTGATAGCAGTTAATTCATGTTCATTTAAAGGTGTCCCGCAGGACATTAAGTCTCTAGCGGGATCGTAATGGCCAGTCGCAATAGCTCCCTAATCGAGCGGTGTCTGCGAGTTATGAGCGCCCTAACAAAGTTTCAAGCTCACCAAACACCACTAATCAAGTCTAAAAATAATAGAGGTGTGCTCAGTCAAGATAATCCGAAAACATTCCCGAGATAAGAGCGCAACACAAATCAAAATGACAAGTTGAACGGGCGCTATCGCGGCCATTTATCGCGAGCGGCAAGTCATTTCCTTTTTGGACTATGCTGCTGCTTGCTGCTTGGAAATTAGCAGCTTGGAAATTACCTTATACCAGGGACACGCCATTAGTTTTCTCACCTAAAGCCAACGTTCAACGTGACCCACGACGGGCAAACGAACTACCATCAACGCATGTTTGAGATTTGTCTACGATAACCATCTCCGGGCCGTCAGGCGGCACAAAAGAGGCGACAGCCAGTCAATTTCGAAAAGGGAAATCATTATTAAGTGGGTGTGGCACAGCGGAGGAATAATGATGATGACGATGATGAGTCGTTTTGTTGTCTTGGCACCCCCGTGAACCGGACTGAATGGTGAAGCTAATGTTATGAGGGCGGATGGAAATTAAGCTCGAGGGGTGCGCTAACGCTTTTTATAAGGAATTTAAGGAGCAACTCTGGTTTTTAGACGTACGCAATAATTTTCATACGAGGTGCAGATGGTGTATTAGTGCCTATCTCTAGCTGTTTGATGTAGTCAATGTGGTCTAGAAGTTATACAAGAAAATGACAATTGATATTGGACAATGGCTTAATCTGTACACGGATGGCCCACAAGTTTTAAGGACTCAGCGCTAAGGTTATAATATTCAAAACACTAAACAACTGTTTTATAGCCAACTTTTTAAGCAGCATCTCAGACGGTTAAGTACACTGCTGGACAATAGGTTGGAATAACGCAAATTTCTAGGGTTATTTTGAAATTAGACGTTGTGAAATATCAATCAAATGAATTTTTCATGTTTTTTTGAAAATGCCATTGATAATAACTGGTCTTAATACCAGCTTTTCATTGTGCTTACGAAACGCATGTACAGGGTGCAAACTCAGACCTTAAGAAAAAATCAAAATTTCTTTCTTACCGAAGATTTAGAAAAAAGCAAAATCCATTGTTAAATTTCTATTCTAAGGTACTCTATCCACTAATGAAAAAATACCTTTTCGGTCGATTTTTGATATCTCGCTTATTTTTGAATATACGGGGTTTTTATTAAAATTAGCACAACTTTTTGAAAATCAACCTCTTACATTTTTAGAGCAGTGCAAGTAATGGATTTTTTTCTTCTTAGCAAACATCCTTGCGTTCATGTAACTGTCTCTTTATTCAGAATTGTAACTGCTTATACAGGGTGGCTTCAAAATTTGTTTATAAGCTTGTCTCACAAAAAAATCCCTGAATTTTAATAAACTGCCTGCTGTGCGCAAACCAGGGTGATTTACGTTACTCGACACGGAAGATTATGGCTAAACTTTTTGATTTTAAAAAAAGTTTTGTATATGGAATGGATGGAGGTCTATTGGAAGTAAATTTTAAAATTATTGTCATTGTATATAGGTGGTCCCAAAAGTATAAAATTGATTAAAGTTGTATTTTTTTAAATGAGACACCTAGTATATTAATGTATTTTCGCTACCTACGGACAAAAGTAAAGGTAGTTTTATTAAGGTTTATGACATCTAAACCGTACTGTTCTTCAGATATTCGTAATTTTGTGAAAATGCAGCATCAAATTAAATGTTTAGAATCTCAGCACTTAGTTTCAACCACCAAAATTGACTAGTGGGCTAATAGTACATTGGATTTTTTGCGGTGTGTAATAAATATTAACTACTTGCACCGAATGTCAATAAATGAACACCAAATTATTGCAAACTTCAAACAGTTATAACTCGTTTAATTTAAATTAGACACCCTGTATTTTATAGTATCATTAGATGCAGAATTTAGTTTCCTATCAAAACTACTAAACATTCCTATAGCTTGGTTTTTGCGTTTTCTTGCAAAATTTATTATCATTAGTACTGCGTGTTCACTAGAAAACTTCATTTAGGTAACTATAAAATTTTGACAGAAAAGGATGGCATAATGAAAGTAAATGGACTTTTGTTTCTCCATTCTTTTCCCTTGACATTTCAAAAACAAATAGACGAAGTTTTCTAATAAACGCCCCGTATTTGTCAGATATTAATTTATAAGTTACAAAATTATGATCATGAAGATTATTTGGCAGTCATCTGAATGTTAAAGTGTCTATATTTAGCATAAAATATCAAATAAAACAATAAAACATTATATTACAAGAGTTCTTATACAATTTAGCATCTCTACTACAAAAAAATTAAGTGCAATAATAGTGGTAATTTGAAATACACTAAATAACAATTCAACATAAGAGTAAAACAAACAAAAACAAACAGTTATAAAATTTGTTCAAAATGACGACCGTCTGATTCTAAACACAAACGCATTCTGTTTTTAAATCCTTCACTCACATTGCGTAACATATAGGGAGTTATGCTTCTGAAGGCCTCTCTGATTCGTTCCTTCATATTTTCTTTTGTGGTTGGTGGCGTATTATACACGATTCCTTTCACATATCCCCATAAAAAGAAATCGGGAGGCGTTATGTCAGGGGACCTTGGTGGCCAATGTTGTGCTCCATTCCTTCCAATCCATCGATTTTGGAAACGAACATTTAAGAACTCCCGGACTTCACGATGATAATGAGCAGGTGCCCCATCCATTTGCAGCCACATTTATGTTCTTATATCTAGAGAAACTTCTTCCAGTAAAATTGGAAGCTGATTTCTCAAAAAATTTAGAAACGACATTCCGTTTAAATGTTCGTCAAAGAAATAAGGTCCATTCGTACATTCACATACTGTCCCATTATGCCCCCCCCCCCCCATACATTTACTGACCACCTATGTTGGTTATTAGTAAATCTAAATTCATGGGGGTTAAAATCAGAATTGTTGGAGCAAATATAGTAATTAAGAAAATTAGTGGCAACAGCGCGCCCTCATCGGCGTTTGGTGAAAACAATGGAGAGAGAGAGAGACGGAGAGGGAGAAGAAGAATCGATCGACAAGGGCAAGAGTGCCAGCGACACGTTCACTACTAATCAATATTTTTTCACGTTAAATGTATATGTTCTCGTTCTGTTATTTACTAATATACCAAAATACAGTCCATTTCTCGTTATTTAATTCGAAGCAACAAGAATAATAATGAAAATTGTGTCGGTTAAAAGAACTATCGTTATGATAAGTACACTCATCACTAAATAGAACTGATTCACCCTGTATAATAAAAAATAATGGTCATTTTGAAGTTTTGAAACTGTGTAAGGAAAGCCTGGACAAATAGCTCAAAACGAATCTTTAATTTTTTAATTGGATTAGTATTTCTATACAGGGTGAACCTACAGCCACTGTTATGTTATGTGGTTTTAGCGAAAAATTAGAAATGGTAAAAATCTGAAAATTTTATAATCTACTAAAGGCGATGGGGGCATTCTACCTAAATAATTTCAAGATGCTGGTTTCACTGCCGTTTATACCGGAAACAGGTAACAACTTCCATTTTTTTAATGGGATATCCTGTATATTCTTGCATTTTTGGATTCTCCTTAAAAGATTATTTTCATATATCGTACTCTATGCTGATTTTGACTGTGTCCGACGTTTGAAAAAATGGCACTGATAAATTACATATACATATAACACGCAAATCCCTATAAAACGTTTAAAGAGCCTGCATAACAACAATGAGGTATATTTAATATCGCAATAATCAAGTTCGTTATGCCAAACAGATGACTTGACATTTCTAAAGAGAGAGGAGGGCCTAGTCGATATTAGATTTGTGAAAATTTGGTAAAACGCATGTAATAGTCACCGTATAAGAAAATGGTTTTGAGATAATTGTCTAAGTGTCCCATATACCAAGTTTAAAAATTTCAAAATTATCATTCGTTTCAAAGTATTGCAAAAAGTGTCATTTGTTAAACGTGAATATTACAAAAACAATCAAAATCAGCACAGGGTATGTTCTATGAAGATAATCTTATAATTTAATGAGAATCTAAAAATGCAACAATATACATGATGCCCCATTTAAAATACAGAAGTTGCCATCTGTTTCCGGTATATCTGGAAGTGCCAATGTGTGATAGTGCCTGTGTAATTGTAGGTAGAGTGCCTCCATCGTCTAGTTATAGTATCCTAACCACAACATTTTGAGATTATTATCATTTCTAATTTTTCGGTAATATCACGTAACATGCACTTCTTGGAGGACCACCCTGTATAGTAACACTAATCTTATTAAAAAAATTAAAAAACCGTTTTGTGGTATTTGTCCAAGTTTTCCCTACACAGTTTCAAAAGTTGAAAATTATCACTTGTTTTAATTATACAGCGTCAAGCAGGTAGCTTATTAAAATTCACGGATTCTTCGTGAGACACGTTTATAAAAAAACATTGCAGCCACCCTGTATAAACAGTTACAATTCTGAATAGGAAGACTGTTACACGCACGCAAAGATGTTTGATAAAAAGAAAAAAAATCAGTTAACGCTCGAAAAAAGTAAGAGGTACAATTTCAAAAAGTTGTGCTAATTTTAATAAAAACCTCGTATATTCAAAAATAGGCGAGATATGAAAAATCGGTCGAATGTGTATTTCCATTAGTGGTTTTCCTAAATCTTCGGTAAGAAAGAAATTTTGATTTTTTGTGAAGGTCTGAATTTACACTCCATATATGCCTTTCGCAAGCACAATGAAAAACTGGTATTAAAACCAGTTAGTATCAACGACATTTCCAAAAAGTCCTGAAAAATTTATTTTGAAATTTCACGTCGTCTAGAAGATATCTGCTTTCAAAATAACTTTACAAATTCGCATTATTCCAACCTATTGTCTAGGAATGTACCTGCAAATCACTTGCAGACCGAGAGGGAAGAATTGTCACTAATCAGATTGATTTTATTCTGATCAACCTAAACTTTAAGAAATATATGAAGTCCGCAAAAACTTACCTTGAAGCAGACATCAATAGCGACCACAATCCTGTGATGATGGACTTTAGGCTCAAAAGGTTACTGAAAGTCGAAAGAGAAAGTATAACAAGAACAATAAACACCGCACAACTGAAAACATCCATAAGAAAAAAAGCCTTAAGATCGAAAAAGAACTAGAAATGATAAGACAACAAATGCAGAATGTGGAAGTTAAAGGAATATGGACCGCTTTAAAGACTAAAATAACAAAGGTCTAAGAGTAAGACCTCGGATATGTACAACAAAAAGCAAGAATGGATAACATAGGAAATCACGGATCTTGTGGAAAAAGACGAAAATACAAAGAAAACCCAACAGAATCCAAAAAAATCATCAGAAAAACTGCAGAGAAGCCAAGAAAAACTGGATGTCGAGCAAATGTCGAGAAATTGAACAACTGAAAGAAAGATATGAAACTTTTAATGTCCACAAGAAAGTGAAAAAAGTAACAGGCAGACACGAAAAGCAGCAAAGAACGATTTTAAGAAACAGTAATAACGAAATAATCCTGGGGACACAAGGCAAACTTGCGAGATGGAAAGAGAGTACATACAAATACTTTTCGACGATGATAGACCTTGTGTTCTACCACCCACAGACAATGAAATCAATGAAGGTCCAGAAATCACAAAAGAAGAAGTTGTTCACACAATACTAGCACAAATAAATGGAAAAGCTACCAGTCCTCACAAATCAACGTCGAATCACTTAATTAATGGCAGGAAAGGAAAGCAAAAGCCTAGACTTGATAGCATCACTTATTCAATACAGTAAATAACTCCGGTAAAACACCATCAGGTTGGCTTAGGTCAACATTCGTAACATTTGCCAAAAAAAAATCTAACTCATACAGTATGATGACTACCGGAAAATAAGTTGTATGTATCATGTCTTTAAAACATTCCTCAGAATCATCCATACACGAATATACAAGAAGTACGAATACCAGATGGATAACACTTAGTTCGGATTTCGAAACGCACTATCGGAAAGCTCTTTTTTCTCTAGGTGTACGGACACAACGATGCAGAGATATGAAAAGCATTCGATTGCGTTAACCATCAAAAGATAGTCGAAATCCTGAGAACAACCGGGGTCGACGAACAAGATCTGCGCCTTCTTTCGGAACTCTATTGGCACTAAGCGGTCAAGAGGCAGAGAACCAGCAACATCGGAAGATATGTGGATTAAACGAGGTGTCCGATAGGGTTACGGCCTCTCTCTGCTCCTGTTTAATCTACACTTGGAGTTCATATTGGACGGGGCTTAAAACGGAAACAAGATCAACGGACCTGTGATAACATCAGGTGCGCTGACGACACGGTTTTAATAGCAAGCTAGTAGCAACACACAAAATCTATAATAAATGAAGTAGTTCACCACAGCGAAATGTTCGGTTTGTATCTAAATACCTCCAAAACCAAAGTACTAGTCTTTTCAAAGACGCCAATAAACGCACATCAACATGATAATGGGCAAACAATAGATCAGGTTACCCCGATTAAATACCTGGGACCTATCGTCAGGTATGTCAAGGAAAGAAATAATACCAATAATTGAACAACCGGGGAAATTGAGTATGAAAACATTTTTCAAAAGATCAGACCTTAGTCTAGAGCTCAGAATTCGAATGGTGAGATGTTACGTTTTCGCTGTCTTACTCTACGGGTCCAGCGAAAGCTGGGACAATGGACTCACAAAGAGATAAAAGAATAGAAGCTTTCGAAATGTACATATATTGACAAATGCTACGAATTGCATGATTACTAATGACGAAGTACTCCAACGCATGTGCAGAACTGCCAAACACCATCAAAGAGAGAAAAATTCAATACTTAGGTCATGTTCTGAGAGGAGAAAAATACAAGTTACTCAGAGTCATAATAGGGTAAAAGATAAGTGGGAAGACGCCAGAGTTCATGGCTCAAATGTCTAAGGAGATGGTTTGACCGCTCATCTACGGAAATATTTCGTGCTGCTGCTTCCAGAGCCACCATCGCCATTTGGATCGCGAACCTCCGGAAGGAGAGGGCTCAATAAGAATATAATACTGAATTGTAAGTGTTTTGGAATTAACATCGATTATCTCTATGTCCTGGCACAGCTTTGACTTCCTTGAACACCTCTATTATATGGCCTGGCAAGTCAAGTGAAGAATATAATAATATATAAAAATATAAGATACAAAAAACTCCGGAATTTAAAATCCCATCAAAGAAAGAATAGAATTCTTATATGAAGACATTATTGAATTTGGTGTGACAAGGTTATCTGAACGCGCTCATCACTCTGATAATTTGGATAGTGTTGCCTATTCAAAACATTCAATTTAACACCACCAACCGTACTGCACATTTTGGATCAAATAGATGATCAACTGGGGTATGAATCTGATAAGTAAGTAGTGGAAATAGCAGCTGCTAGTTTCGTTAAGATTTTATGCTTCTGGAGTTCATTTATCAAGCTTAGGCGACTTCATGAAAATTCATCCAACAACCGTATCTCGAATAGTAAATAGACTCTCAGCATGTTTGGCACGTTTAGGCATTCAGTACTGTTAGTATGCCAAGAAATGCTGAAATCCTGGAAATTCAAATGTGTTTTTTTTTTCAAAAAGCATTTTTTTTTCGGGGTATAAGTTGCATTGATGGAACATATTCAGTCTCCAGGTCATTCCAATTTTTAACACTTTCGTGTCATCCACAAAAATGTACTTAAGTAAATGTATGTAACAAGTTTTTAGAGGAAAGAATTTTAGAAATAGAAGAGGTTACTGTTGGGAATATGCAGGTTATTGGATATCACAATTTAAAAGCAAGAGATATTGTGGCCAAATGGCCGGATCTCAGCATGACAGTACTATTTTTCATCGTAGCATAATAAGAACAAGATTAAAAGGTGGAAAATTTCCAAATTCTGTGTGTCTGAGAAAGTAAAAGTTCCTACAATCAGAACAAATCCATCTGAAGAAATATTGGGTACGAAGAAAGCGGATCACAAGGCAAAAATATATACATCAAGCAGATAAATAGAAGCAAGGAAAGCTCTGTCACGTTCTGATATAGAAGTCTCCCTGCGAACTTCTTCCGATTCTTCTTCCACCACATTGCTCCGAGTTTCTGCAATTGACAATGCCATCATTTCGGCTTCTTTGTATGGTCCTGTAAACGGTTATTTTTGGTGCTCCTACTAGATCCCCTATCTCTGATAATTACACTAACCGATCAGGTTGGTTGGTGCAGCTTGTTTCAAATTGCAGCTGGTTACAAAGCCTAGCTTGGCTACCGAATTTTGAGGCGGTACCACTGGACTGTTGGCTTCAGTCAAAGATTAATCGTTGGAATGATAATCTTGAATATTTGGTATTCTTATGGGTTTGCGATATTTTCTGATCGCCAGGATTCAGGAAATATGCATATGGGTTTGAGGAAAGACATATACAGTATGCAGACGAGACAAGTGCAAAAATACTATTGTAAAATTATGAATTAACTAATGGAAGTGGGGGTAAGGCTGACAGAGTTCTGTTTTCTTATTCCATTGGTTTTGTCAATTTTTTTAACGTTTAGAGTAAAACATGCACATGGTGAAAAAAGTAATAGAGTCCATTTGGAATCGGGATAGGTTTGATTACATCTGATATTGGCGATATCAGCTGATTTTCCACCAATCGGATTTTCTGGCATGTAGGCACTGCCAAGAGTCTTGTCAACAATCCTGTTGTCTGAAAATATGCTGTAGTTTTCAATTTGACCCAGGAGTGCCACTTCCGAGAAGGCCCAATGACATATTTACATGGGTAAAATAAGACAAAATTATTTCACATCCTGTTAGATTAATATTTATTTGAAATGTACCAAACATACTTTTATTTTGGTCTGCAAAAAGTAGGTTAAACCCCAAAGTAGGTACGCCTATGGTTAAGTTCTGCTATATAATTCGTCTCCGTCTTTCTCTTAATATTGACAAAGTATTGAGTGTTCCTGTGAAACTCCAAGTTTGCTGTCAAACGGGTCGTAAGTTTACAAAGTTTGCATTGATTAACCATTGTAAATGTCCTTTACAGTCTTTGAAATTTATTAATGTAAAAAATCACTAAAACAGACAAAACGCTATAAATTTCGAAGTAAACAAAAATGGCATCGTTTTACTTCAAAGTACTTAACCAATACAAAACTTAGCAGGCGCAGTAGAGACTGACTTCCACATCCAGCATCACAGATGTAAACAACGTTGTCATGTTTTGTTGTAAAATTTCCTTTCATTAATTTTATTCACTTCACATTTCACAATTTTATTCAGATTTTACCATACGAATATAAATACTAACAGAAATTTTATATGTACATCATTCCTTGTCCAATGTATACCAATACCCTGTTTCATTGACTGTCAAAAGGCATTCGACACAGTAAAACATGACAAGCTTATGGAAGTATTAGCAGATACTGGGCTGCATTCATGCAATCGGAGGATTATTGGCAACCTCTAACCGAATCAAACGGCTTCTATACATACCCAAGCAGGAGATTCGGATGAAATCAAAATTGAACGTGGAGTCAGACAGGGATGTGTTTTGTCGCCTCTGCTATTCAACGTGTATTCAGAGAGAATTAAGGAGGCTCTGGAAGATATTGATGCCGGAATCGAAGTAAATGGAGAATGTATCAATAACATAAGATACGCAGACGGTACGGTGATTTTTGCAGACAGCTTGGAGAAACTTCGGGAAATATTGGTCAGAGTTGCCGAAACCAGTCAGAGATATATACATCATAATTTTCAAAAATAAGATACAAACGGAAGGACAGATTGTAAACAATCAACGAATAGAGAGAGTGAAGACATATACCTATCTTGAAATAGCTGTTAATAAAGACTAGGACCTGGGACCACACGCTGGAAATTAGATGCAAGATAAAGAAAGCAAGAGCTACATTTCAGAGGATGGCTGGACTCTTCAGACGTCATGATTTATCTATGCCCTTAAAAATCAAATTATTGAGGTGTTACGTTTTCCATGAATTGTTGTATGGAATGGAATCCTGGACTCTTACGGACGCTGCGTGTGGAAAAATCGATGCTTTTGAAATGTAGCTATATCGACGAATCTTGAGGATACCATGGAACGTTCATGTAAATAATCAACACGTATTGGCAAAGATGGTGAAGGATAAAAACTACCATTGAAGATAAAAGCATCCAAAATTGAATACTTTGGACACATAATGAGGAATAGCCGAAGATATGGAATGTTACAGTTGATTCTACATGAAAAAATAAACGGTAAGCGGGGTCCTGGAAGACGAAGAATTTCGTGGCTAAGAAATCTACGCACATGGTTCAACACAACAACTGTGGGCCTGTTTAGAGCAGCTGCGAACAAGGTGCAGATTGCCATGATGGCCGCCAACGTCCGAAACGGAAAGGCACTCTAAGAAGAAGATACCATTCCTTCTCTAATAACAGAGTTTTGTTACGACGGATATATTTAACCATGAATGTCGTTACTTATTTTTGTTTTGCTTTCATAGGCTAGAAGCGCCTAGGTACAACCGAGGTAAATAGGCAACATAGGAAAAAATTCTTGTAGAAGGGATAATTTTGTAGGACCGAGAAGCCGAAACTGTGACTTATTTTTGGCAGACGTAAAAACATAAATAAACGCGGAGTTGGGTTTGAGGCGGTTTATTGTGATGGCGACTTCTTTGCCTCTCATGCTGATCATGTATGTTCTGTCATCTCTTCGTAGAATCACAAGAAACGGACCGTCGTATAGATGCTGGGGACCTTTCTGCGTGCCGTGGTTTACAAGCACGTAGACGATGTTCTGTGGGTCTTCAAAGACGAACGTTTCTAGATTACTTTGACGGCGACATTCGGTTGTGGCGAAGATCTTGGAATCTCTGTCTTAGTCATCTAACGGAACCAGAACTTTCACCATTATCAATGGGGTTAAAGAGTAGGTGATCACAAATTTGTCGATCAACCCATCTGGATACTAGTTTCGGAGTCTGCCCTTAATCAGTACAGCTTTGACTGGTCGACAAACTGGAGACTGTAAGTTCGTGGCTTAAAGCTAGGAATGTACGGAAGACCGGTGAGATGTTGTACAGAACAGGAGCAGGCGATATCCACCAGCGTATTAGATTTAATACTGCATGGCAGATGGCTCTCAGTTCAAGAAGCAGCCCATATTGCTCTGTACTTCGCAGGTTATTGGAGCCAGAACGAAGAGTAGAGAGTAGGTGGTCACCAATCTGTCGATAAACCCATCTGCATACTAGTTTCGGGGTCTACCCCTCATCAGTACAGCTTTGGCTGGTCAACAAATTGGAGACCGTGAGTTCGTGGCTTAAAGCCAAACATGTACGGAAGACCGGTGAGATGTTGTACAGATCAGGAGCAGGCGATATCCACCAGCGAATTAGATATAATACTGCATGGCAGATGACTCTTGGTTCGAGAAACAGCCCATATTGCTCTGTACCTCGTAGGTTGTCGGAAGCAGAACGAAGTGTAAAGAGTAGGTGCGGTCACCAATTTGTCGATGAACCCAACTGCTCGAATTGAGGGCCCTCTGCCATGCAATATTAGATCTAATACGCAGATGGATGTCGCCTGCTCCTGCTCATTTCATCAATGGGTTGTTGAGGCTAGAACATAAAAACTCGCCAGGTAATTTTAAAGTTAGCACGAATACCATCTCTGCTGCAATAGACGTAAACGTTTTTTGTTCCAGTTGATGCTATGTCAACGTAGAGCTGCATTTACTTAACGATGGAATACTTTCACCAACCCATTGCCTAATGGATAAAAAGTTATGTGAATGTGAGACGTACCCATCAAACGATAGAGGTGTTTGAATAATTAAGACTGAAACGCACGGCCTTGGTCTTGGTGTACCTGTTATGGATGCTAATATGCTTGAACGACTGTAGAGGCTTCATGCCAGTTAGGTTCAAACAAAACTTGTTGAGAGGTATATGAACCCTGGCATCTAGAACTTGAATTTGCCTGAATTGAGGGGTGCAATCTTGGCTGCCGCATTCCCTCGTTAATTTCCTGCAAT
Organism: Taphrorychus bicolor; assembly: GCA_951812265.1. Lineage (NCBI taxonomy): Eukaryota > Metazoa > Arthropoda > Insecta > Coleoptera > Curculionidae > Taphrorychus > Taphrorychus bicolor. The sequence goes on from OX638300.1 coordinate 7,147,650, forward strand.
TTGGTTAACACCGCTTGTGACGTAGAATTAGGCAATCCAAACCACGTGACACAATATGGCGGTTGTTGGCACACAAGTCACAAATCAAATCTGACAAATTGTTCCTTTCAAATTGCCAATTTTAGTTATCACCTTCCAATTCTGTATTTACCGTATCTGTTTTGACGACAAGTAAACCACAATTGTCATCGATGTTATACAGGGTAAATTTCATGGCAATCCTATTCTATTATAATCTTATTTATATAAATATTTTTAATTATTAAATAATATGATTGATTTGCCTTAAGGATTGTGGCCTAAAGATGATTATGGAGGTCTATTTTAGTTGCATTTCGACATCGAAATTTTGCAATAAAATTTGAAATTACCAAAGAATGCTATAGCTAGATCCATAGGATATAGGAAGGATGATTGACATCAAATTCGATTTCGAAAAACGTTAGAATCAGCCTTACAAACTACTATAGATGGTTCAATAGAAAGTCATCTAGAAGGCTATACAATTTTAGCCGAAAAAGATGACATAATCAAAGTAAATGAACTTTGGTTCCTTCATCCATTTCTTTTAACGTTTCACAGTCAACTAGATAACGTTTTTAAATAAACACGCCCAATGAGCATAGCAAAATCGTAAAAAGTGGTAAGCATAAATAAAATGAATTTAAAAATGTGTTTTTGTACATAATTACAAACATAAACAGTTTTTGCTAAACTTAGTATTTTTCTTTAAAAAACCAATCACCTAGTTGAAATTTGGTGTTGAATGATATCACAAAGATTTTGCCACTTTATGATATTAATTAACACCAAATTTCAACTAAATGGTTTTTCAAAGCGTACTACTAATTTAGCTGAAACTGTGTAATGTTGTGATTATGCACAGAAAAAAAAATAGAAATTGAGTTTTCTCGTTTACGGTAGATTTTCGCAACTTAGGAGAAGAGCTTAGAACAAAAGAAACTCGTGGATGGAATGAGTGCCCAAATGGTGTAGGGATTGCCTAGTCTACTACTACTAGGACAAGAGCACTTTTTTAACTTAAGATACACTGTAGTTTTCAATTTTTGGTCCTTCCAGATATATAGCAATCTGACAAATTATAAAGAAACCATAATTGAAAGGCCATGTTCAAAAAGCCCTCTAGCTTTCTTAGGATTCATTTTTGATAAGACAGTTCATCTCAAACCGGCATGTATATATAACGACCTTATATCTAAAATTAAAAATAAGAAAGTTACATAAAATGGGTGGCGTTTATAATGGGACACCCTATACTTACTTAGTTTATTGAAAACAGATGTTAACAGTAAACTGGTAACAACATCATTTTTAATTAAAGAGTGAGGGTACAAATCCTATGTCAATTCTGAAGGCGTTCAATTGGCATATTTTCCAAGCCCGGTCTTCCGATTTTAGCTATCCAAACCTTGCGGAGCTAATAAATATAATAAAATAAAAGTATTTTACATAATTTATATAGGTAAACGATTATATTGATACAACGAAATTGGAATACAACTGTATAGTCCAAACGTAAGTACTTATAGGTCGCCTTCTAAATTTTCTAGTGAGAGCAAAATCAAGATCCTGTACTTGAAAAAAGAAGTGTTTCAATTCATATGGTTGGCTCATTGTTGGGCCAAACATACGAATTGAAACAATTCTCTGGCAAAATTGAGAATAAGAGTTTAGCTTTATGACACTATCTTTAGAGATTTCGTAAACCAATCTTTCAGGTCACGTCAAATATCATCAAATATCCGTTTAATGAGGTTTCAAAAATGGCAAAAATTAAAAAAAAAAGTAAAAAATTCAGGTCAGACCATGAAAAGCTTGTATGGTAGGTTAAGTAGGTAAAAAATAATCTCAGACAGTAATGCAAAGTGCATTACTTATGTATTGCCGAATATCTTAGGAAAAATCTCAAGAATACTAAACTAAATATTCATTCTGATTGACTAAGACCGCAATTCACTTAGCTACAATTTCTAATGGCTAAAAATGCATGAAATGACACTTAATTTAACAGATGTCCCTAGCCCAAATATCTTGAGTTTACTTACCCCTTTTTCTTCTTTATCGGCCTTATCCGTTCCGGATGTTGGCTATCATCATGGCAATACGCATTTTCAGGAAATTCTCCTTCTACTTCGGCAGGAAATTCTCCTTCTACCTGGCCCTCTTCTTCCGTCCACGGTCGGAGTCATGTAGCCCTGAACAGCCTATCTAAGACCATCTGTCAACAGAGCCCTTGGACCTCATTAGGACCCAGCGATAACCAAGAGTACAAAACCAGCCCCAACGAAGAAGCCATTATCATTCTGATATATAATTTTCTGTCGAGCAGTTATGCTGTTCGTTTGATCATTTGTCCTTTTAATTTTGTAATCTTTAATAAAGTAGTTTTTAAAAAGTAGTTTTCTAAATAAATAAACTTAATTCATGATGAATGAATGATTTCTTGCCTTTAGCATGTATCGCGAGATTCTTATAAGTCTTGGGGCCTGGATTGAATATTTTTGTTCTATTGGGCTCAGTTTTTGTGACAAAACTCAATAGATTGCTAGTAATTGTCTATCATTCGCTAAATAACTGAGCTTACTGCAAATTGAAAAAAATCGTAAAATATAGCCAATCACCTGCGTCTTGATTGTGAGCTGACAATAGTGCGTTAGCAAGAAACTTAATTTCAGGCTGCCCAAAGCTCTACTATCGTCGTGAGTACTAAGAGTCTGGTGGTTCAAGAACAAAAACAAAGGAATGACCCTGAGCTAGGGGGCAAAGCTTACAAAAAGGCAAATCCATAACGCGATGAAGTGAGCACGTCACTTTTCGCTAGATTTATCATCGGGGGCGTAATTACGGACAAAGTAAAAGTTGAAAGAGTGTCAAGCGAGGAGGCAACGATGATGAATCGCGGCCATCAATCATCTCGAGAAAGAGAGAGGGAGACAGCGACCGTTTGCACGACTCGCCTCCGAGTGCCTGTCGCATATTTCCATGCTCGAGGAAATATTCCTTCTTATTTTTTTAATAAAACAAACATAAATCAAATGAGCGGCGAAAACTACCACTCAAACCTCGTTCCGACGTGAAAAACCACTCGGGGGTCGCCCTGCGGCCCTGGGCCGGGCCACGTCTCATAACTCACTCGGCCCGGTCCTGATTTATGGCCCGATCGGGGCCCCAAAGACTGTTCTAGTTTATAACCAGTCACAAGTGGGATGTTACACAAACTACGCGGGCCCGACCATAAGTTATCGATGAGCGAGCATAAGCTGACCATTATGGTCATCTATGAATCGAATTTTTTATGCTTCTTCAAACATATTTGCATACAAGTACGTTCGTTTGAGGAGAGCTGTTTAGTATTCTCAGAGGGTCCTACCTCGCCATAAAAAACATTTATCAAACGTCATCAATATTTAATAATGGAATGCAAATGGAAAATCCCCTTTCAGGCGGATTTATATGCAACGCTAAACACATGATGGTTACGCCCTTTAGATAAATTACCAATTTACCGATTTGAAAGGGAGAGTTTTACGCCATATGCGGTTGCTGAATACGCTGACCCTATTCCTGAACTGGCACTAATAGCGAATTTCTAAAAATCTATTACGTTTAGATACGGATAGAGAGAGGCGTGTTAGCTTCTAATGCGTTTCCGTGTCGATTGTTCTCCGGATAATTAGCGGCAAGAAGTGACCATTCGGACGGTAATTGATGTCCCGACACGTCCGGATCTGAACAACCATCCATCAACAGGTCCCCGGCGAGTTGCGACAGTTTATATTGATTGTGCTCAGTTCTCTAATGGCTCGGCCGTGTAATAAATTAACAATTAACTTGACGATTAATTACCGTTCCCGGTAACTTATGGAAATTACCGGTTTTTGTAGTACTCTTCGCGGAAAGACGGCGCGAATCAAAGCATTAATATAAACATCTTTATATCGTTTGATCTCGTACGATTCGAGGTTATATTACCTGTGATAACTTCACCGATTGAGGAAGTAAAATTTCCTAGAAACGGGAATTTTGTTAGAAGAAAATTGTATTCGAATAACTGGTACCGCGTTCTCAAATATTTATTTACCAAGGAAAGGTTTTAATTAAGTTCTGCACTATACATGGTAGAGTAGCGTTTTATTCTAATCTATACATCGTCTTATTACCACATTCGTTTAATAATGACTGAGTAAAGACAGGTTATCAAAACTCTGAACATGCCAAAATGAGATGATTACTAATTCAGCGGAAAGTGAAATACATATCCGTCCCACATGTGACCTGAACCAAACTGTAATCTTACACAAAGAGTACACAAAGAGTAAATGAAATTTCGTTCCTTCATTTCGCACCCAACCAGATGACGTTTTTAAATGAACACCCCTATTTATTTACAATTATCTACGTAAATAAATATTTTTACCCATAAAAAAGTTAATTTTTACCCATAAAAAAGTTAAATAAATTAGATAATTATGAATGACAATAATGACAACTCAAGATGTCAGTTTTGGCATTCGATGTAAGAATTGAGTCCAATAACGAATGACATTGACAATTGACACATAATTTTTTTATAATTTTATTGTTATTTCGATACTAAAAATCTTGAGTTCAATTAATAAGCTGTTGGTTATTTGAAATTTAGATAAAGTTATTGTGCTGGTTCTGGCCAGATGACCAAAAACAAAGCTACTGTTAGAAGTGTTGAGAGAAGTGAGAGTTAAGATTTTAGTTTAGAAGAAATTTATGATAATTGTAGTAAGCTAAAAAAAGTCATTAGTTCACAAAAAATAATATTTTTTTTATTTTCTCTATCTGGTAATCTCATACCTGGTAATAAGGTTCAACGTTGCCAAGCAAACATAAAGGACCCGACAGTTTATTGGAAATTCCGAAAGTTTTCTTTTTCTTTAACTTTTACAAGTTAAATTTCAAACCGACTTGACGTTTAAACTCCAGATCTGACCTAAATTTTATTGTTTATCGTTCAAAATCTTTTGTTTTTCTTCAAACTAAAGTTTAAACTGAACTTGTAATTGTAATATGCTAAAAATTAAATATAACTGAAATTAAATGTAACTGCTTACCCCAGCAAATTGTTATATAAAAAATTTAAAGCTTAAGCTCCAGATTTGACGTACATTGCATTGTTAATTGTCAAAATCTTTCGTTTAAATTCAAACTAAAGTTTAAACTGAACTTGTAACTGTGGGCCTAAGTACTTAAGTAAAGCACCAGCGTGTATAACACCCTGGTAAAAACTTAGTTAAAACTCTTTAGTTTTATATCCTACTAAAACTATAAGTACTAACCATTGATTGGTTACAAGAAGGTTTTACAGCAAGAATCTTGTACCCCTCTTAAAACCGTTTGCTCCATTTGTAATAACTGTGAAATCCTCAATATTATTTGTTTAAAAAATATTATGCTTAAAACTCCGTTACAGCTGCCAATGAAGTTAAGTGTTATTAGTTTTATTAAGCTGTTTTATATTTTATGAGTACCATCAAAACCTATCAGTATATGTGCTGTTCTTGTTAAGCAAAAGTTAGTTTGCTACAGCATATATCAATATGGTAACACATACAGGGTGATTCATGTTATTCGACACGGAAGATTATGGCTAAACTTTTAGATTTTAAAAAAGTTTTGTAAATGGAATGGATGGGGGTCTATTGGAAGTACATTTTACAAATTATTGTCATTGTATACAGGTGGTCCCAAAAGTATAAAATTGATTAAAGTTTTAGTTTTTTTAAATGAAACACCTAGTATATTAATGTATATATATATAACATCTTTATTTCCAGCGAAATAGGCTATCGACCATTTGGTCTTTCTGCCCATGTTATAATATTACACAAATGAATTCCATATACAAATATTACAAACTTAGGGAAAGGAAGAAAAGCGACTCATTTCTGAGCTTGGCCTCTCTACGTTTGGAAATGTTCCATTAGGGTGGTTCTAGGGAAAACGAAGCGGGACTGTCTATTTTGTCTTGTTAAGCAAAGTGGGTTCAGTAGAGTCATATTGTGTGGGTTGTTTTTCCATTTAGTCTGAAGTTGTATCAGTCTTTCACTTATTTTTGTCATGTGTGTGCGTTCGTAGAGTAGTTGGTTGGAAGGATTGTGCAGCGGGTTTTCGGGGTGTCTTATCTTGGTTATCATTCTTAATGCGATTTGTTCTGTTGTTTGTGTGTATTGTTTAGTTTTCTCTGACGCATTTGTTCTTAGCACGTGTCCATAGTCTAACAGTGGTCTGCAAATGGATTTGTATATTTTTATAGCCGTTTTTGTGCTAATTCCTTTGTTTTTGTATGTCAGGGATCGAAAGTGTTTTGTCCTTTTAATAATTTCCACTCTAGTATTTCGTACGTGTTTAGTAAATTTTAATTTTTCGTCGATAGTTACTCCCAAGTGACATATGTCGTTTTTTGGTTCGGTTGTGTGACCGTCTGCTGTTATTGTTGGGGAGTCTGCTTTAATTTGGTGGTTTGAAAGAAGGAGTTGGTTTTTTGTGGCATTTGATGTTAGTCTCCATTTGTAGAACCAGGCCATTGTGTCGTTCGTTAGTGTCTGCAGTCTTTCAACTGCCTTTTTAGTGGTCTTGTCGTGTACAATGAGGGCTGTGTCGTCTGCGTATTGTAGTATATAAGCTGTTTTGTCTAGGTGGTCTCTATCGGGAAGATGATAGTTGTATATATCATGGCAATACACGTTATAAAGCAAGGGTGAAAGCGGCGAACCCTGAGGGAGTCCTTGTTTAGGAGAAAAAGGGAAAGAAAGAGTGTTATCAATTCGCACTTCTAGTTGTCTGTTTTCAAGTAGGTTTTTAATAGTATAAAGTAAGTATTTTGGTGTTTGAAGTTGGTGAAGTTTGTACAGGAGACCCCTGTGCCAGACGCTGTCAAAGGCCTTGTTAATATCCATAAATAGACTTGCTATTTTTCTACCGTTTAGGTGTGTTGTTTGTATGTTGTTAGTCAGAACAAAAAGTGGGTGGATAGTCGAGTGTTTCGTCTTAAATCCAAATTGGTATATTGGAATATATTTGCCGATCAGTTCTTTAATTCTTTTTTTAATTATGTGTTCAAATAATTTACTTAACACTGGGAGTAATGTAATAGGTCTATAGTTTTGTGTTAGTGTGTTATCTAAACCATTTTTTGGAATGGGTATTATTATTCCATTTTTCCATGTCCTTGGAATATTGTTATTTATAATACAGTCGTTCAGTTGGTGAAGTATGTACGCGTGGGTTTCTGGGGTTAGGTTTCTAAGTATTTTACCCTTTATTTTGTCTTTTCCCGGTGCTGTATCTTTGATTTTAGTCAGTGCCTCGTCATATTCCGTGTCTGTAATTAGTGTGTATGGGTGGTCAGGTTAGTCAGATTGTTGTGTAAAGTAGTTGTCGTACCAGTCATTTACAAGATTCCAGTTGTCTGCATCAAATTTAGGATTTGTTGACGCACTGAAAGCCCCCTGGAAATGTCTGGCAAAGGCGTCCGCTTTGTCTTTGTCTGTACATCGTTCTGTTCCGTTTTCGTTAATCATACCAGTGGCGTTGTTTTTTTTTTGTAGCGTGAAATTTTCTTTATTTTTTGCCAATACGTTTTTCCTTGCTCTTTTTCGATTTCTTGGCATGCCTCCAGCCATTTATCTTGTCGATATTGGTCCATCATCGTCTTTATGTTTCTGTTCAGTTGGTTTTGATTTTCGCTCCTGGAGCGGCACTCTGTAACTTTTATTTTTAAGGAAGTCGATAAAGATAAGCAAGCGAGAAGATCGCTGTCCATGAAATTAGCGGTATCCTATAAGTGAATATCTATGGGGTCCGCCACAGTTCGGCCATTTTCGTAGTCTACGTTCGGATAGAGATTGCAGAATTAATCGTCATGAAAACATGGACAAATTTAAATGTAACGTTTCTAGGTTGTGACCCTACCTCACCCTGAGACTATCTTCGTCTTTCAATTCTGAATTGAGAGGATGAAGGATGGAAATAATCTGAAACCCGTCATCCAAAAACGCTAATAAAAAGAAAAACGTTAACCAGCACAAAGATTTCTTGTAAACGAAATCGAAAACATTGAGCGAATGCACGCAACTAGATTGGAAAAAAGGGTAATGAGAAGTGATAGTGATCCTTTTAGTTTACATGATCGACGCTTTATTGAACTTTTTCGATTAAATAAGGATCTAGTCTCTTATTTATTCACGCAGCTAGTGCCCCACATGGATCATGAACAAAGATGCACAAGAATCCCTCGTCAAATACGAATTCTAACGGCGTTACGCTTTTTTGCAATTGGCAATTATCAAAGAGGTATGTATAATAGTTTAAATCAGATTGTTGTTGTTGTGGTCAATATATGTATGAGTAAACTTTAGATAGGTACCTCTCTACATTCATACATTCTAAATTTAAAACTATTTACACAATTTTGCAAAAAACAAGTTCAATAAAAGAAAGAATTCTAGTGGTTTTTGGCAAAAGATTATACTTTAGGGCAGGTTCATTACAACCTATGTAAACAAAATAATTATATGTTTCATTCAATAAGCATGCATTAGTGAGAATGGAAAAGGTATGATGCAACTCCTGGATACTGTTATTCAGACTCTACCTACCTACTTATGTATAAACTGCAGCAACAACAGGTTTTATTTTAAAGCTTTAAAAATTATTTGTTTTTAGGTATTGGAGAAGAATTTTTGTTGTCCTCGAGCCAACAAGCAGTAAGTCGTTGTATTAATGAGGTTGCTAATTGCATCACAACACATATGGGTCCTGAATGGGTTAAATTTCCTTTTGACCTACAGTCAAAAAATGATATAAAGGGGGGTTTCATGGAAAAAGCTGGTTTTCCAGGCATAATTGGTTGCATTGATTGCACACACATTGCAATATTGGGACCATCACATGAGGAGCATAACTATGTAAACCGAAAGGGTTACCATTCAAAAAATGTGCAACTAGTTTGCAGCTATAACTTACAAATTTTAAATGTAAATGCGAAATACCCTGGTTCTGTAAATGATGCTTTTATTTGGAGAGCTTCGCAATTAAGGCATGTATTGGAGCAAGACTATAACAGAGGTAAGTAAAAAGCATTTTATTAGTATTGAATAGTACTTATATAAGTAATTTTATAGGTGAAAGAAACCAATGGTTGCTTGGAGATTCAGGGTATCCATTGGAACCTTGGTTGCTAACCCCATTTGAAAACCCCGAACAAAATACACCTGAGGGCCGGTATAATCGTGCACACAAACTCACTAGAAGCATAATTGAACGCTGCAATGGGCGCTTGAAATTGGTTTTTAGGTGCCTACTAGGAGAGAGAAAGTTAAGATGCAGCCCTGAAAAATTTGGCGTAATTGTCAATGCTTGTGTTGTATTACATAATTTACTGCTTAGGGCAGGAGTTGAATATGATGACATTGATTTCAATGTAATTGGCGAAGATGGAAATAATTACCCCCATGCCAACTACCCAGTATTGAATGAAGCTAGGCAAACAAGACAGCAAGTTGTAAATAGATATTTTACCAATGTGTAATTTTGTGTTTATTTGCCAGAGCCTTTTTTATAAACAAGTACCTAATAAAATTTTCAAGTTTGATTTGTGGCTCAGTTTAACTCGACTGGTATTTGACCCTGCCAATTTAAAATGCATTGCTGTATACATAATAAATATTGTTAAACATTTCACAATTTTTTGTACATCTGTCTAATGAAATCAATTTCCCACAAATTAACATCAACAGTAAAAAATCTAATTTTGCACTTTTTATTAATCACAGTAAACAACAAAATTAATATTACCTCTATCATACTTTTCATTCCATAACAAAACTAAACATCATCTAGTAACTCAAATATATAAGGTCTCTTTCAGTACCTAAACAGTAAACATAACATGAAGTATGATATAAACTTAACGAAATATTTTAACTTAATGAAACGTAAATAAATATGGAGACATTCAATAAATGACTTATTTTTTTTTTATTTAAGAAAAAAGAAAACTACTTAGAACTTAATTCTAATAATCTTCAGTAGGTATCAAAATTCTCAATATTGCCTTTCAGTAACACAATGTGGACAAGAATTTACTTTCTCAAGGAATGCCTCCTGACTATCTGCTATTCTAGCAATATTTGCATTGATGCCCTTTAAAACTTCCATATTTTCTTGATGCATTCTTAACAAGGTAATATCATCTCCCTTTCTGTTTCTTCTATTTCCAACATTTCTTGCTTTGGTTTTATGATGCTCATTTTGTGTAACCAATTTTCGTTTCTTATTTTCATTGCCATCAAAAGAAACATCTTTTTGTTCAGAGGAACCATAATTTTGCTCACTTGCCATTAACATGGTAGCTGATGTGGAGGGTGTGGGAATAATTATTGTATGGGGAACGGTTTGTGGTTTGTTAATAAAAACAAGCTCAGGGCATTTTAGTGGTGCTTGAATTTGGGGATTCTCTTTCAAGACTGAAGGAGAATCATATGTTGCATCTTTGTTCTGGTCATGAATGGCATCATTTCCCTAATGATTATGTTTCAATAAAAGCAATATGAAAATATACAGGGTGTTCCAAAATTGTTGGTCAACAATGATAGAGCATAGGTATAGAAGACTCCAAAATAAGGGGGTAATAGTATATTATATATTATAACATTTGATCACAGTAACATTACTAACCTTTTTTATGCATAGGTAAATAATAGGCAAATGTGCTTTTTCATTAAAAGCGAATAACTCCCAGATTTTCCATCTTGAAAAACCCCAGAGTAGTAAATTTGAAAACTAGGTTTAATAATAATGACCAAAAGTTGATTTTCCAAATTCAACTTTGCTACCTCTCTTCTCTGTAACTATCAACTTTTGGATTAAGGCATATATGCTGCAATCATCATATTTTGATCTCATTAAATTACGGAAACTCTGTGTACCTGCACGGAATATTGGAACACCCTGACATAAAGTACTTGCCTTATTGTGAGATCTATGCTCTTGCTCTATCACTATTGATCAACAATTTCGGGACATCCTGTATGTAAAAGAATCGGCTGGTAGTTGGTAGTTATTAAAATACTTACAAATCCTAATTCAGATGTGGCATCTCCTTCTACCACAGTCCACCCAATTATTCCCATAAGTTTTTCTTCAATATGAGATAAACTTGGTAAAGGTCCTCCTCCACCTGTTCTATTTAAATTAAGCTTCAAATTTTGTGCCTTTACTTTGACCTTACTTTTCCATTTACTGAATGCCTTCAAATGTAATTTACAGAGGTAGAAATGCAGATGTACATGTAACGGCTGTATAAAACTCACTTCTATCCATTTTTCAGTGGTTTTTGAGCCATAACCCATACTATTTAGTTGGGTAGCTACTTGTTCCCACAAGCTTTTATAATTATGTCTAGCATCCAGTCCAACAAACGATTTAGTTACCATTTCCGGGTGTTCCAACAAAAAGTCGACTAGTGCTTCCCATTGGTTGGGGTTCGTTTTTGTGGCCCGCACAGACATGTTTCTATAAACTATTGTATTAATTTAACAACAATTTATTTGAAATAGGTGTAACAATGAAATGCTTGTGTACTTACAATTTATTATTATTTTGCAGTTTGCAATCCGATATTCCACTATAATTATCCGGAAACTAAACAAATAACGAACATTTTTTAAAATAAAAATAATGTCAAGAAGAACATAACCTCTTTTCTCCTTTCGTTTTTCATTGGAGGGAGAAAAGAAATATTCAATAAGCAATAGAATAAGACAGAATGATCTGTCTCTTCGATAGAAAGATGTCTCGAGCTGTCGTTACAAATCTCTTCCCTATCGCTGTTCGGATCATGTTCGGGTAGTCGCGAAAACGACCGAAGCCACTTATAGAGTACAAAATAGGGAACAGAAGGAAATCTCTATCGCTATTTCCTTACAGAGTGCCGCTCCTGGTGTTGAGTCTCTATTCTCTGGCATTAAAAATGTCGGAGGCGTATGTTGCTTTACAAAGTCGGAGTTTTCTATAAAGGTGTTTAGCTGTGTCGTTTTCTGTCTGTTGAGGTTGAGATCTCCGATAATTATTGCGTATTTGTAGAGGCATGCTTTAGTCAGTATGTTTTGTTCTATGTTGGCGAATGGATGTATGTATACTAGGAAAACATGAATGTTGTCATTTCTGTATGGAATGGTAAAATGAAGGCAGTCGTTTAAAGGGTTGTTAAGAGCAGGTGGATTTGCTTTGCCTAGTTTTGCTTTTGGTTTGAGTAAGACCGTTGCCCCTCCTCCTGCATTATTTATCGTGTTGCCGTGCTTGCAGATATAATGCCAGTCTCTGTATGTCTGTGTCTGTCCCAGTTTGGTTTTAGTTTCTACGAACATGCAGCAGTCAATGTCATTACGTTCTATGTAGTTGTAAATCAGATGTTTTTTGCGGTTTAGTCCGTTGATATTGGCATAAAGTAATTTTAACGTGAATTTTCTATGTTTGTGATTGTTTGTTTTAGTTGGTCTTGGGGTTCTGTGTGGGAGTTTGTGTTTGGTAGGAGCAGGTCAATCATTAATATATACATATGAGTGCCAAAGAAAACGACCGAGGTGTCAATGTTGAAGTCATTCTCAAAGCTGAAGGCATTTTTTTTAATAGCTCTTCCCTGTTTGTATTGCTTGTTTTGTTCAGTTGATGCTTGTATTTGTTTATTATATAGTCGTGAGTTGTTATAGGCAAATGAATTCTACTTCCCTCCGTTATTGATTTTGGTCGATTTCTTGTTAAGGCATTTGATTTTAACATTGGGAATACCCTCAATTGGAGCGGCAGGTCTGTTGGGGCACTTCATACTCCATGCTGCGTGATCTTCTGATTTGCAGCTGGCACATTTTATGGGGAGCGGTGATTTGCATGAAGACGTTGTGTGTGGTCCTTGACATCTGTTGCATTTCGTTGGGCTCTTGCAGTCTTCTGTACGATGGTCGAATAGGTTACATCGGTTGCATGGAGCAGGAATAGGAGCCGGTGGCTTACTTTCCACGATTTTAAATATTCTGCCTAGAAAGTAGATGGTACGGTCGTTTATCAGTCTTTCATAAGTGTTCAGGGCCCCTGTTATTAATCTCATCATCAGTGTTGGTGTTCCTCTCTGTCTTGAGATAATTCTCTTACAAAATCTAATTCGAAGACCCAACTTTTCCAAGTTTTTTAAAAACATGTCGTCTGTTATTTCTAGATCGACACCCGTAGCAACAACAGAGTAGGAAGGTAATATCTGGCGGTTTAAGTTTGTCCCGTGTGCTGTTGTATTGTTGTTAAGGTGCAATTTGAAAGATGTTACTATTTTGTTTCTAGTGAGCAGTTGCAACGTTTCGGTGGCTTTGTTCTCGTCGTTTGTTTTAACAAGAAATTTTTTTTCCTGTTTTATAATAATGTCTTTGTTGTGCTTGTTAAGTTCATCCCATTTTAGGGCAAACTCCACTCTTGATGTTGTGTTGGTTGTAAAGATGGTAAATGGGTGGGAAAATGTTGGACGGAGATGTTGTTTTGTCTTGGATGTTGTTGCATTTGTTGTTGTTCCCTCCCTGTTGCCACTAGTTGTGGGACAATCCAGTGCTGGTCTTTTTGTTTCGCTGGTTGGTGTAGTAGGAGTTGTGGGTGTAGAATTGGGCCTTCTTCCCCTCTTCCTTGTTTTTGGTTTCAGAAAGGCCCCCTCCTGGGAGTTCTGGTCCGATTCGGACTCTTGCAAACTCCCAAGAAACATCTTGGTTTCGAGCGGCCCCTGTATTTTTCAGCGGTATACGACGGACAAAGCGTGTTTAAATTCTTTGAATTCCTTTGGTGTTTATAGGTTCAAGTCGACAAAAAAATGTTTTTAAAACTTCGCACTAGACACGTCTTATCTGCACAGAGGTTCGATCGATCATTAATGTATTTTCGGTACCTACGGACAAAAGTAAAGGTAGTTTTATTAAGGTTCAATCAAATTAAAGTTTAAAATCTCAGCACTTGGTTTCTTTTCAACCACCAAAATTGGCTGGTACATTTAGTAGTTTCCTATCAAAAACTATTAAACATTCCTATAGCTTGGTCTTTGCATTTTCTTGAAAAATTGATTTTTTCTGAATTTGCGCTGACATAAACGAATGTAGTAATCTAATTTACCTGTTCAGGTCTATTCAGGTGTTACCTGATTTTGACAAAGTAAAATTTATTGCCATTTCTAGTTGTCACATATTAATTTAAAGTTAAATATTTTTTTACTGTTATAATTGGTGGTTAACAGGGAGTCTTTTATTTAATCAAAATGCTGGTTTACACAACAGAAGAACGAGTCGATATGATCTTCATTCTAGGAGGATGCTTGCAAAATTGTCTTTCAGCATCAAGGGTTTATGCTGAAAGGTTTCCTGACCGAACTCGACCGAATAGAGCCGTTTTTGAAAGACTGTTGGTTCAATTTAGGCAAACTGGTAGTGTTCAGTATGAAACGACTGCCAAAACGAGACCAGTAACATTAGCCGTTATTGGCTCTGTAGTTGAAAATCCCCATGTCGGACAACGAGAAATTGCACAAAACTTAAATATTAGCCAAGCAAGCGTATTAAGGATTCTTCAAAAACATAAATATCACGATTATAAGATACAACTACATCAAGAACTCTCCGATAACGATTTTCGCCAACGAGTGGAATTTTGTATGTGGGTGTTAGAAAAAGTTGGAGAACAAGAAGATTTTTTTGAATCAGTTCTATTTAGTGATGAGTGTACTTATCATAACGATGGTTCTTTTACCGAAACAATTTTCATTATTATTCTGATTTTAACCCCCCATGAATTTAGAGTTATTAATAACCAACATAGGTGATCAGCTAAATGTATGGGGGGGGGGGGGTATAATGGGACAGTATGTGATTGGACCTTATTTTTTTGACGAACATTTAAACGGAATGTCGTTTCTAATTTTTTTGAGAAATCAGCTTCCAATTTTACTGGAAGAAGTTCCTCTAGATATAAGAACAACCATGTGGCTGCAAATGGAAGGGGCACCTGCTCATTATCATCGTGAAGTCCGGGAGTTCTTAAATGTTTGTTTCCAAAATCGATGGATTGGAAGGAATGGAGCACAACATTGGCCACCAAGGTCCCCTGACATAACGCCTCCCGATTTCTTTTTTAGGGGATATGTGAAAGGAATCGTGTATAATACGCCACCAACCACAAAAGAAAATATGAAGGAACGAATCATAGAGGCCTTCAGAAGCATAACTCCCTATATGTTACGCAATGTGAGTGAAGGATTTAAAAACAGAATACGTTTGTGTTTAGAATCAGACGGTCGTCATTTTGAACAAATTTTATAACTGTTTGTTTTTGTTTGTTTTACTCTTATGTTGACTTGTTATTTATTGTATTTCAAATTGCCACTATTATTGCACTTAATTTTTTTGTAATAGAGATGCTAAATTTTATAAGAACTCTTGTAATATAATGTTTTATTGTTTTATTTGATATTTTATGCTAAATAAAGGCAATTTAACATTCAGATGACTGCTAAATAATCTTCATGATCATAATTTTGTAACTTATAAATTAATATCTGACAAATACGGGGCGTTCATTAGAAGAAAGAAAACTTCGCGTATTTGGTTGTGAAATGTCAAAGAAAAAGAATGGAGAAACAAAAGTCCATTTACTTTCATTATGCCATCCTTTTCTGTCAAAATTTTATAGCCTCCAAATGAAGTTTTCTAGTGAACACCTAGTACTAATAATAATAAATTTCGCTTTCCCAAAAACAGGTATTGTAACAGGTAAAGTAGATTACGTAATTCGTTTATGGCAGCTTAAATTCAGAAAAAAATCAAGTTTTCCAGAAAACGCAAAGACCAAGCTACAGAAATGTTTAATAGTTTTGATAGGAAACTAAATTCTGCATCTAATGATACTATAAAATACGGGGTGTCTAATTTAAATTAAACGAGTTATTACTGTTAGAAGTTTGCAATAATTTGGTGTTCATTTATTGACATTCGGTGCACAGTAGTTAATATTTAATACACACCGCAAAAAGTCCAATGTACTTGAATACCATGTACCAAAAAAAACCAAGTGCTGAGTGCCATTTTCACAAAATCACGAATATCTGAAAAATGGTACGGTTTATATCCATAAATCTTAATAAAACTACCTTTACTTTTGACCGTAGATACCGAAAATACATTAATATACTAGGTGTCTCATTTAAAAAAATACAACTTTAATCAATTTTATACTTTTGGGACCACCTGTGTACAATGACAATCATTTTAAAATGTACTTCCAATAGACCCCCATCCATTCCATATATAAAACTTTTTCAAAATCTAAAAGTTTTGCCATAATCTTCCTTGTCGAATAACGTGAATCACCCTGAATATCAACAAAACAAGACCAAGAAAAGAGCATAACAAAGACCAAAATTTAACTTTGCAATAACAAAGCCAATACTGATCCCTCAGGAACACCCTTGTGCTGGTCTTGTTGCCTTTATCACTTTAATGTATGGGGACGTTATCACATAACTATCTAAATCTCGTTACGTACGTTATCACATTTTCTGAACTCGGTGGCGGTTACAACAACTGGTCGGTAATTAAACCACCGCATATTAAGAGAAAAATCAGTGTAAGAAAATGTAAGAAGTCGAGGCACGTTTTATTATATTGAGCTTTAAATTTTTTTAACTCCGCCTGGGCATCTCTGGGTGAATTGAGTAGCTCAGATGGTGTCACTGCAGGTTCCAAGCCCGGATAAAGGAGGAAGGTTGGAGGGCGGGGCTAGCAACCTCCATAAAACAACCACTATGCTCATAGAACCCAAGCATTGTCTCCGAATAGGACCGACGCAATGTGGACGACATAAGCGAGAACAAGGAAAATGAGACGTAATAAACACCATTCAGTGGAAAAGATCAGAAAATCATACTAGAACTACAGTATCATAAAATAGACATATGTGCCACATCCGAAACGAAAAATAGAGAAAAAGAAACAGAATAATATGATGACTACTTTCTGATTTACTCAGGCAAACCAAAAGACACAATGGCAGCGTCGGGAGTTGGAATGCTGATCATCCAAAAATTCAGGGACCCCATAATCGAAATTAAGTATTTTCTGCATCTTACATTGTCATGGAATTTACCCTGTATAACATCGATGGCAATTGTCGTTTACTTATCGTCAAAACAGATACAGTAAATGCAGAATTGGAAGGTGATAACTAAAATCGACAATTTGAAAGCCAATAAGATCGCTTGACGTGTTTTTTTTTAACCAATACAGTCAAACTAATTACTAACTGGAATTTTTAGTCGCAATTGTCTCCAATAAGCTTTAAGATTTTGTCAAATTGAAGTTGCGTCGTTGTCAATTTTCAATACGTGTATCAACATTTTAAGTGGATTAAAGAGTAAAAGAATTCCAATATGCCGTAAATAATCGACAAGAAAATTCGATTATTTATAAAAAAGAGCTTGCCAAAAGAAGATTTGCAAAATTTTTGTGGTAAGTACCCATACAAGTATAAATTTTTCTTGTATTGGCTGTAGGACCTATGTGAGGACTGGAAATACTACTAAATGTCTTCATTCATAAGCTGTTAATAATGGTTTAATTATGAAAGTATTATGTACTATAGTTAATTGCTTTTTGTAGTTTTACTTAATATAGGATAGAGAAATTCAACAGTAACCAGCAATTATCAACCAGGATATGCAAAGCAAAATAACTTATGTAGATACCAGCATCCCCGACACACGAAAACGTCTACACGACAGTACTACAGTTCACATGTCAGTTAACTCACTGCCACCTAGACCATAAGGCCGTGAAGCAGAAGCTGTGACGTCACAGTCGTGGTCCAAGGCCACTAGTGTGAGACCATTTGCATTGTATGGATTTCAAATATTTTTTTCGACTTTGCGACTAATATTATTCATTTTGTATTCATAATTTTGTTTCTATAAATTGTGCCGGACTTTAGGACATTTCTTGCAGCTAGTGCTGCATTTAGACTAACAACAAGTGCTTTAAAAGTGTTGAAAATTTCTCAAACGTGGTTGGGTGTCACGGTGCGAAATCAATGTAAACAGGTCTAGCAAATCCGTTGTTTGGTTTCAAAGGAATGAGGGTGTGAAGAAAAAATGGATGTAAGCTAATCTATATCTGAAGAAAATAGTAGGGTAAGTTAAAATACAGAGTACCTACATAGTTTCATAAAAAAAAGTTAGGTTAACCCTCAGTGACTCATCCTGATTCCTGAATTTGAAAAAGGCCAGACTAAAGTCTATAAACTAGAACAGTAAACTTGCCAGTAGGCAAGTATAGAGGGTTGCATTTAACTTTTTAATATATACCTATTAAGAATGTAGCTTTTTTTTCCCAAGAGTTATTTCACCCAGAGCAAAGAATGCAAAAAGATTTTCTAATCATTTATATTCTTTTATACAAAACCCTAGCTCCTTTAAGTAACACCCTGTTACAAATTTCAAAATTTGTTACATAAACAGATTTATTTGCTCTCAACGTATTCCTATATAGACCATGTATTACATTTACTCGGTTAGGTACACTGCATGGACCAAACATTTGGTCCAAGTATCAAATGATGTCACTGTGGTGTAAACACTGGGAATCAAATATTTGGTTCAGAGTAAAGGAGGTAGATCAAACAGTCTTTTTTATGGTGTAAACACTTTAGCCCCAAATTGGATTCTGGAATTGGATTGCAGTTTCCGAAAAGGGCTAAAGCTTCCATTTATAACTAAAACAGCTGTTCTTTGACAAACTTTGATTCAAGTTGATTAGGTACTCAATTTGTTCCTTGGTCTAATTTGGTCCATGTGGTGTAAATGTACTACATGACAAGATCAAACTCAGTAAACTTCATATTTCTGTTAAAAATTTAGGAATTATCTTTAGGAATTACATTATCTTTTAACTGTTAATTTTCTTAAAGGAATAAGCAAGAGATCATCATATACCTACCATTTATACCTAAAACTTGATGTCCTGCATAGAACTTCTTTAGTGAGGTCTTCACAGTCAAAATGGTAGAAACTCAATAGTAGTTGGAAAGTGACAGTGTCCAGAAAGTACCTACCTACTTACTTCCACAAACAGAGATGTATCGAGCCTACTTCCTCCCTACTTCGAGAGGATTTGAGTGCTAGTGTGTGTAGTAACAGCAAGGACTCAAAGTAATAAAAACTGTATGCAGTGATATGTGTTGAAAGTGCAAAATGTTTTAATCTGCAGGAAGTTGTTTTTTTTTCTATTTATAGGTAATTAAATAAGATTAAATTGCCAACAACTTTTCGTTGTAGTAAATCCCGGGTTATTCAACTTATTATTAGTCATAGTCGTAATCATATTCCTAATTTTCATCCATTATAACCCATAAACAAGCCTTGCCATGGATATTTTGTTTACATGGGTTGTAATGGGTGAAAATTGAGAATACAATTATTATGACTACAACTAAGAAGTTGGATAAACCCACACAAATAAAACATGTTTTGATTATTACAACATTTGGCCCTTAGCAATCAAAAATAAAACAGTTAATTCAAGAAACATACGTTTTTTATTTAGAAGGTATAGCTTATACAACAATGCATCCAAGCCACAGCAGCTTGATACTGTAAAAGAGTGTAAAAAAGACTTAACAAAAATATGAATTAATGTTACAGAAGACAAAAATGTTGACATCATTATCTTATTATCATCTGCTTTTCCTAGGAATATGACTGGCATGGTACAAGTTCATTTCTTAACTCAATAAATAAAAGTATCCCTTCAAGGGATCTGTTTCATACTCAGAGATTTAATAGTTAAATGGAGACTATATAATTTAAAAGCATAAGTTAAGTGTGTAATAAGTTCTTACCACAGATCAATTTTGGAATGTTCAAAGGGGCTTGCAAAGTCTGATCTGTTTCTTCATTATAAAAAATAAACTTTTTCTGTACTTCATCCTTGCGAAAATGCACCTCACATACTTAAAACACCAGTTTTCTACAAAGTTCATGGAATTCATGCTTTGTTAATAAATAATAATAACCTAACTTACCCTAAAATTCTTGTTACTTATTTATGTATAAATGTACCCTACTATGTCCTCCAGGCACAAAATCTTCTCTTTTAAAGGCTCTAATCCATTTTTCCTCTTAAATCTTCATCCCTGGGAAACCAAAAAACCGATTTTTTAGGTCCATTTTTTATTTTGTGTTGCACCCCGACACAACACCGGTAAGGCATTTTCACAGTTTTTAAACAGTAAAATGCATAGTTCCGAATTTAGCACAAACTTTAATACGTTTCCTAAAGTCCAGTAATGTTCACAAAAACAAAATTCGCATTAAAAACAGAATAATCACAGTAAAATCACGTAAAATATACAAGAAATCATTTGAAATCCATCCATTTCAAATGGTGACCTTGGACCACGACTGTGACGTCACAGACTCTGCTTCACGGCCTTATAGTCTAGGTGGCAGTGGTTAACTCCGCTCCTCGGCCCTCGCACAAATTCATTTTCAACTGCCACCTATTGAAGGGCTGAACGTCAGACTTGAAACCCTGAGACGCAAGCTCATTCAGAAAAGCTGAAGGTCTCCTGACCCGCGATGATTAGCTGCAAAGCGACTCACATCCAGAAAATGTCCAGGAATAGAAGGCTACTAACACTAATACCAAAAAGCGTTTCAAATTTAAATTGCCCCGTTAGGGGGGTGCCAAGAAGCGCTTTGATACACGACCTGCAAGGAAAGGACTTATTACCAGGTACCTACTCATTAATTATTTTGCAAAACTCTAATTTTTTATATACGAGTACGTTCACTCAGTGCCACTGCGCTATTATTTACTGAAACCTTAGTTTTGCAAATAACAAATTGTATAGGGTTCCAAAAACTATTCTATCAAATGTGATAAAGATCGTACTTATTCTACTCGCTTTGGTAAAGATAAAAATGTTTAGTAGCACTTCCAGTTTAATATAAACAAAGAGAATTATTGAATCTTATTTTTTAAATAGATGGGTTTTCAATATACTTTTACATGTTCTTTATTTTTAGGTGAGTACCAACTACAACTGTACAAAACATTATCTAAGAACACGCCCCCGACAAGAATGAAGCCGACCACGAGATACCAGTAATAGGTAGAGGTAAAAAAAATAACAATTTTAAAGAACTGAATATAGACGACTAAAATGTATCACTATAGGAAATAACTGCCGATTAAATCATTGTTTTACTACTTACAATCATTTATTTTTCCCTCAGAATTTTACTGTTGAACATCATATAGCTATATTATGTAAATAATGTTAATACCTCGTGGTAAATTTTAAAACTGTAAAATTTCACTTTTTGGAACTCTCAATATACGTAAAAAGAAGTAGCATCACGAATTTCAATACCTTAGTATATATTATATTATGATGAATGATATTAAGCTTAGAGTTTTGGAATTGAATGAAAAGTAGCGAAAAGTGAAGAAAAGTTTTATATTAATTTATTGCTAATAACCGCACAAAGTTCAGTAATTAAATTTACCGTTAAAATCACATAAATTAGTTATCGCAAGAGTTAATAACTATGAATTTTGTTTCCTTAAAATCTGGAATAATTGGAAGAACCTGGCAACTATGAAGGCTTAAGAGTAAACAATATTCATAACCTTGAACCCATTTATCGATCACTGTCGGTGTTAGTTATATATACTGGGTAAAATATGTCAAATTTCCAAGGCTAACGAGATGCAAGAAATACTTTTTTGTTTTTTTTTTTTTTTTTTTTTTTTTTTTTATAGAGGATTGGAGAATCTGCTATACAGACATGAGGGCTTGGCACATGGCGATCGAGGTTTCCCACATAGTGTCAGTTTGGCGTCTTCCCTCCAGGAGCACCGACTGACTAAACTCCATCCCTCTTTTCCCGTTACCGCCTTACGGCATTACTTCAGGGTAAATTTTTCTTGTGTCTCTTCTTCCTCTCTCTTTTTTTTTAATTTACAATCGTTGGTCCATTTCTTGTTTCTTTTTCTCGTCCTCGATTTTTGTTTTCATTGTCACTGTTATGAATTGTTTTATTGCCTCCCAGTTTTTTTTGTTTGACAAAAGTAGTGAAGCGATGTTGTTCGGGCTAATTTGTGTTCCACATTTTACAGCTGTCTTGCGTCGTTCTGTCTCCCATCTTGGGCATTTGAAAACAGTATGTAGTGAGTTGTCTATTTGTGTGAGGTCGCAGTATTCGCAACCTGGGCTTGTCTTCTTTCCTATTCTGTGAAGGTATTCCGCGAATACTCCCTATCCTGTAAATATTTGCGTCATGTAATGGTCTGTCTCTGTCCAGTCTGTAGTTATCCATTTTTCTAGGTCTGTGATGAAAGTCTTTGCTGTTCCTTTGTAGTTATTCCATTCATTACTCCACTCTCTGTGTACTTCATCCTTTATTTCAGCTATCTGAGTTTTATTTTTGTTGTTGTGTAATTGCGTCATTTGCCTTATTTGTAGTTTTATGGGGAGTATCTTTGCTATTGCTAGGAGTGCGGTAGTGGGGGCAGTTCTGTATGCCCTCGTGATTCTTAGAGCTATTTGCCTGTTTGTATTCTCTAGGAGTGCAGCGTAGTATTTATAGGTTGTTATATTTTCCCAGATCGGTGATCCATAGAGGATGATGGATGTCACGGTGCTCATTAGTGCTTTGCGTTGGGTGAATGTTGGTCCGTTTTTTGTTGGTGTGACGCTTGAGAGCATGTTTATTACTGCCTTCGCCTTGTTGCATATGGTTCTTATATGTGTGTGGAATTTAAAGTCCTTGTCAATATTGAGGCCCATGTATTTGATATAGTTCTTTGAGACTATTTGCTTGTCGTCTATGTTTAGTTGAAGTTCTGTCAGATTTCTTCTTCCGTTTAAGATTATTACGTCTGTCTTTTGTACTGCTACTTCAAGCCCCATTTCGTGTAGTAGGTATTTTGTTGTTGTGACTGCCAATTCTGTTCTTGCCTCTAGTGATTCTTTGGTTTTTGCTACTGTTATTATTGAGAGGTCATCAGCGTATGCAACCAAGTGCGTCTCTTCCAGTTGTATTTCCCTGAGTATCCTATTGTAGAAAAGGTTCCACAATAGAGGCCCTATTATTGAGCCCTGCGGGACTCCGCTGCTCATTTTCATTTCCTCGCCGCAGGGGAGAGTAATAGTTCTGTTTTCAAGGTAATCCTGGATAATTTGTTGCAGGTAGCTGCTTACATTTGCCTATTGTAGCGCTTTGATGATGTTTGTCCAGGGGGCTGAGTTAAACGCATTTTTTATATCGATGGTTACCATTGCTGAAAACTTCCTGTTTTTGTACGCTACTTTGTTAACTTCTTGGACAATTTCTTTTACTTTTTGTAGGGCACTTATTGTGCTGCGTCCTTTTCTGAAACCGTATTGGTGTTCGTGGATAAAGTTTTTCTTTTCAAGTTCCGTTTCTAGTCTATCTTTTACTATTTTTTCCAGAATTTTTCCGAGCATACTTATGAGGCATAGGGGTCTATAAGTTTGGATGTCGTTGGGGTTCTTTTGCGGCTTTTCTATCAAAACTAGTTTTGCAGTTTCCATATTTCAGGAAAAGTTCCGGTCGTCACGTATGCATTCATTACATTTACCATATTGTTTACAAAGTATTTATTTTCTATAGCTTTTTTAATTATTTCAGAGGTGATGTGGTCTGGTCCCGGGGCTTTTTTGCTCTTGATGTTTCTTGTTGCTGATATCACTTCCTCTGTAGTTACTATGGGTACTGTGCCATTTTTTATTGTTTTATTGTGCCATCTTCTTGTAGGATGTGAGGGAAACAGTTTGTAAAATTGCTCTATTTGGGTTTCTTTATCTAGAGTTATTTTTGGTTTGATATTTAGTTTAGAGCATGCTATTTTATAGCCCCGTCCCCATATGTCTTGTTCCATTTCGTCCAACAATTTGGTCCAACTTTTTTGTTTTTCACTTTTGATCATTTTTTTCAGTTTTTGCTTAGTTTTTTTTGTACAACTTTTTAATTTCCTCTTTTCCGTTTACGTCAGACGGTGTTGCGTTTATTCTTGTGATGGTTCTTCTGATTTTATTGCACTGTTTTCTTTTCATTGCAATATCTGTTGTCCACCAGTGTGCAGGTCTATAGTTTGAGTTTGGTGATTTTCTTTTTGGGAGTAGTTTATTGCATAAATTTGTTAGGTACTTGGTCAGCTCTTCAGCAGTGTTTAGTTTTGTCTGTGTGTCTTGTTTGAGGTAGTTTTCCATCTTTATTTTGCCCATTTCGTCCAATGTCCACCCTTCCAAGTTTTCTTTGTTGTTCGTTACTTCTTGTTCGGAAAATGTTAATTCATATGTTATGTAAAAATGTCCGCTTAGGCTGTCTATAGCTATATCTATATATATCTTGTTAACTACGTGCCAGTTGCTAATTTTATTACATATTCTGCTTGATGAGGCTGTGATGTCTATTAATGAGGTGCCGTTTGCGTTGGAGAACGTGGGTAAGTTTCCAGTATTTATGGCTGTTAGATTATTTGAGATTAGTAGTTCTTCTAATAGCGGTCCTCTAGGGTTCTGCACCGTTGATCCAAATACCTTTGACTTCGCGTTGAGATCCCCTGCGATTAGAACATCCTTACTGCAATTTTTTATAAAGGTGTCTATTTGGCTCAGAAAGTTTTCAAATGCTTGCAGGGTTTTGTTTGGAGAGAAGTAGCATGAGATGACAATGACTGTGTCGAGTTCAATAGCTACAAATCCGTGATGTCGGGTTATTTTCATCAGCTTTAGTTGTTTGGATGTCCATATGAAGCAGTCGTTGTTTAGGTCATATATGAAGTTTTCCTTTTTCCGATGTGTTGGTTCTTGTCCTAGTATTATGTCTATGTCTTGTTTGTATTTAAATTGCCTAAGTAGGTCTAAGGCGCTATATTTTCTGTCTATGTTTATCTGTAAAATTTTAATTTTTTTGGTTTCGCGTTCTGCAAACATTTTGGCTTTAAATCATTCTACGAGTTTGCCTCATTTCTAAGAATGCCTTCTTATAGAGCGGACATTCGTAACTGTATGTTTTGTGGTTATTATTGTTAGTGCAGTTGAGACATTTCGGTTGTTCTTTGCAGTTTTTGATTTCATGCTGGGTCGAACTACAGTTAAGGCAACTTCGTTCTCTGCGGTCGTTTCTGCAGTTAGG
This sequence comes from Taphrorychus bicolor, assembly GCA_951812265.1. Lineage (NCBI taxonomy): Eukaryota > Metazoa > Arthropoda > Insecta > Coleoptera > Curculionidae > Taphrorychus > Taphrorychus bicolor. The sequence continues at coordinate 7,172,941 of OX638300.1, forward strand.
GGTGATGTGTCCAAATTTATAACAGTTTAAGTATATTACTGGCTTGTTTGTTTCCTCTACTCTACAGTTACTCCATCCTATTCGTATTTTTCCCGTATTGATTAGTATGTTGGCTTTTTCAATTGGTAATTTTGCAAAGGCATAGAGGAGTTTATTTTGGTTAGGTTTTATAGCTAGTTTTAATTTCGCTTTTTTCCTCAGGGGTGATTTTTAGTGTATCGGTAATAGCGTCTTCTACTTCTTGTTGTTCGGTTGTGCTAGTTATATCCTTTATAAACACTGTTTTGTAGTTTTTGGCTATTGATGTGTCCATATCTTTGTCTATGTTTTTTTTTTACTTCTTCAAGGAAAGTCTTCTCTTCATGTCCGTTTTCTTGATATTTGATATGTATCTGTCCTTTGTTGTCGTGTCTAATATTGTGCACTCTTACTCCTATGTCTTGGATTTTGATGTTTTTTCTAATTTTTGACGTTATTTGGGAGTATGTAGCTTCCGAGTTTACTCCTTTTATTATAACTGTGCCTGTTTTCTTGTTTCTAGTTGTTGTCCAATTAAAGGGATCGTTATTTGTAGAAGTACCTGTATTTGTATTGAGTTCTCCGTTTGTGTGTACTCCTTGTTCCTGTGTTATTGGTTTGTACGGAGCTCTTGTAGTTGAATATATTGTCATGTTCATGTCGTGCAATGTTCATGCAAAAAATACTGGAACAGAATATACTGGAAAGCTTGTCCAGGATACCATCGATTTTTACGAACAACTGCAGATGTTGATAAAAATAATACCCTAACATGAAGGCATAATAATAATGGTGTTGCGGGTTTAAAATTACAAGATGCCTGTGGGTTTTGCAAGGGAAAGTTATGAGGGCCAAAATGCACTTTGTTTTAACCTCAAAGTGAAAATCAACAAACAATAACTTAAAAGTAAACAATGACTTGAAGTTTGTTGATTTTTATTGGCATTTGGATTTGACAGAGTGTCAGTTTTACAAGTATTGCTGCAACCAAAAATACACAGAGATGCCATCTCTTGGCAATTGGAGAACTAGATTTTTTATGAGGAGAAAAATTCTTTAATTTTTAAAGGGCTTTTGCCATTTTTGTTTCCTCCTGCCAAGAACAAAGACACCGTAGTGTGCCGCACATTACCTTACTCGATTTACTTTATTTTTGGTGTGAAACCAAGCAGCAGTATTGCTGGATCTTTAGTATTGGAGAAGGAATTCTGAGGCAGAGAAGAGATAAGAAAACGATTGGAGGACTTGTTCCTTCTAACTTTCAGGCCACCCCACATCCAAGGTAAGATTTTTCCCTCATATATATTACTAGCACGTTTATGAATCATTGCCCTCTCTGTGTATTTTATAATTGCCCTCCGGGTTTTAACATTTCATACATTATGCTGCTCATATCTGGTCATGTTTAAGAGAGTAATTCGGTTACACAATTATTTTAATACCTCCATGACGTTGTGAGGACATTTTGCTGTATAATTGACCTACCAAAATGTAAAGCCACAAATGAGTAAAACAATATTTGAGTACCTTTCTTGGCTCTCCCGTCCAGATGTGTGAAGTATTTAATACCGCAGGTTGGATCTTTCACTTATGCCCTGGTATCGAATTTCCCTTAGGCCTGCTGTTGCTGTTGCTATTGCTATTGCTGTTGCTGTTGCTGTAGCTGTTGCTGTTGCTATTGCTATTGCTGTTGCTGTTGCTGTTGCTATTGCTGTTGCTGTTACTGTTGCTGCTGCTGTTGATGTTATTGTTACCGCTGCTGCCGTTGCTGCTACTGCTGTTGTTGCACTAAGCAATTCTGATATCCATCCTTCTACTGCTGCTGCCCCTGCAAGTCCTGCAGCCTTCCTTGCATGAGTTTGCTTCACTCAATGACTGCCAGTTTGCCCCTTTCCCTTCATCCTTAACTAGAGAAGGTGATCTTGATGAGCCACTAGCTGTCACACACCATCGACAGGACACACTCCACACGAGGAACTCGAACACACAGGCACCAACTCCATAACTGTTGTTAACACCACACATAAGGTTGGTCCATTCCATTTTTACACTAACTCCTAGTCACTCAATAGATAACCTCCAAGGGACTACTTTTTGGTGGCAGTAACCTCCATCAGAGGCTTCTGACTCCAGTACTTGTTTTCACAATATATAATTACCAGGTTTATCTAGCAGAAGAGAAATTCAATAAGAAACTTCATTTTTAAAGTGGTCTACCTACCTACTTTTATATTTTGTTTTAATTTGTAAACCAAGGCCAATACGTATTCGCTACGGGTACCCTCGGGTTTGAGTTTGTTGGTAGTTTGCGCTGGAGTAGTAGAGGCTAACTCTGGCACCTCTAATTTCATCGCAGAAAAGTTTAATGTTTGTATACATAGGTACTATAAATGTTGTTGTTGATTATTTCATTTATTTCTGACTTTGTGAAGAGTTTACTTCTTATTTTCTATTAATTAGTATTTGGGAGTGCTTAAGGGTAATAAAGACCAGCTAATTGCCACTACTGACAGTTGATTTCATATCCCGTGTTTGTGTCAACGTCAACTGTCGGGGTTTTACGACCGTACATTATTAGCAGGTGCGTTCGGAACTTCGACCGCCCGACTGGAGACCAACGAGTTCGCGACGTTAGAGTTGCTCGGCTGGCTGCTAAGTTTTCCCGCTTTTGAGTTATAAGGCAATCGCCGTACGGATTTACTAAGGGCGATAAAAGTGGGTGGCGCTCTTTAGGTAACCTTCTGACTATAAACCCACGACCACTCTCCCTGGGTTAGTCCGGCAACAAGTGTCCTATAATCCGTGCGCCGATTGACCCTGGCCAGCTGAGTACCAACCTTGCCACCTTTTCCGTTTGTAACGCTAACAAAACGTTGCAATGGGCGACTTGAACGGGCGAGTAGGGAACGAGGTAATACCTAGTCAAGAATACCCTTGCGAATAGTAGGTGGTTGCATTATACCGTCAGCAGTAATACCGCTTACCGCATATTATACAAAATCACCAGTAAATTTATAGTTCGCCTCACGGTCTGTTAACACCTTCTCGCGATTACACCCAATAATTAATCGAAACGTATTGACACGGCCCTGATTCAAGGCGCGGAATCGCCAACCTGTCAAAAGGTAGCCGGCCAGTTTATTTATCGACCAACCTGAACAAACCGCCGGCTCGGTGACAGATAAATCTGTCTACCGACGATATGTTTATTGTCGTTATTTATTATATATTTCCCCTCTTGCTGCAGTCCAGCGAATATGCGAAGGTTTGATAATATATTTTGCATGATGATTTATCGGCCATTGTTCCTATATGCCATCTTATTTTCTTTAAAATTCGATAACAGACTTGCACAACATCGAGCCTCGCCCCTTTCCAGTAATCCGATCATTATGGAGACAAAGCATAAAAAAAAATTTAATGGGATGAGTCACACAACGAGGCCTCCGAGGGTTTTAGGGATAATCGAAACAAAAACAAATCGTAATGGAGATGTGAGGACAGGCTGCAGGATATTAGTCGGTTCGCAGGAAACGGTACGGAAATTGCTGCGGTTTGGGAAGGGGAACAGGATTGGCCTTAGGGCCTTAGGTCACAACGCATAAACTTTATGCCACGTGTACACAAAATAGACTGTGGTCATTTATTAGTTGAACAATTGAATGTTGACGCGTTTTCTTTTTCAGAAAGAAAACCTACTGGTTTTCCTTTCATTCTTTCATAAATCACCTGTAAAATACCATTTTATTTCCAAAGAAATATGACTACCTTGGCCGCCATGTTTGTTCACCTTGATTATCGTTTCTATGCGATTGTTCTACTTCGAGCTCTATGGTTAGAAATCCTTTGAAATGTGACTTCTTTTGGACGTTGACATGTGTCTATGGGTTGATTAATTATTTTGCTGTCTGTACCGCATTGCCATATTTCACCAATATTTTTACATTCCCATATTTTCTTCATGTGCTCTTTTAATACTTTACCTAAATTTATCTTTTATTTAGCAACAATTGCAGAATTTACATATTTCGCGGTTCTTTTCTTTCCCTCTTTTGACATTTTAATTTCCGCTTTCTGACCAATTCTGAGCCCAGGTGGTAAAGGTAAAAACTTTTGATGGTCCCTTTTCCATCTTGACCACTGTCCAGGGCACATCGGACGTGAGCCTGTCCATAAACGGCTACGGCCTAGCCATGTGGCTATTCTAAAATATTCTCATATTTTGGGGTAAGACTTCCTTTAATTAGTTTAAACTTATCTGAGTCTTTCTTTCTTCAATTATTAGGTCCAAAGTTTGAGTACTAAAACTTAATACCTCCTGTTTTTTTCGGATGTTACAAGTGTCATTCTTTCATCTTGCACGTATGCCGAAATTGGAGCCGTTAGTGACGGTGATGGCTCTTGGGTCTTAAACCCTCTGGGTTTTGAGCGCCTTTGCCGAAAATGGAGCCGTTAATGACGGTGATGGGCCTTAGGTTTTAAACCATCTGGGTTTTGAGCCCTTTTGCCGAAAATTGAGCCGTTAGTGACGGTGATGGCTCTTAGGTTTTAAGCCGTCCAGCATTACCACACATGATCCACTGATCCTCTACCTCAACTAGCAAGAAAACCCTACAAACTGGCCAAGTTCTTCAACTGATAGGAGTAGATTTAATAACCAAGGGTACCTGCACTAACCATAGATAAGAACCAAAGACACCTCTACATAGACATACCGCCTAATAGTAAACCGTGTTGCACTAATTTGGACGCATACTCCTTATCGCCAGAGAAAGTGAGCGTCCAAATCTAAAAACCATCGTTCATGGTGACTGTACTACCCCAATGTACGTATTTTCGCAAATGTTCGGTCGGAAGTCGTCGTTGAGACGAGCGTCGGCATTGCTATCAATGGGCTAGACAATATGTAGGTAAACTTAAAAGTTACGAAAATTAAAATATTTCGTAACTGGAGATGAAAAGTTCGTTTCATCACCAGTTGCAGGTTTCGGTTGTGGCACACCGTTGCTACAGTTTTACAGTATTACGTAAATACACAGTGGTTTAAAAGTAAATATTGAAGTTTAATAATAATATCTCTCTCCAAGTAGGTATTTGTAGTCAAAATTAGAAAAAAATCTTGTATAAAACACGTGACGAAATAGCTATTTATGTAACCAGTCGCGAAAAGTCCGATTTTGTGTAACGAATGAATGAATTTGAATGAGATACACAAAAAAATGCTTTTTTTTTGCCACGACCGAAACCTGCAACTGGTGGTCAAACGAACTTTTCATCACTAGTTACGAAAGATTTTACTTTTCGTAACTAGTTACGAAAAGTAGGACGTTACGTCACTGTCATCAGTATTGAAAAGTGCCACTTTATATGTCAAAATTAGAAAAAGCCTTTTTTGTGTATCTCATTCAAATTGCGGAAACTCGCTGCTATCGTCCCTTAGCTTACAAGTTTTTGAGGTTTAGACAGAAAATTGTTTTGCCTGGTTTAACAACAATTAGAAATTGGATCGGTGATTCCAAATTTAAGCCTGGGTTCATCTTAAAATTTTTCAACAATTTAGAGTTGAAGGTTGGAGCAATGAATAACGGTACCAAAGAGTGCATTGTGGTTTTTGATGAAATGAAAATTAAGAAAAATTTAGATTACTCAAAACTGTTGGATGTGATTGAAGGCTACGAAGTTATGGGAAGTCTCGGTCGTACTGTACAGTTAGGAAGCCAGGTGATGGTTTTCATGCTAAGAGGACTTTACACATCCTGGAAAACGCCATTTGCGTATTTTGTTACCTCGGGACCCATGAAGCATGAAATTTTAAAAAAATCCTTTTAACTGCAATTGATGAAGCGATTTCAATGAGTTTTCAAGTACGTGCAATTACTTGTGAAGAAGGAATAAATAATCAGGCTGCTCTAAAAAATCTTGGTGTTTCCGAAAGCAAACTATATATATCATTGAACGAAAAGTCAGTTTTTTCAATATTTGACCTTCCACATCTATATAAGAACTGGAGAAACAATTGGCTAAAACACGATTTTATATTCGGCGGAAAAAGAGTTTCGTTTAATGGCATTCGCAAAATTTATAAAATTGACAGCAGAAGCAAAACTGGACGAAGCTTAATAAAAATTACTCCCCATCATTTAGACCCTGGGCCGTTCCAGAAAATTAAATGTTCACTTGCACTGCAAATCTTTAGCAGGTCAGTTGCCGCTTCCGTTAGAACTTGCGTTGGTACAGGAGAGTTAAAGAGTGAAACAACCAATAATACAGCAACTTTTATTGAACTAATGAACGATTTATTTGATTGCCTTAATAGCAAAACATTATATACAAAGAATCCGTATAACTGCGTCAGATGAACGATCATTAATTGAAAATACTATTCGAACAGCCAAAAGGAAGCTAAAATTTACATACAAAATAACTCCTAAAGGACATGACAGACCTCCGTGCTCTTTAGGATTGGATCGTACATTGCTGGCAATAATTTCACTATATCACCAAAAAAATCAAGGTTTCAAATGTTTGTTAACGAATCGACTACATCAAGACATTATTGAAAACACATTTGATATTTATAGACAGAGAGGCGGTTATAATCCCCATCCAACAGTGAAAACTTTCTTAACAACTTTTAGGCTCTCCGCAATAATAAATTTAATAACAACTACAGAACAATCAAACTGTGAATTAGATGAAGATAGAAATTTATATCCGCTGCGTCAAGAAACGCAATCCCCTCCGACTAACCTAACTAATAGTATTTCTTTATCAGAAAGTGAAGATGAAAAGCCGTCTACAAGTTTTTCGATTATTTTGCTGAATATGTCGCAAAAACCTGTTTGGACAAATACAAATGTGTTAACTGTGAGTCAATGCTTGTTAGGGACGGAACTATTAATCAACAACAAGACCTTCTTATAGTACAAAAGACCTACAAAATAGGAAACTTGCCGCGAGGAGGACTAATACGACCAACTACTGAATTACTTAATGTAGTAGAAAATTCATTAAAAACAATTAATGAGTTACTTAATAAAACACCACATGTTAATAACATAGTATAACATATTGCATATAACATTTTTAAAAAGACCAATAATGCAAGTAAAGTATTAAAAAGCGAATCATGTAAAGACCATATACAATTTTTAGTTAAGAAAATGATTATCGCTAAGATATTTAAAGAGTGTAAATGGCGTTCCGACATCGACAAAACCCAAAGCTCTAGTCGTAAATTGAAAATATTAAAAAGTTTGTAAATTGAGATATTGACAAGTTATAGGAATCTGATGCATAAGATTTAGTTTTATACTAACGACTGTATATATGTTATGCGTTTATAGTTTGTTATTTTTATTTATTTGTTGTCAAATTTAATGTAATTACAGTGTACTTATATTACCGATACTGAAATTTATGTTACATTGAATTTTTCCTAATATTAGTGAATTAAAAATAATAAACAAGATGGTTTATTAGCAATCGAAAATCACTACATATTGTAGCGAATGAGCGGCACTATAATTTAAAAATATTCTTGATCATACTCACTGCTGGTAGTTCAGGTGCTACGCAGAATCGGAGCAGAGCTATTTTCTTTTTTTTTTTTTCAATAAAATATCCAGTATAATAGTGCATATTTTAGTTCCTCCTAAAATTCACAGTATGAATCAATTTTTAGTTAATTTTAGAAACTTTTTTTAGTATAAAATATTTACATGATTTATTTTATGGATATTTTGGTTATGCTTTGGATTTATCCAGCAGTTCGGTTTAGGGGGTTTAAAAAAAGTAAATTAGCCACGCTCAAGATATTACTAAGTATTTTCTGATGAAGTTCTTACTACTGTCAGTTTTTTTCTCTTTACATTACTAAATGACTATAGTCGTCCCGATATTGAAATCATTATTGTTTCTAAGAAGAATACGTAACTTACTTGCTTATTTTTAGAGTAAAGTAATTCAATTATGTATCTAATCCTACCAAAAAAACCATAACAATTATTAAACTCATTTAATAATTAATAATTTTTATTCATGTGCCCTACATTATTTGATTTCGCCTACTTCCAAAAAGCGGACTGAGCGTTAAACTCTTAGGGTAAAATTCACACCGGGTTGGGAGGCCTGAGCAATTTTAAAAATTGCAGTTGAATCTTCGATCCGTCAACATGTACGCCTTTCAGTTTCGGACTTTGCTACGAAAGTGTGCGACTGACCCTCCGCGCATCAAATTTATCACATATTGACTTAGTTCATTTAGTAGCGGCATCTTACTATGTAAAACCAAACGAAAAATAAACCTACGCGATGCTCCACTTGAATGGGGAGTCTATGTAGAAGTGGCTTTGTAAGAGCTAACACTATAATAAATAAATGTGCGTAATTTTAATAATTCCTGTTTGTTTTACTTTGGTTTGATCACCTAAACAATATGAACATCAATTACTTTCTATGATAATTTTGGCAATTTTAATACTATAGCTATATCTGTAACTTAAATTGAGTGGCGCCCAATTAACAGGTCTAGCTTATCTAACTATACTAAGCTTCAACCCTTTTAAAGGCATTTTAAACCATGACCTAGCTCTACACCTACCCAAAGCTGCCGTTCGCATAGTATGTGGCTTTGCTAACTTTTATTCTTTTTAAAACACGTCTCAAGGTTCATACATATAAGATGTATTTTTTTCAGTTAACCCTTTGTTTTCTGGTGTGCTCAGGGTGAGAACACTTAAATATTCATTATTTGATCGTTTCCTACTGTGGCTGCCGTGAAGCCACGTTTAGAGGCGTGCGCACAACACATTTTCCTGCCAGAAAATCTATTGCTTCGATCGCGCGAGTCTCGTATTTGGTTAGTACGTTCTTGCACACACATTTACCATTATTTTGCACATCATTACCACGTTTTGTATTGTGTACAAGTGTTATTTTTGACCATAGCTGCCAAGCTGTTTGTTTATTTGCTTCCTAAAGGGTTAGGAATTAGATCTTTAGGGATACCAAATTCTTATTGAATCGTGATACTAGTATTTTGATGCTGTTTTGATGGTGGGTTCAGGATGAGCACACTAGGACTTACACATGTGAAGGTTAGGTGTTAGAGGAAATTCCACAGAACAATGTCAGTGAACAGGGTTATGTCAGTGAGGACGAAATTCCAGCGGAGGAGGAAATTCCAACAAATAATATCTTGTCAAACAGCAATGCTGCTTTTGACATTACAAATTACCTAGTTATTGTGACTATTGGTCCTCTAGGCCTGAGCTAAGGGACCCTTTTATAAGTTCCGCCGTGGCCAGGGATCGAATCCCCTGAGACCATAACAAACTCAATTCGAATAGAAATAACCTCTAAAGAGATTTTTTTAAAAATGGTCCAAAAACCAATTCTAAAAGTGCCTAAAAATCGAACTCAGAAGGGGTCTATCTCCGGAAATATTGCACCTACGGAACTTCCCACGGTGGGAGGTGAAAGAGGACATCAAGAAGAGGACAACACAGTCAGATTCACTCTAGTCGGTCCAGGCGTTCTCAAGTTACATTCGGTCAAAGTTGAGAATTGAGAAAAAAGTCGTAATACTCCCCCCCCCTTTGGAGATTTTCAAAAAAATTTCCGAATTTTGTTTGCTGTTTTTGATCGGAATGGCACGATTGCAATCCCCTGAGAACATAACAAACTCAATTCGAATGGAAATAACCTCTAAAGAGGTTTTTTTAAAAATGGTCCAAAAACCGATTCTAAAAGTGCCTAAAAATCGACCTCCGAAGAGGTCTATCTCCGAAAATATGGCACCTACGGAACTTCCGATGATGGGAGGTGAAAGAGGACATCAAGAAGAGGACAACACAGTTGGATTCACTCTAATCGGTCCAGGCGTTCTCAAGTTACAGGCGGTCAAAGTTGAGAATTGAGAAAAAAGTCATAATACCCCGCCCCCTTTGGAGCTTGGTTATTGAGTAACATTCATTTACATAACAACGCAATGCAACCAGGGAGAAGAGCCCTAAAATCATCAATCCATAGACAAATTGATGATTAGATTCAAAGTTCGAAGCATGCTCAAGCAGTATATGCCTAACAAACCGATCAAAAGGGGATATAAGGTTTGGGTTCGGGCAGAAGATTCAGGATATATTTGCCAGTTTCAAATTTATACAGCAAAAGCGGGTCATATTTCCGAAACAAATCTTAGCAGTAGAGGGGTTCAAGATCTTGCAAGAGACTTAGTTGGAAAGGGCTACCACATATATTTCGATAATTTTTTCAACTCTGTTGAACGCCAAAAAGTTTTGAAGGCTGACCTGATTTACGATTGTGGGACGGTTACAAAAGGACGAAAAAACCTACCAACAGATATGACTGCGGACAAAGGGTTGAAAGGGGTGAAAGCGACTGGCGGGTCATATATAGTTAGGATCTCTAATGCCTAGTGCCTTCATGGTGAGCACTCCCTTCAAAAACAAAATCAGAAACAAAAATAAAAAATAAACCTCAACACAACATTTAGTTACCTCTAAACAACTAGGTTTTCCAAAAATATATACTCTTTTCTTGCGAAAGATAATTCCGGCCTCAAAGGGTTAAGAAGAGCAAGAGATCAAGTAAGGTGTCAATTCCCATAATCTCACCATCCATTTAGTAATGATCTATATGATAATATTCACATGAATTATGGTGGGTGCAGATAAAATGCTCACATAGCTAGTGTTTTCTATTATTAGCGATTTCGTACTGAACCACTTCCACATGCAAGAAAGTTTACAACTGTTCATATCGTGTAGATGAAAATTAACAGCAAACAGAAAATCATAATGTTAGGTTAGGGGTAGATGATTAGGAAAAAATCCTGAACTCTTTTGAAGATATAGCTTCTTGTTTTCTCCCGTCTGTTTTAAAATTTAACGATCCAAAGGTGTTGTAAACAAATCAAAGTCATCTTTTTTTTTCATTCGGACATTCGGACAAAACATTATCTAAATCCACCTAGATGTTGGAAAGGGTAGAAGCAAAATGTTTAGCTTCCAGATAATGCAGCAAATTAAGTTCCCCTCATGAATCAACAATAGAATTCGTATAAAAAAAAGAAAAAGCGCGTAGTTCATACATACATTTATTACACTTAGACGGACCGGTTTCAGCTTAAAGCTATCATCAGCACCAAATCGAAGTCAAACAAGTAAATAAGGTATGTCTTTTAACTTAGAATGGTGTAATAAATTTAGTAGTCAAAACGATGTTTACAATACAAGAAAGTCCAGACAAAGAGAATAAAATCATATTTAAAGGACCTCACAAAAACAGGTAGGATCTGCTAAAATTCAGTCAGAATATTTAGAACTGGCTAAAACACCACAAATTCTTGCCCTTTCGTTGATTTTCTTTTTGATGAGAACTTAATTGATCAAAGGTGTTAGGCAACCTGCCTATTAGCCACATACTCCTTTGATAGAGGTCAAGATTGAAAATATTGGAAGTTCTAAAAAGGTTGAGAACGCTGACCTTAAATGAACCCATTCTTAATAAGACGAAAGGTTTTATTTGAAGGAGTACCAATTGAACCCGATAGCTCATGTAATTTCTATACAAATTAATAACGACTTTTGAAGGTTCAAGCATTGGACCAGAACGACACTTTAAGTTACCCTTCGATGTAAGGTATGTAAAGTGAGCAACGCTTGAGCATCCACAGTAATACATATAGGATGTTCAATGTGTTTATTAAAAACAACCATCAAGTGCCACGTTTCCCCTTTCAAGGGGTTGTGGTGGACAAAAGGGGTGGTTAAAATAAATAAATTCCGCAGCTTCAATCACCTTCAATCAATTCCGCAGCGCCACCCACTTTAATAAGCTCTCTCTTCAAGGATGCTGGACAAAGGTACTCGAGGGATGCTAGAGCACTAGTAAAAGCGGCAAACCAAAGAAACTATATAGTAACCCAGCAGAAACAGGACAAGATCCGCACTATTCATATTCAACTCCGAACAGTGTATTCAACCAAAAATAATTGCATTCAAATTAATATATAAAATTAAAAACCTATGAGTATGACAAATGTATGCCCAGATGGCAAAATCCAAAATAAACACAAAAGTAACCCTCAATACCCAACCCTAAGGCTGTAGATAAAAATAAACCCTGATTTATCTGTGATTTCTGGGTTAAGCAAGTGACAACTGCTGACAGATATCAGCTGGGGAGCCACCAGAATTCCAACTTCACTGTGGTACTGACTACAGCCAATGTGCTAATGATTTTATCCCAAAATAAAATTAAGTGAAACTATGTTTTGTGGATAACTCTATTCGCAAAAGGGATCTAAAACCTGGGGTATACTTTATACGGAGCATATGTACATATGCCTCGCTTACAATAAGGCTCTTGTTAACCTAAGAACTTATTCCTGAGTAGAGCTTCACGAGACCGAGACCGAGACCGAGACTTACATACTCTCGGTCTCGGTCTCGTATTTATAATTAAGTCTCGGTCTCGGTCTCGGTCTTGTGCCTCGAGACCGGGACCGAGACTCGCTTAATCTTGGTCTTGGTCTCGTAGTAGCAACTCAAGTCTCGGTCTCGGTCTCGGTCTCGACAAAAAAGGTGTGTCTCGAAAAATCTTATTATATTTGAATCGCATATTCATTTTCTTCTGAATTATCGAGTTATAACGCACAGTTTTCAGAGAAAATTTTCGTTTTTGTGCATGAATGTTTACTTAAAAGCAAAATTTTAAATTATTGAGGGTTCTTATGCTACTGAACATATTTTTTTTTTAAATATGCGTCCCATATACGGGGTGTTCATTATAAAACTTCATCTATTAAGCTATGACATTGAGGCAACTGGCAGGCTAGTCACACTCAGAAATCCATAGAACTTATTTATGATAAGTGATAGTTATTTATAAATATAAAGGGCGGAAAGTGCCAGTTTACATTTGTCCTAATCGTCTTTAGTTCTTACTCGCTTTGAAACGATTTGAAAAATGAGGAAATTAGAAAACTCAGTAGGTGTGTATGTACTAGAGTACTTCTATTAAAGTGTTTTTAGTACTAAGAATAACTATACGCAACGCACTATTATAAGGAGCTGCTCGCCTGCAGTTTATATAATACGTAATACCTTGCAAACGAATGGTGTTGTTCGAGACCGAGACTCTCGAGAGTCTCGATTGGCAGTATCAGTCTGGGTCTCGGTTTAACAGACCGAGACCGAGATCGAGACCTAGACAGTCTCGGTCTCGGTCTCGAAGTCGATATTAAAGTCTCGGTCTCGTGGTCTCGTGAAGCTCTATTCCTGAGTAAGTGACTATTATGGTAGGGTACCATCCCCTTAAAATCAAAGGAAGGTCGGCACCAGGTTAAGTACTGGATATGTCCACCAGGATGGATAAGTTTCCAATAAAAAGCAGTAAGTCAGCCTACCTTGTAGCGTTTTCTTTTTCACAAAGAAAACCTACTGGCTTCCCTTTCAGACTTTCATAAATAACTGTAAAATAACATTTTATTTCCAAAGAAATATGACTACCATGTTTGTTCACCTTGATTATCGTTTCTATGCAATCCTTCTACTTCGAGTTCTATGGTTAGAACTCCTTTGAAAGTTGACTTCTTTTGGACATTGACATGTGTCAATGGGTTGATTAATTATTTTGCTATCTGTGCAGCATTGCCAAATTTCACCAATATTTTTACTTAGATTCCCTTATTTTCTTCATGAGCTCTTCTAATACTTTCCCTAAATTTATCTTTTATTTAGCAACAATGGCAAGATTTTCATATTTCAGTTCATTTTCTCATTCTTTTTATTTCCCCCTTTTGACACTATAATTTCCGTTTTTTTGACCAATTCAGAGCCCAGGTAGTAAAGGTAAAAACGTTTGATAGTCCCTTTTCCATCTTGACCACTGTCCAGGGCACATCGGACGTCAGCCTGTCCCTAAACGGCTACAGCCTAGCCATGTGGCTATTGTAAAGTTCTCGTATTTTGGGGTAAGAATTCCTTTAATTAATTTAAACGTATCTAAACTTTTCTTCGTTCAATTATTAGGTCCAATGAGTAGTCCAATGAGTAGTCCAATGTTTGAGTAATAAAACTCAATACCTCCCTTTTTTTCGGATCATACAAGTGCAACGTTTCATCCTGCCCGTGTGCCTATAATGGAGCCGTTAGTGACGGTGATGGCTCCTAGGTTTTAAACCGTCTGGGTTTTGGAGCCCCTTTGCCGAAAATGGAGCCGTTAGTGACGGTGATGGCTCCTAGGTTTTGAACCGTCCAGCATTACCACACATGATGTGCTGATCCTCTACCTCAACTAGAAAGAAAGCCCTACAAACTGGCCAAGTATTTCAACCGGTAGGAGTAGATTTAAAAACCAAGTGTACCTGCACTAACCTTAGGTAAGAACTAACACCATAATAAATAAATGTGCCTAATTTTAATAATTCCTGTTGGTTTTACTTTGGTTTGATCACCTAAACAATATGAACATCAATAATTGCTATGATAATTTTCTCAATTTTAATATTATAGCTATAACCTGTGCGGAAAGTAACTTAAATTGAGTGGCGCCCAATTAACAGGTCTAGCTTATATTGCTATACTAGGCTTCAACTCTTTTTTATGTCATTTTGTACCACAACCTAGCTCTCCGCCTACCCAAAGCTGCCGTTCGCATAGTATGTGACTTTGCTAACTTTTACCTTTTTTAAAATACGTCACATATATATTTGGAGTCTCTGCTCACAAATACCTCAGTCCCTCATTCGTTCTGTTGGAACCCTAGGCTATGCTATCCAGTGCTCCAGTCACAGCCAACCAAAATCAGGCTGCCACCAAACTGAGTCCCAAAAGCTGCTGCCAACTGTTCGAGGTGCAGTGAGGTAGTGGTTTGGTTTCGATGAAGAATGAATGAAGTGTAGTGTGAATGAATGTGAGTGAAATTGAAGCTGAACTTCTGAACTTGAAGTTAAAGTTAAAGGCCTAAGAAAAATGAACCATAACCACCTTCGAACATGTATGTTCTGAATGGTACGTACGAATAAGACTATAAATAATCTTTGCTAGGTAATGAACAAATACATGTGACATATTAAATTAACTGGTACGTTGGATGGAGGATGGCTTTAAAGTGTATATATATTTGAGGACTTTCACAAAATGCAAGCTTGTTGTTGCATATGCGCTAGAAGCGATAACTTTCCACAGTTAATATAATTTATTGGTATAATACCAGGAACCAAAACTTTAAAAATCCGCTAGAGCGATTTTCTCTCTATGGCAGCTACCCAAGCCAAGCACAAGAGTAGAAGTATCAAAAATATAGTGCCAAAATCCTCAGTTCATTTGTTCCTCTTTTTTTTCAAATTTCTAGCAAATTTCAATTCGCAATGGGTCAGTCTCTCATTGGTCAGGATTTGACCAATCAGGATCTTTGTTTTGATTTAAAGTACCAAAACAAAACATGCCAAAAGTGATTAATAATTCTGAATATATGACCAGAACTTGTTTCAGAAGGAATGAATATATTACATAACCTCAGTAAATGCATTTTAGGGTTTTATTTTTATCAAAAAAATATCCACAAAATACAATCCCAGGTTAGAAAACACAGGGACGAAGTTGAATATTTTAAAAACCGTTACACAAGTTGCCCACGAATCTTTGACCAAAAATTATTATACTGTGCCACCTTGATGTCTTTTTCCATTGAATACTCGCTATGATAAATTTAGCACGCTTGTTTCATAGAGTAATTTATGTCATGTTGTGTACTGTTTTCTTGCAACAGTAATATAATTTCAAAAATCAATTTTTTTTGCAAGGAGTCTTTGTGTGAATCACCAAACAACAGATGCTTGGTGATTCACCACAATAACTCCATCAAGTAGAAAAGAAACAATAATAATTATCGAATCTCGCTGAGTAATGGCGTATTGTTGTGAAGACTCGTTCCCTGATGGCCATAATGAAATCTTTAATGTAATATGGCCTGTGAAATTAGTTTTTAAAACCTAAAGAAGTCTGATTACTTACGCATGTCAACCTCTGACGTCCGAACAAATGGGGCTCATTCTTCTTTTGCTTTTTACCGCCCGGGGCCGCTTGATTGGCTTTATGTCATAATTTTGCTGATGAAATATTCCTGATGATGTCACTGATAAAATATTGAACTTTAGTTTATTAAACTGTTTGGAGGTGGAATCAATTGACACATGACCGATCACTGATTCCCAAAGGGCAATAAATTAAGTAGAACAACAAAGGCGTTAGCGAAATAATTTTTCCGGTCCTATGGAGTGTATACAAAAAGCAAACAAAGCTGCACCCTGGGTCCTTGGACCACCGTGAAATGTTTACCTTCATCACAAAGGGCCGCATTAAGGGAAGAAAAGTAAATACGGTCTGGACAATGGGCTTAGTCACGTATAAAAAATAGAAAGCGATGCCTCCAATAGTCGTTAATAACTGATTCATTTATGGTAGAGATAAAATTGAATACAACAACCTACCTCTATGTTAAGTGGTGTTAAAAGACCGATTCTGAGAGAGGTTATATAGGGACCTCGCCTCCTGCTTGGCGGCTTTCTTCAAAGCCTCAGCGAATCCGTTTCTCGTAAATTTGCTCGGCCAGTTAAAGGCACGAAACACAATTCATAAAAGTCCCAGATAGCCCCGAACATTAATTACGACCAACCAGCGTTGGGTTGGGTCTGGTTTGCATACGGGCGTCATAAAGAATTATGCTATCAGCTGCCACATCGTTTCTTCCTCCTGGTCAAACTAAATTATCGACTCTTGCTGATATAGACAGAGATAGAGCCAGTGAACCATGTTATGGGGATATAAGATTTATACCACAATGGCAAACCTCTGGTGGATTTTTCAACATTATCATCGTTAAATGCAGCAAGAAATGTGAAATGCAGAAGCCGCTGGAATGATCCGCGGCGCAGCGGTAGCGGACAGGCCGTCACAAAAAGTCCTTTTACTCAAGTATTCCACGATGGAACCGATACGCCAACAGAAAAGAATTTAAAAATAATTACGAAGCGATCGCACGTCAATCAACGTCATCGACATCTCGAAAGACATCAGTCCGTTTGGGATTCCACGGATTTCCATCAGATAGAACAGCGGCAGCGTATTCTTCAGCTGCTGCATCGCTAGAATTTTAAATCCGGATGGTCGGAGATGTTATTAAACTCATACTGATGAACCTTCAGCGACGACTGATCTTTTAATGTAGTAATTGCATAGTCCAGATTCTCGGATAGCAAAAAGGCATGAAAGTCCTTGCGCCGCCATTACTCACTCCAGCTTCATATATATATAATGTAGTTTATAGTTGGAGTTCCATAAACCTCGACGTAAATTATGGGACATAAATAAATCTGCGATGGCTTTAACGAGCACCATTGAACGGCTTTTCAAGAAACTCTAAATGTCCATTACAAGCGGAAAGATTTAGGACCTTTTTATGGGCGACCTGCCGGTCGTCAAAAAGCGGTTTTATCGTTTTTTGGGACGGCCAGTAATGAATTTTCGTGTCGAGTTTTCGTCTGAATATTTGCGACTTTTTTCTAGTAATTCGCTTTGAAAATAAGTTATATTTAGCCAGGCTCTCACACATGTTATTAGAATTCTTAGCCCAGAACCCACGTAGCAAGTAAAGTGTATTCATATAGCAGGCATATACCTGGTTAACTTAAAAAACGAGTCTAACTATAAGTTAGGTTAACTATAAGTATAACGAGTTTAACTATAACGGTAATAACTATAAGAGAAGCTAGGGAAAACCACTATTAGACAAGTAGTGCAATTGATGAATGGTTGACGTACATAGATAAAAGAACAATGGATTGTGGAAGGTGTGGGCAGAAACATAGTCCATGGAACTGACCAGCATTTGGAACAATTGCGGTCGTTATTTTGCAAACCAGTGTAGGCAGACTATGAGGCACGTCCGGGAATTTCAAGAAGACCATGAACATATCTATGAAACAGGCCAGGAGCCAGATGATTTTATGGTTGCCTTGGTAACAGTCAATGAGGTGAAAAGCTGCAGTGAATAAGGTTAGTAGAAGATGAGCAGAATATTGACTTTAAAAATAGACACAGATTCTACGGTCATTACTAAAAATATTGTTAATAAAATGTGTAGTTTTCCCATTATTAGTAAAACAATATTAACCTTACAAACCTATGGTGGTTTTAAAATCTCTCCTATTGTATTGTATTGTATTCAATGTGAGTGGACTTATACTGTCCTCCACCGCGACCTGCGGTCTATTGTGGCTCACTCGAAATGTTACCAGCAAGGTTTGCCCCTGCTAGCTCCACTAGTTGTCACCCGTTGTGCCCAGACCCTCAACGAATCTGCTGAATTTCGCAGGCGACACTGCGTTTGCATCTTGTGCAAACGCAGTGAGTATCTTGATCTGGCAATAACCGGGCAGTCACATATGACGTGCTCAACTGTCTTGTCGTCCTCCAAGCGCAGCCGACACTCCGTCTCTTCGGACAGTCCGAGTCTATGCATGTGAGATCTTAGGTGGCTATGTCCTGTGTACAGTGCATTAGCCACTCTGATTTGTCTCCTATTTAGTCTGAGGAATGTTTGGGCTTTTGCGCTCCCTGTTCCCGTGATAAATTTTTTGGAGTGTGATAGTCCGTGTAGGTTTTCCCACCAGTCCTGGGACTTGGCAGTGCTCCATTTCTGGAGTTCAGCCTTGACCAGAGAGTATGGGGCTCCCAGTGCCGGCTCCGCGCCTACCAATGCAGAGCCCACCGCCCTCCTAGCTAGAGAGTCGGCCCTCTCATCTCCTTCGTGACCACGATGGCCCGGGATCAATACCAGTGTGATGCTGTTTTCCTGCGATAGGGTCTTCAGAGTCCTGTAGCAGTTCCAAACAGTTTTGGAATTGAAGTGCAAAGTCATAAGTGCTAGAAGCGCTGCCCGATTATCAGAGCAGATTTTTATTGATGTGTTGTATCTTCCCTCCTCTAATAGGTGTCGGGCACACAATTCAATGGTATATGTATCTCTGCCTGAAACACTGTGGTGAATCGGCCCAGGCTCTCTGCTATGCAGTTGCCATCCGATCTCCCGTACAGTCCAGCCAGCTCCTTTGTCGGTTTTGGATCCGTCCGTGTACCAGGTACTTCCTGCCAGTTGTAGATTTTCTCCTCGTTCGCTCCAGCCTGCCCGTGAGGGAACCCTGTCGACGTAGCGAGTGTCCAAGGTACGTTTTGATGACATTAGGTCGGAGACCATGTTCAATACCGCAAGGCTTCCAAGCCAGCCTGGGCATTGTTGGCTTTACCATCGAATGGCTGCGGTGCTATGTTCGTCACTTGTTGCCGCCGGTATGTCGCCTTCACTGCCTTTCGTTCCAGGAATATTGGAAGTGGAGCTATGGAGCGTGCAGAAGTGGAGCTATGGAGCCAGCAGCTATGGAGCGTGCACTCCATGGCTGCTGTGGGCGTCCTTTTCATTGCCCCCGTGATGCAGAGACATAATTGTCTTTGCAGAGAGGACAGTTTAGCTTTAATGAAGCTCTGTATGCTCTTTCGACACCCAAACTACCGACACGTATAGCCACATAGTTGCCCCACAGGTTCTTGCAAGACCAAAGGGAGAGCTGTGCCCTCATAACGGTACGAGTCACATGTGGGGTCCATGTTAGTCATTTTTCCAGGATCTCCTATTGGTGTGGTTAATATAAATTGCATGTTTTGAGGGCAGAATGTTAGGTTAAGATTTATTATTGTTCGGGAAAATTCAACCCCAGTTTTAGGTTTTGATTTGAATATCCTTAAGAAGGTTAATTTAATTAGTATTGCAAACCTAAAAGAAAAATTTGAGGAGAAATGTATCTTCCTTACGTTTAAAAAAAAAATGAAATGCGAGTTGCCAAGCCAACCAGAAGGGTGCCATTGTCAATTGAAGATCGTCTAAAAGGTCGAAGAGGCATTATTGCTAAAAATGAGGGACCAACTGAATGACTTTGAGTAACTTAGTTCTGAAAAAATCATGAAACACATTACGATAGAGAATTACAACGTAGCTACTTCCTTTTGTAGGCTGAATCATATTCATGGTGGAGTCGGTTTCTTTGTAAAAAGTGGACTAGTGTATAAGTGTGTTAATGTGTTAGATTTTTGTACAGAAATGGATGCTGAATTTTGTGCCATAGAAGTGTGTCAAGGTAAGATCTCATTGATAGCTCTATATAGGCCTTGCTCTGGCTCTGTTGATGGTTTCCTGCAGTCTTTGGATGCGCTTTTGCAAAAAGTTTATAGCAGGTATAGTAACATAGTTGTTGTTGGGGATTTCAATATAAATTTTCTGGGGATGTCGGCGGACCTTCTTGACCTCGTCACGATCTTTAGCGGGTTTGGTATGAGGCCATTAATATCTGAGTTCACTAGGATTACCGACAGGTCATCTAGTTGCATAGATAATGTAATAGCAAACATCGATGGCAACAGCTTGGTCGCTGGCTTTATTGATCCGTGCCTTTCGGATCATTATGGCCAATTTTTTAACTTAAAAAAAGTTACTGAAACTAGATCTCGAAATAAATGTACCGTTAGACGTGTTTCCGACAGGGGTGTGAAAAGCATGATCAGAGGTCTTCTTGCCCTGGACTGAGACGCTTTTTATTGCTCCAACGATGTGGAGTATATGGCAACATTTTTAACAGAAAATTGTCATAGGCTAATATTGGAAAGTCTTCCTCTGAAGAGAATTGTATCTAATAATGCCCCCCCCCCCTGTTAGGTGGTTTAGTTCTGAACTCAGAACTAAAAGAGAAAACATGACTAAAATAAAACATATCAGTGAAATGACGCGGAGTGAGCAACACGTTGCTCTCTATAGATCTTTAAGAAAATATTATAGGCGCTCCATATCGGGCTATAATCTATAAGAAGGGCTTATGACACTTTTATTATCAGTTCAGGAAATAAGACCAAGGCTGCCTGGCGTTTGATAAACCACGAAAGAAATCACAATAGAAAGAGTAATATTAGTGAGAGCATCTCGGCGACTGACTTTAATGAGTTCTTCTTGAGCATAGCTTCTACCTTGGTCCGGAGTCTGCCGGTTGACGGTACCGTGCAGCAGGCCCTCATTAGGGCCATTCCGCAAACACAAAGTTCATTTGTTCTTCTCCCGGTAACTGCGATGGAAGTAGTGACTGCTATTTCTTCTCTTAGAAGAACACTTACAGCAGATGTCTTCGAGATGAGCAGTGCCATGTTGGATCGTGTTGGCGGAGTGCTGATTGAGCCCTTAACGTTCCTGTTTAACGCCTGCATCGATCAAGGGCTATTTCCAGAAACGTTTAAGATTTCTCGGGTGGTGCCCGTTTTTAAAAAAGGTGATGTAGACCGCATCTGCGATTATCGACCTATATCCATTATTCCTACATTTGGTAAGATTTTCGAAATTCTGATAAAAAATAATTTGAATAACTATTTCGAGTCCCAACATTTGTTGAATGTGTCGAAGTTCGGATTTCGGGAGGGACGGTCGACCGTTGGGGCTGTTGCCCAGATTGTGCAGGATATTGTTGAGGGCATCGAAGGAGGGCAACATGTGGGCCTGGTTTTGTGTGACTTGAGTAAAGCCTTCGATTGCGTCTCGCATGAGCTCCTTCTTGAGAAGCTATCTAGGTATGGGGTTAGGGGTGTTCCCCATCGACTGCTGTGTTCATATCTTTCCCTTAGAAAGTAGTGTGTTTTCCTCGGTGGTGTTGGGTCGAGTGTTGGGGCGGTGGGAAGTGGGGTACCTCAGAGCTCTGTTCCTCTGCTTTTTGTGGTGTATATCAACGACCTCTTTGGCTATCTCTCCCCCGCAAAGTGTGTTTGTTATGCGGATGATACTTCACTCATGAGCCACTGTCGCGACCTGGATGGGCTTGACGCTAAAAATGGACGAACTGCTTCTGTTACAAATCTTTTGTTCGCAAACAATCACTTAACACTTAATGAAGCAAAAACACAGAGGATTACATTTTCAACCAGTCTCTCTTTCGAAGCATCGGGGGTTCGGAACTGTGCTAGGAATTACGGTGGATAGTACCCTTAGCTGGTCAGAACACGTCAATTGCTTGAGTAAAAAACTGTCATTTTCATTGTTTCTCATTAGGAAACTGAAGGGACTCTTGAGCGACGACGCTTTGCGTGACTGTTATTACTCTCTGTTTTACTGCCATCTCTCCTATGGAGTGGTGCTTTGGGGGGTATCGCCGGCATCCGCGAAAATATTTAGGCTGCAAAAGAGTTTCATCCGGGTGATTGCTGGGGTGGGTCATTTGGAGCATTGCAGGGCGATCTTCAGGAGGTTGAATATTCTTACCTTACCGTCCATATTTGTTTTGTACCAATTAATAGAAATCCGGAGAAAAAGGGATGTGTTTCAATATAATGGAGATGTACATAAATATGGCACAAGATCGGCGAATTTAATAAGGAAAAATAAATTTAAGTACAATGTCAGTAAAAAAAATTCCTTAAACGTTGATTTTTATAACGTCTTACTAACCGAAGTAAAGAACTTAAATGAAAATAAATTTAAACTAGTAATAAAACGATTTCTTGCTTCGCGGGCTTTTTACTCAGTGTCTGAATATTTTGTTACTGTTAATTCGAGTACTGACTTGCTCTACATTTGTGACTAGTTATTATGTAAATGTGTATTTTAACTTTTCTTTTTATTGTATTGTCGAACTGCGTATACGTTTCTATGTATGTTTTTTGCATAACTGCGTCCATTAAATAGGCGCTATCTTGACGTGCTGCAATTGTAAACATCTTACGAAAAGTGGTCAAATAAAGTATCTATCTATCTTATTAATATAAGTGATTATTGAAAAAGGTGACAGATCTCTTAGATTGTACTTGGATCCTAAGGATCATAATGAAGCATTAAATAAAAAGTATTGTCAGATTCCCACTTTAGATGAGGTTTATTCAAAGTTAAAGAGTAAAAGTTATCTAACAGTGCTTGCCTTGAAAAATCGGTTATATCAAGAAGGAATTCGATGGGGACTCGAGCAAGTTGGGTGCTTTTGGTACTCCATTTGGGGTCTATCTATAGTTTTCTCAGAATGCATTTTGGTTTGAATTGAGTTTCAGAATTCTTGCAAAAAAATAATCATAATAGTGGAGTTGATAAGCGTCCTTCAGGAGGGTAGATGGCAAATGGTATAGCGGGGTGAGGACAGTGAATAAAAAACTTCTACTTTACGCAGAAATTGCCGACGTTTCGACGTTTATTTACGTCTTTATCAAGGCTATTCTGCAGAATGCGCCGAAGTTTTCATGTCATAAGCATGGAGGTACATTTCTTGCCCAAGAAGAACTACGGAAGACAATGACAATAATACGCATTAGAACAAACCCAATTATAAGGCGCCGTCTGAACCCCAGACAACAACTCAGTCCCAGCATACATCAAATTGAACTCGTTAATCAAATAAACGTCGAAACGTCGGCAATTTGTGCGTAAAATAGAAGTTTTTTATTCACTGTCCTCTATACCATTTGCCAATTAATAATAATCACTTTGTTAATATATCAAGGATGATAGTATATTTTGATGATATACTTGTCGCTGCTGCTGAGGAACATGACAGAATTTTTTCCACAGTTTTGCAAAGAGCAAAAATGTTTAATGTTAGATTTAATTCCAATAAAATTCAGTTTTAGACAGGTAATTAGAAAACATTTTTGATGGTAATGGTGTCAAGCCCGATGAAAATAAAGTCAAAGCCATTAAAAATGTGAATAAACAGAGAAATAAAAAATAATTGCAAAGATTGTTAGCCATGATTACTTATCTATATTATAAGGCGGTTGATACATAACCTCTCTGATATTTCCGCTCCACTGCGTGAAGTAGACTTAAATTTGTAGTAGACTGAACAGTGCAATGTTAATAATGCTCTGTGAACAGTTCAAGATAATCTTTATCTATTGCGGAATAATATAACTTTAGCCGATCTTCCACCAATATTTCCAGAAATCTTCTCTCCATCACTATTCACCACCCATACAAAACTCAGAGACGTCACCTCAACCTCAAAACAGTTGTCTTAGTCACCTCACACCACTCACCAATCTCGAGAAATCATCATTGAAAAGTCAATCACTGAACGGTAACATCATCAGCAAAAAACTTTTGCTAAATACTCAACGTCCGCAAATCGTTGATGCAAATTAGAAACAGATCCGTACCCAAAAATGACCCCTGAGGAATCTAACTCCATCTTTCGAGAGAAAAGTTGTTGGGATAGTGAGAAAACACCTAAGCTTGTGCAACAATACACCATTATCAATCGAGGGGAAGGCTTTTGATACTATACAAAAACATCGCTGCAGCCGTCTCACGTCCCTCCAGCCCGTAATAAAAAAATTCAAAAACGAAAATATGGCATGAAATTACCCTTGAACTTTCTAAAATGAAAGTGTTCCACCTATAAGATGTTGTGCTGGTCAAGGAACGAGAACATTTTGCCTTGACCAATTTTTCGTGAACATCAACTGTAAATAAGGAAAAGAGTGTTCCAAAGATCTTTAGGATATTGGTCACCATGGTGGTAAAGAATACGTTGCCACCATGGTAACAAAAATACGGTATTTTGGCATAAAAATGTGGAGTTTGAAGTACGGTGTGTGAGTTTGGTACCGATTTGCCTACGGAATTTGCAGCAAAAAAAGTATGTAGCTTTTCCTATTATTAGTTTCGTTTCTGTCTGATTAAGATCACGTACGCCATTTCAAAGATTTGTTAAGGCATCCGCGCGACAACAGAAATTTTAGCTGCACAAACGGTAGAAGGAAATTTTTGGCGGAGAACAAAGTTATTATAGTGTGATTTTCATGATATTTACTGCACTCTGGCATCTTTTTTAAATAGAGAAATAGTAGGGTAAACCTAGGAGAGATGGCGCACTTTTTTTGAATTTGATGTAAAATCAGTACGAGGCAGAAAAAAACAGAAATAAAAATATGTCACGAGGGGGTGATGTATTAGCTTATAATTGTATACTTTAAAAAGCGTTGGACTGGTAAACGTGTAAAGAAAAAAATTGTTTTTTCTTGTTGTTGCGTCATCTCACCTAAGTGTGTGGGGGAGATGATACAGAGTGTTAGGTGAGATGACGCATTCATTATTTGGTGCAATAATAGTGGAAAATAATGTTTAAAACGTTTTCAATAGGTATTTCATTCAATATTCAGACATTCAACGTAAATAATTTATTTGAAAAAGTTACAAAACATGAATTCTGAGAAAAACAAACATTATTCTTTTAGGTACATAAACGAAAACTGCCTTTTTCCCGCAATAATCACAGGCCTTCACGAACTTCGTGCAGCCTTCGTGCATCCATCGGCTGCATGTTCTGCATTGAATCCACTCATCCTTTTTCTTCGTTTGGTTGTAGTTCTCACCACATCCTACACAAATATCCGATTCATCTTCAAAACTTGACGAATCATCGCAGACAACACCCAAGTTTTCCTCTCCATCACTAAATGATTCTGGAACGCACTTCTTCTTTGCACGTTGTCTTACAGTTTTTGTTGTGGCTTTTGCTTCACTGCGTTTTGGTTTTTCAGTTTTTTTTTCTTCTACCGCCCATTTTTGTCTCTTTTCTGAGATGTTGTCATTGTCTGTTAAAACAGAAGCAAGTTGCAAAAGATGAATTCTGAGAAAAAAAAAAATTACTCTTTTAGGTACATAAACGAAAACTGCCTACTTCTTTGCCTTTTTCCAGCAATAATCACAGGCCTCCACGAACTTCGTGCAGCCTTCGTGCATCCATCGGCTGCATGTTCTGCATTGAATCCACTCATCCTTTTTCTTCGTTTGGTTGTAGTTCTCACCACATCCTACACAAATATCCGATTCATCTTCAAAACTTGACGAATCATCGCAGACAACACCCAAGTTTTCCTCTTCATCACTAAATGATTCTGGAACGCACTTCTTCTTTGCACGTTGTCTTACAGGTTTTGTTGTGGCTTTTGCTTCACTGCGTTTTGGTTTTTCAGTTTTTTTTCTTTTACTGCCAATTTTTGTCTCTTTTCTGAGATGTTGTCATTGTCTGTTAAAACAGAAGCAAGTTGCAAAAGATGAATTCTGAGAAAAAAAAAATTACTCTTTTAGGTACATAAACGAAAACTGCCTACTTCTTTGCCTTTTTCCAGCAATAATCACAGGCCTCCACGAACTTTGTGCAGCCTTCGTGCATCCATCGGCTGCATGTTGTGCATTGAATCCAGTCATCCTCTTTCTTTGTTTGGTTGTAGTTCTCACCACATCCTACACAAATATCCGATTCATCTTCAAAACTTGACGAATCATCGCAGACAACACCCAAGTTTTCCTCTTCATCACTAAATGATACTGGAACGCACTTCTTCATTGCACGTTGTCTTACAGTTTTTGTTGTGGCTTTTGCTTCTCTGCGTTTTGGTTTTTCAGTTTTTTTTCTTTTACTGCCAATTTTTGTCTCTTTTCTGAGATGTTGTCATTGTCTGTTAAAACAGAAGCAAGGTGCAAAAGATGAATTCTGAGAAAAAAAAAATTACTCTTTTAGGTACATAAACGAAAACTGCCTACTTCTTTGCCTTTTTCCAGCAATAATCACAGGCCTCCACGAACTTTGTGCAGCCTTCGTGCATCCATCGGCTGCATGTTGTGCATTGAATCCAGTCATCCTTTTTCTTCGTTTGGTTGTAGTTCTCCACCACATCCTACACAAATATCCGATTCATCTTCAAAACTTGACGAATCATCGCAGACAACACCCAAGTTTTCCTCTTCATCACTAAATGATTCTGGAACGCACTTCTTCTTTGCACGTTGTCTTACAGGTTTTGTTGTGGCTTTTGCTTCACTGCGTTTTGGTTTTTCAGTTTTTTTTCTTTTACTGCCAATTTTTGTCTCTTTTCTGAGATGTTGTCATTGTCTGTTAAAACAGAAGCAAGGTGCAAAAGATGAATTCTGAGAAAAAAAAATTACTCTTTTAGGTACATAAACGAAAACTGCCTACTTCTTTGCCTTTTTCCAGCAATAATCACAGGCCTCCACGAACTTTGTGCAGCCTTCGTGCATCCATCGGCTGCATGTTGTGCATTGAATCCAGTCATCCTTTTTCTTCGTTTGGTTGTAGTTCTCCACCACATCCTACACAAATATCCGATTCATCTTCAAAACTTGACGAATCATCGCAGACAACACCCAAGTTTTCCTCTTCATCACTAAATGATTCTGGAACGCACTTCTTCTTTGCACGTTGTCTTACAGGTTTTGTTGTGGCTTTTGCTTCACTGCGTTTTGGTTTTTCAGTTTTTTTTCTTTTACTGCCAATTTTTGTCTCTTTTCTGAGATGTTGTCATTGTCTGTTAAAACAGAAGCAAGTTGCAAAAGATGAATTCTAAGAAAAAAAATTACTCTTTTAGGTACATAAACGAAAACTGCCTACTTCTTTGCCTTTTTCCAGCAATAATCACAGGCCTCCACGAACTTCGTGCAGCCTTCGTGCATCCATCGGCCGCATGTTCTGCATTGAATTCAGTCATCCTTTTTCTTCGTTTGGTTGTAGTTCTCACCACATCCTACACAAATATCCGATTCATCTTCAAAACTTGACGAATCATCGCAGACAACACCCAAGTTTTCCTCTTCATCACTAAATGATTCTGGAACGCACTTCTTCTTTGCACGTTGTCTTACAGGTTTTGTTGTGGCTTTTGCTTCACTGCGTTTTGGTTTTTCAGTTTTTTTTCTTTTACTGCCAATTTTTGTCTCTTTTCTGAGATGTTGTCATTGTCTGTTAAAACAGAAGCAAGTTGCAAAAGATGAATTCTGAGAAAAAAAAATTACTCTTTTAGGTACATAAACGAAAACTGCCTACTTCTTTGCCTTTTTCCAGCAATAATCACAGGCCTTCACGAACTTCGTGCATCCTTCGTGCATCCATCGGCTGCATGTTGTGCATTGAATCCACTCATCCTTTTTCTTCGTTTGGTTGTAGTTCTCACCACATCCTACACAAATATCCGATTCATCTTCAAAACTTGACGAATCATCGCAGACAACACCCAAGTTTTCCTCTTCATCACTAAATGATTCTGGAACGCACTCCTTCATTGCACGTTGTCTTACAGGTTTTGTTGTGGCTTTTGCTTCACTGCGTTTTGGTTTTTCAGTTTTTTTTCTTTTACTGCCAATTTTTGTCTCTTTTCTGAGATGTTGTCATTGTCTGTTAAAACAGAAGCAAGTTGCAAAAGATGAATTCTGAGAAAAAAAAATTACTCTTTTAAGTACATAAACGAAAACTGCCTACTTCTTTGGATTTTTCCATCAATAATCACAGGCCTCCACGAACTTTGTGCAGCCTTCGTGCATCCATCGACTGCATGTTGTGCATTGAATCCACTCATCCTTTTTCTTCGTTTGGTTGTAGTTCTCACCACATCCTACACAAATATCCGATTCATCTTCAAAACTTGATGAATCATCGCAGACAACACCCAAGTTTTCCTCTTCATCACTAAATGATTCTGGAACGCACTTCTTCTTTGCACGTTGTCTTACAGTTTTTGTTGTGGCTTTTGCTTCACTGCGTTTTGGTTTTTCAGTTTTTTTTCTTCTACCGCCAATTTTTGTCTCTTTTCTGAGATGTTGTCATTGTCTGTTAAAACAGAAGCAAGTTGTCTGCTTCGTTTCCGTACAGTTTCGACTGCCTTAGCAATGGGCACAGGAGATATTTGGTCGAGTATTTTACCAGGAGTAGGGTTTTTTCCAGGCGAATTGAAACTAATAGGCAAAGGTGAAATTGACCTGTGCCGTATACTGATGTCGAGTGCGTCTTCATTTGGTGAGGGGTCTGTTTCAGGCCAATGTGAACAACCAGGTATTGGAGAATTTGACATATCCTTAACAAAGGCAACTGGGGCGTTTGCATGTGTCTGAATATCTTCTTCAGGATTACTTGCATTAGTTTGTGCTTCTTGCTCTGTTAAGTAAACGTAATCAGGAATGATCGATGGATCGAAAGGGACAATGCCTGTTGCTTTAAACGAGGACACTGCATTTTTTATCTTTGCAGATTTTTCCCAAGCAGTGGCAAGTAACTGTCCGAACTGGAGCCTGTTCAGTCGTCTTCCGGGATTTGCTCGTAAACATAAATTGGCAGCATCGTAATATAATGCTTTGAAGGCTTTGAAAAAAACCTCTATCCAAGGGCTGCAAAAACTGGGTGCTATTACTTTGCAAACAAAGCAGAATTACTTCATTCTCAGCTGCATATTCGAGCATTTCAACGTTGCTACAATGTGAGGAGTGCCCATCTAACAAAAGTAGCACCTTTCCTGCAGGTTTGCGCGGAATAAGCTGTTTTTGCAGCCAAGTAAAAAAAAATATCGCTGTTAACGTATGTCCCATCTTTTCGGGCTTCTTGTTCTTCCCCTTGAAGACACATGTTGGAGGTATGTAGGTACCTTCGGCATTGAAGCGTACGATGATCGAGATGGTTTCCTCCTTCTCACTAGATGTAACAGACACAACGTTTTTGGACCCCTTGGTAGCTAAAACGTGTTCGGGACGGTTGTTGAGTTGTAACCCAGTCTCATCAGTGTTGTAGATTCGTCCAGGTTCGTTCATCAATTCGTTTTCAATCAACGTTCGTTCGAGGAGTGAAAAATATGAGGCCACATTTTCCCGTGTCATTGCTAAAGCCCTGGCAGCAGAAACCCCTTCAGAGTTTCGTATGCTAAGATGTCGGTGCCTTCTCAAAAAGGAATGTAACCATGGATACCCAGCCATACGGGCTTCTCTGTTAAATTTGTGCGGTAACTGCAATCTTTCGGCTAACTCGAACGCCATAGAACGCACATGAGACCGTGTAGGAGCAAATCCGTGCTTTTGTAATTTTTGAATATATGCCACTATTCTAGCTTCATTATGATCTCTTAGTGTACATGTAGGTCCCAGGTTTTTGCTATCGACATTCCTGTTCTTCTTTCGACGCCGCAGAGTAGCTTCTGGGATGCCGGCTTGCTTCTCGGATGCTCATATTTTCCGTGTCGATTGCGTTAATTGCTGTAGGGAGTTGATCGGTATTCTACTGCCCTCTTGCCACACTACCCTTCCTCTTATACTCGGTTGGCATGGCTGTAAAAATTCGAATTGTTAAAAAAATCATTTACAATGAATGCCTCAATTCTCCTCATTTTAGGCTGCGTCAACTCTCCTTACATTATAAGGAGAGTTGACGCATCAAATCTCAACAAAACGCGTTAGAGAAATTCAACGAGTTGAGGTTAGAAACATGCACTGGGTTATTAATAATAAGAAAAAACTGAGAAACGCAACAAAATTGCGGTGTAACATACCTTTTTTTTTGGTAATAATCCAAATATATTGGCTCAAACAAAGCACAAACAACGAGCCGAATTGGGCAGCACTACGACAGTTATGATTTAGTAGATCCAAAGCGATGGAGGGGTTGCCATATTTCACCTAGATGCGGTAACAACGGAGAAAATCCTAGGCCTCGCCATCTCTCCTAGGTTTATCCTATACATCTTTTAATAACTATCGATCATGATTTCAGTGTCAAGACCGTATTCCAGTTAGAAATAACAGCAATTACTGCACGTGCTAAAGAAATGGTTAGATCTTATAGAATCAAGAGGATCCAGAGATCACGGATAGCCAGGCTGCACTAAAGTCACACTGTCACAGGAATTTTAGAGATACATTTTAGGACAGTCAGAGCATGGTCTACACTCTAGGCACAATAGGGTATCTTAATCCCAAGCAACAAATCAAGTTGAAATTACGTCAAATTTTACCTCTCGCAGCTCGAAAACCTTGTCCTGACCACATCTGAATACGAACAAATTACTGCAAATTGCCTTCGTTTTTCCCAATGTGAGGAAAGAAACCAAAGTAATTTAGAAGTATAAAATAGGTTATTAAGACATAATTCATTTCAAGACTTCTAGCCCAATAAGGAAACATGGACTTATTTAAGGTAAAAATTAGTCATATAGAGGTCGATTTTCCTTCAATTCGACCTAGAGTTAAGATCTATTTCATGCGAATGAGAGACAAAAAGAAAGATGCATTTTGCTTTGATGAAATGTATAAGACAAAGGAATGTGGATAAGCTGAACTCTTCGAATACATCGGAGTGATGCGTAA
Source organism: Taphrorychus bicolor (assembly GCA_951812265.1). Taxonomy (NCBI): domain Eukaryota; kingdom Metazoa; phylum Arthropoda; class Insecta; order Coleoptera; family Curculionidae; genus Taphrorychus; species Taphrorychus bicolor. The sequence goes on from OX638300.1 coordinate 7,204,198, forward strand.
TTGGGTGCACAAATGGTTCATCAGACCAATGGAATGACGAAAATAATATATCTATATATCGGACGCCATAATCCAGTTGTACAAGGCTTGCTAAAATGATTTTTTACTATTTTTGTTGTTATGGTCATCTAATGCGATATTTATCTTAAAGGACTGATTCTACCTGAAATAGTAATCTAATTTTGAAAAACGACCAGAAAATATTACATTTTTTTAAAGAAAATAATAAATATTCATGACATTATGAAAAGCGATGAGGCAATGAGCCAAGTGATCTCCCGTGCTTCCCCACGTTGACTGATTCGACAGTGGTGAGCTCAGTGGTGTATATTCCCCCGCCGTCGTGCTACAGTGGAGGGACTGGGGTGGGGGTAGTGGTGGCGCGGCGTTTTGGCGCTCTTGAAGTATGTCGTAGAGCCCGCTTTCAGTCTGCCTTTAGAAACGTAACTTCATCCTTCCTGTTGAAATTGTGCTGCTGAAAAAAACGCTGCGATTGATATAAGAAATCCACCTCGTTGAAAAGGATGGGCGAACGCAAGAAGGAACAACGGGAGAAGATGAAGAAAAGCGCGGATGGACTAGTCTACCATACATCAACCAAGTAACAAACAGGATCGGCAGGCTACTGGAAAAGCACAATGTTAAAACACCCGAAGTTTACCGAGCATCTGTGGGTCGGTATATATTGGCACCACAAAACGCAGTGTCAACATGAGCAGAGCACGCTCTTTCAGAAGGTCAAGATATCCTTTTCAACGAGGTGGATATCTTATATCAATCGCAACATTTCCATCCGAGACTAACGAGAGACGACTTTGAGATCCTTAAACACGACAACAATTTTAACAGGAAGGAGTAAATTACGTTTCTAAGTGCAGACTGCAACCGAGTTCTACGACATACTTCAAGTGCGTCAAAACCCCGCGCCACCACTACCCCCACTACCACCACCCCAGTCCCTGCACTGCAGCGCGACGGCGGGGGAATATACACCACTGAGCTCACCACTGTCGAATCAGTCAACGTCGGAAAGCACAGGAGGTCACTTCGCCCATTGCTTCATGCCGCCTTTGATAATGTCTGCCGCACTGCCGCACCCGTGGAAGAAAATAGAGCCCTACTGGCAGCCTGGCACGAGGCAAATCGAAATGTTCTTGGGAAATAGAACCCGAGAAAGGGCAAATCACCGGAGAGGGTTTACTGAAGAAACACCTACACCAGATAAGAAGAGAACAATATCCAAAATGCAGGGTGTGTGATGAGAAGGAACAAATGCCTCTACACCTCATACAGGAGTAAAAGACTGTGCAGGGTATCAAACGAAACCTCTTCGATCACATGTAGTGGAAGAAGGAGGTACAGCAAACATTTTGGTTCTTTCCTCCTAGAGGAGTTCTGGAAATCCTTTGATCGGTTGCATTTCTTGTTCCAGAAGCAACCACATGTATTGTGCGATTTGGGCGGCTCTATCCACGGACACAGGTGGTGTTCATTTGAAAACGTGATCTAGTTTGCTGTGAAATGTCAAAAGAAACGAATGAAAGAACAAAAGTCGATTCACTTTGATTATGTCAGCCGTTTCTAAATAAAGGACGGTTACTTCCCTTGGTCTTCAGTGTATTCGGAACGTTGACACTAGCTTGACACTACTTTCTGCAATCGGTTTTAATTTATTTTCAAACGTAGCATTGGCAGATTGGTTTTGTGAACCATTTAAATCAAAGGTGATGCAAAATATATGAATTATCGAAAGCTTTATTTCTGAACGGTTTAGTTAAATATAAACCAAAAAAATCTGGTTGAGACGTACGCCATATAAGAGAGTTGGCATCTGTAATTATGCCTTTGTAGGAATTAAAGAGATGAATCATTTGTCTGTAGCTGCAGCAGTTTCTCGTCTGATGGCTACGATTTGGCTGAGGCCTCATATTTTATACTTGTCACGTGCAATTCTTTGAACCTGCAAATGTATCTGCAGCATTATTATCGGTACTTGAGCTGTGACGTACAAGTTTGGAAAATTGTCTTATGAAATCTAGTAAGCATCAGAACTGACATAGACAGACCCGTTGATCCCTATATCAAAAAGCAAAAGTTTATGACCTGTGCTGTGTATCGTAATTATCGTAAACTGCCTTGCCTCCAACATGATCTCGGGGGCCACGAGAATGTCATTAATCTCTGCCAAATTTTGATGGCCTATACGAAGAGTGGGTCACATTTCGAGATATTTTCATCAAAGTGGTTCATGAAAATCCAACAACTACAACAATAGAGAAAATGCAGTATCTTAAAACGCATGTGAGAGGGGAAGCTGGAAGACTGATCCAGCACTTGTCCATCGCAGAAACCAACTATGATCCTGCTTGGAATATTCTCAATGACAGATACAGCAATGATAGACTCATAATCTCCAAACTGAAAGATAGGATCTTAGATCGTCCAGTAATTCATCATGAGTCATCATCCAAGATAAAGCAGCTTCACGATACAGTTTTGGAATGTCTGGAAGCCATCAATAACCTAAAAATTGATACTTCCAATTGGGGACCTATTATCAGTCGCATCATCTGCCGAAAATGGGATCATGAAACCAACAGGCTTTATGAACAATCGCTAAGTAAGCCTCATGAAATACAGGAGTTTCTTGAAATTAGAAGATTTCTTCAAGCAAGATTCCAATCATTAGAAGCAATATCAGATGCACAAAAGAAAATTCCCCACAACTCAAACAACAACAATAACAAACCCAGAATTACTGATGCCTGCAAGTACTGCAATGAAGGCCACTTAATTTACCACTGCACAAAATTCAAAGCTTTATCATCAGAACTTCGACTAAAAGCTGCCAAAGACAAAAAGTTATGTTTGAACTGCTTACACCATGACTACAAATCCAAATGTAATTCTTCAATGAAATGCCGCATTTGCAACAACCGCCATCATACATACTTACACATCGATTCACGGAAACCACCACAGAACAGAAGACCAGCGTCCAAAAACGAAACAACAAGCCATGTTAGCCGACAAGACGAGATGGTATTTCTGGCAACAGCACTCATTAGAGTTAGAAATGTTTATGGAAGCTATGAAAATCTGAGAGTTCTCATCGACCCTGGCTCCCAATCAGCATTCATAACCGAAGAGGCTGCAAGTCTACTCGGCCTGCCCAGACAAAAAATTCAAGCACATGTTACAGGACTTGGCGCAGGAGAACCACAAGTGTCAAAATCCCAGTTACAGCTACTAATCAAGCCAAGATTTTCCAGCAGTTTCAAGCTTAATGAAATCAGGAATGAAGAAATGAACATCAAACGACAAATTGAAACCACGCATTGGGTGACAGTCAAAAAGCACCTCCTAGTCACAAGCTTCAGTGGTACATCAATAACTATACTTGTTGTTATCGCACTTATGGTGCTATTCGGGTTCTACAAACGACGACAAAGTAGCAGCTCCAATACGAAAAAAGACAGAGATGCAGCAGACATCCTATGAAATACAATCAGAGCTGCCCAGCCGCCCACAGACGCGATTGTCCTCGAACCAGTATATCCCCATGACGGCGCTGAACACTGATGGCATGGCAATAGACTGCCCAGAATGTCTAAACTTCTTTTTTTCTTGCTGACGCTGCGCCTGGTATCTGGTTGTGTGGTGTTTACTGGTGACCTACTGGCGGTGCGTTGGCGGCAATAACCTAGTTAGTTAATTTTGTATTGTTTCTGAAATATATAAACTGGAAATATTTTTATGACTAAATGTGAGTTTAGACAATCTCAAACTAGAAAATTTGAGTCAATTCATTGTTCATCGATGAACTTCGGGAGAGTATATGCAGCGTTTTGGAGTCAAAAAGTCCTATCAAAACCTAATCGATCCGAATGGTGTTGTGATAGCTGTTTTGTGAATATCTTTTTCGGCAACAGGAATTTTATTGAAAGCTCGAACTAGATCGATAATTTAGAAGATGGTTTTTCCTGCAGCTACAGGGAGAAATCGTGAATATGATCTACACTATATTTGTTAGTTTGACTGATGATTGCTTGGTGTGGATCAATGAAACTATAGGGTGTAGAAACGTTGTATAATGTCGACGTATCGGCACTAAATTAGTGCCATCTTCAGAACAATACAACACAAGCCACCTCCCTTGTGTCAAACTCAACAGACATGCGAGACATTCTCATTTTTCATTATTACTTTTTATTCTGATGTCCGAACAACGAGAAGAGAGGACCATTCAGCTACACAGTACAAGGCAGAATGATTATGATATTTGTTATTACTGTTCCTCTATTCAGAAACCCATACCCTAAGATCGGGGGTATGGGTTTCTGAATTTTCTGAATCTGAAGGATTTGTCAATCAAATGCACACTTTTTCAGGTCTTGCATAGTCTAGGTAGTAGAAACTTCACTATTGCCGCCTTAAGTTTTTGCCTCGCTGCTTTCAACTTATCCAGGGCAAGGCGCCTAGGTTTTTGGTTTACTGCAGGTCCAGTTGTTGTGATGCATGGAGTGGTAATGTGTTTTTAGTACACCACCAGAGCGTATTATTTCCAGATTATTCTATAACAGCTCACGATAAAGACAGGATCTTTACACTAATTACGATGTTAACTACTTACAGTTATTAGCTTTACACTAGGAACTGTACACCCAATAACTTCTCCTTGGAAGTGAAATGATTTAGACAGGCAAAATTTTGGTTGCTTTGTATATGGAAAAACCGGCCAGACTGGCCCTAGTATACTAGAAAATCACTTTCGATAATGGACTAAGAGAAATCTAATTAGAAATTAGAAAGGTTTAGTGATAAGCATAGACGCAAATCCATAAAAAACCATGGATTTGCCATTGTATGGGGTTAGTTCGTCATTAGACTTCATCAAGAGACTGAGCACGCGGCAATACACTAATGTAGGCACTTTACTAGGAAACTAACCTTTGCGTTTAGGTTCGTAACAAGGAGACGGCATTATTTTCTTAGGCCAGAGTCGTTAGGCGTCTTTAGCAATTGCCCTCCTTGTTTTCCAGCTACCATCAAGTGCACTACTTAGAGGACAAACCTTCGGTGGTGCTAACATACTCCACAATGTTAACGTAATATGGAAAGTTACAACCCCACCCTGTGGTGAAATCCTCGTCGAGTTCTTGGAATTGGCAGCATCTCTTGTCACTTGCTATCTAATGTTTTAAGTTCATCTTTGATGGATTGCTAGCTCGTTATATAATAAAGTCATTATAAGTGTAAAATTTTTTTTTTCTATGTGTTCTAATTTTGCCAGATTTTTGTTCTTCTATGTGCTCACGGTAGTTATGTTAGCTTTGTTGTCGTAGCCATGTTGTCGCAAGGCTCTTTTTTTTTATTTCTCTCCTCTTCATTTCTCAATTGATGGTTTTAGAAAGCTATATAAGTGTAATATATCCTCTTGACCGCTGGAGAATTATTTCTCATATAACATTGCTTTATATAGTTTTAAAACTTGCTCCTCAAGATGAGGTCCCTTTTCGTTAAACAACTTTTTTCTTTCTCAGAACTTTCTCTTCTTCATGAACTAGTTTAAGGTTTTTCATTAATTTTATGATAGAGACTTTTTCCATGATATTCCTAACAGCATTTTCGGGTATCCACTCTAGACCGCTCTAAGTGAAAGCAGAAGTGAAAGAAGAAAAGAAAATGCTTTTCGTGATACTCCATCACAACACACAATATTAGGGTATGTTACAAAAACATCTGCTACCCAACCAGTTAAAGTTTCCTTTTGAAGAACGCAATGTAATGATCTAATCAATTTCCAATCGATAGTGCATGTTGACCAGCAAAACTCCCACCTAACCAATCCCCAACATTCATCCTATCTCTTCAGAATATCAAAACCACACGCTCCAAATTTCAACGTTTCGACGCGCCTTTTGTTCCTACATTACCAAACCGGGAGCTATTTATTTTACCATTCTGTTATATTATGCCTGACATCCTTTTTCGTCATCTCTCGTATTCGTTCTTGTTCGCTACAATCAAATCTTTTTCAGCCGCCGTCCTTCTTCAGCCCAAGCTCACGTTCGAACAAAGATGGGTTTCAGACGAGGCGGAGTTTGGCTTTAGGGGCAGGCCCGCTTTAGGTGTTGTTCTCTCTTTTTCTCTCGAAGCCCCTGCACCGAGCAGTAATGGATTTGTTTATTCCTGCTATCTCCCAGCCTGTTGCGCTGCTGCGCTCGAGTTGTTGAGATGCATAAACAACGAACTGTTGCTTGAAATCTGCGTGAAATATCGTGCAGCTAAGATAAGATCTTTATGAGTATTTATGCTTGTCTTCTAGGCTTAAGTCTACCAGGAAATCCATAGAAATGCCCAACAGGCATGAAGAGAAAAAAATCCCCCAACCTAATTCCTCCATTGAACAGCCAACTTATAAGTTGTCCGGCCGCCGAACTAACCGCATTCGGCACCCTTTGACTCGAATTCCAAAACCGGTAGCTTAAAACCATTCATCAAGCGAGTCGGACAGCAGTGGAACATGTAAAGGGGACCGAAAGATTGTCCGCGACGATATCTCTAGAAATATCACAAAAAAGTTAAATTGTTTAGACAAGAGGAAAGATTTAGGTGAGTTAATGTGAAAAAGTTTATGTAGGACGTTCTGGGAATGGGTGTTGTTAGTGGTTAGGTTTCTTAATAGACTTTTTCGGTGAAGACTGGGTGCAAAATCGATAAAGCAGGTAGTAAATCGGAATAATCCGATCAACTACGGGTTCTCTATTAGTTTCCAGTGAAACTATTTAGCCTTTGAAGTGCTTATTTTGTATCTATAGTTATAATTATAAAATGTTATAAGCCTAAAAAAAGGGCGATATTGAGGCACTATGAAAACTTTCCATACAAACAACAATCAATTTATTGAACTTTGAACATGCCTTTGCATTAGTAGAACTTTGTATACCTACTGTTCAGAAAGATCATCTAAAATAGGACAAATTCATAGAACACAGGTACGTTCGAAATTCATTAAAATCCTTCAAGGCTATAGGTATAGGTACACATGAGAAGGAAGACAAAAAATTAAAGGTAATCTATGGAACAGAAGATAATACAAAAGAGACTTTTGACTGTAGAGATAAAAGAGGAAGAACTAAATGGTCATGCTGAAGAAATATAATGAAAACTTGACACAGATAAAAGCGACTGGAGCCGGAAACAGCAATGGAGATGCCGAGGGTACCCCCTATTGCCAAGCTCTTATAAACTCACCAGTTATAAAAAAACGACAGTTTCTGTTTACTTAGCGGATATTTTGTATTTGTCTTATTCCTGATAATCTTACTACGCACAACAATTAATAGATTTGTTCCAACCAACCAAGAAACCATTCCAAAACGGTTCAAAAATCATTCTGGTCAATTCACTAATATAAATTTTAAATTAAGATAACCAATGTGTTTTTCCAGAGTGGTTCTACAACGATTTTGCGACGGTTCTTTGGCGGGATGGAACAAACCTTATAAGGTTCTGGAATTTCTCTGAGTACCTAAACTGCTCATTTTGATTTGGAATTTTTACTAGTGTGTTGGCCAGAATAATTTTCCAATGGTTCTGGAATGGTTCCGTGGCGTGTTTGAACCAACCTATTGATACAAAGCTTTGTGCAGGATCATAGCAGGAAAGAAGTGAAATCTTCAGGGAGCCTTAACTCGATGGAAGATAATCCTGGTTTTGATCCAGTGAAATGTATTACTCTTTCTGTGTAGTTCTTTTTGTACGATGTTTACTGATTGATCTGACCAAATTTGCTCTAGTAGTTGACAAGTCCAAGAAGAGATACCTCTTATTGGTATGTGGGTTGACGCCAACTTCTAAATAGCGTCTGTGGAAGCTGGATAAGTAGAGATAGCATTAGATGGAGAGCAAAAGGAGTGTCAAGCTTGCATTTTTGAAGGTTGAGATGGAAACCGCACTCCTGCAATAATTGAAAACCCTAATGACGTCGTGTGTCGAGTTCTTGTCGATTAGGGGCCATGATCAGAATATCGTCCAGGTATAATATGATTCCATTGATTCCGGAATCAGGAATGGCAAGAATATCTCGCTGAAATTGGACGCTAGGAAGATTATCTGTAGTTCTGTCCAAAATCAAAAAATTTAACTCTTAAGAATAATGATTTTCGGATGAAAATATCTTAGCCTTGGTGTACAATTTTATATGTATCATATTTTTACTTATTCCACTAACAGGAATGTTTATATTCTTTAAATTTAATCCTAACCTATCAGTTAAACTCTTGGTCATGTAATTTGACTGACTGCCAGAGTCCAACAAGGCACGACAATGAAGAGGCAATCCGTTCTTATCATATAATATAATAGTAGCTGTCGACAAAAGGATATAATTATTGCAGGAATTTTTATTCAGATGAACTGTCTCTATTATGATTTTAAATTATGTTTACATTCATTTACCCCCTGATCAGGCAGTAATTCATGTTCCTTACCTGCAGCCACAGACACCCTGAGCTTTAGCACCATTCATATTAAAATGCAACAACGTATTGTGCCCTTTCTTACAAGTTCTACAACCTTCAGCATTGCAATCTTTGTTGGTATGACCAAATTTTATAAACATCTTGTGCATAGCTGAAGCCTGCGCACTTCTTTTAAACGATTTTCTGGAGTTAATTGCAAAAACTTCTCGCAATAATAAATTAAATGAGAACCTTTGCAAAAGGGACAAAAACGTCGCTGACTTAAATGACTAAATCTAGCATTAGGTTGTCTAGAATTCTGCTTAAGGGCAATCTCTTCAGGGATGGAAGGTTTATTAACATCAATCATTTCCAATGTTTGGCAACGAGCAGTCAAAAATTTAAGCAAATCATTATATGACGGCAAAGAACTAACCCCTGACAAGGAGATTTCCCATTCTCTTCTGGATTGAGAATCTAACTTAGAAGTAATGATATAAATGATTATGGAATCCCACTTTTCAACTGGTTGTTTCAAGCTCCGCAGTGCACGCATGTGCCTCTGAAGTGCATCTAGAAGGCCTCTTAATCCTTCTATCGATTCTTTTTTAAGAGCACTCATTTCAAAGATATGATTATTTATTATTATGCGAGTATTTTGGTATCTCTCACAAATTAGTTGCCAAGCGATTAAATAATTAGAATCACAAATCTGCAAGGATTGTATTGCCTGAAGTGCATCACCCTTTAAAGAGGACTGCAAATAATACAATTTCTGTGTAAGACTTAAATTGCTATTATTATGTATCAATGACATAAAAGTATCATGAAATTGCATCCAGTTGTCTAGGTTACAATCAAAACTAGGGAGATTTAATGGATGGCAATTTGATAGATGCCAATAGATCAATCAATTCTTGATTAGGAGTCTGACTCCTTGTCTGACTTGATTTAGCAATCTCAAGCACAGATTTTGCTCGAGAAATCACCTTATAAAATGAATTTTCAAAGGCATATCTTTCTTCCTCAAATACTGAATCGATATCTTCAAGTTCTTCCAACTGACATTGCAAAACCTCAAACTCATCTAAGAACTTGCTCACCTTCTCATAACGAGCACTCAATTCAATATAACTATCAGATGATGAGAAATTGTCTAAATAAGAACTAAATCTCACAATAGTGCCTTTAACTGCAGCTATTTTAAGTTTACTGGATTTAATCTCTTTTTTCAGAGGCTCTTTCACGAGGCATGTTTTTCGAGATGATGAGGTATTTAGAGAAATGTTGAGGTATTTAGATAATATTCAGAGAGATATTCGAGATAATGAGATCTATAAGTATTGGCTGTGAAAAGCGGCAATATAAACTGCAGCCCCAAAAGCATTAAATACTTGCTAAACAAACTATTGTGCAAGTTTAAAAAATCTATAAAACTGGTGCAAATAGGTACATTTATAAAAGGAACGGACTTACTCAGTTGTACGGTGCAACCTACGGCAACAAGCAGCGGGAACACAGCCAATGATTCAGTCCTATCTTCTTTGGACCCCCAAAGCAAGACACTTGTGTAGCGAGGTAGAGCTATCGACCCAAAATGTGGCTCGAAGGGACCAAAATGTTAAGCCATTGTGGGCCTAAATTGTTATCTCTTATCGTTATTGATGCTTCGATAGGAAATAAGAAGCAGTAGTGGACTGTATAGTGAAATTATTTATTACTCGGTAAAAACTAATCTATCTACATTTTTGAAAATAGGCAAGGCAACATTACCCGCCGAAAACAACTGTGTTAAAAAATATTAATCAATTTTTACAAATTGCATAATTTTTGGCTTGATGCACGCCTTTTTTTTATGAATATTTTAGGAGCGCACATGTCCCAAATCGAATTATATTTTTTATTTATTTTTCTTTAAGAAATGTCAGTTGTCACACGTCACTATCACTAGAGATGGAACTGTTGTCTTACTAGGGATGGGCGGCTGCCCAGACAAATGCTCAACCCTGATCCAATTCCCTGGCGCTAGCCATAAAGTCTAAAAACATAAACTGGGAATTTCCGAATTAGTTTACGACTTTACGACTATTTGAATCTTGAATAAAGAGCCAAACCGACCGAAAAATATCATGTAACCAAGTTGTAAAAACCCTTACGATAAATCCTTGAGTGTCACTTTCAGGAGTGTCTCTGAAGTGTCACTTGTCGCCTACTATAGAACAGACGCAGTAAGTGACACTCAAGTGTCACTTCGAAAAGTGTCCCTTAAGTGACCCTTTGCTCGACAACTATAAATACGGGCAATAATTTGATCAAACCCGTACATACGCAAAGATAGCAAAATTCGAATCTACAAGACTTGTATCAGACCGATTATGATGTACGGTACAGAGGTCCGTGAAGACACCAACAACACGAAACATATGCTAAGGGTGGCCGAAATGAAAACACTGAGAACAACAGTGGGGAAAACAAGAAGAGACAGACAAAAATCAGAGAACAATACGGAATACAAGATATTGTGAGATGAGGAAGGCAACGTAAAAGGCAGTGGTACAACCATGGACGAGACGAGAACAAACTTCCGAAAATGGTTCTAGAATACAACCCACCCGGCTCAAGACCTGCCGGGAGGCCACCTAAAAGCTGGAAATATAGTTGGCAATCCACCTGTCAAGAAAAGATGCAGAGTCAGCTTCAGAATTAACAGATCGACAGATCTCCAAGAAGTAGAAGAAGAAGAAGAAGATTCCAGAGAATCCGCTTTTTGTAGTCGTTGGAAAATCGATGGTGCTGAGTTGAGGCCAAAAACTAGCCGGTTGTAAACTGGAATAGAAACTTCAGTGGTTTGACATCGTGATAGTCGCCTGACCTCGTCCAAGACAAGATCGCAGACAAGCTGGCTAAAAATAATATATATACACTTAACTTTACTATAATTTCTTCTATGCTTGTAATAAGGTATAGTTATCATTTATGAGTGAACATTGAGGCCTGCAGAATACTAGGTACAGAGACGACCAAAACTACGTTTTGATACATTCACAAGCAAAGCGACAAACAGAAACACTTTTGGAAGTTGGAACTTAGAATGTCCGAACTTCTATTAGCAACGCTTAAGATGTGCGATCTTTACTACCTTTTCATCATTATGAAGCAGAGCGAAGTGAGTACCGTTGTACAGATTCGTGGCATGTGTAGAGTCTATCCGAGAGATATACAAACTCTATCGTATTGTAAATGTCTTTTAAAAAACAAGAACAAAATATGGTATTGCTCCTCCAACCGTTGACAAAATAAATTAGTAAATATAGCTATTAGTTGAACGTTACATGAAACTCGACCACACATTGTGGTTTAATGACGTAGAAACCATTGTGCAAAGGTAAAGCCAGCAGATGAATCGTACGTAAATGTATCCAAACAGTCAATGAAGTCGTAGGTACAATACAATTTACTTTATATCATAGCAAAGTAGTAAGCACAATTTCCTGCCCGTTCTTCTTTAATGTTAATTATTGTACTCCAATGCGAGCTATTGTTATAAATGTCCGAGATGTGGCCTAATAAGCACGTGAGAACCCCGCAACACCAACAAAGGTTAGAATTAACTGCCATTAGTGGGTGCAACGCCGTGTAATTATCGGCCTGTGTGTAACTGTGCTGTTCAGCCTCAAACGCACACGCGAAACAACCATTTACGAAGACAACTGCCTATTAACACGACAGCCACGGATTGGCAGACATACCCTCCACTTCCCCCCGCTGGATTTACATAACAATTTAATTAAAACCCCGTGCTTGCCTCCGCACCACCATAAACCTTCTGGTTTTAAAAACACGGCGTCATCTCCTCGGGGGCGAAAAAAGAGTAAATTACCGCTCAACAAAAGACATTGTTTTGCCGAGCCGCTTCTTCACGTCATTTATCCTCGAGAGGCAACAATGCCTGTCTAACCGTTTGACACATCTATCAAAGTTGAACGATGGATGGCGGCAACGTAAAAGGAAAAGTTCAATAAGCCGTATTCGGTAGACGAGGATGGAACACGATTGCGGTGATGGATTAAGAAACGTTATTGTGGCCAGTAGTGAAATAGGCGCAAATGGTGGCTGATGCGAGACATTGTGGTAATGGTCATTATGCAAACAAAAGAAATGGTTTCAATTTGACTGTAAAACAAAACAATAATATATGTACATTAGCACCATCTGAAATAAAAAACTGCTAGTTCCATGATTGTAAACCTTAGTAACACTTGAACTCCCAGTTCTAACATATTTAACAACTCAGTAGTACATTGTTTGATGAAAATGGCATTTTCTCTCGCAAGAGAACAGTTTACCAACCGAGGCGAAGCCAAGTTTGGTAAAGTTCTCGAGGGATTTTTTTGACGAGTAAAACACTACTTTTTCTTCGACCATGCTAACATTAAGACTTTATTTACTTCAAAAACAATCTCTATAGAGTATTTCTTTCAAAAATTAAGGCGCTTTATTGTCAAAATGACACCTCGATTGTCAATGAGTTTAGTTTGGTCAAATTTCAACATTTTGATTTGCTTTTCTGAGGCCCGGGCAGGCAAAATATACATGTTTTTGTATGATATCACCATTTTCCACGGTGTTTTACAAAATTAGACCGGTTGAATCACATTTATTTAGCGATATACAGGCGAAATTAAAACAACTTACTTTCGTCACTAGAGACGAAAGTTAACTCTATGGGATTTTCTCTCACTAGAGACGAAAATTACATTTTCGGCTAGGGCAGGATATGACGAAAGTTGTCTATTTTTACATGGTTGTAGAAAGTAGTATATTGTTTAACGAGTGACGAAAATAGCATTTTCTCTCGCAAGAGAACAGTTTACCTACCGAGGCGGAGCCGAGTTTCGTAATGTTCTCGAGCGATAGAAAATGCTTTTTTTGACGAGTAAAACACTATACTTTTTCTTCGACCATGCTAACATTAAGTCTTCATTAACTTTAAAATTCATCTCTAGAGAGTATTTCTTTCAAAAATTAAGGCGCGTCAATCAGCCTTATGCAGTAAGCTCTTGACTTAAAGTCAATATTGACATTTCGTCAAGAAAATGAAATGAATTCAAGTTTTAGTAGAAGAGTTAAGCTGTAAGCAAATTATAGAAATAATTTGAAAGTCAAGGTTGACAAATGTCAATAATTTTAACAGGGGCTTGAAACGTTCACGTTAAGATGTTGAAATGCATTTCAATTCGGTCATTAAGCCGTGACGTGAGCTTAACTGACAGATGACACTAATGACAGAACTGGATCCAAACAATGTCAGCACTTATGGAAATTAACATTTGTTTATTTTTATTTGTTCTGTTTTAAGTGTTTATCAATCATTTAATTGTGTTATAATGCCAGAACTAGTTGAGGAACACTTCCATCTTTAAAGTTCTGCTTATTTTGAGATCAAACAACAGATAGTTTTTAAGTTGTGATCTTATAAAGTTTTTACTTGAGATGGATCGCATGGTTCCAACCTGGATCCACTTTAGAAAGCCTGGTAAAAAAACATCCATTTACCTTTTTTTCAATGTTCCTTGTCTGAAGTTTATCTATTGTTGTCTGGGTTGTCGGAAAATGAAATATTTTATCAGCCAGGCCAATTGGAAGAACACATAAGTTTTAGAGCCCGTTATCCAGGAATACAACTTCAGTGCCCTTTAGGGTTGAGGTAAACAATAAATGATCTTACAATAGGCTTTAGTTACCCCTTTTATTACATATCTGTGAAACTCTGAGTTGTAAAATAATGCAATTTTAGGAAAAAGACCTGCAGACAGGAAACTACATTGTTACCTGTATAATAGGAAGGTGCCTAGTCCAACTAGTCCCAATAATAAGCTAAACTCGACTCCACATACCAGACCTTCTAGTTCAAGTTCAAGTTTGTAACAATGGTTCAGTGTTGGGCTGCAGATTGCAAGCATTATAGCAATCGTGAAAAGTGTAGTTTTTTCCGCTTACCAATAGATAGCAAAATAAGAGCAAAGTGGTTAAAACAGTTGAGGTATGAATTAAATGTAGATACAATCTTATAATACATTTTAAATGTCCCAGTCACCCAGTCAAATATCTCAAAAATCAAAGCAAGTACAAGAAAAATTTGAAGTTGGCTATCAAAAACTTGATATTACCTTTGGTTGTCTAATGGTCGATCGCACCAAGCAATTTTTAAGTATACTAAGTTAAGGCTTCCATTACTACCATGTTTACTCATGCTAATACATATGGTTTAAGGGCCCTTAACTTTAAGTTTCCTTAAATTTTGCTTGGTGGAAATGGCCATTAAACTTTTATTGCATTATAACTTAATTTTTTTAAATAATTTTAAGACTTGCAGTCTCTAAATTTATAGGGACACTTCACTTCAACTACAGCATTCTTATTCTTCAAAATGCCATCTGGGCTTCCTCCTAAGAAACCCTCTGGATGAAGAAAAAGTCCACATGGGTCAACCTTCACATCACCCAAGAATACCTCCAAATCTTTTATTGCTGCCTCTTCATGCTCTTTGCCCCACTGAACTGATGATATCTTTTCTAAACTGTATGATTCCAAAATTCTTTTCCAAAATGATTTTGGATATCGACCCCTTAGGCAGGCTGATAGAATGTCTCCATATTTACTGGCAGTGATCCGATGTTTTCTTGCCAAAAACCAATTGGGATTTTTGTGCTGGCCCACAGTTTCATTTGAAATTTGATATATTCTATTTTCGTCCAAGGAAATCTTTGACAGGAGGTACAATTCTTTGTCAGTGGCTTGTGCATAACTGTCACTAAATATAATTTGTTCTATATTAGGTAGGATCGAAATTATATTGACTGATGGATCTGGCTTCAAAAGCCAAGAAAATCCAACTACATTTGCTGTTCCTAATGTTGAACGAAATTCGTCTATTTCCTCCTCAGTGGCATTTCGTTTCGCAGCAGAAAAAGGTTTCACTTGGAATAGCTCTGACATGGTGGGGGGTATGTCATCAATATGTCTAGTTTTTGGAGCATTCCACGTGCATTCAACATCAGTACTGCTGACATTATAGTGAGCATAATAAAGAATTGCTACCATATGATGGCACAGTAACTTGCCACGAGGACATGGACATTGTGCATCCTGTACACCATTTTGGAGATGTATCGAAATCTGAAAAATTAAATAACAATAAGTTCATCACACTATACCTACACCTACAAACAATAAAATACTGAATACTTATAGGTTTGTTACCTCAACATCGTAAGACTTTTTTTTCATACTGGCTTTTGCTCGGCCCTTGATTAAAGGTGGAGATATGCTCGGTAAAAAGCTAAACCTATCCACATATCCATCTGTGAAGGCTGCTTTTCCTCTCTCAAGTATTGAAGCATTGCCATCACAAAATTTTGAAATAAGGGAAAATTTGATCACATGTTTTTGAGCCACTAAAAGATACCAATGCTGCTATTAATATGTATATCAAAAATAAATTATGTATTCTACATACTTGTAATCTTGTATAGCAGTACTGGATAACTTGGATAACCAAGGAACAGGTTCAAATTTGAATCAATGGGTCCCCAAATAAACAGAGAAACCTAACCTATAAATTTGTAAAAAATTAATTAAATACACTTTAATTTTCAGATTTACTTACAGCCCAAGTCGGTATATCTTCAAAATATGCACTTTTGTCGCCAAATAATACAAAAAAAAGTTCTTAAAATCCTCTATAACCGAAAAAAACACGAAAACCGTAATTATCGCATGCTTAGCGCGGATCCAATAGAACCAGTATCAATTTTTTCCATTCTGACAGCTGTCATGACGTCAGACTTAATGACCGAATTGGTGCAATTATTTTAAAATTCCCTCCAAATATTTATTTGCGAGTTAACGGTTTTTCAACAGTGGTCATTTGGGGAGTGAAACTTGAAAAGAATTGCCATATAACAAAGAAATGGATTTAATTCTGTTTATAGAGTTGTTCCAAGATGAAATTCAAAGGTAATTAAGTACCTATATCTAATTATTTGAACTTTGGCAGTTAAAGTTGTAATAATTGATGGCTCACTGCTATATAGTTATAAAATTTAGTACCATAATGCCCTGCCAGTTTTTGTACCTACAATAAATAGTGTTATCAGTAGATAGGTAAGTACCTAGGTACCTACTTATTTTTTTTTAATGTATTGTATTGTGTTCAGGTTAGGTTAAATAAAAAATGGCTTATAAACCATTGTTTCTAGACACCATTTAAATCTGCAAAGACGAATTCTGAGGGATAGGAGTGACCCCTTAACATTACCAGATACAACTTTTAGAAAGATATTCCGAATATCTCAACATTTAGGGCACTGGCTTCTAACACAAATTGGTCCACATATGAGGGATTCTGCTAGGACAACCAGCATACCGAAAGCACTTAGGGTAAGTGACTATGGACTTTCACAACAATGCTTATGCTCTTGTACGATACTATCTTACAGAACTTTTTAAAAAACTGTCTTATGTGAAAAGTTGTATGTGTGTTATATGAGTACGTGAGCATCAGCATTATCAAGTGTGGTACACTAAGGCTCAATGCGGAAACAGTAATTTTATAAGGGTGGATGTGATGGCCATATCGCACGAGAATGGAGCTTCGATCATAACGCCAAGGCGGAATGCTCGACCGAGTGGGATATGGACAATCCACCTTAGTTTTACAGTCTATTTTAATACGACTAACTGAGGTTTTGTCAAAGTTTAATAGTTAAAAATTGTTAGTTCTGACATCTCCCTCTTAGCTTAATTAGGTTTGACTACATTTTCTTAAAAAGGGTTTGTAGTTTCTTTTGCAGTTTTGCTAGTTTATTGCACCTTTATAATACTACTTGCCTTCTGTTTTGTGACTAATTTTATGTTCTGTCCACAGCAACATAAGTTACGACAATAAGGCTATAATTGATTTATTTATTAAATTTTTTAGGTGTTTGCATCAATACATTTCTTAAGTGCAGGATCGTATCAAAGAGGAATAGGAACAGGACTATCTAACCACTATGCACCAGACTTCAGTGAGCCGTTGTCTATCTGAGGTAACAGACATCATAGTGGATGTTCTGGGACACATCATCAAATTTCCTGTAACAGTTGATGAGAAAGACCAGGAAAAGCAATTGTAAGAGATGGTTATGGTTTTTTTTTTATAAATATTTGTTAGTAATAATTGTTGGAATAGAAAAGGTGTAAGGATCTTCCTATTGTACTTCACTTAGCACCCCTCTCTATTTTTAGATTTATGCAATTAGGAGCTTTTCCTGGTGTAATAAGGTGTATTGACTGCACTCATATTTCCATAGTTGCACCTAAAACCGAAGATGCAGAAATACCTGGGGTCATATTTTATAACAGCAAAGGATACTATAGTTTAAACGTCCAAATAGTAAGTACCTAATGCAATGATTGTTATTGATATTGTGGCTGCACAGGCACCTTCTTGATAGGAAAGGTGCCTGTGCAACCAGTACTATTTTTATTTGTGAATTTTGTCATAGAGTCATAGTTTCGACATTTTTTATATTTCTGTCTACAATAATTGTGCGGTAGGGTGTTTATGGCACTGATATGCGCGTGATAATGTTCCTTCTTCTTCTATTGCCCTGTCCGATTACGGACGTTGGCTATCATCATAGCTATGCAGATCTTGTTGGCTGCGCATCGAAACAGTTCAGTAGATGTTGCTCCAAACCATTTTCGCAAGTTAGCCAGCCAAGAAATTCTTCTTCTCCCAGGCCCTCGGCGGCCATCAACCTGGCCTTGAACTACGTTTTGGAGAATTCTGTACTTGCTATTTCTCATGATATGGCCAAAATACTCTAACTTTCTACATTTCACAGTAAGCACGATTTCAGGCCCACATCCCATTCTTCGGAGTACTTCTTCGTTGGTAATTCTTTCCATCCAAGAGATCCTAAGAATTCTTCTGAAAATCCACATTTCAAAAGCCCGCAACCTTCCCTCCATAGCGTCTGACAGCGTCCAAGCCTCCACACCGTACAGAAGAGTGGAGTATACATAACACACGACCATTCTCTTTTTAAGGGCCAGACTCAGGTCTCGACATGACAGAAGCGGTTTCATTTGTATAAACGTATTTCTCGCTATTTCAATTCTATGTTTTATCTCCTGTGAATGATCCCAGTTTTCGTTCAATGTGCAGCCGAGATAAGTGAACTTTGACTTCCTTTCAATTGGTTTATTGTCTATACACAAGTTACCTGGTTGAATTGGATCTTTACTAATCACCATATATTTGGTCTTATTGACATTTAAGCTCAGCCCGTACTTCTCACTAGTTCGATTAACTTTGTTCAATAACTCTTGTAGCCCCTCTAAACTGTCCGAAAACAAGACAGTGTCGTCAGCATAGCGGATATTATTGATAATTTCGCCGTTAACTTTGATGCCTCGATCCGTGTTTTCTAGAGCCTCTTTGAAAACGGTGTCCGAGTAACAATTGAACAGGAGCGGCGACAGTATGCAACCCTGCCGTACACCTCTTTTGATTTGAATGTATTCAGTCTGCTGATTTTCAACTCTAACTGTAGCTTTTTGTCCCCAGTAAAGGTTAGCGATAATCCTGATGTCTTTTCCATCCAGTCCAATATCCACTAACAGATCTATCATTTTCTTATGTTGGCATCTGTCAAAAGCCTTGGTGTAATCCAGGAAACACACATACACGTCGCAGTTCACGTCTCTGCACCGCTGAATCAAGACCTGGACTGCAAACAAAGCTTCCCGCGTTCCCAGTCCATCTCTGAAACCGAACTGTGTTTCTCCGTTTTGCTCTTCACATTTTGTATATATCCGCGCATGAATGATCTTGAGAAATATTTTAAGTACATGGCACATCAGGCTAATGGTGCGGAAGTCTTCGCACGATTTTGCATTGGATTTCTTGGGCAATGCAATAAAGGTGGATGCAAGCCATTTTTGTGGGATTAGGCCAGTATCATATATTTTGTTAAAAAGTGCAGTTAGTGTTTCAATGGTATCTTCATCCATAATTTTAAAAATTTCTGATGGTATTTCATCTGGACCCATTGCTTTTCTGTTTTTCATGCGCTTAATTGCCTGCTTTACTTCTGATATAGTGATATGTGGACCTTCAACAGTATCAAAGACGGGTTTTTCGGGTCGTTGTTGATCATCAAACAGACCTTCCGTATATTTTTCCGATACTGTTAATATATCATTAATTTCCAACATAATATTACCATTCTCATCAGATACATTTCCAGAAGCTCTTTGTCTAAACCTGCCTGTAACTTCTTTGATCTTTTTATGTGTATTGAATATGTCATGTTTCTTATTTAGATCTTCTATTTCATTGCACTTTTCGGTCATCCATTGTGCTTTAGCTTCTCGGATCTTTTTTCGGATATTCCTGTGAATTGCCCAATATTCTTGAGTATTATTCGATTTAACTCTCCGTCTTTCATCCATCAGATTCATAATTTCGTCGGTCATCCATCCTTTCTTCTTCTGTCTCGCGGTATCAGTTTTTAGAAAACGGTTGTTAACTTCAATTATTCTTGTTTCCATTGTATTCCATGTCTTGTCTGGTTCAGAAATGGATGTACGTATGTCCTTAAATTCAGATGTCAAAGCATTCTTTACTTTCTCTCGGATTTCAGGGTTCTTGAGTTTTTCGATGTCATATTTCTTGGACGTTTTTTGTGGCAGCGTCTTTTTTAGTTTTGTCTTCAGCTGGCACACCAAAGGGTTGTGGTCAGAGGGGACATCGGCTCCCGGGCATGTCTTGACTGAAGTCATACTATTACGAAATCGTTCACTAATCAGTATGAAGTCAATCTGATTTCCTACTATATTGCCAGGTTTGTCTGCGGGTGATCTCCATGTATATAACCGTCTGGATGGTAGTTTATAAAATGTGTTGGTAACAACTAGTTTTTCTTCTCTGCAAAATTGAACCAATCTGTCACCTCTTTGGTTTCTTTGTCCCACATGGCACAACAGTTCGTAGAGCCCTACTAGTTTATCTTCTGACCCTTTACCGACCTTTGCATTGAAGTCCCCCATGATAATAGTGATATCTCTCTTTTTCACGTTCTTCATCACTACCCCAATCTGAATGTAGAAGTCCTCAATCTCTTCCTCACTCTTTTCTGCCGTAGGAGCGTACACCTGAACTAGGTTTACATTGAATAACGTTCCTCTTAATTTCAGCATTATTATTCTATCTGATTGTCTGATACATCCTATAACTGCCGATTGAATGTTATTGTTGACTATTATTCCAACTCCATTTTCGTGTCGCCTTCCTGTGTTACCAGTGTAATAAATTTTGTGATTTCCCATACTACACTCTCCCGATCCTGGCCATCTCATCTCGCTTATACCCAGGATGTCGATCTGTAGTCTTCTCATCTCCTTGATTACATTGTGCGCTTTACCAGCTTCATAAAGGCTCTTCACATTCCAAGTGCAAATTTTCAAGGCTTGCTTGTTTTTTAATTTACAGGGATTTCGCTCGATGACGACCTGGGGAGCCCTGCTATCTCTTCCTCTGCCGGATCTTGGTATCCGAGTTCCATGATCAGTAACTTCTTTCATTTCTCCACAATTTTCCATGATGATTTTCCTGGGAATCTCCTATGAGTCTTTAATGCAGTAGTTTTCCGGTGCTTTCTGCATCCTTATGCCATTGATCATTCCTGATTCATCTGCCTTTTGGGATGATTTCTCATCCCACGGACAAAATAGTGCCCTTACCTCAGTTTGTTCTTCCACCCTCCAAAGAGGCTGTTGACAATACTGGGGGGTTCTGTTTATTCCGACAGAAATTCGGTCGCCATTGCCTCGTTGGTTCTCTAGCAGGGTGCACCGCTTGCAGGTGAGGTTGGCATTTGGGAAAAACATATTAATATGGATTTCTCCCCTTACACCCCAATAATAATGTTCCTGAACCACGTTAATATCCTCTATGAGTCGCTTTCCGTAAAAACAACGTAATATTAACTATTGCGATGCGATAAAATAAGGTCTCTATAAAATATGTGTTTTCAATGTTCAGTGCCTAAATGACAATTTTATGTAACACACTATTTAGTTATTAAACATTTTATGTGTCAGATGAATCAGTTTTCGTAGAATATTAGTAGTTGTTTCACATAAAATTGTTTTTCAGATAACATTTATTTTTCACCATCCTGTATCATAATCCTTTGTTTTAGGGTACAAGTTTATTAAGCAAATTCTTTAGTTTTAATTAGTAACTTTTTCATGAACTTTTACCAGTTTTATATTGACACCACAGTTCCCTAACGCCCAGCTGTATAGTTATTTATTGTTATCATTAAATCGTAGATATGCAATGCAAAGCTCAAAATCTTAAATATTAATGCAAGATTTCCTGGATCGGTGCATGATTCTACAATCTGGCAAACATCGATGGCACGAACACATTTGGCAAACATGTTTGGGCAAAACATGAATCAAATGACATACTTATTGGGTTAGTTTAAAACTTGTATATACAAGTAACTATGATGGCGGTGGCATATCGTAGAGCTACATATTTAGACTAAAATTTTACTGATGAGGTGTCCACCGACGCCGGTCATCAAAGCCCCTTGAGTAGTCCCAAGTAGCCTCATTATTCGGCAGATAAATTTCTGATTGTTACTCGCCAGAGCATCTTTTCTGCGTCCGCCACCTGTGTTACTAATAAACTACTTAAAATACCTACTAGTCAATAATATGGGGTATTCATTTAAAAACGTTATTAAGTTGGCTGTGAAATGTCAAAAGAAAAGCATTAAGCAACAACAGTCCATTTAAGTTGATTATGTAATCCTTTTTCTGTCAAAATTTCATACCCTTCTAAATGACATTTTCTAATAAACTCACCCTTTGTGCCTACTTATTTTAAAATATATTATTAGGTGATTCTGGTTACCCCTTGGAGCCTTGGTTGCTAACACCAGTAGCAAATCCTACAAATAACCATGAAGAGGAATTTAATAATAGGCATAGAATAGTAAGAAATGTTACTGAAAGAACTAATGTCGTCCTTAAGCAAAGATTTAGGTGCACTCTAAAACATCGAACCTTACATTTTACCCCTGTAAGAGCGGCAAAGATTATTTACTCATGTGCTATCCTGCATAATTTATGCATTGACAGAAATGAAACTTTGGAAGATCAAGATTAATTCTAGTTGCGTGTTTTCACGAGTTTGTCTATGATCGAGCAAAAAGTACTAGCAAAATAAAATCGCTATTAAGGTTTAAAGTTATACGATTGTAGATAAGATAGGTTCCGGCTCTAATTTTCCCCTTTACATGGGACTTCCATTCAATGAAGGCCTCAAAACAGAATAATATTTTTAAAAAATGCAGTTAGCAAATCACGTTGCTTTTACTATTTATGTTAGTTTGGGTGCTCAATTATGTTTTAAATTTTGGCTTAGGCTAAGCTTGCCCAACCCTGGTATTAAGTACTTTCCAACCTTTCTACAACAATTTTATCATTTGTTGTGATATGTAAGTTGCCATCATTTTGACGTAAATGTATTTCAAATGGAAGTTAACATGTGAGGTAATGCTGTACTTCTCCAATTTCTTGTTTTTAATCGTAATTTTAAATTTTTGTCCATTACAACCATTACATGATCAATGAGCAATACGCGTTATGGACAAAAATTAACAGTGAGTATAAGAATAAGAAATTTAATAACACCAACCTCAGCCAAACTTAAAATATGATTGAGCACATGGGTCTAGCAACTAAGTGTAAACTTTGGAAACATAAATTTGAGTACTTAGCACTTTAATTGGACCACGAAATAACAAAGTACCTTTATTTTTAAACTATAAAGTAAGCCACTTTTATCTACCTTTTTCCATCCTTCATATGTCTTCTCTACCCCACCTAAGGCATTAACACCTGCCGCCACTTTCTCCCAGGCCTCCCTTTTCGCCTCGGGAGTTCCTTTGCCCCATTTGAGACAAGGACTTTCCTGAATCAAGTCTAACAATTTTTTATACTGCCTTTTTAGGTGCCATTTTTTAAACCAAAGCACAACAGCTCAGCAGCACATCAAAAACTCAAAATCAGTGGAATTTCCAATTAACGACGATTACTAAACTAACTAAACTTACTACCGGTACCGGCAAATGGAGATAAAATAAATTAATAAAATAAATAGTAATTATCGAATTTTAAGGTTATAACAGCATGACAAGATCTTATTTTTGACAGCTGACGTATAAATGCAACGTTGCCAAATGGTTTATTGAAATTAATTCCAATCAATTCTGATTTCAATCAATAGGACTTACAGCATAACATTTTTGTATAATATTGAAATCAAAGTCAATATTCCTTGAAATGATTTCAACATTGACTTAAATATCAATGTTTTTACTGCATAAGGCTGATTGTCAACATGACACCTAGACTGTCAATGAGTTCAGTTTGGTCAAATTTCAACACTTTGATTGACTTTTCTGAGGCCCGGGCAGGCAAAATATACATGTTTGCAATACAATGTTGCATGTTTTTGTATGATATCATCATTTTTCATGGTGTTTTATAAGATTACACCAGTTAAATCGCATTTAATTGGCGATATACAGGCGAAATTAGAACAACTTACTTTCTTCACTACACTGAAAAAAAAATGCTGTAATTTTACATATATATATACTTTACAACACAATTGAACTAATATTACACAAAAATATGTGCAAAAGTACATTATTTAAAATTTCACAAAAATATAACAAATTTACATATAAGTGACAGTAAAACCCACAAATAATTAAAGTTACGCGGTAAATTTGCTGAGGTATTATTGACGTAAAATTACAAATAAACGTAAAATTACAAATA
Organism: Taphrorychus bicolor; assembly: GCA_951812265.1. Lineage (NCBI taxonomy): Eukaryota > Metazoa > Arthropoda > Insecta > Coleoptera > Curculionidae > Taphrorychus > Taphrorychus bicolor. The sequence goes on from OX638300.1 coordinate 7,228,581, forward strand.
AATCGAAACTTTACAAAAAAAATGTAAACTCTGTCCTATCGAATCATCGCGTTTTTGTCACGTGGCTACACGGTCCTTCAAAGTGCGCGACAACGGGAACGACAAGGAATCGTTTCTCTATCATTGCATAGCATTAATCATCATGTATTGTGTTAAATGCATCAAAAGGTTATGTTTAGGTTTCTGTGGTGTTCGGTGCACTATGATATATTCTTTATACCACAATTTATATTATAAAAGACTCAGGTAAGCATTTTTAGTTATAAATTATGATCGCCTGTGAGATTTGTAGAGAAAATTAGAAAATCCTTGAAAATCAACTCCATATGAGTTTTGACAGGAATATGCCGCGACGTAGTTTTAACTGCAAATATCCCAACTGCAATTTATCTTTTAAATCGTCTGTTTATTCAACATGTTAAGTTTAATCATACCAAAATACAAACTACTTATAAAGATTATATTCATTGTCCATTAAATGAATGTCACTTTAAATCTAAAAACAAAAGGGAGTTACATGTTCTTGTAAATGGGCACTTGCGTCATGGTTTCGCAGTTAAATCCCCATTATTTTTCATTTGTAAGTCAAACTTTTATGTTTTGTTTAGATTATCCCAGAAGACACATCGCCTCTGGATTTTTTGGACCCGGAACCGTGCATAATTCTAATAGGTAAATAGTTTTAATAATTTTTGATTAGATATTTATAGCATCTTTGGTAATTTGCAGATCAAAAATTATGTATCTTCTTCGAGAGGGAGAAAATTTTGAGTGCTAGCACATTCGGAGAAGCTTTCTATCTCTTGTTCGGTATATACTTCACATTCAACCTCGCCTATCCCAAAGAAGCTTCTTGTGTCTTTGAATTTTTTCAAAGATATGTTTTGAATAAAATTCATCCCGACGAGGGCACAAAATCAAGAAAGAAAAATGCGTCAAAGAGAAAAGTGATTTCATTATTAAACAAATTAACTTCAGTATAAGTTATACAGGGTGATTCAAAATTCAGTACAAAGATTTTAAGGGCATATTTGTGGGGTCAAAATAAGACGTTTTTTTCCTATAAACATGGGTCCTAAAATGAACCCCCTCCCCCCTACGGGCGCTGAAAGTTGGGAAAGGAAAAATATTTTTTTTTAATTGTGGCCATATTTATTCATGAAAATTCTTGAAAATTTGTACATCCTCGTTTCTCAACGAGCTTTTTTCATTCCATTTCTCAGAAATGGCGAATTTTTAAATATTCGCAGTTTTTTAGGACTTACTGTCATTATGATGACAAATATTTTATGTTTCCCGGGAGTTTTTTTAAATTCATCGTCACTATCCAGTAGGCCAAACAAATATCTGTAGTTTTGATTTCTTGAAGATTTTTGATTAAGCTAACCGTTTTCGAGAAAAAGTCCTTTGACTGAACGGCTGCAGTATCAACATCATAATAAGGAAAAAGATAGGAGGCTGGGACTTCGTAGTTATGGCAATTGTTATTTTTTATTTATGCTGTCAAATTGTTAATTTTCAAGAATTTTCGTGAACAAATATGGACACAATTAAAAAAAACTTTTTATCCTTTCCCAACTTTCAGCGCCCGTAGGGGGGAGGGGGTTCATTTTAGGACCCATGTTTATAGGAAAAAACGTCTTATTTTGACCCCACAAATATGCCCTTAAAATCTTTGTACTGAATTTTGAATCACCTACATACATTATATTTTGTTAAATTTGAAAAGTGCAAAGACATTCTATTATGGTTTTTAAAACTCTGCTCTGTTTTCATCGACACTGTGGTATAAGCTGTGATTTGTTTAAAATATCTGGATTTGTTAAAATTGTTGAGCTTTTTGTTAAGTTTCTTTTTTTTCTCTCAGGCAAATGCTTAGCAATTATTTTATTATTTTGAAATGTCTTTTATGTGTACACACATTTAGTTAAGCAAGTTGTCCCAATAATGAGATATGATTTGTTTAAATATGACCACGACTAGTACAGTCTAGTACATAATTATATAATAATAATAATAATAATAATAATAATAATAATAATAATAATAATGACTTTATTGCAATTCAATCATACAGTAAAAAAAAAAGTACATAATAAGTACATAATTATATACAGGGTGACCGTTTTTCGAGTTTAACCATGGGGATCTCGGTTATTTAAAGAGATACCAAAATTTCTAAATTAGGGCAAAGTTGCGCAATTAGAAGTGTTTGGAAACGACGTTTTTAAATTACGACAATTCCGACTGATTTCGAAAACTATCGCAAAACATAAAAAGTTTTTATTTTTTCTAGTCTTAATTTAGAGATACGAAATGTCGGATTTTAAATTTGAAATTACCACTTTGAAAAGAGCAAAAAGTGTTTATGAAGAAGTGGCAATTATTTGTAATTATCTCTTTAAGACTAAAAAAATAAAAACGTTTTTCTAAATTTCGATTTTTATGCGAATATTTCCGAAACCTCTCAGAAATTTCGAAATTTGAAAAGGTCATATTTGTAGACTTGTAATTGTGAAATTTTGCGCTAAACCTTCTTCGTATCTCTTCAAATAACCGAGAACCCCACGGTTAAACTCGAGAAACGGTCACCCTGTGTACGCAGAAAATAAGCATTTTGGGGACGCAGCACCCATTGTTCATAGATAGGACCGATGGGAGCTTAATATAGTTTTTACATAATATAGGTTAATGTTTAGTTTAAAGTATTAGGTATTCAATAATGAAAGTCATCAATATTGGACACTATACGTGTACATTTACGAGTAGATGTAGATTCTAAATTAAAATCGTTGAAAAGTTTTTTTTTATATTTGTAAGTCGATACAACTTTCAAAGTTTGTCGCTTTTAATAAGACGTTATTTTGTTATTTGACTGTATTATTACTTTCTATTTTGAATACAAATTATGCCTTAACTTTTTAATTTATTTACCCTCAACCCATACTCTAATAAATCGTATAGTTATGTAATTCTACAACATATTTAGGAAAATTACATTGGGATTTTACGAGGAAATATATTATTACATAAACATTTGGCAAATTTACAACGTAGAATTAAATATATCGTTGTAATATTAATATGCAAAATTACAATACAACAAATATTACTCCTTTGATGTAAACCCAACAGAAATTATGTAAAACTAGTTTTACAATACATCCTCAATTTTACAATGCACATGTAAACTGATCTACAATTGCTTTGTAAATTTACGAAATTTTTGCAATTTTACCTCAAATGTTATGGTCACACTAAAAGCATTACTTTTCTTGTAAAAAGGCATCCAATTTTTTTCAGTGTAGAGACGAAAGTTAACGTTATGGGATTTCCTCTCACTTGAGACGAAAATTACGTTTTCGGCTAGGGCAGGGCATGACAAAAGTTGTTAATTTTTACATGGTCGTAGAAAAACAATTTTTTTTCTGCTTTACTTGTGTAATAATAGTGACCATAGAAAAGGACGGCCTACTTACAGTAAATGGTACTTTTGTTACTCCATCCTTTTCGTTCTCACTCAACTTCATGACTCATTATTGAACACTCCCTATTTACATTTAAAAATATTGGTAGGATTCTGTTAACTTTTGATTCAGTGATGAAATCAGTTTAAAGGTGCTATCACATAAGTGAAAAACACTAAGGATTTCTCATTTGTTCAAATATTTTTACTCAAAACAATAGATTTGTGGAGTAAATGTAATATTTTTGTTTGTAGTGTAAGCAATACTTCGCTTAGAGTGCTATATGAACAATTACAGAATCCAACCATTTAAGGGCGACTTTTACAAGTTCAAGTAAAACTTCAGATTGAAAATGAAACACCAGACTTGATGTACATTGCATTGTTTACCTGACAGATAAACAATGCAACGTAGGTTATATCTGGAGTTTTATCTTCAATCTGAAGTTTTACTTGAACTTGTAAAAGTCATCCTAAGTCGAAAACGTTGCAACTGATACTCACATTGTCGTATCACAATATAGTAATTCTACTTCATAAACAAAGTGACATACTTCTTTTTATAAGAGATGGTCAGTGAACTGCTTATGTTTAAAAATAAGTATACCCTTTGAAAAAATAATTATTAATGATCATTTTTTAGGTTGATGTGTTTGCTAGTTTGCTACTGGACTGGAAAGATCCATCATTTCGAAAGATTAATCTGCTAGATCGCCTATCATTAATAACGTGTCTATCTATTGAGGTCATGTTAAGGAAGTTGGTCTACGGATGTTATAAATTAATCGAGATTAGGTTTTCTGGGGATATGTCGTGTTTGCTTTTCTATAAAATAACAATGTAAATGCGAAAATGAACTGCTACAAAAACGTGATAGGGATATGGCGAGAATGTGCGTAATTTTCGCAACTCTCGCGCAATCAAGCAAACTCTCGATTTGAAGAGCATGCTAAACGTAAAAAATAACATTTACAAATTTCCTAAATTATCAGTTTTGCTGAGAAGGCAAAGCGAAGGATATAAACCAAACAAGTTAAAGATTTTGAATTTAAGGCAGATCGACAGTTTTTTCGGAAAAAGCCTGGGGGGGGGCTAAATACTGCTATTAATTGATCAATTTTACTTTTTGTTTTATACAGTCATTTTACAAGACACATCTGTAAGTTTTATACTACTTACTTTTGGGTGAAGCCTCATACACTTTTGGGCCCGATTCTTTCGTTGTTGTAACTCACAGTAAAATTACTGCGAATAAAAATTTACCCTAGAAAGGGCTCGGACGAATCGACCTGGGTGACGTTTCGGCAACTTGTCTGCTGCTTTCTTCAGAACTATCTAAAAAATAAAGCTTTAGAAACTATGAATTACAAAAAATTATATCTATTAATGTGTTTGGTCTTTGAGTATTTGTGTGTGATTTTCTGAAAATTGCTTTTTGCTTTTGACATGAAAATGTCATTTGATAAGAATTGTCGTTATTACGAAAGGTACGTTTAAAATGTTTGGTTAATGTATTGTTTAGTACCTAATATGATTTGTTCTACGTGTGAAATAGGTATAATGTGAATGTTATTATTAATTTATATGTAAGTTACCATTTTGAACTTCTTGTTCTAACATAGGTAACCATGTGTTATCTATGTATGCTGAACAAGAAGCCACACAATGGTCTTTGTTAAGTAAAATATATGCACTTTTTTTGATTTTACGCTTCTTTGATAATGGTTCTTTGGATACGATACTTGTATCGTTCCATTTTACTCTGTGACCATTATCAAAGGCGTGTTGGCATATATTTGACTTTTCAAAATCTCTGTTTTTTATGTAATTTTGATGTTCTTTTATTATCTTTTTTAGAGGTCTAGAAGTTTCGCCTATATAAAATTTCTCGTACTCGCAAGGAATTTTATATACCGGGTGTCCAGCACAACCCTGGACATAGGAGATTAACATGGGAAATCGGTTTTTAATTTTTGGCGCCTGTAGAGTTATTAAAATAGTAAAGTTGTAGAGCGTATGGTCAGCTATCATTCTGTTATTTTTTCAATACCCCAGTTTTGGCCGTTATTTGGAAAAACGCCTCGAAAAGTGCAAATATTTGAATTTGGCGCGTCCTCCCCGCGCGTCGCCAACTTATTTTCACTGCATAATCACGTTATTTACTACATGATAGTCCCTCAAAGTAAATAAGAAAGGAAAATCGGCTCTGACTGTGACATAAGAAATTATTATGTTGGCGACACTGCACATGCATGGCGGGGGTGACGCGCCAAATTCAAGTTCTTGCATTTTTCGAGGCGTTTTTCCAAAAAACAGCCAAAACTGAGGCATTGAAAAAATTACAGGATGATAGCTGACAATAAGCTCTACAACTTTACCCTTAAAAATTTTTCTATCAAATCAAACGTACAGGCGCAAAAAAATAAAAACCAATTTCTCATGTTAATCTCCTATGTCCAGGGTTCTGCTGGACACCCGGTATAACGTTTTTTGTGTATTCGTTTTCTTTGTGTGGTTTAGCTTTTGTCAGTTGTGCACGTAATGTATTTTGTGTTCTAAAAACCGTTCTAATATTGTATTTGTTACTTAATCGTTTAATTTTGTCTGATAACCCTTTGATATATGGTATAAAAAGGTTTGTAATATGTCTATTTTGATTTTGCCTTATATTTGGCTGTTCTAATTGATTAAAGCATTTATTAATGAAATAACCTGGATAATTGTTTTTAAGTAAAACATTTTTTTCATGTTTCTTTTCAATTTCCAAATTATTATCATTACAAATGATTTTTGCGCGATCAAATAGACTCCTTTTTTTTACCATAATAGGGTGATTTGAGTTGTAGTTTAAGTATCGATCTGTATGTGTTGGTTTGCGGTAAACAAAAGTTGTTTCAAATCTGTCTAAATCTTTTTTTATTAGTATGTCTAAAAATGGAAGTGTTTGATTGTGTTCTTTTTCAATTGTAAATTTTATAGTGGGTTCTTGTGAATTTATGTGATTGAGAAAGGTGTCTAAATGATTATTACCAAACTGATATTTTGAAAAAACATCATCAATATATCTCCACCAAACTAAAGGTTTAAAATTATAATTATAAACATTATTTGATTCAAAATTTTCCATAAATAAATTACTAACTACAGGAGACAATGGTGAACCCATTGCCATACCTGTATTTTGTTGGTAATAACCATTTTTGTATTGAAAATAGGTTGTGTTAACGCATAGTGTTAGTAATTCCATAATTGTATTTATGTTTAGTTTAGTGCGTTCTCTAAGCTTGATGTCATTTTCAAGTAAATTTTTTACAATAATTAAAGTTTTATCGACAGGTACGTTAGTAAACAAACTAGAAACATCAAAACTTACCAGTGTGTGATTTGGGTTTATATCTATATCTTTTAGTTTTTCTAAAAAATGACTAGAGTTTTTAATGTATGATTCTGTGTTTCCTTCTTCTTATTGAAGTGCCTTCTCCATTCAATGAAGATCGGCAACAATTCTAGCAAATTCGGCTCTGTCCTGGGCTCTTCTCAGCAGGGAGTTTGAGCCTAAGCCTGTCCAATCCCTTATGTTTTTCAGCCAAGAGCACTGTCTACGTCCAGGACCACGCTTTCCCTCAATCTTGCCCTCCATAATCAGTTGTAGGAATCCTGTCTCATGACATGGCCAAGGTAAGCGGTCTTTCGCTTTTTTATGGTCTCGAGGATTGTTCGGTCTTTGTTCATCCTATGTAAGACCTCTTGATTAGTGGTACGATCGGTCCAGGTATACGCAGCATTCTGCGGTACACCCACATCTCAAATGCTTCCAGTTTATTAATGCCGCTGACTTTCAGCGTCCAGGCCTCGACTCCATACAGTAACGTGGAATACACATAACATCTAACGAAGTTAAATCTTATGTTTAAGTTGAGTGTTCTGTCCGTTAATAGGTTCCGCATCTTAATAAAGTTAGTTCTCGCTTGCTCTATGTGTGATCTATACAGTCAAAGGCCCTTGTGTAATCTATAAAGCACAGGTACACTTCCTTTCGCTGGTCTCTGCATTTTTGTAGTAGGACAGAGAGTGCAAACAAGGTACCCATTCCTTCGCGGAAACCCATTTGCACTTCGCTTACATCCTGTTCGCATTTTGCATGTATGCGCCTATGGATGATTTTCAAAAACACCTTTAACACCTAGCTCATCAGGCTGATCAATCGGAATTCTGCACACTTCCGTGCTCCGGGTTTTTTAGGAATAGGTATGAAGATTGATTTCAGCCAATCTCGGGGGATGTATCCCGATTTATAGACATCGTTAAAAAGTTGAACCAGGATGTGTATGTTTTCCTCTCCTATAAGTTTTAGGATCTCTGGGCAAATGTCATCTGGGCCTGGTGCTTTCTTAGTTTTTATCTCTCTTAGTGCTTTTTGGACCTCCGATTGAAGTATTTCCGGTGTCGGCTCCGTCGGATCTTGACTGTGAAAAGGATTGCTATTGCTTTCAAATGTATTTGCCACATATTCTGCCCATACCTTTTTAAGTTCGCCATCATCTGTGATTATTTTGTTGTCCTGGTTAACTATATGGGACAAGGCTGGGTATTTTCGGCTACTTGTAATTTCCTTGACCTTCCTATGTAAATTGAAGATGTCGTGTTTTTTGTATAGTTCTTCTACTTCTTGGCACCTTTCTTCCATCCACTTTTCCTTGGCTTCTCTCATTTTTCTTCTGATATGTTTTTGGGTTTCCCTATATTTTTCTGCGTTTGTGTTCTTGAAGCAACGTCTCTGTTCCATCAGCATGAGTATTTCTTGGGTCATCCATTCCTTATGTTGCTTCGTTCTGTTTGGTGTTACTAGCGGCTTTTGTGTGTCTAATATAGCTTTCTTGAATGAATTCCAGGTGTCCTCGATCCTGTCAGGGCTCTCGGTATCAGGAATCATTTCGTTCTTTTGTATAACCTTTTTGAGCTCATTGTTGAGTTTGTCAGTGATTGTTTGACGTTCGGGTTCATTCTGTAGTAGTGCTACGTTTGGTTTGTTGGACTGCGTTCTTTTAAGTTTCTTAAGTCTAATACGAAAGTGTGCCACTACGGGAATATGGTCTGACTCGACATCTGCTCCTGGATATGTCCTAACACCAAGCACTCTATTTCTATATCTTTTTGGAACTAGTATATAATCAATTTGATTCCTGACCGGATGCTTGTGGTGTCCTGTGGGGATTTCCATGTGTAGAGGCGACGTACAGGTAGCTTAAACCATGTGTTGGAAACCATCAGTTTTTCTTCTTGGCAGAACTGGACCAGGGTATCGCCTCTTTCGTTTCTAATTCCCAGACCGTATTCACCCACGGTATCCCCACTTTTTCCTCTACCTATCTTGGCATTGAAATCCCCGAGTATAAGGGTGATGTCGTCTTTATTTGTGGCGGCTATTAATTGTTTGACTTCTGTATACCATGCCTCCAACTCTGTCTGTGGTTTGTCGGCTGTTGGGGCATATGTTTGAATGATGTTTAGGTTTTTAGGTGTGGCCCTTAGTTGTATCATCATTGCTCTATCAGAGAGTGGTATGAAGTTAATGATAGAACCGCTGGTGTCCAGGTCCACCATAATGCCTACTCCGTTATAGTGGTGGGTGTCTTCGTTTCCGGAATAAAACAACACTGCGTTCTTCAGTCTGATTTTTCCACGACCGGGCCATCTTGTCTCACTTATTCCCAAGATGTTCACTCCCAGTCTTTTCATTTCCTGCTCTATATTATGGGTTTTCCTTGGCATATACATGCTGTTAACATTCCAATTGCCAAGTCGAAGTGCTTCTTTAAGTTCCGTCTTTACGACATTAGTGTTTTTCAACGTGGGGATTCTTCGCACCCCTTGACCATCTAAGGTCTGCCACGGACTTGGGGCCATTTGATTATCTTGTGTTGCCATTATTGTTTGTCTTGGAAAATCCCTAAGGATCCTTAATGCAGTGGTTTCCCGTTGCCTTCTGCATCTCCATGCCGTTGAACTTGTAGCAGTTTCATCCGCCTTTAGGGAGAATTTCTTCTTCCAAGGGCAAGAAGGTGCCCTTGTCATCTCTTGTCAGCTCCTCCACCCGCAGCTGTTGGCCGACAAGAGGGGATTACTTATACCGGTAACCACTCGGTCGACAGTGCCTCGTCAGTTTTTCTAGCAGGGTGCACCACGTGCAGGTGAGGTTGTCTTTTGGGTCAGCTACATATAGTTTGTGCTGTCACCCCTTACACCCCTGTGTTTCCTACTAAAGGATTTAATATCTCTAATAAAAGCCTAGATAGTGGATGTGTTGGTGAGTTAATGCTACTGACAATAGGTCTAAGAGGAATGTTGTTTTTATGTATTTTTGGAACACCGTAACAGTGAGGTGTTTTACTGTTGTGTGGTGTTAATTTGAATCTTTCTCTTTTAAAATGGTGTAAATTTGTCTTTCTATTTTTTTCAGTTGGATCTTTGTTAAGTTTTGTGTAATTACCATCGTTTAAAAGGCTCTCAATTTTTTGTTCATAAGTAATATAGTTCATTATAACTGTAGCGTTACCTTTATCTGCTGGAAGAATTTTAATATTATTATCTTTTTTAAAAAAATTGAGTGCCTTTCGCTCGATGGGATTTAGGTTTTGTTTAATGTTAAAAGGTTTATCTAAAATTAATTTTGACCTAATTCTAAACTCTTGGTGGTGTTCTTGTGGTAAGTTTTGAACTGTTTCTTCAATTGCTGAAATGAAATCAAGCTTAGGAACATTTTTAGGTGTTACAGAAAAATTTAGACCTTTAGAAAGTACAAGATTTTCAGTATTAGTGAGGTTTCTGTTTGATAGGTTTATTTCTGTCTTAGTGTTTATATTATTGTTTCTTAAGTATCTAAACTCTTTGTTTATTTTGTAGTTAATTAGTTTGTTGAATTTCTTTAACTGTATGTTTTTATGTTTGTTAAATTTTGTGAAATAGCTGCTTTGAATACAATCCCACATATGATTAAAATCATTAAAATTAACATTTGAAAATAAATTATCTTTCATTACATTAATTTCATTTTCTAAAATAAATTTTCTACGTATGTGGAATTGTATTTCGTTCCTAATTAGTGATTTACTAGCTGTTTCTAAAATTCTAATTGTTCTGTAATCTGTATGTAGTGGTGTTAAACGAAAACCTTTCGGGATAATGTCGTGATCTCTACATTTACATAAGAAAGTTAAACTATTTTCAGAATGTTGTAGTTTATCATGTTTAGTTTCTAATTTTCTAAAAATAAAACAAATGTAAGGCCCATACCTTTGTTGTAGATAACTCCTAAATCTTTGAGGCGGAAAGTTCATTTTTTACTACTTACTTTTGGGTGAAGCCTCATACACTTTTGGGCCCGATTCGTTCGTAAATTATAATATATTGTAACAAATATAAACAATATAATATTGTAACAAATACAATATTAGAACAGTTTTTAGAACACAAAATATATTACGTGCACAACTGACAAAAACTAAACCACACAATGAAAACGAATACACAAAAAACGTTATATATAAAATTCCTTGCGAATGCGAGAAATTTTATATAGGCGAAACTTCTAGACCTCTAAAAAAGAGAATAAAAGAACATCAAAATTACATAAAAAACAGAGATTTTGAAAAGTCAAATATATGCCAACACGCCTTTGATAATGGTCATAGAGTAAAATGGAACGATACAAGTATCGTATCCAAAGAACCATTATCAAAGAAGCGTAAAATCAAAGAAAGTGCATATATTTTACTTAACAAAGATCATTGTGTGGCTTCTTGTTCAGCATACATAGATAACACATGGTTACCTATGTTAGAACAAGGAGTTCAAAATGATAACTTACATATAAATTAATAATAACATTCACATTATACCTATTTTACACGTAGATAGAACAATTCATATTAGGTACTAAACAATACATTAACCAAACATTTTAAACGTACCTTTCGTAATAATGACAATTCTTATCAAATGATATTTTCATGTCAAAAGCAAAAAGCAATTTTCAGAATATCACACACAAATACTCAAAGACCAAACACATTAATAGGTATAATTTTTTGTAATTCATAGTTTCTAAAGCTTTATTTTTTAGATAGTTCTGAAGAAGGCAGCAGACAAGTTGCCGAAACGTCAACCAGGTCGATTCGTCCGAGCCCTTTCTAGGGTAAATTGTTATTCGCAGTAGTTTTACTGTGAGTAGTGCGAAATTCCTTCTCCAACAACGAACGATTCGGGCCCAAAAGTGTATGAGGCTTCACCCAAAAGTAAGTAGTAAAAATGAACTTTCCGCCTCAAAGATTTAGGAGTTATCTGTAAGTTTTATGTCCAATTTAAAACCGAATAGCCCTTAAGAGCATAACAAGGCAACATTGCTTTATAATAGTGTGTTCCAAGATAGTAATAAAGCTGTTTTACAACTAAAGTTCTTTCAAGACCAAAACTACTTGGAAAACTACCTTCTAGATTTCTTTAAACCTGATTTTCTGGGTATCCAAAATTCTTAAATTGTAAAGGCGTTTTAAAAATGAGATAAATTTACTTACCGTTTTAAAACCACTTTAAAACCTGACAAAAGGTTGATAATCTTAAAGTTAAGTGTCTCTTTTTTTAATAATTTAGGCCCCATCTAATTATTTTAAACCCCAGTGGGACGTTTCGGTAGCCACGACAAGCATGAAAATTGATGACGTGATACCAGTCCACCCGTGGAAAAAAACAAACGAATAATATCTCCCAGATTAATCGAGTAACCTACACCGTGTTTTGTCTGCCGAGACCTACCGTCGTTCGTCGTTTGTTTTTTCGCTCCGGAAATGTATTATTATTTCGTCGGTCGGTGACAGGGCGACATTTTACACCCTTTATTATTATTATTTTGGGCCGTTTATCTGATCGTCGCCTTCTCCGAGATTATTAATTGGGTTTAAGTCGGGTCGGCGAGAGGGCGATAAATCGTCGCCGTGTGCAGCCGCTCCTCGTTTACTTTCTGAAAAAATTTTAACAAGCTACTTTTTTATTTTCTTACGACGTATTAGAATCATATTTATAAATAAGTTTTTGTGCTTCTTTTACAACTAGTAATAATGTAGCAGCAAAACCAACTGTTTTACTTCTAAGCCATTTCGTGTCTGTAGAGAATTAGTGAACGAGACTTGAAAAAAAAAACTCAATAAAACGGCTATTTGCAGTTAATAGCTTGTTTAATTTATAAAATGACGTTGCATCTCTGTGCTCTCGTTCAAATGGAAGCTCTGTCGCGATAACATCATACGTGAAAGGAACGAGAATGACTAGGCGTGACTATGTATTATTTTAAAGTAGCCCCTATCTCTTACAACTCGAACAGATGTCTGTCATGTTGAGTGGGCCTCAATGAATAAAAAAATGCCGGGTAGGCCGTAAATCTGTTCGCGTATTGGCTAAATAAAAGCGGGAGCAACGATATAATCCTATAAACCTGTCAAAAATCCGCACCCTTCCGCGCAATATGCGCCGTTTGCATAAGGTAATCGGCATTTTTGCGAAATTTCCGTCAGATATTGCTCCGTCTCCCCATGCAGAAAAATTACGGTTATTGCGGGGAAACTGGCAAAAGGAACAGTTATTTCCGGCCAGCAGTCGGAATTATTGTTTTCCAATGTTTATGACTACGTTTCGATTTCATAACCTGGAGATCCCTTCTATTTACGTGGCGACGTTGCCAAAATAATTAGGAAGCTTTCGCCGTTGGAGAGTTAACCTCATCAAAAAAGCCATTTTTTTGAAGTGTTCAAGTGAGTCATGTTCAGAGCAAACCCTTAAGCCTAGTTGATTACGATTAGCGACGGAAAAAGTGTCCATAAATGTTGGCAACAAAGTCTACCGTCACAAGGGCACGTTTTTAATTTATCGGACCGTAAATCATATTCTCGGGACCGTATCGTGTTCTATAACAAATCACGAGCACGAAATGAAAAAATGTTTCATCCGAACAGGGGCAACACACGTACTAACATTTGAGTTCTAATCCCCAAGATATGTATCATACTGGTTGGCAGTATTTACGATTTCGGTGTACGATTTCACATCATGCAGGTTATTTATGGGGTTTTCGGAACAAAGTAGAGTTGCTAGTGGCTCTTAAAATCTCCCATACAATATAGGGGGGTGCTCATTTGAAAACGTCATTTAGTGGTCTTTGAAATGTCAAAGGGAATGGATGAAGGAACAAAAGTCTCTTTACTTTAATTATGTCATCATTTTCTGTAAAAAATTCGTAGCTCTGGTAACTGTACTGATATCTGTCCGTCCTTGGTTACCTCACTTACGACACTGAAGAGTCATGCCCGTTTAGGAAGTAGGGCTGCTCGTAGAGTTCTGTGGTGGAATGGCACGCTGGAGCGTCTTTCACTGAGCTGCCAAAAAGGATGCGCCTCCCTTCCGGAATCGGCTCAGCTCGCCAAATTGCTGAGCTCAGAAAGAGTAAACTAACAAGTTGGTCAGCAAAACTCTTGAGTTGGTTTGTTTATGGTGTGCTTTTGTCACACACGCGCGTCATTTTTTTTTTCTTTTTTTTTTTTTGTCCATGCGGGGCGCCCATAGTTTAGAAAATATCTCCGAACGCAGTGGACCAACTGTTGTAGAAGTTTGGTGGGTTCAGACCACGCGCGCGGAGCGCCCATAGTTTAGGAAATATCCGAACGGTCCTCTGATATAGCGCAAACTGACGTCAAATTATCAACAAAGAACCTGATGATACCTAAAAGTAACTGAAATGTCGAAACGTCTGAAGTACTTTATTTCATATTCGCAAACTTAACAGCTTTTGAAAAAGGGCAAAAAACGTGCTAAACTTCATAAAAAGATATAAAATGGTACCACGAGTACCCATATCAAGGTTCCCATTTATGATATATTGTTTGTGATTATGAAACGAACCTACAATTGCAATTTCAGTTTTCTAGCTTTGATTGTTCGTAAAAATGTAATTTTTGCCAATTTTTGGGACACCCTATAGTAGTTAAATCAGAAATCAAGGCAGTGTTTATAATAAGGTAATAAAACTTAGCATTAGCACTTAGCATTATTTGGGACACCGTATACTATTTAAAACATAAATCAACATTCTATTTATTATAAAAGTAATGGAATTTTCGCAATAAATTAACTGTTATGAATTTACACGAAAAAATCCTTAAATTCTAGGTTACAACACCTTTTTGGGACACTCTATACTATCTAAAACGTAAATATATGCCCTATTTATCATACGACTACTAGAACCTACGAATAAAATCGATTACTATAATTGTCGATATTTCTATATTAAGCCTATGAGCCAACTGGCCCAAAAACCTAAATTTTTAGATAAAAATCGTGAATTTCAGCCTTCAACAGCTTATATCGCGTTTTAATGAGGATTTATCCCAAAAGCTATAAGAGGAGCCAAAAAAGTAGAATAATTTTAGTTTTTTTTTTTAACAATTTGTGGATAAAATGGCGAAGGAATTATTTGGCAGTAAATACTCATAAATATCAACACCAGACTCCTTGCATAATTATAAAATTGCTTTCAATGGTAAGTTTTAATAAAGTTTTCATCGCCTATATCTAACATCTTATTCTGCTTAGTCTACGTACTTAATAATCCATCCTTTCTACGTAAAATACACTCTGCTTATGGACCTTTTCTGCATTATTAGCATATATTAGCTTCCTGCATCATTTTTTGAGCCACCCTATACTATCTAAAACAGAAATCAACGTCCTATTCATTATAAAACGACTCTCGAAGTAACAAATAAAATCGATTACTATAGATTTAAATGACACATATAGAAAATTCTATGTTAAACATATGGGGCTCTCAAACCGGCCCAAAAAACTAAATTTTGAGATAAAAATCGTGCATTGCTGCATTTAACAGCTAATATCTCGTTTCGATGAAGATTTGTCAAAAAATGTATAAGAACAGCTAAGGAAGTAGAAGAACAGAGCTACACGTAGAGCCCATTTTCGAAGCTCTAACTATAACAGTAACCGAGCACGGGTGGCCCAAAAATAAGGTACAAATTTTGCATTTTTTTTAAATTTTCTCAAAAACCGTGAAAGCTAGCTTCTTTCTGGTACATGCATCTGATAGCCCTTGAAGACCTCTTCATACATCATATTAACCGGCAAATCGAAATACCTTACCGTTTCCAAGATAAACAGAAAAATGTAAAAATTTAAACATTTTTAAAGGGGGGTGGTCGTGAAAATTTTCAGCCAAAATCGATTGTCATAGATTTTGTCAAAAATAGTCTCAAATGAAAGAGGGGACAAAAATATGTTAAAAAATTGCAATTCTGGAATTTTCAGTAATTTCCTTCCTTTTCAAAATACCGCCAAAAACGTAATTTTTCCACTTTTTATCGACATTTTAATACTTATATCTATATAATTCAAAAACTAAACATGGTATAACGATACTTATTGACACCCATGACTAGAGCATTCTCGACCACAAAATACCTGCTTAATTTGTCGTTCAAGGTTTTTAATTTAGTTGACGTAATGTTCGATCAAATAAAAATATTAGGTAATTTTTACAAAATTTTAATAGTTTTTCACTTCCCATGAGACTGTTATTAAACTTAGCAAAATAGTAATTAACGTTTTCAACAGTATTTGAGCCGACTCACACTTAATTGAGTCACCGTTGTTCTATTGCCGTAAATGGCTTTGCTACAAATGGCAAAAGTCACTCTACCCCTATCAACGAAAGTCATATACGAAAAACTGATTGTTTGGGCGTGGCACATTTATAAAGCAATATTTGTAATAAAAGGGAATACCCTGATGATGGCGTGTAGTAGGCGTAAAGTCGAAACGTCGGATATATTTGGTTTCAGCGCCCTTTAGCAACAGTGAGTAAGTTGGAGCAAAAAAGTGTCATTTTAATAAAAAAAGTTTTCAAAAAAGAACCTTGGATACTCGCGGCAAGTTTCTGGACATTAGAGACCTCTAGCCCGTCCCATAAGGTAGCCACATACCAAATTTCAGCTTCCTACCTCAAACCGTTTCAGAGATATCGGCTTTAAACCAAACGTTTTCAGGCGGTCATCTTGGATTTTTAGAAATGTCATTTTTAGCGAATTTTACATAAGGGTCATACATTACATACATTACACATACATACATTACACATACATACATTACATTACATTTTACATAAGAATTTTACATAAACCTACCGTTCGATTTTCAAGTCGATATCACCATCGGTTCATAAAACAGCTATAACCTAGCTACAGTCAGCTACATATAGCTATGTGAGCTATATTACCATTCATGGTACCTCCATGGGCACCCAGCATTCAAAGTTGAACCATGTATCATTAACAGTTCTCTAAATATCGACGGTACTCAGCTACTTTAGCTATGATAGCTACGGCAACTATATTAGAATTTATAATACCCCCGTAGGTACCTACCATCCAAATTTGAACCATGTACCATCAATGGTACCCTAAATATAACCTTTTCTATATTCCTCCCATTTAAAAAGCATTGCACAATGTATTTCTTATGGGAAATACACGTGCAAAAGCGTGAAAACTTATATGCAAAATTTCGTTAATGGTACCCATGGGTTTAGTACCATAAATAAGGTTTCGGCCCATGGCAACTTACAGTCCATTCCCTAATGAACCATGGTACCAAATTTCAGCTCTCTAACTTTATTCGTCTCAGAGATATCCCCATTTTGTAATTACCCTGTCTACGGCGGCCATTTTTTTTTCGGCTCCATCTTTTATTTATGACGAAATCGATATTGTCCCATTTAAAAAGCGTTGCACAATGTACTTCTTATGGGAAATACACGTGCAAAAGCCTGAAAACTTATATGCAAAATTTTGTTAATGGTACCCATGGGTTTGGTACCATGACGAAGGTTTCGACCCATGGCAACTTGCAGTCCATTCCCTAATGAACCATGGTACCAAATTTCAGCTCTCTAACTTTATTCGTTTCAGAGATATCCCCATTTTTAAATTACCCTGTCTACGGCGGCCATTTTTTTTTCGCCTCCATCTTTTTTTATGACGAAATCAATATTGTCCCATTTAAAAAGCATTGCACAATGTATTTCTTATGGGAAAACGGAAGAAATGGCAAAAAACAAATATAACTACGCCCATGTCTGCCGAAAAATCGAAGAAATACATTTTTGCCCGAATTTGTAACCGCCACTGTCTGGGCGAAAACCGCGTGACGTCATCAGCCAAAAATGAATCCCGACATAAATTTGTCAAATCGACCAGTCTTTGTGAAAACGACCTCGAGGACTGGGCATTTTGCCAATAATCTTCCTACAAATGTTCAAATTTTCCCCGACCAGACAGTTTTCCCCGCTTTTTGGCCGATTTTCCTTAGTCTGAGGCTTTAAAGTTAATGTTTACATTTCGGAAATCTCAGCTGTCAGTTGTAGATGGGCGCGGCCGCCGAATGCTTCCGATTACTAGTTAGTTGCTGGCGAATCGGAACCATTCGGGATTTTCGGCCAAAATTTGAAAAATTTTGCATCGTTTGTTTCGAAGTTCAATTAAGAGCATTTCGCGACGTCCCAGCTAAAAGTGGTTCCCAAGTCCCAAAAAGAACACATTCCAACGTATCCGTTGGGATAGAAAACCATTCGATTAGATGCACGGTCTCCGGACAAATATACCTCAAAGTGGCAATTTGAAATTTAAAGTTTAAAAATTCGTCAAAATTTCAAATTCAAAGGTAGGCCCTTGATTTTCGGCACGATCAAGGGTCCATGTGTCTGCTACCTCCCTGAATTATTTCAGAGAAGTATGAAAGAAGGAAATGAAACATCCTGCATATTTTTTGATTTTGCATTTAGATAATACACCTACAATTAAACTTTATAGCAGATGAATACTTACATTTTTAATGTTTAAAGCTCTCTAGAACTGAAACTCTTGAATTTATACAGAAATGGATTTCTAAAACTTTCATGACCCTCTATATAATTTGCAAAAAGCAAATTTTGACGGTTTCTGTAAATAAGTCTAGCCCTAAACCTAAATAAGTCATTATTCGATCTAGCGAAATGATGTAAGTTATTTAACAATGTCCTTTTGTAGAGTTTAAATTGATGATGATGGTTGTATAAAAAATAGCAGCTGTCAGAAACAATCTAACAAGCCCAGCATATTCTGGGAAACTTATCTCCAACTTTTGTATTATATTATATTGTATTCAATGTGAGTGGACTTGTACTGTCTTCCACAGCAACCTGCGATCTATTGTGGCTCACTCGAAGTGTTGCCTGCAAGGTTTGCCCCTGCTTGCTCAGTTAATTGTCACCCGCTATGCCCATACCCTCAACGAATCTGATGAGTCTCTTGGGCGACACTGCGTTTGCATCTTGAGGCTCAATTATGTGTTTTCGAACAGTGAGTATCTCTATCTGGCAATAGCCGGGCAGTCACATAGGACGTGCTCAATTGTATCGTCGTCCTTCAAGCACAGCCAAAACTCCGTCTCTTGGGACAGTCTCAGTCTGTGCTTGTGAAATCTTAGGTTGGTACTGTGCACTAACCACTCTGATTTGTCTCATATTTAGTCTGAGAAATGTTTGAGCTTTTGCCCTCCCTGCTCCCCTAACCAATTTTTTTGGAGTGTGATAGTCCGGGTAGGTTCTCCCACCAGTTCTGGGAGCATTGCTCTATTTCTGGAGTTCAGCCTTGACGAGAGAGTATAGGACTCCCAGTGCCGGCTCCGAGCCTACGAATACAGATGCCGCTCATTGGCTAGAGAGTCGGCCCTCTCGTTGCCTTCGTGACCACGATGGCGCGGGATACATACCAGTGTGACGCTGTTTTCCTGCGATGGGGTGTTCAGAGTCCTGTGGCAGTTCCAAATACTTTTGGAATTGCAACGCAACGACATAAGCGCTAGAAGCGCTGCCCGACTATCCGAGCAGATCTTTACTGATCTATTGTGTCCTCCTTCCTCTAGCAGGTGTCGGGCACACAATTCAATGGCAAGTATTTGTGCCTAAAACACTGTGGTGAGCTATGCAGATGCCATCCGATCTCCCGTACGCTCTGGAGCCAGCCCCTTTGCTGGTTTTGAATCCGTCCGTGTACCAGGTACTTCATGCCAGTTGCAGATTTTCGCCTCGTTCGTCCCAGTCTGCCTGTGAAGAAACCTTGGCGACGTAGCGAGTGTCTAGTGTACGTTTTGATGCCATTAGGTCGGAGACCATGTTAAATACCGCAAGGCCTTCCAAGCCAGCGTGGGCATTATTGGTCTCACCATCGAATGGCTGCGGAACTAAGTGCATTACTTATTGCAGCCGGTATGTCGCCTTCATTGCCTCTCGTTGCAGGAGTATTGGAAAGGGAAGCAGGTCAAGCATGCGCTCCATGGCTACCGTGGAGCAGCTTTTGTGAGCATCGTTCTCATTGCCCCCGTGAGGCAGAGACATGTTTGTGTTTGGAGAGAGGACAGTTTAGCTTGGATGGAATTCTGTCTGCTCTTTCGCACCAAACTATGTCCCCATACGTGGGTATCGGTCTTATTACCATCACGTATAGCCACGTAGTTTGTTGGGATGCCATCCCCAAAGGGAGAGCTGTGCGCTCCTAACGGTACGGGTTACGTGTGAGATCCATGTAAGTGATTTGTCCCGGATAACTCCTAGAAATCTTACTGCCGTCCAACCTATTTTTTGCTACGAAAATGTCGAATCTACAGGGTGAAATGTGAGAAAAGTACACCAAAATTGGCAAAAAATGCGGCACAGAAAAACTTTTGTATCTCACCCGGTATAAGAGCTAGACCAAAACTAGTAAATGTTTTTTTTTCTCTCTACCTCTTCTAGTTGCCTATATACCACCGAAGCCGGATCCTTTCATAGTTTTCGTAAAAATCGCAAAAAACTACCTTCAAATTTTGGACACTTTTCTTTAATTGTCTTTGTACATTTTTTTGACCACTCTGTATTAAAGTGACACCTGTGGCGGGATAGGATTAAAAGTAGCCAAGGATATGCCCTTTCCCCTGGTACCATCCTTGTTGGGCCAGTCGTTTAACTAAAGGGGTCCAGAAGGCCCAGAAGTTGACCATTACAAAAAAATTTTCAAAAAACCGTCCCAACTTTGTGATTTTTTGTAGATTTTTCTATTTAACTTATCGAAATTAGACTCCAAATTTATCATCCACATGTATGAGAAAATCTACCCGTGGGGAGCTCCATAGCCCACGTAGCCCCGGAGTTAGGTAAAACCGATAATGTTTTGGGTATCTAAAAAAACGCATTTTTGACTTTGGTACGCCACTGGTCAGCCCCCCCCCTCCCCGCACGTGCAACCAAACCGACCACACATTTGAAAGGCCCGTTCATTTCTGTACATACGCGCAATACTACAAAATCCCGTCAAACGAGCAGTTTCCGAGTTAAAACCGTTAGAACCAAAAAAATACAAAATATATACAACCAAAATCGAGTTTGTCAGTAGCCTTTATAATCCTCACTTGCGTTCGGACAACTAGATACAATAAAAAAAAAACAGGACGGAACATGGACGGGAGACCAGGGAGACCCCTAGAGATTCTCTTGGAGACCCACTTCCCTGGAGAAAGTGGCGAGGCCGCTCCTCCGAGGCTGGTTCCAGTCCGGGAGGACTGGATACTTGTAGGGGAAGTAGTGACCGGCGAAGTCATTAGATGGGCAATGGGTAAATTCTGTTTATTTAAGGCAGCAGAACCAGACGGTATATTTTCAGCAATGCTGCAGGAGGGACTGGACTGTGTGCTCCCATCGCTGAACAAAGTGTTCATGGCGAGCGTGGCACTCGGACCCGTCCATAAGGAGTGGAGATTCGCAAACGCGGTCTTCATACCAAAAGCTGGGAAAAGTGACTAGAATGTCGCTAAATCGTTTGACATCCTTTTTAATGGAAATGTTAGAAGAGATAGTCAATAGGTACATTACAAAGCTAATTGTTGGAATATATAAGTAGTCATGTCCAAAAACCAATCAATTAACCTTCTTATACTTGTGGGTTTCTGGGAACCCATAAATTAGAAGGGCATAAGAAAATGTATTTACGAATGCTCTTAAGTGTTGGATAAGATCAGTTAGTTGGGTCGAAAGCGTTCTATTGAATACACTTCGGGCACACCTCTCCTTAGCAATTTTTTACTTTGAAATAAAAGCATAAGTTCAAAGTAATAAACACGTGTGTTATTAAGGGCCTAACTTCCAATAGTAATTTTGGCAAGACAACCCATAAACAAAGATCAACATACCTACACTAAAGGGAAGTTGACCGACACGGTTCTCCACTCTACAGTGCATAAAATAGAGAAGGCATATTGGAATAAAGAAGTGCTGCACTCTTTCGATATTGAGGGAGTATTCGACAAAGTCAGAACAAACAACATCTGCGAGGCCCTTAGGGCCCGGGGGACCCCAACACGGTTGGAAAGCTGGGTCAGATCGGCGCTCCGCAACTGGAGGGTCTCTGGGAAATTAGAGGAAAATCGAGGTCGAGGGCGGTTGTCCACAAGGCAGCTGCTTATCACCTCGATTATGGTGTTTTTTAATGGACGGTCTTTTGGAGAAACTACAGACCGAAGGGCTCCGTGGGCAGACGGATTTGTAGACTGGTCATAATACTAGGAAAGTTCGGTTGCAACGTTTATGATCGAATGCAAAGGGCATGCAGAATAATAGGACAGTGGTGTACCGAGACGGGACTGTCAGTCAATCCTGGGAAGACAAAGCGTGTGCTCTACACCAAAAGGAGGAAAACTACAGTATTCTGGTCGCCCACGCTGTACGCGAAACCTCTGCTGCTACAGCCTGAGGCTAACTGCCTGCAGGTGGTCATCGACAGCGGGCTGACCTGGAAAAGTCACATAGAAAAGGCATGGAATTGTGGCATATTATAATTTAAAAAATAAAATGAGGGTAACTAACCTATCAGTATCACATATAATGCGAACAGCAGCTCTGTAGTTATTGGAAGCTGGGTCGAGATTCATGTAGGTTTTAGGCAAACAGGTTTTATTTAACTTGGGCGCCCCTCATTTTACTTTGGATACAACATTAAAAATTGAGAAATATGTTTTATTAAAAAGATGGTATGTTTTGGTTTGCTAAAGAAAACAAGATAAAAAAACTAAAGTTTATATATTGTTGGATTGTAAGGCTTAAGGCTAAATTATCTTTCTTTTCTTGTTCACGCTACTGTTTTATCGGCAATACTTTCCTCTAAATACGGCTTTACTCTCCTCTAAATAGCTTTAAAGGGATGTAGAGGCAGATGTTTAGATATCTTATACTGGTGTGTTAAACACAAGGCCGCATGGCTGCTTTACTAATGGATACTGATAAGGAAAAGTGGTGAAAGAGTATATGCTGTGGCTGGTAGCTACTGAAACTATCTATGGAAATCCATAGTTAAATGGACTATAGAAGCTATGGGAATCGGACCAACCTAAATGACAGAGATAACCAAACTGAGACTTGATGTGGGAAACTTAATAAATTACTACTTAGCCAAGAATACTGAAAAGAGCCTATGAAGGCAAAGTAAAGTCTATCATATCAGATTTTCTACTGAAAAATAGAAAAAAAGGGTAACTAAGTCCACGTGGTTCTATATAGAACTAGAAGCTTACCCATAGCAATTGGTTTCTGAGGAATTGTGAAGTCTCGGGAAGATTTATTCTTCCTCGGGGATTTTTTAATTTAAAGGGATTATTTAATAAAAAGTAAATAATTCTTAGGCTTATCAAGATCGGCCTACATCTTGGACCAAAAGTCCCAAGAAAGAGAAAAAGATTCCAAAAAAATTGTTTCTTTTTAGCAACCAAAAGGATTCTTCCTTCCCCAAAAAGGAAGGTAAATCAGAAAAGCCACATTGCTGTTTAGATATAAAATAATTAAAATTTAGGGAAAGTGCATGAAAGCTAAATCGGCAAATACCTATATTTGAGGAGTAAATTTGCCAACACCGAAAATCACCAGTATTTAAGGGTGAACCTATGACAGCATCAATGTCAACGCCAAAAATTAGCGTTTTTCAAATGACAACTGTGAGTAGAAAGCGATGTGTGGAATATGAAATTAATGTTAAATGAAATTAGCATATAAAGAAATTAAAAATTTTCAAATGCTACACAATAACGCAACAACCCTGGTATGGCAACTGCGCAGGGCAGTGGGCAGGAGGTCGGGTCTAAAGCCACGCATCTTGCACTGGCCCTATACTACGGTAATCCGACCGTGGATCCTATGGGTCCGTGGGCTGGTGTCCAGCGGTGGACAAGGCCTGCTAAGCGTTGAGGTTGGCAGACTGTAGAGAACAGTCTTCCTAGCTATACTCAGAACAACACTGGGAGCCGCTTACTGGGTCTGCCGGAGCTTCCAATCTGGGAAGAGGGAGATGATGGCTTTCTGCAGGAGGTGGATCGCTGCGACCAGCGGAAAGAAATGGTCATGAGAAGCGATCACACGCAAATCGCCAGCCTCATCCAGCGGGACAACTCAATTGTCCTGTCACAAGAGGGGCGCTCTTGCGATCGGCTGAGACTAAAACAGCCATTTGGGTTAAACAGTTGGGATAAACATCCCAACAAGAGAAGAATTCAAGGAAGAGCTGCTTCAGCAACCTTCTGAGAATAACCAGCTATGGTATACAGACAGATCAAAAATGGCTGATTCACAGTCGTTAGGAGCTTGAATATACAAAGCAAGCCAATGAAGAGGGCGAAAGCCACATGACATTTTTCCAGGCGGATGTGTTTGCAATAGTCGAAGTGGCCACACGACCAGAAGTCAAAAAAGAAGCAGAACAGAACATCTTCATCTACTTCGACAGTCAGGGGCAGCCCTGTGAACCATCTGCAGGAACAGGACGAGTTCAAAGCTCGGTTAGGAGTGCAGGAATGCCCTTGAGCCACTGGCAAGTAACTCTGGACATAGGAGTATTAAGGGGAAACGAGTGCTCCGATGAATCGGCCAGACGTGCCTTACTGGACTGGAGCCATGTCTAGGAGTAAGTAATAGGTACTTCTCTCACACTCTAAATGAGAGGGCATGGGAGAGTATAAGGACAAACTGGACACAGCCATATGTAGATAGACCAAGGAAATCTACCCTAACCCGGATAGATTCAAGGCCTTACGGCTACTTGGGGTTGCCAGTGCCTGGGAGGCCTTATAGGAATCCTCAAAGACCACCGCAGACTAAACAGACACATGCACCTCCTAGGAATAGTTGACACTCCACTCTGCACCCACTGTGGAGCAGGGGAAGAATCATCATACTGCTTTCTGGGAGTGTGCTATAGGTCAGTGCGACTGCGCCCCAGGACACTTGGAGCCGTCTTCCTCCATCGAGAGGAGCTTCCAACTCTGAGACTCAAAGAGGGGGTATTACGACTTTTTTCACAATTCTCAATTTTGGCCGCCTATAATTTGAGAACGCCTGGACCGATTGGAGTGGATCTAACAGTTTTGTCCTCTTCTTGATGTCCTCTTTCACCTCCCACTATCGGAAGTTCCCTAGGTGCAATAAATATAAAACAAAAGACGACTATAAAAATTAAGGTCACACTTTGATACCGATTAGCAGGTGGACAGAATATTTCTTATTCGTTGGCAACTTGCCACGTGGGGTGTAGCTCGACAAGGACGCCGAAAGCTCTCCTTCATTAAAGGGACGAGTCGAAAACGCTTGACAAGTGACTACTCTCTGCCGGTTGCCCGGCATGACAACTTTCCATTAGGGATAAAATTTATCATTTAACCTACCGAATCGTAACAATGGTCTCTGCTATCATTTTTATCCACAAATATTAACAAAATTACGGTTATTATCTAAAACGTCGCTTTATAAAAAACAAAATTACATGAATATTATACATTCTTATACAAAATCTAAGCATTTAGAATATCATTAAATGAAGTTAAAAAACTTACATTAATGTTTTCTTTTAAACTAAATACATAATAAACAAGCTCTCAAATATTGATGTGCTCCAATGTAAATTAAAACATAATTTAGAAAAAAAGTCTACTAAAAATGTATTAATCAGCAAATAAACAAACATCTAAAAACAATATCTAATTATACTCAACCGCCAAACTTCTTTACATTTATAGGAACTTTCCTACCGAAAATTAAGTGTAAAATAATATAATATTTAAATAGGTACTGCATAAATATGGATACTACACTAAACTTTATCAAATTACCTGCGTCTCCTTAGCCATGTGTCTTTTTGTAATTGACTTCTGACTGATTAATTTTCACCGAGGATTAAACCAATTGAAAAAGCTTTTTTTTTCATTTTTGCTGTTTCAATTGTTTTTTAAAATAATTTTATTTTTTAAACCAATTTAAGTCCATCATCCCATAATCTATCATAAAACGGTTATTTGATCTAGATAACGTTTTTAACAGTGTCTTAAAATTACTTTTAAGCTCGTCTTGAAACCCTCCAGATTTACACAGTTTCCCAGCCATTTGAAAGCAAATTTTGAAAACATATAACTTTATTGTTTCTGTTGTGACTTCGATAGCCTTAAAAACTTCTTTATGGGTTCTGCAGCTCTACCAGGCCACGTCGAGTTCCAATATGCTAATCCAACTAGCATTCACCACATTCATACCCATGTACCAAAATAAAGTTCTGGTTTTTTGTAATAACTTCTTGATTGGACTTCTATTGTCAAATCTGACAACTATTATTATTCGTTGCTGTCTAAAACAAAAATGTAACACAGGTACAACGTACTGCAACCAGCATTAACAATAAATGTCCAGGACGCTTACTAGCGTTCTTCGTTCTATTACGAGTAGAAAAGTCCAAACAGTTTCTATTTTTAAGAGCAAGTTTTCCTAGAATCTTTTTTTATGTTGCCTTTTTACAAGACACGCTCCTAATAAATCATTTTAAGGAGTTCTAAGAATACTCTTGAAGATCATTTATAAATCTGTAAGTTTTATGTTTATCCATTTTAAAACCAAGTAGTCCTTAAAAACATAACAAGGAAATTTTGCTTTATATTGGTTCGTTCCAATATCATTATAAAACTGTTTTAAAACTAAAGTTCTTTTAAGGCCAAAACAAAAAAAAAATAGAAAATTACAATAAGTTAAAAATTATTTATTACAAAGAATGCTGGGTCAATTTGACTACGTTTTGCTGCTAACTTGCATGGTTCCTTGATGTGTGCCGGAGTTAATAAAAAAATTAAATAAAAAGATAAACATTCTTCTCACACACACAAAGTGGCCCACCGTATGTATTAGGCCCAGCTATATCAGTAGCTGTTCGATGCTCGAAACCAAATCTCCATAACATATGCATGAAGTATTGGTTAAGTGGTATAAGTTGGATAAGGTTAGTACCACCCATTTTAGAGTGATCGTCTAGCTTGTTGTACATTGTTTATATTATGTAGTTTCTAAATTATTTATCTCTATATTTTTTTTAATGAAAGGAAATTGTATCTGTCTCTTCTTGCTCTGTTACCTAAATGCAAAATGTGATAATATCTTGTATTGCTGTGTGATTTAATTTCCTCACCACAATTGTAGCCCTGATGAAGATTGAAACTGACAATCGAAACATCGGCAATTTTGGAACGAGAACGAGTTTCACTTTGTCCTACACCTGCAAAACACCACCATCCGCTATATTTTACGTTTTGTTATACTAACTTTCTAAGTTAGGGAGATGTGAGCCATTCGTCAGTGGCCCGTGAAATAACCGTTTTCCAATACGGGTAATGACCCTCATAAAATGCTTGTTTAATAAATGTGACATTATTCACACACCTAGGCTAGACTTACATAAAGACTTTGAAATGTTTCTTCTCGTTGCCGGCAATACCGGTGGGTAAACGGACATGTAAGGGAGGAACCGAGTATGTGTGACACGAATCGCTACTATAAGCTCGTTTTATAGGCCTATAAAATAGTAATGGTGTCCCCTAAAGCGCGTATAGTGTTTACCTTTTAAAAGGTTTTTTATGGGGGAGACATGTTACTCGCATAGGTTTGACGACCGATGAACTTTGAAGAGCTCTCAGAGGCATAAAGAATTTATTGGGGTTGTCATTCGGCCGGGAAATAAAGCTACAACGTGGCATGCACACACACCCATCCGAGGAAGATAGTTTATTAGACAGGAAAATGTTCTCCTTTATTACAGTGTTATATCCATGAATATGACATTTATTTAACTCTAAACCTACTCATCAAAATTCAACGAATTCATTACATTATACCCTCCTATTGGCCTATTACTTTTCGCCTGCAAACTATGGTATTTTAGATCCTCATAACACTTCTGCTAATAATAATATTTGGTTTTAACTTCTGATTCAAGCAGGTAAACACTAATTAAAATTACTTTTGTATATTTTAATTAGCACTGAAGTTGTCGACTAAGCAAGGCTTCGTGTTTCCTTTATTATTCAAACCGGCATCTGAAAAGGTGCCGCTCAATAAACTGCAACATAATGGGCTTCGCATCCTCCATTAATATCGTTAAATGTTCATGATTATCCACTTACACTGCTGGAATTTAATATTAATCATACACAGTTGCACCTGACCATAAAGTACGTGTCAACGTCTTCGGTGTTAGAGAGTGTCTCTGTAACGAGGGATGTGTTTATTAAACTGGAAAATATCGATATTGACAGAAAGAACACATGAGTTTAGTGATGTTAGGTAAATTTGTCACGGAATTCAGTTTTTAGTTAACAGTAATTTTAGGCATAATATACCATTTGATATTATATGGCGGAGCTCTCTCTCTGCAGCAAAATTATCGATAGTTTTAAGCCCACACCTATCTATGCAATTGGCAAAAGACCGACATCAATATAAACATGCTTAACTTTATTAAAAATTAAACCCGCTGGCTGGACGGTAGCCCAGTTGATTTTAATACGACAGCCCATGACACATAAAACATGGAACCACTGTAATATTTTCTTAAGGTTGTTTGTTCGCGTCTCAACACGTCAATCATCTTTTTGTGGGGCCAATAATGCAATGACAGCCCTAAATTTGACGCACAACGGCTGGCCACTTAGGACGGTTTGGCATTCTTCTGGGATTGTTTGTTTATATTGCAGGACATTCCGCTTCCTCATGAAAAGACGAGTTGATGAAAAAATAAAGAAAAGAAAATATTACCATAGGAGTAGAGATATGTGTGTTAGTCCCTGTGAGAATACGTCATCGATTTCGTCGACATGAGGTCATGGATAAATATATAAGAAACGGTAAAATCTTTGTCTTCACAAATACTGCTATATGTACTATAACTCTCTATGTGATAGATATGATTCGTTATTTTGATAACTCCACTGATAAAATTGGTATAATCTAAAGTGTTTTCCGGGCTTTGAAGCCGTGATCTCATGGAATTTCTTCCTGACGTTTCGTCTACAGCTACGGTGGCGAAGTGATCTTCCGTGCTTCCCGACGTTGACTGATTCGACTGTCGCAACACTATCCGTGACTTTAAAATGGCCTCAGATAAAAAGAGGTCAGGCAGGACTATTGCCTTTTACTCTATCCTCGCTGTAGACCGGACCACTCGATTACAGACATTTCAGCCACTCGTCTCCCTTCTCAACAATCTTGAAGATTGTCCAGTCCTGAGTGGATTTCTGGGTCTTGTTTAGAAGAGTTCCGACAGAGGCTCTTCAGGCGCTCTTCTTGTCCTTCTGAAGGCTTCCTTCTTTGTCGGCTGTCACCCTTTCGGGTCGTCGGTTTTGAAATGAAACAAATAATATAGCAATTGGAAATTGCTATATCTTTGTAATAATTCAGGGGGGTTGAGTTTATTAGGTAAGTAGGGAGCTCACCCTGGTGAGTGAGCGGAATGTGGAAAGAGCTGGTCAGCACCAGTTATCCACGGTAGCTTTGAGAATAAATTCTCGCTGCCTGGGAGGAATGTCTCGTGTGTAGGGAGTTTATCTATCTCTTCTTTGAATAGTCCTGGCTTCTGAGGGATCTGTAACAGAAAAACTAAGTTTTAGCTACTGCAAAGTGTGCGGCTAGAGCGAGGTCCCGTGGCAGTGAGGTGTTTCCTGCTGGGGCTTCTGGCTGGCTGCTACTTGCTTTTGCGGTAGCTGCGTAGCCTTTATTGGGGACTCTTTGGCTGTTCTGCTGCCTTTGAGGAGCCTTTTCTGGCTTCTTGGCAGCGGAGTTTTCTTTACAGCCTCGACAGCTTGCTACTTCGCACAGTTCACCCACATGTTGCAGTCCCTCTGGTTTTCCTACACTGTGCTGAGTGGTGGTCACCTCCGAATCTCACACACTTTGCAACCGCTGTGCAATGCCATTGCACATGCCCGTACCGCTTGCATCGTTGGCACATTTAGGGTTTGTTTTGCCTTCTCTGGGACTCTACAAGGACTGCTAAGTCGCAACAAGGCTTCAGCTTCAGCATAGCATCTTTCTCGTCCTTCTTCATTTTCACGAGAATTAAGGGCAAGGGGTGCTTGTCCTTAAAGCTGTGCATCTATTGCTCTGAAAGTGTGACTATGCCTAGGGCTATTACGTCCTGTTCTACGTCCTTATTGCTATACACTGTAGGTACGCCTTTAATTTCCAATCTTTCGGTCTCATCTTCGCTTAAAGTGTACGTGTGGTACTCTTTTTTGGTATCTGTGTCCGTTTCTGGTAGTATAGCTAGTCCATTCCGGGTCATCTTTAACTTGGTGTATTTTATTTTTGCGGAACTGCAGTCCATTTGTTTGCATTTCTCAACACTACAGGCGGAACCTTTGGTGTTGTTTCTTCTACCAATTTTCTTGCAATCGTCTTCGTGCCTTCCTTATGGGTATAGCAACATCCGGAAGGATATTGCTATTCGAAAGGATATCGCAGGCTCCAACAACCTCCATTTCTTGAATAGGTGTTTCTTGGAACATCTCATCGATCATTTTCTCCTCTTGCGTTGCCTCTTTGCCTGCTTTTTTCGGCTTTTTTTTCTCTTTTTATCTCTCTCGTCGGGCCTGATTATGTTTTTCTAGACGTCTTCTAGGGCTTTTGCTTGTTTTGCCATTTGCATTTCCATTTCTTGGATTTTCCTCTGTATTTTTATGTTTCCTTGCTTGAGTTTTGCGTTTTCTTTCTCAGGTCCACGCAAAATCTTAACATCATGTTCGCTCTCATGACAATCTCTATGCCATTATTTCCTCTATTTCTGCACACTGGAGCGTGCTCTGCTAACTGTAAACCAGAAAACACACCAACAACAACCCTCTATTTGTTTGTAGTATTGCTTTATAACCAGTTCAAAATACCAAATTGTTGCTATAAATGTAGCATTTTTTTCTTGCTATATCGGGTAGTTAATGAACTATATTTTTATAACAACAAATGACTAAGTTATTTTAAATAAAAATATAATTTTCTGTGATAAAATTTGCTGATATTGCTAATAAAACGCTGCGATTGATATAAGATTTCCAGCTCGTTGAAAAGGATGTCGTGACTGCTGTTAACTTTTGCGTTTGTCCCAGCCAGCAACTCCTCTTGTGTTCCGTAATCCTCGTGTTGACACTGCGTTTTGTGGTGCCAACGTATACCATGTCATAGCAGCACGGAACTCGGTAAACTCCGGTTGCCGATAGGGGATCTCTGCAGTTTTTGCTCTCGATTTGAAACTCTGTTTTATTGTACGACTGTGTTTAAAGACAGTTTTTACATTGTTTTTTTTTCAGTAGCCTGCCGATCCTGTCCATTACTTTCTGGATGTTTGTTAGACTAGTCCATCCGCGTTCTTCTTCATCTTCTCCCGTAGTTCCTTCCTGGCGCTCTACATCCCTTGGACTGACGGCCCTATGAAATATATCGCCACCCTACATTCTTTGGCCGTCCGTCCAAGGAATGTAGAGTGCCAGGAAGGAAAAAAGGGAGATGATTAAGAAAACCGCAGATGGACTAGTCTACCATACATTCACAAAGTAACGGATAGGATCGGCTGGCTACTGGAAAAGCACAGTGTTAAAACTGTCTTTAAACCCACTGATGCAACAGAGCTTGATATCGGCCAAGGACCGCAGAGATCTCATATCGGCATCCACAGTTTTTTTGCTTTTCCAGACATTCCAAGTCATTTTACGACGTTATCTACTGATATTCGCTCAAAATCTTAAATTTAACAGGAAAATCACTAATATTGCTTTTTTAAACATTTTGACACTTTTTGCGACGTTTTCTACTGATCTTAGCTTTAAACATTGAATTTTACCGGAAAACCGATTATCCTTTTGTATGTATATTTTTATTTTTTTGGGCATTTTGAGTAATTTCTACGACGGTCTACGAACTTTTCTACTGATTCTCCATTAAATTTAGAAAAAATTACTAATACTGCTTTCTTAAAGATTTGGGGATTTCACCGAAAAGCTACCAATTGAAGCATTTTCTTCATCTGTTTTAGGCTTTTTCAGAAATTCCACGTGGTTTTACGACGATCTCTACTAATATTCGCTCAAAACCTTAAATTTAAACGGAAAACCACTAATATTGCCTTTTTTCTGCATTTTGTGACACTTTCTTACCTACTGATCTTAGCTTTAATCATTTAGGCATTTTGAATCGTTTGAAGTCGTTCTACGACGTTTTCTACTGATCTTAGCTCCAAACATTGAATTACACTAAAAATTACTAATATTGCTATTTTAGAGATTTGGGGATTTCACTAAAAACCTTACAATATATTTTCTTCATCTTTTTTTTAGGATTTTTTAGAAATTCCAAGTCGTTTTACGACGTTCCCTACTAATATTCGCTGAAAACCTTAAATCTAACCGTAAAACCACTATAGTATCCCTTTTTTAGCATTTTGACACTTTTCACGACGTTTTTTTACTGATTTTTGCTTTTAACATTGAATTTCACCGGAAAACCACTAATATTGCTTTTTTTGCATTTTGAGAAATTTGACGTTTCTTACTGACCTTTGCTTTAAACATTGAATTTTACCTAAAAATCACTAAAACCTCTTTTCTTAGGCTTTTTGAGTAGTTTCAAGTCGTTCTAGGACGTTCTCCACTGATATTAGCTCCAAGCATTGAATTACACCAAAAAGTGAAATATATACCAACAATTTAAGCATTTTCTTCATCTTTTTTGGCTTTTCCAGAAATTCCAAGTCGTGTTACGACGTTATTTACTAATATTCGCTCAAAATCTTAAATTTAATAGGAAAATCACTATTATTGTTTTTTTTTAGCATTTCGACACACTTTTTACGACGTTTTCTACTAATCTTAGCTTTAAACATTGAATTTTAGCAGAAAACCGATTACATCGCTTTCTTTCAGGCATTTTGAGTCGTTTCTATGACGTTCTACGACCTTTTCTACAGAATTTAGCTCCAGCATTAAATTTCACCAAAACTTGCTAATACTGCTTTTTTAAAGATTTGAGGATTTCACCGAAAATAAGCATTTTCTTCATCTTTTTTAGGCTTTTTCAGAGATTCCAAGTAGTTTTACGACGTTCTGTACTAATATTCGCTCAAAACCTTAAATTTAACCGGAAAACCATTAATATTGCTTTTTTCAGTAATATTTTGAGACATTTTACATCCCTTCTTACTGATCTTAGCTTTAAACATTGAATTTCACTACAAATTACTAATGTTGCTTTTTTTTTGATTTGGGGTATTCACCACAAACCTACCGCGATGGCACAGGCGATGCGGAGTAAGCAAGGCGACATAACTGTGAGTCACGCACTCTGTGAGTGTTTATTTACATATAGTTAACAGACGTACCAGTCACCAAGAGACCACCAGTACGACTTCCTTTCGACGTCAATAAACGTCGAAACGTCGGCAGTTTCTGCTTAATTTGTGGAAATTTTCTTTTATCCTGTTCCCGATAACCTTTGGAGTATACTTTTGAGGAGGCTATATCTAGCAACTATTGCTTTTTTTTAGCAATTTGACACTTTTTACGATGTTTTTTACTGATCTTAGCTTTAAACATTGAACTTTACCGGAAAACCAATTATATCGCTTTTTTTAGGCACTTTGTATCATTTCTACGGCGTTCTATGACGTTTTCTACTGATTTTTAGCTCCGAACATTGAATTTCACCAAAAATTATGAATATTGCTTCTTTAAAGATTTGGGGATTTCACCGAAAAACTCCAATTGCTTAAATTGATAGTTTTTTCCTTTATCTTTTTTAGGCTTTTTTAGAAATTCCAAGTCGTTTTACGCTATTATCTACTAATATTCGCTTAAAACCTTAACTTTAACCGGAAAATCACTAATATTGCTTTTTTTCTGTATTTTGAGACACTTTACAACGTTTCTTACTCATCTTAGCTTTAAACATTGAGTTTCGCCGAAAAACCACTTATTTTGCTTTTCTTTAAACATTTTGAGTCGTTTGAAGTCCGTCTACGACGTTCTCTGCTGATCTTAGCTTCAAACATTGAATTTCACTAAAAATAACTACTATTGCTTTTTTTAAAGATTTGGGGATTTCACCAAAAACCCACCAATTTAAGCATTTTCTTCATCTTTTTTTAAGATTTTTTAGAAATACCAAGTCGTTTTACGACGTTCTCTAACGATATTCGCTCAAAACCCTAAATTTAACCGTAATACCATTAATATTGCTTTTTCAGCAATATTTTGAGACATTTTACAACCCTTCTTAATGATCTTAGCTTTAAACATTGAATTTCACAGAAAAACCACTTATCTCGCTTTTTTTAGACATTTTGAGTCGTTCCAAGTGGTGTGAGTGAAGTCGGATTAGCTCCAAACATTGAATTTCACCAAAAACCGAAAAACCAACAATTTAAGCATTTCCTTAATATTTTTTTTTTGCTTTTCCAGTCCTTTTACGACGTTATCTACTGATATTTGCCCAAAATCTTAAATTCAACTGGAAAATCACTAATATTGCCTTTTTCTGTATTTCGATATACGTTATAACGTTTCTTACTCATCTTAGCTTTAAACATTGAGTTTCGCCGGAAAACTATTTATGTCGCTTTTTTTAAACATTTTGAGTCGTTTGAAGTCCGTCTACGACGTTCTCATTGATCTTAGCTTCAAACATTGAATTTCACTAAAAATAACTAATATTGCTTTTTTTAAAGATTTGGGGATTTCACCAAAAACTCACCAATTTAAGCATTTTCTTCACCTTTTTTTAGGATTTTCAGAAATGCCAAGTCGTTTTACGACGTTCTCTACTGATATTCGCTCAAAACCCTAAATTTAACCGTAATACCATTAATATTGCTTTTTCAGCAATATTTTGAGACATTTTACAACCCTTCTTAATGATCTTAGCTTTAAACATTGAATTTCACAGAAAAACCACTTATCTCGCTTTTTTTAGACATTTTGAGTCGTTCCAAGTGGTGTGAGTGAAGTCGTATTAGCTCTAAACATTGAGTTTCACCAAAAAGCGAAAAACCAACAATTTAAGCATTTCCTTCATTTTTTTTTGCTTTTCCAGTCGTTTTACGACGTTGTCTACTGATATTCGCCCAAAATTTTAAATTCAACTATAAAATCACTAATATTGCTTCTTTCTGTATTTCGATACACTTTACAACGTTTCTTACTCATCTTAGCTTTAAACATTGAGTTTCGCCGAAAAACCACTTATTTTGCTTTTCTTTAAACATTTTGAGTCGTTTGAAGTCCGTCTACGACGTTCTCTACTGATCATAGCTTCAAACATTGAATTTTACTAAAAATAACTACTATTGCTTTTTTTAAAGATTTGGGGATTTCACCAAAAAACTACCAATTTAAGCATTTTTTTCATCTTTTTTTTTGAGGATTTTTCAGAAATACCAAGTCGTCTTACGACGTTCTCCACTGATATTCGCTCAAAACCCTAAATTTAACCGTAATACCATTAATATTGCTTTTTCAGCAATATTTTGAGACATTTTACAACCCTTCTTAATGATCTTAGCTTTAAACATTGAATTTCACAGAAAAACCACTTATTTCGCTTTTTTTAGACATTTTGAGTCGTTCTAAGTGGTGTGAGTGAAGCCGTATTAGCTCCAAACATTGAATTTCACCAAAAACCAAAAAACCAATAATTTAAGCATTTCCTTCATCTTTTTTTTTTGCTTTTCCAGTCGCTTTACGACGTTATCTACTGATATTCGCCCAAGATCTTAAATTCAACTGGAAAATCACTAATATTGCTTTTTTTCTGTATTTTGAGACACTTTACAACGTTTCTTACTCATCTTAGCTTTAAACATTGAGTTTCGAAGGAAAACCATTTATGTCGCTTTTTTTAAACATTTTGAGTCGTTTGAAGTCCGTCTACGACGTTCTCATTGATCTTAGCTTCAAACATTGAATTTCACTAAAAATAACTAATATTGCTTTTTTTAAAGATTTGGGGATTTCACCAAAAACCCACCAATTTAAGCATTTTCTTCACCTTTTTTTTTAGGATTTTTCAGAAATGCCAAGTCGTTTTACGACGTTCTCTACTGATATTCGCTCAAAACCCTAAATTTAACCGTAATACCATTAATATTGCTTTTTCAGCAATATTTTGAGACATTTTACAACCCTTCTTAATGATCTTAGCTTTTAACATTGAATTTCACAGAAAAACCACTTATCTCGCTTTTTTTAGACATTTTGAGTCGTTCTAAGTGGTGTGAGTGAAGTCGTATTAGCTCCAAACATTGAGTTTCACCAAAAACCGAAAAACCAACAATTTAAGCATTTTCTTGTTCTTTGATTGCTTTTTTCAGAAATTCCAAATCGTTTTACGACCTTAAAATCTTAAATCTAACAAACACTAATACTCCTTTTTTTTAGCAATTTGCACTTTTTACTAATTTGCAGACGTTTTTTCACCGGAATAGCATATTTTCTGAAATCTAACGAGTACTCATTATTTTCTAACCTGGTATGGGGCCGCAAAACGACCAGTTCCAGGATGTTTAACGTTACTATGGAAACAATTGATAATAGGTAAATATTCCAGGCCTAGGCCTGGAAAAATCATTCCAGAACTGCTTTTAGTCCAGCATACAAATCATAAAACACCTCTTTTTTAGTAAGAATGATTTCAGAAAAAAATTGTATGTGTTCAATAGTATTATGATCAAATAGTATTATGATCAATTTACATCGTCGGCCGAGAATATTTCGCTTTTCCCACTAGATACACAATAGAATTTTGATCATGTCTTCCTTGTCAGAGCCCTCCGACTGTTTTCATTCACACTCACTGCTGTCACTAATGTAGTCGACGTTTCTGCTCTCTTCGTCCCCATCACCAGAATCTTCTAGAACCTCTAAGTCGGACTTATCCCGAATCGCTCTCGTGGATTTCTCTAAACCTTCCTTTTTCTTCCTCTCTTCTTCTTGGTTCTCACGCTTCTCTTTATCCTCCGAGTCTCCTTCCAAACCGTCTATCTATTTATCTAATTCAAATATTTTCCATTCTTAGCAACAAGGCCAAGCGTTTTTCTCCTCACTTCTTTTTTTACCTCTATTCCGAATTCTGAACCTGCTCCAAATTGATGTTGTTCCTCGTCAATCCATTTCTTTATATTGCTTCATATTATTTTCCCTTTCCAGTTTATATTCCTACTAGATACACAATATACTATTTCGTCGTTAACAGACGTCAGAAATTGGTCAATTCTCGATCGATTGCAGAAAAACCAATTATATCGCTTTTTTAGACATTTTGAATCGTTTCTACGGCGTTTTATGATGTTTTCTATTGATATGAGTTCCAAACATTGAATTTCACCAAAAACTACTAATATTGCTTCTTTAAACATTTGGGGATTTTACCAAAAAACTAACAATTTAAGCATTTTTTTCATCTTTTTTAAGATTTTTCAGAAATTCCAAGTCATTTTACGACGTTCCTTACTGATACTTGCTTAAAAGCTTAAATTTAACCGGAATGCCATTAATATTGCTTTTTTTAGCGTTTTGAGACATTTTACAACCCTTCTTACTGATCTTAGCTTTAAATTTCACCGGAAAAACACTTATCTCGCTTTTTTTTGGCATTTTGAGGCGTTTGGAGTCGTTCTACGACGTTATCTACTGATCTTGCTCCAAACATTTCATCAAAAATTACTAATGTGGTTTATCGCCCATTTTTCTGGGGGTAACCTTGGACAAAAAGCTGACTTGGGGGCGCTACGTCAGGGTCGCCGTTGCCAAAGCTAGGGGGCTATGGCCTCACTATACCACCCTGCTCAACTGAAGAAGCCATCTGCCCGTAAGGGGGAAGCTCCTGCTGCTGAAAACCATCATGCGGCCGATCCTAGCATATGATTGGGCTTCATGGGGGTGCGTAGCAGAGGCCCACCTTTCAAGGGTCAAAGCTGCATGAATGCTCCATGGTACATTAGTAACGAAGCAATTTGTGCTCATCTGCGATACCAAACAGGGCGCGACTTGATGAGAGTCAAAGCTGAGAAGATCTTCCGATGCGCGGAAGCACATCCAGACGACCTGCTGCGGGCTTTGGTTCCGTACGAGCCGGATTCCGCATCAAGGTAACCCTGGAAGCGGCCACGGCATCAGCTATGACATCAAGCTACAGAGTAGAGTGACAGCAAAGAGGCAAAAACCCCCCCTGAGAACCAAGGGCTCATCTCCCGCAAGATATGTCATTCAAAACCAGCCAAGCTGGCGAGGCTATAAGATATGTTGAAAACAGGAAAAAGTGTGCTCCGGAGAAGACTGCCGGCAGCAGACCGGGAATTTATAGGCAACCGGGCTCGGAATTTCCAAGCTAAAACGGTTTGCTCACTAAATGAAACACTTCCTCTGCTGTCGAGATCTCAGCATGACGCTCAAGAAGAGAATGATAAAATGCTATATTTTCTCAGTATTGTTGTACGGTGTCGAGGCTCGAACGTTGTCCGAAGCAACAGAAAAAAGGATCAAGAGCTTTGAACTATGGATCTATTGAAGACATCTTGTTGATTTAGTCACCAACGAAAAGGTCCTTCGAAGAATGAACTGCCAATTAACCTTCATGAATATCATAAAGCTTCGCAAACTTAAGTATTTGGACAACGTCATGAGAAATCCTGTCAACTACAGCTATTCCTGCAATGTAAAGTGGAGGGAAGAAGAGGAGAATTTCCTGGCTCGCAAACTTACGCAAGTGGTTTGGCGTGACTTCCATTGAACTGTTCCGCGCTGCAGCCAACAAAGTGCGCATTGCCAGGATGATAGCCAACATCCGGAACGGATAAGGCCGACGAAGAAGAAGAAGAATCGAACACTACCGGACAGCAGTACGGGGGTGACCGGCATCTTGCCGAGAACATTTTTCGAGACGGGGGTCGCTCCCCCACAAAACAAATACTTAAACTTAGTTGGAGTTAGACGTTGGCGTGACTGGAAATTGAACTCCCTATTTTGGTGTAGAAGAAGGTCGGTACGTGGTCGCGGTAACGTTTTCTTCCAACTTTGTTAATTTCTTGCGACTTTGTTAATTTCCGACGTCGAAATGTTATTTGGGTCAAGTGCTGTCTAGCGACAACCTGTATATAAAATTAATCTTTTTTAATTGTGCTGGTTAGTTGTAAATTTAATAAATGCAAAACCACTGTTATTAGAATCTAAATGAAAAAACACCGGGTGCCAGGTGTATTTATATGATTGATATAACTTGACGCTTGTTGAAAATACATTTATTGAAATACAGTCTATCAAACAAAAATAAACAGTTTTATTGTTCTATACCCTTCATCAGTGACAACACGACGAACTCAAGAATTAGTATTTGTTGGTTTTTCTTTTAGTACGTAGTTGTGGAACAAAAATGTTATTCACTCTTTTAGATAAGCTACAGTCTAAATAAACACAGGACAATTCATGTGCAGACAGGCTCCGCTCTGTATTGGCGGCAGTTCTGATTCTTTGTGATTTCGCTGAATATTGTTTATAATAATAAGAATGAAAACTCTGTGTCGGCAAAAGCTATACCAACATCACCTCCGCCTTATTGAGTTAAAAGTTAGTTAGTCACTTTGAGAGCTTTGAAGTAATAAGTCTCTGAATAGAAACAGAGAACTAATTTGTGGTTTTATTTAAAACCCGAACCCAAACACAATGACAATAATTTTAAAATATACTTCCAATAGACCCCATCCATTCCATATACAAAAGGTTTTTAAAATCTAAAAGTTTAGCCATAATCTTCCGTGTCGAGTAACGTGAATCACCCTGTATATTTTATCTTTGTGCCTCTCGAATAAGTTTGTGTCCAATGATAAAAGTCTTCTAGTTGTTGCCACGTACTTTTCTTGTACTATTTTTCGTATTTTCCTTTCTAGGAAAGTACGAAAAAAATGATAGGTAAATAAACTGAAAAATAAAAAAAACAAAACTTGATATAATTAATTGTTAAAGTGTCAACTGAGTGAGGTTTGTCAAGTTGCTGGTAAATTAAATAAATGCCGCTGCTCAAAACGCTCAGAGGGTAACTAGTGGTGGGTTTAAGAGCCACTGATTTAGACAAGAAAATCAGACACCTCCAAAGTTGAAATTTGGAACTCACACTTGACCAACAGAACTACAATAAAGTAAAGGAAGGTATTAAGATCAGGTCAAAATTACAACAAGTTGAAGATGTTTCACTCATTATATGTATTTTGGTCAACAAACGGTGTTTGTTTAACCTAAGTAAGTTTAACCTAAGTTTTACGAGTACTGATGAATAGGCTTGGAAACCCAACACACTTGTCGAGTATGCCCGTCATTCATGATTTAGCAGCTATGAACTTGTTGTATTGGGTGACTTGTGCCCAAAACTAGAAACTTGAGCCTCAAAAAAAAAACCCTATTAAGGAAAACTGTTTAAGCCTCTGTTATACTTGTCGAAGGCCCAGGATTTAGACTTCAATAAAGAGAAAGGATAGAATTATTGAGATTAAGTTGAAAGCAAGTAAACGTTTCCACTTCAGTTTTATTTCTCTATTAAAATAAAGTAAAGTAATATATGAAGAAATATTTATTAAGTAAGTAACGAAATAGCTAAACACTAAAATTTAACCCCAATATGTAGGCAAAATACTCATATTTCGAATTTTATCATAAGCAAAAATAGAAAGGGATTGGATCGCAGGTGTAGGACAAATAGCAACTTCACTTTCTCGAAATCGCCAACGTTTCGACCTTTATTTTTAGGTCTTCTTCACTGATTTAAAAAGCCCCGAGGAAGACCTAAAAAACAAAAAAAAAAAAAAAGTTCGAAACGTTGGCGATTTCGAGAAAGCAAAGTGGCTATTTGTCCTACACCTGCGATCCAACACCTTTCTAGTTATTGATAAAAAGTTTAATAAATTAAAGGTAATCAAATTATAATTTAAAAGAAGGAGGTAGGGAATAAGGAAACGAGAAGTAGCAAAAATTAGCAAACAAACGTTATATCTACCTTGTTCAATGTTTTTCTCTACTCAACAAGTGGTTGAGTGCTTGCTCACGCAACACGTGGTCACTAACCACTTGGGCCTCCTCGACGCTCTCAAATATACCTCAGGAGTCGTGGCCTGGCTTTGTCAAGGAAAATTTCTAAATCCCTTCAAATGAAGGATATCCAAACATATGATATGAAGTTAGTTGTTAACAAGCCTGCAAGTCGACGGACGGCAGAAAAGAAAATACCACGAGGAAGACGTTTGCCACTACTTGAAGGAAGCAGAAGTAACATAATAGGAGAAGGAACGACCCTATCGAGTCGATTTCAACCTCAACACTATGCATACTCGAGCTCGGTAATATCGAAAATTAATAATTATTGCAGATGGAGATTTTCTTAATAACAAAGATCTTTCTGGGAATACATTTCCCATCTACGACATGTCATTTCAGACACCATAATTGGTCACACTCGACCAAAGCAGCATCTTCCGAGCAAAAGTCCGCAACAATCGCTTCAACGTTACGAGAGTACCAAAGAGCATTTCTCTCACACCCATCGCACGCAGCAGAGTCAAAGGTAGACCCCGAGACGAAACGAAAACACAAAAGCTATAAATAACGACTTCAGGCCGTCCCAGTGCTGTTTCCCTGAATAACAAAAATCTATCTTTTTGGGGAAAACATTTCCCATCTATGACAGGTCATTTCCGACGCCATTATTGGTGAACCTCGGCAAAAGCAAGACGCAATCTTCCTAGCAAAACGTCGCTACATCGCTACGAGACCACCAGATAACATCTCTCTCACACCGCAAGCAGCATCCAGCAAACTCCCTCTTCACTCACTGCACCGCGGAATTATCACACACACATCACTTCCTTGTACCATTCTCGGCAACACTGGCACATCTTCCTTCACTGACATCTATCAAGCAACAGCAACTCAACTGTGTCCCCTAGCTTTTCTCTCATCATACATCCTTCGTTTTCGTTGTTACTGGGAGGGGAGTATTGTGGCTGAACTTTACCCACCGACTCGCAGGTGGCAGCGCCGAAACTTCATCCACCAACTCACAGGTGGCAGTATTAGTCGAAATCCTTTATAGCATCACACTGCCTTTATGTTTACGAATAATCGTAACACGTTTTTAAAAAATGATTGTTTAATTCAAACTTTAAAATTAATACAAGTTATTAATAAAAATGGATAAAACAGAAATACATCTGACTACTCTAACGTCTATGCCAATTCTATCCTTTTGTCGTTGCTTCGATCAGGGACTGCCCGGGCTGAGTTGCTTCGTCTGCAATTGTCTATTTGCAAGCTAAACGATACAGGGCTGGACTCGAACATAACTTGTAGCGTTTTCTTTTTCACAAAGAAAACCTACTGGCTTCCCTTTCAAACCTTCATAAATAACTGTAAAATACCATTTTATTTCCAAAGAAATATGACTACCTTGGCCGCCATGTTTGTTCACCTTGATTATCGTTTCTTTGCGATCCATTTTACTTCGAGTTCTAGGGTTAGAGATCCGTTGAAAGGTGACTTCTTTAGGACATTGACATGTGTCAATGGGTTGAATAATTATTTTGCTGTCTGTGCAGCATTGCCAAATTTCACCAATATTTTTACTTAAATTCCCTTATTTTCTTCATGTGCTCTTCTAATACTTTCCCTAAATTTATCTGTTATTTAACAACAATGGCAAGATTTTCATATTTCGCGGTTCATTTTCTCTTTCTTTTTATTTCCCCTTTTTGACACTATAATTTCCGTTTTTTTTTACCAATTCAGAGCCCTGGGTGGTAAAGGTAAAACGTTTGATAGTCCCTTTTCCATCTTGACCACTGTCCAGGGCACATCGGACGTCAGCCTGTCCCTAAATGGCAACCGCCTAGCCATGTGGCTATTCTAGTAAAGTTCTCTTATTTTGGGGTAAGAATTCCTTTAATTAATTTAAACTTATCTAACCTTTTCCTTGTTCAATTATTAGGTCCAATGTTTGAGTGATAAAGCTCAATACTTCCTTTTTTTTTTATCTTGCACGTGCAACGTTTCATCCAGCACGGGTGCCGATAATGGAGCCGTTAGTGACGGTGATGGCTCCTAGGTTTTAAACCGTCTGGGTTTTGGAGCCCCTTTGCCAAGAATGGAGCCGTTAGTGACGGTGATGGCTCCTAGGTTTTAAACCGTCCAGCCTTACCACACCTGATGCACTGATCCTCTACCTCAACTACTAAGAAAGCCCTACAAACTGGCCAAGTATTTCAACCGGTAGGAGTAGATTTAAATACCAAGTGTACCTGCACTAACCTTAGGTAAGAACTAACACCATAATAAATAAATATGCCTAATTTTAATAATTCCTGTTGGTTTTACTTTGGTTTGATCACCTAAACAATATAAACATCAATAATTGCTATGATAATTTTCTCAATTTTAATATTATAGCTACAACCTGTAAGTTAA
Source organism: Taphrorychus bicolor (assembly GCA_951812265.1). Taxonomy (NCBI): domain Eukaryota; kingdom Metazoa; phylum Arthropoda; class Insecta; order Coleoptera; family Curculionidae; genus Taphrorychus; species Taphrorychus bicolor. The sequence goes on from OX638300.1 coordinate 7,272,001, forward strand.
ATTGAGTGGCGCCCATTTAACGGGTCTAGCTTATATAGCTATACTAGGCTTCAACTCCTTTTTATGTAATTTTGAACCACGACCTAGCTCTCCACCTACCCAAAGCTGCCGTTCGCATAGTATGTGGCTTTGCTAACTTATACTTTTTTAAAAATACGTCACAAACTCCTCCATCCCTAAATGGAACGCTTGGGTGGAACTACTTGCGTTTCATCAACAGGGTTGACTGTAACAAGTGGAGCACGTCTTCTCAGGAACTGGATTTTCTCAAATTTCTTTTGCTTAAAGCCACAAAATGTGAGGTAGCATGCAATGGAAATTATTACGGTTATAACAAGCCAAAGGGACCATCTTGAATATCGAGTATGCAATTGAGTGGCCTCAAGAGATTTGTCTTGTGAAGCTTGAAGTTGAAGTTCATGTAGTCTATCCAAAGGGATTTTCTCTAACTTAAGTTTTTCCACGTCTAAAACTGAGATATTCTTAGCTCTAATGTTGTCCAAAATTACAGGATGGCCACGAAAAACATTCTTTTCGTTTTTATACTGGTAGCTTGAAGTTCTTATAGAACAGCCTGATGGGACAACAATGACATAGGACCCTTTTAGCATTGAAACTTCACTTTCTATGCATTTTGTCTGCACTTTCTCGTGGCGTGGGAAGATACCGATGTAATGGCTGGGATCAATTTCCTCAAGTATTGACTGCTGAACCCAAACACCTTTCCTTTAGTATTCCACTAGTGCCTTAAAATGCTATTTGTCATAGTTCATTAGCTTGCTAAAAAATAAATTTTGAATGTGTCACAAAGTTAAGTGAATACTGTCACAAAATCCAATCTTTTTAGTTTTTTTGATTTTATTTATTTAAACGATAATCTAAAAAGCCTTTTTTCGAGTGTGAAACCACCGCAGAAAATGCATATAAACTAAAAATAGATGTAACAAAACTATACCAAAATAAACTTAGTTTCCAAAGTCAGCCCATCAGCCAATTGTTGCAACAATATTATAATTCAGTTACATACAAAAACATTTGTTACGGCTCCCATACAAAAACGCATATACGGGAGCCGTCAGCCACAATGAAATATAGTGATAACAAATGGTGTTGGTACACGCAATTAGCTGAAATAAATTATAATGTAGCGACGTTTATAACAAACTGCCATAAATCGACGTCGAGCCAACGCGGATCGAAAAAAACAGCGGCAACGATAAAAAATCGGTTGCTAACGATAAATCGTCGTTCATAAAGGTTGAACGGCCAATCAAGATCATTAATACATGTCAATTGCATTATAATTTTATTGGTGGAGTTTTGCCGCTACCATTTGCAACACCACCGCTAATTTTGTGTCGATATACCAAAAGACTGTTTCCATTTTCACCTGCGAAACAAGTGATCTTGGACCAAATAAGTATAAATTTGGGGAATAATTTGCAACCAAATTCAAACGCAAAAACTCTCCTTATATTTTATCAAAGCGCTACTTTCTTTGGCCTACAACAAATACATAAATGTCATGTCAGTTGGCCGGAGCGATTCTAATGAATAACAAATGTAATTTATTTTGAAATGCGCGCACCAGATGAAAAAACGAGATAAATTTAATATGCCTGTCAGGATATCGGCTGAATTATGTTATGTAAATGTAAATAGTATGACAATTTATTAACTCGCGATTTGGTTGGCAGTGTCGCGTTAATTATTTCTTATAAAGTGGAACATGCCGAGGCGCGGTCGTGGCCAATTTAAATATTCCCTGAAAACGTTGCCAATTTACTCCACGAGGACAGTTATTCATTAATTTAATTTCACATTTCATTACCGCATGCACGGTTATGTAAAAGGTTTATAATTGTTCGTATTTTTCGTCATGTTGACATTTTCATTCTTCAGCAGAAAGGCGATTTCGGATGGCTTTCGGTACCTTTCGTTTTGATTGTATCAAGTACGTTTACTAAACGTACGTACAAACTTTTAATCGACAAACTTTAATCACATATTCTACGTCCAAAAATAACCCTAGTTTGCTATAGACAGGGTGTCCCGTAAACCTTCGACAATATTCCTCCTGATAAAAGCCCCATCCTTGACAAGTCAAAAAATGAAAAATTAGTGTTAATGAAAGTATCGCCATGCCACTTTTTGAACTTAGGGGCATCAAGATAGATGTCCATCTTCTGCTACAGTACGGATCAAAATTTGTATAACTGAAATGGAGTGCTAAGAAATAAGTTAGAATAAAATTGTTTCTTAGAAATCCAAAATATACGTTCAAAATATGTTGATTAGCTTTTGTACTAGGACCATTCGCAAAACTAAAACTGAAAAGATTATTTTTCTTCGTGGTGTTGTGGAAGAGTAAATGTACGAAATATCACGTGATGTCAGTTTTTGTCGATTTTAAAAAAAGTGCAAATAGCTTGGAAGCTATGATACTTTTATTAATACTAATTATTCATTTTTTGACTTGTCGAGGATGGGGCTTCGATCAGACGGAGTATTGTCAAAATTTGCGGTACACCCTGCATCCATTTAGTCTTCCAAAAAAAAATTACCTTAAGAATCACAATTTGTTACAATAATCAACCTTAATTCAATTAACAAACGGCACAGGCACCATCTTTCGTATAAGAAAGTGCTGATATAGCTCAAAAAAAAGTTCAAATTACATAATTATATATGAACAGTTATATAAAAAAAATAGCTACATAGGAAGCGTATGTATTGAAATTATGTTCAAAATCATTTTCATCAATTTATAGGTACTGGTTACCAGATCTACTGTAGTCGCATCGGTTCTTAACTGGCGGGTCCAAAGTCCACTAACCATATGAATCAAATCAGAGAACACAGTGACTACTAAAATGTTTCCTGATGTAAACTATTCGAGGTTAGCTTGTCATAGTCATACGTCGTTATATAGTCGTTTTCAGGAAGATATTCATCTAGCCAGCCATGGAAATATCGGTTTTGTAGTGGCAGCCCTTCTTCCAAAAAATTTTCAACTGAAATCTGGGGTAATTCTTATTTTCTATTGGTATCAAACACATTATGTCAAAATTTAAGAAATGGCATGACCCTTTCTTCCTATCCTTGTCTTCTGCATGAATTTTGAGAAAGAGAGCGCAATATTACGTCCGTCAATTCCTTGGATGCAGTATGCATCTTTGTAAATATTGTGAATTTAATTCTCATATTTTTTTTTCTTATTCTAATTTTTGTGAGTAATTTTCAAATAACTGCACTGCATATCATCATCAAACAGTCCTTTACATGACTATTTTTATACTCAACAACTTATAGAGTGAAAGCAAAAAGTGAAATAAACCTACGACCTACCGCGAATTTGATCCCTTACAGAATGAAGCTATTTTTTAACAATTTCCTTAACTCCAGTAGCAGAGCTGCAGCTGCATGCTTCGACTGCTTTTTGACTTTGTATGAAGACTGTAAGCAAAGTGCTCGATGCTTGAGAAAGAAAGAAAAAAAGAATTGCCCAGTTTCCAGTATTCAAGTGAGATCTTCAAGGTGCTACTGAATGAATTTGTATTATCCAAATGAAGAATGATCATTTGACCATCTCAATTATCTGTGAATGTACCAAAAGAAGGATGAACTAACCTGAACAAAAAATGTGTGTTTCTGTTTATAAATTAAGTGTTTTGTTAAGTGATTGTGTGGGAACCAATTTGAGGGTGACCATTGTGATCTCAGTTATACAAAGTGCTAATTATGTAAGTGTTAATCTCTCCGAAGGATGCATATAACATTTGTCAAAACAGTTTAAAGAGTTGGTAGTCAGCAATTTGTCGATCAACCAATCTGCATACTAGTTTCAGGGTCTACTCCTCATCAGTACAGCTTTGGCTTCTCAACAAATTGAAGACCATGTGTTTGCGGCTTAAAGCCAAAAATCTATAGATGCTCTGTACAACATCTCACCATTTGTCAAAATAACACTAAGTTTTTATATATTATCATACTCCTGCATATCATATTAGATATATTCATTTTTTGCTATTGTGATTGCTAAGGAGTGGACCTCAAAAGGGGCCTCTTGAAGTTTACAATCCTGGGTTCTAATATTTAAATCACCATACATTTTTTAATTGTTTTGTATAATGTATTACTACAAAGACCCTTAATGTGCCTTTAAAGTGGATCTTCCATTCTTAGAAAAAAGCCAGCGGCATGTGTATGGAATTATTTTCTTCTGCAAATATAATTTTTAATTATACTTGAGATTTTAACAGAAACCAAGCAGAAACCTTTTATTTTATGTCATGTCATGGTTCTTTCTCATAACTCATTTCATTAAAAATTCCAAAACAATACACAAGTGAGTTTGAAAGTTTCTATCCAAATCACAAACTCTCAAGTGCATCTTTTGAGCCTAAAGTATGTCCTAGAGTCCAAATTGAGAAAATGTTTACAAACAACTCGGTGACCTTCACCTGCTCTATACACTTCTGAAATCATGTTAAGGTAGACATCCTGTAGTGGAAAGTAAAGTCCTAATATCCAATATAAAATATTTATACTATATTGTAATCAATAAAAACAACCAATATGTGTATTATAATTTTTTTAATATTTTCCAAAATGTGTACAGGTAAGTTGTGAAGTTTTCATAAAATAGGATAGAACAATGAAAGTAGCTGGTACTTTATTACTCCAACATTCTTGCCTCCTGATAATTCACAGCCAACTTAATGAGTTTTTCCATTAAACACACTATACCTACTTGTTTTGCTTTGTATATAAAATAAAAAAGTTCTTGCAACTTCAATAGCATTTTTATTCCAGATATAGTAAGTTAGTTGCAAAGGGGGTTCTTAATTTCAAACTAATAAATAGCCTTTACTTGTTTCTAAAAGTTACTTCAAATTCTATGCATATAAGTCGAAACATTTTCAACTGAGTTTATAAGAAATGGCCCCAGCTTATATGCCGTTTAGTTTTAAAGAACTGTAGCTCTCTTAGTTGAAAATTTGTTCCATTCCACAAGAAATCATTCCAGAATGATCTATCATTCTTGACAACTCACTAATATGATATTGAAATAAACAATGTGCTTGTCCAGAGTGGTTCTGCAAACGTCAAGATGGTTCCTCATTTCAATTTGAAATGTTTGCTAGTGAGTTGGCCAAAATGATTTTTTTAAAGGTTCTGCAATGGCTCTCTAGCATTTGTTTAAAGGTGGTAGACAATGATGTATTATTAAATGAAACATCTTGGACTTCCATTGCCTTTATTGAATTTCTGCTCGTTTTCAAGTTCATTTAATGGTTCTCTAGCATATTGGAACAAACCTCATATTAAATCACTACACAAATGTTTTAGTTTCTTGATATTTAGGTAATTTAAGAAATTAAATGCTCAATTAGGCAAGACATCTTTTTGTTTAAGTAATTTATAACTTAAAATCAATAATCATATATAGTTAACAAACAAAAATACACTTCTCTACATACCGACACATACAACTGAAAAGGTCAACTTTTAGAAGTTGACCTCCAATAATGGAGTTATACCCAAATGACAACTGAAATGATATAACAGTAAATTCATCTGGTAGGAAATATTCTTTTCTTTATGATGGGGAATAATCTCGACTAATATTAACTCGATCCAAAGTGATCATCGAGGAACATTATGGATGGTGTATGGATATAGGAATTATGGATGGCATATGGCATATAGGTAACCTATGTGAAAAGGCCACTGGGCACAAACCATATGGCACACAAATCATATGGCAGTACCAGTACTTAAATTCAGTCTGGTAGAAACATAATCTTTTCTCAGGTGATGTTGCTGTGTTTGGAACAATTTTTTCTTGACTGCAATCTGCATTCAATTTTAAGCTTGGAAAGAGGTAAACTATATAATATTATGTAAGACATAGGCATAATCATAGTTAAATGTATCGTCTATTCCCAGGGCATTTGGACACTAAGGTAATTTCTGGGTGAGTATATTTGGTACTTTTGGAAATCTTGTTCATGGTTGATGGTCCAGTTCAGTCCTTCTCTCATCAATAACTGCTTGAATGTGGTCTTCCTGTCTCAATTTTTGTAACTCTATTCTGGCATCTTATTTTGCAGAAGTTGGAGGTTGCAGGTTGCAGATGAGTTTTCTGGGTCATGCGATGAATTGTGTTAACAGTTCTGTGTGGTAGTTAGTTGCTTATTAAGCCGGTTTACTTTTTCTATATTACAAACGCAGCATACCACTTGGATTTGAGCAAAATTTGAGAAATAAAGTAGTTATGTTTGAAAATTACAAAATTTGAGGTTAAAACCCGATAAATTCGTTCGTTAAGCTCGATTCGCACCACTCTCCGATCTAGTAACTTTTCTGGTAACTTTTCAATTGTTTTTAAAAGGTGCGTTTACAATGTCATGGGTGGCTAGATGAATATCTTCCTGAAAACGACTATATCAAATGACCATTAAGCTTTTTCGGAATGTTATTTGATTTAACTACTCGTAGAATTCGTAGAGTACCATATTAATTCTGGAATTTCCTTTTACTTCCAACTTAAAAATATTTCAGATATTAGAAGAATTTGGTCAGTTCGTGTGAGTTATGGTTTGAAAAAATCATTTTATATCGAGTGAAAAGTGCACTTTAGAGTTAAGTAATATACATAATACATGCGTATTGATATTATAAAAGATGTTTTTTTTTGCATCTATAGACTTTCTTTTTGTATTTGTTTTTTTTTGCTGAATTTGGAAAGAAGACACGAATAAAGTTTTCAATTTAATAACTAATCTACCAATTTGTACTATATTATGTTGCATTTTCATCCTTGTATATTTTTGTAGATAGAAGCAATTAGCAATCTGTGCTTTAGAAACAAAACCAAATTTGAAGAAAAACTGGAAGAAATCGAAAACAATTAAAACAATATAGGAATCAAAAATAAATTCTAAACGTTCCTAAGCAAAAAACAAATATTTTCCATAAAACATTAAGTAATTTATTCATTAACCATAGCTGTTTTAAAGAAGAACGAATCTGAACCACGGCTAAATTTATTAAATTTTACATTGGGAATAAAAGATAAATTTGCTTTATAATTATCAGATACAAGAATTATTAACTAATAGTATATTGTTTAACGAGTTCTCGCAAGAGAACAGTTCTAATGTTCTCGAGCGATAGAAAATGCTTTTTTGACGAGTAAAACACTAAACTTTTTCTTCGACCATGCTAAAATGAAGTCTTCATTAACTTTAAAATCAATCTCTATAGAGTATTTCTTTCAAAAATTAAGGCGCGTCATTGTCAACATGATACCTCGACTGTCAATGAGTTCAGTTTGGTCAAATTTCAACACTTTGATTCACTTTTCTGAGACCCGGGCAGGCAGAATATACATGTTTTGTATGGTATTACCATTTTCCATGGTGTTTTATAAGATTCTTCTTCTTGAAGTGCCTTCTCCATTCAATGAAGATCGGCAACAATTCTGGCAAATTCGGCTCTGTCCTGGGCTCTTTTCAGCAGGGAGTTTGAGTCTAAGCCTGTCCAATCCCTTATGTTTTTCAGCCAAGAGCACTGTCTACGTCCAGGACAACGCTTTCCCTCAATCTTGCCCTCCATAATCAGTTGTAGGAATCTGTATTGGTCCTGTCTCATGACATGGCCAAGGTAAGCGGTCTTTCGCTTTTTTATGGTCTCGAGGATTGTTCGGTCTTTGTTCATCCTATGTAAGACCTCTTGATTAGTGGTACGATCGGTCCATGGAATACGCAGCATTCTGCGGTACACACACATCTCAAATGCTTCCAGTTTATTAATGCCGCTGACTTTCAGCGTCCAGGCCTCGACTCCATACAGTAACGTGGAATACACATAACATCTAACCTTAGTTAAATCTTATGTTTAAGTTGAGTGTTCTGTCCGTTAATAGGTTCCGCATCTTAATAAAGTTAGTTCTCGCTTGCTCTATGCGGGATCTTATTTCTATCTCAGGATCCAGGTCCTCGCTGATCCAACTTCCCAGATATTAAATTTAGTGACCTGCTCTATAGGTGTTCTGTATATATTTATGTTGGGATGGTTGTTTGGGTTGCGGCTTATTTGCATGATCTTCGTTTTTGAGATATTAATCTTCAATCCCATTTCGTCCCCGGAAACCGATATGCTGTCAATTAGGCGTTGCAGTCCTTCAGGACTGTCCACAATTATCACTGTATCGCCAGCATATCTTAGATTGTTTATGAGTTTCCCATTGACTTTCAGACCGTCCACCGCCTCGTCCAGAGCGTTTTGGAAAATGATTTCTGAATACATATTAAAAAGCATGGGGCTAAGTACGCACCCTTGTCTGACTCCACACCTTATGGGTACAGTGCTTGTTTCGGTGTTTTCCAGTTTAACAGATGTTATTTGCTGTTCATAGAGATTCTGTACGATCTTGAAATCCTGGGCATCGACACCCTTTCTTTCCAGTAGTTCCAATAATTTGGTGTGATTTATACAGTCAAAGACCCTTGTGTAATCTATAAAGCACAGGTACACTTCCTTTCGCTGGTCTCTGCATTTTTGTAGTAGGACAGAGAGTGCAAAGAAGGTACCCATTCCTTCGCGGAAACCCATTTGCACTTCGCTTACATCCTGTTCGCATTTTGCACGTATGCGCCTATGGATGATTTTCAAGAACACCTTTAACACCTGGCTCATCAGGCTGATCAATCGGAATTCTGCACACTTCCGTGCTCCGGGTTTTTTAGGAATAGGTATGAAGATTGATTTCAGCCAATCTCGGGGGATGTATCCCGATTTATAGATATAGACATCGTTAAAAAGTTGAACCAGGATGTGTATGTTTTCCTCTCCTATAAGTTTTAGGATTTCTGGGCAAATGTCATCTGGGCCTGCTGCTTTCTTAGTTTTTATCTCTCTTAGTGCTTTTTGGACCTCCGATTGTAAGTATTTCCGGTGCCGGCGGTATTTGCCACATATTCTGCCCATACCTTTTTAAGTTCGCCATCATCTGTGATTATTTTGTTGTCCTGGTTAACTATATGGGACCTTCCTATGTAAATTGAAGAGGTCGTGTTTTTTGTATAGTTCTTCTACTTCTTGGCACCTTTCTTCCATCCACTTTTCCTTGGCTTCTCTGATTTTTCTTCTGATATGTTTTCGGGTTTCCCTATATTTTTCTGCGCTCGTGTTCTTGAAGCTACGTCTCTGTTCCATCAGCATGAGTATTTCTTGGGTCATCCATTCCTTTTGTTGTTTCGTTCTGTTTGGTGTTACTAGCGGCTTTTGTGTGTCTAATATAGCTTTCTTGAATGAATTCCAGGTGTCCTCGATCCTGTCAGGGCTCTCGGTATCAGGAATCATTTCGTTCTTTTGTATAACCTTTTTGAGCTCATTGTTAAGTTTGTCAGTGATTGTTTGACGTTCGGGTTCATTCTGTAGTAGTGCTACGTTTGGTTTGTTGGACTGCGTTCTTTTAAGTTTCTTAAGTCTAATACGAAAGTGTGCCACTACGGGAATATGGTCTGACTCGACATCTGCTCCTGGATATGTCCTAACACCAAGCACTCCATTTCTATATCTTTTTGGAACCAGTATATAATCAATTTGATTCCTGACCGGATGCTCTGTGGTGTCCTGTGGGGATTTCCATGTGTAGAGGCGACGTACAGGTAGCTTAAACCATGTGTTGAAAACCATCAGTTTTTCTTCTTGGCAGAACTGGACCAGGGTATTGCCTCTTTCGTTTCTAATTCCCAGACCGTATTCACCCACGGTATTTCCTTTTTCCTCTACCTATCTTGGCATTGAAATCCCCGAGGATAAGGGTGAAGTCGTCTTTATTTGTGGCGGCTATTAATTGTTTGACTTCTGTATACCATGCCTCCAACTCTGTCTGTGGTTTGTCGGCTGTTGGTTTATAAGATTAGACCAGTTAAATCGCATTTAATTGGCGATTTACAGGCAAAATTAAAACAACTTACTTTCGTCACTAGAGACGAAAGTTAACGTCATGGGATATTCTCTCACTAGAGACGAAAGTTACGTTTTCGGCTAGGGCAAGGTATGACGAAAGTTGTTTATTTTTACATGGTCGTAGAAAAAGATACATTTTTGTGTGAAGTATGTTCCGGGCTTTGAAGTCGCGGTTCAATGGAATTTCTTCCTGATGGTTCGCCCATAACTACGTCGGACATTATCAATTGCAACGGGCAAAGTGATCTTCCTTGCATCTCGACCTTGAGAGATTTTAGCTCTAAACGCTGCGTGGTATTTTTACTGTCACCGCCATGCTAAAGTGGAAGGATGGGGGAAGGGTTAGGGCAGAGTTTTGGCGCACATAAGGTATATGTCGCAGAACTCACGGTGTGAGTCCTCCCGTCGAAGTTGTTCTTGTGCTTGAAGATCTCAGTGACTTTCCTCTTTAGTCTCGGATAGTGATGCTGCGTTTGATGTAAGATATCCACCTCGTTAAAAAGGATGTCGTGACCTTCAGAGAGAGCGTGCTCCCCTACTGCAGACTTTTGTATTTGTTCCAGCCTGCAACTTCTTTTATGTTCCGTAGTTCTCGTGTTAATACTACGATTTGTGGTATCAATGTATTTATACCGCTGATGCTTGGCCAATTTTAGGCTCTGTTGTATTGTGGAAGTCAGTTTAAAAACACTTTTCACTTTGTGTTTTTTGCCGATCGTGGATGTATGGTAGACTAGACCAAACATTTTTTCCTTCGTCACTTCTATTACTTAGGGCGAGTTTTACAAGTTCAAGTAAAACTTCAGATTGAAGATAAAACACCAGACTTGATGTACATTGCATTGGTTACCTGACAGATAAACAATGCAATGTAGGTTATATCTGGAGTTTTATCTTCAATCTGAAGTTTTACTTGAACTTGTAAAAGTTACCCTAAATATTCCAATGCATCTTGCCAAACCTTTGCGATACATGCTCCGATTTAAGCTCATCATCTATATACTTGTGGTAATACCCTTTTGCTCCAGTCCATATCAATTCTATTGCGGTAAACTGGGAAAACCACCATGTCCATGTTCGCACAATCTTTGGTCTGCGGCGTAGACTTGTATTTATTTTTTTTTGAGCTCTGGCCTCTGACAAAAGTTCCGATCAGTCATTTTTCACATCCAATTTCACTGCTTTCGGTAAATCAAAAGTCTTTGTTCTCTACTTTTAATGTTCTTCGGTATTATTTTGTACTTGGTTCTTCCTTTCTGCATACTCCTTAAGATAATTCCCAGTGTCTTCGATACAGTTTCCTGGATATTGGTTGGCAAATTTACATTTTTTCTTTCATTCTTGAAATAGTATAATAAATTCAACATTATTTGCTTGGATTACAAAATGCAAAAACCCGAAAACTCCTTAGAATTATTAATTTTCCCTAATTAGACTGTCAGAGTGACATTTATGAATCAAAATGACAGGAAAAAATACACATTTTGGTGACCACTTTAAGCCAGAGACTAAGTATAAGTCTGTCTTATTTTGTCTTGTCTAAAGTTGTATATATCTGTCTTTGTTATCATACTTTTGGTCCGTACAAATAAATGCCATGAAAGGAAACAAAAATTTCAAAGTTTGTCGTTGATGAATCGTAGGACCCGCCAGTTAAGAACCCATGCGACTATAGCAAATATATGTATATACAGTAGATTGAAAATGTAGTAGGTCAATCACCCAGGTCACGTCACAAGTTCTTACAAAAAAATCTCAAAATTACGTAAAACAGGTAATTCGCAGTAGGGATGAGGGACGGAGCACCGAGTCAAATGTAGTGGGTCAACTAACATGAACACAATCAAACATTCTCGCAATTGACTGACCAAACAACAGCATTTTGTCTAATTTTGGTTTTGAAGGTGGATGCATACGAAGAAAAATCGTTCATTTTGTACTTATTATTAAAAAAATCTATTTGGTAAGAAAAACATTTTTTATATAATTCTTGTTGTGAGACGGTATCTTCATAAAATACCGTCTCCTTATATTAAGAAAGTAAACATTTGTTCTATCTGTAAGTTTGTTGTGCAAATACGGGGGAGATTTAGATTTTTAAATTTTATAAAAAAGACATATAGAATGTGAATTTTGGCGATTGTACATGTTCAGCCACCCCATTTCTTTCAATTTCTGAATCACACCTCTTCTCCGCCTTATTCCATGTATCATTCTTATACAGCAATGTATAAGAATGATATGTACTGACGTATGATGAATGACAATGTACTTTCAGAATTCGACAGCGGTCGCTCACATTTAAACAAACTCTCAGCAATATTTAAATGAGACAGAACACTTTTATTGATTCACATAACAATTTCCTGGTTTCCACAGATATGCAAGACCGCTGATAATACATCTGCTTAAACATAGAGTAGGCCCTACGCAGAGTCATAGTCACAAGGTCCCTAAATTTCAACATATTGTCTATTAGGAGCCCTAAATCATTACATGGACTTTTAAAAGGAATTAGATCATCTCCTATTTTGATATCTAGGTTGTTTATAATGTGAGTTCTATCAGCCTCGTTACAGAATAATAACCCCGAGGATTTACTATAGGGTTAATTTGAAGCAAAGGTTTCCGATATATTTCATAGATCCAGGTCCTGATTGCTTCATTAATCTAATCACGAGGAAAAGATTTATACAACTGCGTGTCATTAGCATACAGGTGATATTGACTAAAAGCAAATAAATTCGTAAAATTAAAAGTGTATATGCTATACAAAAGGGGACGCAAGATGCTGCCTTGTGGTACTCTAGCTAAAACGACAACCAGAACCTTCACTACCTATCACAAACCTCTGAGCTCTATCTGAAAGGAAGGAAGTAAGAAGGACAATCCCTTATCGTCAAACTGAATAAACCTAAGAACAGCTGCCATAGTTCTGTGGTAAATCATGTCAAATGCATTTGTATAGTCAAGCAGTATGAGAACAGTAGCTAAATTACTATCACGACGTCAGAAAACGATGTAGCACAATGGTACAGCGAACTAGCTTATAAAAAAATTCACAATTGATGTAGGACATAATTCAAACCACACCACAAGAACCCGTAATATTTATTGTACCCACAGTATTTTCTGGTTATTGTCATTTTGCCATTAGTTTTAATTTCATTTTGAATTTTAACTATTTATTTGTGTTGTTCAATTTTTTTAGATTGGCATATTTCTAAAATATTGGAATGCCTGTCTTTACCAATCAAGAATATGCAGATATTCATTTTGTTTATATTTTTCATATGGTTGTTGTAATGGGAATGCTAAACATGCAGTTCGTGAATACGAAAGCACAGGTGTTCATCAACACACATAGAAGATTTGCAGAGTATGGATTGCGAGAAAATCAAGTACCACATGTCCATAGCATTTCCAGCCCGTTCAGAAATTGTAACCAGAAGACTTTCCAAGAGGGTTAGTCTTTTGCCACAGGTTGTTAGATATGATCGAGAATGATGACCAGTTTTTGCATAGAACTTTGCGGACAGACGAAGCAAGTTTTACTAGAAGGAGTGTGGTAAATTACCATAACATGCATAATTGAGTCTACGAAAATCTGCATGGCATTTATTCTCACAATTTCTAACATGAGTTTCATGTAAATATCTGGAGTGGGTTAATCGAAAATTTTCTCGGTAGTCCCCATATTTTGCCCGATCGTCTAAATTCTGCGCTGTTCCTCGATTTCCTGCAAGAAGTCTTAAATGACCTGCTTGAAGAAGCATTACTTATTATCAGAGTCGAAATGTGGATCGAGCTGAATAGAGCCCCAGCGCATTACGGAATAGTAGATAGACAGTGGCTTGACACATTGGATAGGACGGTCAGGACCCACTGCATGGCCTCGTAGATCTCCTGATTTAAAACCATTAGTTTTTTATTTTTGGGGGAGCCATAAAGCTAAAGGATACCAGTAACTAATAGAAAGCAGAGAAGAACTAATCAATCGCATCCAAATTGGTTGTAACGAAATAAGAAATAATCCAGGCCAAATACCGCGAGCAATTAATTTTTTGTTCCAACGTTGCGTAAAGTTCATAGAAGTGGAATGAGGTAATTTTGAACAGTGGTTGTAAATTTTTTAAAAATTATGTGTCTTTGTTTTACACTAGGTTCATGTTTAAGTTAGTTCCTGTTAAGTTGTAATGCATGTTGTGTGTAATGCATGTTGGGTGCGATGATGGGTGAATAAAAGCTGCAACGCAATAGTTTTTATTGTTTTACTCTGAAACGAGCATCGGAGCTAAAATCCAAGGGAGTTCTTCCCAATCGAACGGGACATTCAAAAATATTTTTATTTTTCAGAAAAATCCGCGTATCTTCTTTTTCTTCACCGATAATGCAGCGCCATGCTAATGCATGTACATTAATGTTTCTATTAGCAATAAGTACCTACAAAATTTCGTACGAATATCTGTTGGCGTTTTGCCGAAATGTATCATTTTACAACGAAGCACATAAGAAATATTATTCCAAACTAGGGATATTTTTGGACGTAGAAAATGTGATAAAAGTTTGTCGATTAAAACCGTGTATAAGCCTCAATATAAAAAACCAGGATGTCGCAGATCCACAGCCCTCTGGTTACATTTGCAGTACTTTACTAATATAGTAGTAAGTAAAGTAAAGTAGTAAGAGTAGGTGGTCACCAATTTGTCGATCAACCCATTTGCATACTAGTTACGCAAACAGCTACGGAAGAGAAGTGAGATATTGTACGGAGCAGGAGCAGGAGCAGGCGACACTCTCCAGCATATTAGATCTAATACTGCATGGCAGATGGCTCTAAGTTCGAGAAGCAGCCCATATTGTTCTGTACCTCGCAGGTCATCGGAACCAGAACAAAGTGTAAAAAGTAGGTGGTCATCAATTTGTCAATCAACCCATCTGCATACTAGTTTCGAGGTCTACCCCTCATCAGTACAGCTTTGGCTGGTCGACAGATTGGAGACCGTGAGTTCCCTGCTTAAAGCCAAAATCTACGGAAGAGCGGTGAGATGTTGTACAGAGCAGGAGCAATAATTGTGTTGTCCATATTTATTCTGTAAGTGAGTTTGGTGTCTAAGTTTATATATATATTGATCAGTTCACAACGTTCTTCGACGTCCTCTGATTTCCAGCCTCCACTTGTCTCGGTCCTCCCATAGGTTTTCTTCTATGCCCCTTGATGTCATGTCCTTAGTTATTCCCTCTCTCCAACTCAATCTAGGTCTTCCCCTTTTTCTTCTTCCATCTGGCATCCACTCCAGGACCTGCTTCGGCAGTCTATCGTTTCCCATTCTCTGGACGTGCCCGTACCACCTCAGTTGTTTTTCTCTGATGTCGTCAGTAATTCGATGTTCAACTTTCATTATCTCAAGAATTCTTTCATTCCTCACTCTGTCCAATCTACTCTTACCGGCCGCTCTTCTCCAATAATCCATTTCCATAGCCTCGAGTGAGCGGAGAGCCTTCTGTTTTAATGGCCATATTTCACTACCGTAGGATGCTATAGTTTTGACTATGGAATCGTGCTTGTTGTTTTTTGAAATTGATTTATCCCATAGTATTCCATTCAGTTGCCTGATTGCTGTTCTTCCTAGGTTGTTTCGGTGTTTTATTTCTTCATCCATACTTCCGTCGTTTCTGATCTGTACTCCAAGATATTTGTATTTGCTGCATTTCTTTATAACTTGCTGTTCCAGTACCAAATCCTGTTGTTCTCCGCCAATACACATATACTCTGTCTTACTGATGTTTACTTCTAGCCCCCATTTGTCGTACTCCTCTATAAGTTTCCGTGTCATGTACTCTAGATCTTGGTATTCTTGGGCCAAGACCACCTGATCGTCGGCAAAACACAGAGTGTAGAGAATTGTCTCACTTAATGGTATACCCATGCCCCGACACTTCCTCTTCCATATCCTGAGAACCTGTTCTAGATAGATTTTGAACAGAGAAGGTGAAAGACAGCAGCCCTGCTTCAGCCCCTTGCTCACGCAGAATCCAGTTGAAACCATTTTTCCTCTTTTTACTTGACTTTTATTGTCTTTGTATAAATCCTTGACCGCCTTGATGAGGGTTAAACTTATATTAGTTCTTTCAAGGGCTTCCCACAGTTTTTGTTGGGGTACGCTGTCATACGCTTTTTTGAGGTCTACGTAGAGTAGATGAATTTCCTGGTTTAGCGCTCTTTTCTTCTCTATTACTTGCGTAAGAGTGAACAGATGGTCGATTGTCGATCTACCGGCCCTAAAACCGGCCTGTTCTTCAGCTTCCATGTCAGAGAACTCCCCTTCGATCTTTTCCAACAAAAGTTTTCCGTATACTCTGGAAATACTACTCAGCACAGCGATACCTCGAAAGTTATCACAGATTTCCTTATTACCCTTTTTATGGATTGTTGTTATGTAGCAGGATCTCCATTCCTCAGGGACGCTTTCTCCATTGAGACATTTTTCAAACAGGTCAGCAAGACATTCGAACAATTTGTCTGTACCATATTTGAGTAGTTCTGGGGGTATATTACCTGGGCCCGGGGACTTTCTATTTTTCAGTCCGCGGCATATCCTTTCGACTTGCTCTTTAATGACTCTTATAGGGGATCCAGTAGTTGTAAGGTGATCATTCTCATACGGTTGGTTGTACTCTGCCCTGTCTTCCGCCAAGAGTTCTCTGAAATGTTCGTCCCACTTCTGTAAAGAAATTGGTGAGACAATGTCTCTCTTCTTGTTCTGCCGAAGAGCTCTCAATGTTCTCCAGCTCTCTGTGCTCTTTGTACCTCCTATATATGAATTGATTTTTTCACAGGTTCTTTCCCAGCTTTTGTTTTTCTTCGCTGCTATTGCTCTATGCACTTGTTTCTGTGCTGATCTATATTCCTTTCTGCAGTGTTCTGTTTTCGTACTGAGTTTTTAGCTCTGATTATCTCCTCGATCTCTTCGTCCCACCAATACGGTTTCCTTCTGATGCTCCTCTCCTGTTCTCCCAAAGCCTCTAACGCTGCACCTGTAAAGCATTCTTTTATGTAATCATATTGTTGTTCCGTGGTCTCAAAATATTCTTGGGTGAGTTTGGCGTTTAATCTGGACTGGTATAGTTTTCTAACACTCTCTTGGTCGAAGCTCTCGAGGTTATATTTTTTGTTCTCCGTGATTTCCTGTTCGTTGTCGTCGGTATAAGTTTTTTGGCTGCTTTGAATTCCGAAGGGGATAATTTTGGCTTTGACGAGGTAATGGTCGCTTCCACATGTTACCCCTCTGTAGGCTCGTACGTCTTGGATGACCATCCGTGTTTGCTGTCGTATGATCACATAATCTATGATTGATTTCAAATTTCTTGTATGTTGGACCCAGGTGAACTTGTGAATTGAGCGATGTTGAAAGAATCCATTCAGTATTTTGAGGCTGTTATGCTCACAAATATCTATAAGTCTGCTTCCGTTGTCATTTACTGTGTCTTCTCCGAATCGACCTATTATTTTATCCTGCTGTTTTGAACCCGTTCTGGCATTGAAATCACCCAACAGAATGACTTCTCTGGAGGTTCCTATTTTTGATATTTCATACGAGAGTTGTTCGTAGAATTCATCCTTCTCTCTTACACTGGAATCGTCGTTAACGGCATATATTCCAACAATTGTGACCTTATTCCCCAGCAGAGTTAGGTTTAGTTTGATTATGCGTTGGCTTATTGCTTCCCAGGAATTAACGTATCTCCTCAGATCTTTTCGTACAAGTATGGACACTCCCTGCTGAGCCGTCTTATCCGTACCCACTCCAGAATAGAAATGATCATAAAATCCCAGATTATCCGATCCTTGGCCCTTCCTCTTAGTTTCCGTGAGCACCACTATATCCATGCTAGAGCTTTTCAATTCTTGAACAACATCATTCAGTTTGTGGGAAAGACCTTGAACATTCCATGTTCCGATATTCATTATCCTTTTTAGTAGCATGAGTCGTCTTCGCATCATCCGTCCTGTCCGAGGCTTGTTGCTGGAATTTTTAACCTTTATGCCTTTTTCCGAGTACTGAGTGGTTGGCCCAATGCCTCAACCTCCAACCTGGAGGGTCAGGGTTTGAATTTCAGAGTATCCTTCTCTTAGGCAGATTGCTGTCACTATAGCTGGAGAGTTCTGCCCACCCTGCTTGTTGGCCCGCGGGGGGTATTTTATTTCCCACCTACCCGCCGAACTGCTCAACAGATCGGTTAGGGCGTTCCCCTATCCGCCACCTGGACACGCGCCCTCTAGGGGTTTCAAGCTCCCCCGAGGGGTCTAAGTTTAGTCTTAGCCCATGTAAACCTGCCGCACTTTTGAAAGGGCGGGATAAACCTAGTCATCTTATCAATGAACACCTTTCTTACTTAAGGCAGCGCTTCCAAAATCCGTTCGCTTAAGTAATCACAAACGATTCGTGTATGCCGAAAAACTAAATATACGACAACTCGGTACTTGACTTGATTTTTTTTATAGTTGAGCTTGTTTTTTTAGTTGATGTCAAGTATTTTAAAATTTCTCGGCACTTGGCCAAAAACGGTGAAAGAACAAAATGATCTCAAACATGATTACGTAATACTATCCAAAGCGTTTTCCGGACTATAAGGCCGTGGTCCAATGGAATTGCTTCCTGACGTTTCGTCTACTACTGCGGCAGACATTAGCGAGTTCTGCGACACACGTCGAGCGCGTCGAAACCCCGCGCCGCCGCGCCCACCCCGGCCTCACCACTGCATCGCGACAGCGGCGGTATGAATACCACGGAGCGTGCTACAGTAGAATCAGTCATCGTCGGGAAGCAAGGGAGATCACTTCGCCCACTGCCTCATCGCCTTTGATAATGTCTGCCGCAGTAGTAGACGAAACGTCAGGAAGCAATTCCATTTGACCACGGCCTTATAGCCTGGAAAACGCTTTGGATAGTATTATGACCGGCCGTGAAAGCCTTCACAGTATGATTACGTAATTTCGTATCGGTATTCGGGCGATTTGACAACATTGAATGATGATCAAAAATCTCCAGAACGTTTCCGTGCGACACTTTTTCAATTCTGCCACTAGTATCTAAAGTAATTTTGAAAACTTACTAGTGTTACTTAACATTATTATTCTCTCACTCCGATTCTGCAGCAGGTCGTCCGAAGAGATATGTCAAATTGCAAAGTTTTTAATATTGTAAAAATAAATTCGTAAAATCAATTCTGTGTTTAGCTGACTACCCATCGCTACATATTAAGCTAAATCATATTAGTCTTAGAAGTTTGAAGAGTTACTTCAATAAATCGCGACAGCGAGGACCTTCAACTACCTTCAAACCTTCAAACTAGATAGACTCAGTGAGTCAATCATAAATTGTCAGGTATACTTACTTCAAACACGCAAATGGACACCAGGGGGCGCGCGCGCGAGATGTGAATGAAAAGATGGCTACCGAGTCGGGTAATCGGTGAAAACATGATACAAGCACTTACCTGTGATACGAAAGATTTCTGTCCCACAACTATAAGTCCTACATATGCGACAAAATCTGACCATAATGATAAAATCTTTAATAAAACACCAAAAAATCGCACAAAACGTTCGCAAGCACTGTCTCAATTTCAAACATAAAGGAAACACGTTATGACGTTTTGTGGCTGACATCAGTTCAATGAGGTTGACACAACATTGAATTGACAGCACTGTTGCCAATTCGTCAATTAATAAGATTTTCTACCTATGTGTTGATCGTGCTGTACGGCTACATTTGGCGACACAACATATAAACATATGGGTTGTGTAGTTGGACCCTGAGAGAGGGCAACATCGCACCGAACCTTTAGAAATGATACCAGACAAAATTTTGTAAATAAGGGACTCTAGTTAATTCTTCCTCTGTGGCGAGGGCCGAAGTACTGCAGTTTTGGCTTTTTGCAAGACAACGAGCTCAATAAATGTGTACAGCCAGTGTTCGCCAACTTGTCAAGCTCACCAATAGCACTTTGGTAGCTTAGAGATTCTATCTTAAATTCAGCGACCTCAAAGACAAACATTTAGTCTCGCTCTGATACAAAATAACGACAAACCCTAAAGATGGCCAGGATGAATAACAGAATCGTGATACTAGGCGATAATAAGATTAGAAGAGCTGTTAACCAACTTTCTAGAATGGTCCAGCTAGACCGTTCTCGAGCCACACTAGGAGGCATAAATCATTGATAAACTCATCGACATCATACTGATTTTCAGCAGAATTTCTCAACAAAAGCATAGAGAAAAAGATACCCCAAAATCATCACGATTTACCAGCATAAATCCCTCCATCCACAGGTGTAACCCTCCACATGACGCACGCTCATCTGCACAAAACACCAGCTGTTCCGAGTAGCTCAGAGTGATTTATTCAGTTCTCCTTGCGCTCTTTTGTCCCCCGTCCGGCGGGTTGCCTATAAATTTCCCGGATTAAGAATCCATTGTCCGGGGGCTTATTTATTGTGACCATTAACACTGGTAATAATGCATTTGTTATCCTTCACGTGATCATATTTTATGCGGCCCGTCAACGGCAGCAGCATCACGTGTTTTCTTGCGTCGGGGGGCCTGACGAGGGGCTCTTCGGTAACGCGATATCTCTGAGAAGGTGAGTGGGTTGCATCTCCAGAGCTTTATCATTTTTCCAATTATTATTACGCTTCCTAAACTAAGATTTTGTTTTTAAGAATTTCCTGTTGCTCTACTAACTAGATGCGGAAAAGTGGTTATTTTTTCGAGTCTCTATAGACGAAAAGTCGGCAAATAAACTGAATCAAGTGTGTAAAATTAAGATTATCGACGAAAGGAGCAAACTCATTTCTTGGCCTTAGAGGTTAATGATAAACGATGGTCTGTATGTTTTTTGATGTGTTGTTCTCGTTGGCGCTGCATCAATTACGGCTTCGATACGGTTTCGGAACGGTTGCTTTCGGCTTTGTTAAAAATGATCAGTTATTAAGATCGACAGTCGGGTGTAATCGAGGCGGCATGACTTGCCACAATTCTTCATTGTCCTTCAACGATCTTTTAAAATAAAAACCTCACCGTTCCAATTTTACACTTTTAGCGCAACCTGCGCCATTTCTTCAATGGCTTTGTTCAGTTTGTTCCGTTTTGGTGGTCAGTACGTAATCCTCAAATCCGGTCCTGATTGTTAGTTGTCCGGCAAATAAACAAGATCCTGTTTGCTTACTTCAAAGGGCATTATCGCGTTCATTATTTTAATTTAAGCAAATATTGAATGGCAGCAAAGACCGGTAGCCCAGTCGCCAGTCCTTTGACAGCCGACAGACGATGCATTGTTCCCGAACAAACATGGAGTCGCTACATCAATAAAGAGTGTTTGCTCGAAGCACCAGCTTATTTACCGTACGAGATGGATTCTTCAATTGAGCGTGGCCGCGCTCTCGAAAGCCTGTCGCGGCTGAAATGAAAGGTAAACACGCTGTATAAGTGCCTCTTCAGACCATCAGCAGCTTTTTGCCTTCTGTATAATGGAATTTGAATACTCTTTGTTTAGCGATTTTAACGATATGTCAAGAACTATACTCACGACGATCAAATGAAACAATCATGTTTGCCCGCAGGTAAGGTTCTTGTAGCCCGAGATCACCTATAATGTTTCAAAAGAAGTGAAACGCCGCCCTTATCGAAAGGCCAAACGCGGAACTTTGAAGTCGATCTCGAAGGCAATAATTACGTCAAAAAATACACAATCCAAAAGGCACCAAACCCAATTATCGTCGACCTGTTAAAAATCGCCCCTAGGATCCACTTTTAGCACTGATAAAGAAATGGGGCCGTAAAACTGTTGCGGTGAGGCGGTTTTATTGGAGCCATGTGTAATTTGGAGTGTCTCACGTCTTGGGTTTTTTGTGCCTTCGAAGGAGAACCCAACGACTGGGCGGCTCCAAGTTTTTTTTTATTAATAGCTTGCACCATAATAGCCAATTGGAATAAGTTCAGAATTTCAACTGCTATTGAGGAAGTTTATACTAAAGAGGTACACACATTCACCCCTTCATTTAACCAATCAACTGGGTCTACGTCTTTCCGGTTTTGTGCCTTAATAAATATTTAGTAGGGGGGTGTGATAACTTACTTAAAAAATGGGGGTTTAAAAATGTTTGCAAACATTAAGGTAAGACTTTCGAGTCAAAGAATTGCAATGAATGAAAATGGGTGTGAAAAGTGTCACGAGGAAATATAAACAAGAATCATTGTGAAGAATTTATAGGAGGCTAATAGAGAATTGTTGATAAAATATTCAAAAGGTACACCCAAACATATCTAAAGAGAGAAATATCGAAGAAGCAGAAGGAAGGATAGGCAAAGTACTTGAATTGTGAAAAGGAGATGGAATGAGAAAAATGTGAAGGAAAGAAGTTGATAGTGGAGCAATGGAAATTGTTGGCCTTAGTGTAAGAGATACGTATAGGAATTTTAGAGTTAAATGTTAAATTATATTGTTATAAGCTATTTGAGGTTTAATGTCTATATTAGAGGCACTTGCTAGGTCCCAACATTGAAAAGAATTCTAGAGAGAAGAGAAATAGAAATTGATAGACAAAAGTTTATCCGCGACCACTATATTATGAAGATTTAATACGTCTGTTTAAAGTCTGGATTAAAGGCCTTCAAAACACTAGTGAATTAAAGGTCTTCTAATACACTAGTGTATTGTTACGGGATACGGGTTCCAATAATTTATCGTCAATTAACTACACACTTTTATTTACTTTTAACTATTACAACACGGTTAAAACACAATTACTCTCTACTAACAATTCGCACTGTTTGCATGCCCGCCAATTTCGCTTATCTACTGCACTGCACCATCTATTCTATCCTGCGCGGCTCGCAAGATAGAATGTCTGAACAAACTCTCGTACTTTCGAGAACGGAGGCGACTGTTCCCGGTTTTCGTTTAGTTTAGATGGGTTCCCGGAGTCGCGGTCTTTGCCGCGTCGTCCCGACCGACGGTCGGGCATAACATTGCCCCCCTCTTAGCTCTGATCGTCCCGGTCAGAGAAATCTCCACGACTGTAAGTCTTTCACAGTTCTAAATGAACCACTTTCATCTTTGCTCTAGGGGTACGTTGGATCCTGTATATCGCATCGTTGATCCGTTTGATGACCGTATATGGACCCTCCCAACTTGGAGACAGCTTGGGAGACTTTCCTTTCTTCCTCTGTGGATTATGCAGCCACACCAAGTCATCTGCCTAAAAATCCTGCAGAATTGGCTCTTAAATCATATCTGGCTTTCATCTGATTGCTGGCAATCTTTATCTTTGTCCTCACGTTTCGATGTATTTCCTTTAGTCTTTCTAGAAGTTCATCAGCATACTTCTGGTCATCTTGCCCCGGTTTTTCTGGTGATCCTTAAGCCAGATCTACCGGAAGGCGAAGTTCTTTACTAAATATAACCTTGGCAGGGGTATGTACTGTCGTGTTATACCCTGCACTTCTGTAAGCCATCATTAGGAGAGGCAGAAATTTGTCACAATCTTTCTGGTAGTCCGCTACCATTTTGCAGAGGTATTGTTCCATAGTTCGATTGAAACGCTCGACCATACGATCTAATTGTGGATGGAGCGGAGTTGTTCTTGTTTTACGGATTCCCAGAAGTTCCATGATCTTCTTTGAGAAGTCGGGGTTCAAAATTCCGTCCCTGGTCCGAATGAAGCTCTAATGGTACCCCGAATCTATTGAAGAATTCCTCAACCAATACCCTTGCCACGGTGTTAGTTTCCTGATTTGGTAGTACATAAGCTTCAGGCTATTTACTGAAATAATCCATGGCAACTAAGATATATTTGTTGCCATCGTTCATTTCTGGAAAAGGACCCGGCTTCCACAATTCTTTCAAATGGGGCGCCAGCATTGAATTGCTTCATTTGTCCCCTAGTCTTTCTTTGGTGTCCTTTTACGGAGAAATAGGTATCACAATTTCTGCACCACTCTCCGACGTCATCTCGGCAATCCACCCAGAGAACGGAGGCGACTGTTCCCGTGCTGCGCCTCGAGTGTTCATTTTTTCTCGTGAATTAAAGGCTTATTAATTCCCTTATTTAATATAATAACTATTAAAGAACTGTTATTTTAAGGCAGGAAGGAACACAATTATGGCATTTTGGAGTCAGGTCAGTTCAGGGTAGGCTCGAGACAAGAGACGTAGCAAGAAAATTGCAAAGAATAAATAATGATGTTAAAATGCTCAAGAGGAAACTTAAATAAAGGTTCACCATGTTTCCTTTCTTCATAAACGTGAAGAAAGGAAACGTGGTGAAGGAATTGGAGCAGATTGATAAAATTGTATAGGGAATTGTGGATGAAATAAACCATTATATCAAATACAAAAGGTTAAAACCAAAATGACGCATCCGCATAAATAAATAAGGGAGAACTTACAGAAAGAAAAACATTGGCAAAGTCTAAAGAATAATGATTAAAGCAAAAATAAGAGAGGAAAGATCATGATCACTGGTAGTGACCTTGCTCTTTTCATGGATCTTGTTCTGGTCGGAGTGAAGAAAGGTAAATCCGCAAGGCGTTATTTGATGCACCGTGTGATTCCAGATAGTGTAATAATTATTTACGCGAATACATGTCAAAGTTACTTCTTTAACTATACAGGGTGAT
The DNA here is from genome assembly GCA_951812265.1 of Taphrorychus bicolor. Lineage (NCBI taxonomy): Eukaryota > Metazoa > Arthropoda > Insecta > Coleoptera > Curculionidae > Taphrorychus > Taphrorychus bicolor. Next base: position 7,296,671 of record OX638300.1, read on the forward strand.
TCCAAAGTTAGAGTTATCACTTCACCAGCAAATGAGGCTTCAAAAAAATTTTTTTTTTCAAGCGGACTAATATTACGTCATTTGTTTTAACCATACGCACACTTAAAGTGGGCTCCTGGGACCAAAAAAGTAGCAGAAAAGTCCTAGGCAGTAAAAGTAAAATCAAAAGTCACCGCCACTGTCATGGTTGCGCATATATATAAACGATTTTCATTCACCAAAATTATTTGAACACGAGATGACACGAGATAGACCTATCTGAGTGTATTGCCATCTTTATATTCTTCAAAAAACCGTTATTAAGAAAAAGTTCGGTAATTACATCCCGAGCGCTCGGGATATCAGTCTATCTGACTCTAGCTTGTTAAGATTGTAGGAGAAGGTCTGTGTCCGGAGTGCTCGGATGGAATTATCGAACTCGGTTTCGCTTCGGCCGTCAATCTCGGGCTCAGCACGGAAAGACCCACTTTTACTCCTAGTGATATAATCTACTATTGCGTCCCACCAGTTCATTATTGTGTTTTTATTGCTTAGTTACCAAATACATAAACATGATCTTTATGCCCGCGAGGGCATAAAAGGGGAATACATTTTAGGATTATTTTATTTTAATAATGTTTTATTGCGGAAAAACACTAACATGTACTGGTGAGACATAAAAGTTTGTACGCACCACGGGCACAAGCATTTGGTTATACCTTCGGGTGACTTAAGAACCTCGGGTCCTCGGCTTTCCTAATCTTGTCACCCTCAGGGCGTAAACATCTACTTTATACCCTTGATACATAAATAACTATTTTGTTCTTTAGCAATTATTTCATATACAGGGTGTCAAAGTGAATAGTACATTAGAGGAAATTTTTTTGTACAGGATTGTTAATTTTGCGCCATTGGTAACCAAAAAAAATTTTATTTATTTAAGGATTTCCCCCCCCCCCCCCCTAACGTCGTTATTCACACCTTCAAAGTTTTGTCTAATTATCTTATGTGGTTTGGCAGTTAGTAATAAGTTTTCAAATACATTTTGGACACCCGATATCTTCGTTGAGATTGTTACTTCGAAAATGCGCCAAAGAAAGAAAAATCCTATTTATTTCCGCGATAGAGCCTCATTCGCTGCTCAGGGGACTACTTCAACTTTGAAATCTCCCTGTTTAGGAGCTGCTGGGGGTTAAAAGCTACTGTAGGCTTTAGTAACTGTAGCTGGTGTAAACGTAAGATCGGTTTGCGTGATACCGACATTGGGAACCATTCTAGACTACCAAGCAGATAAGGGACTGAGAATTTGGTGTGAGTGATATGAGAGGAATAAACTAAGTTTTAAGTATGTAGTTTTAGAGGGAAAGAATAGAGCGATGATTGTTCGGCGTCTTGTGTCGGCTAGACATTGTGATCGCGTCAAACTTGGTAGGAATGACATACATAAACGAACGGTAGAGTACCTGGGAGGTACTGATGAAACTCAGAGGGTTTTGGAGTGGCAAGGTGAGTAAGAAAATTGAAAGAGGCTCTTCGGTGACAGAATGAGAGAAAGAGGAAGCAAGGTTAGTCAGCCTTTTGCACTAAATGACCAAGATTTAATTGAAATTGCTGAAGTCGGTGAGGAAGAGAGAGAAGAAATGAGCAGTGACGTGCGAAGCTTGTTGTTCATCACAATGGGGATATGGCCAGAGGTTAAACTACTTGGGGCTACTTGAACTAGTAGGCGAAGAAAATAAGGCTTGATGCCAATGAATTTACGAGTTTCTTTGGAATGTCTGTTTGACCTCTATATAGAAAATGGTTTATAAGATAGCACAATCTGCATTGATTTATGGAGCGATGGTGTTAGGTAACATAAGTAAGATGCCCATTTATCATGTTAATGACTTGAGAGTTATAGAACGTCATAGTATTTAGCAAAAGGACGTCAACCATGAAGATATGAAACTGTGAAGTAGCGCACAGGGACAAGTCCAAGAGTATTGTATCCGTGACTGGTTCTGTGATAGGAAAAGTGAGGTGAACTACAGAATGTGAGTAGGTGGTGGATGGTCATGGAGAGCTGGATGAAGTTTTCTCCTTGGGGTTTGGAAAGTAGAAGAAGAAATTAAATCCGTGGAATATGTGCTAATCCGTCAACACGTTACAAAAAAAGTAACTGTAGCACTTGGATTGGAAGAAAAACACGAGGGAGATTTAAAATGAGGGAAATATGATGAAGACCCAAAAGAAACGGTATGCGCTTTGAACATATAAAAGACGGAATCCGATAAGACCTTTATGAATTGTTAGTATAAGGTATGCGGAACACACATGTGAAAGCGAGTAAAAAATAGCAGTGGAGGAGAATATACAAAAAATAGAAAAAGACGATGTAACAGCCTTGCGGAGTGGAACAAGGAGAAAACTAAGGATACAATAATGAATCTAGAAATGAGGAACAATAGTGTACAAGTAAGATAAACGTATGGTTGGTTGTTATCTTGGGTTCTGGTCCTTTTGTCTGATTAAAATAAGTTACAGCGGGTGCTTCTAACTTCTTTGTTTAATGACGTTTCGACACAAATTGGTGCCTTCATCAGATTACTACAACATATGGAATACTTAGTTTAAAGATAAAATTTTTACAATAGCAGGAAGGAATGGTATAAAGGAATACATGGAAAAAAAATTATATAAAGATTACTACAAGTACGAAATAAAATGTTGAAACATAAACGTATTGAGGGATGATTAAATTAAAGAATAAAGTCGGTAACTCAAAGCAAAAGAGCGTCAAAAGTGAAACTTACGATGCAATATGGTGTTAGGTTAAGAAGAGGGGCCAAAAGGGTAAGAAAAGGAGGGAATCTGAGGGTGACAATGACTTACCACAAAACGATGTACAGTTTTAGTTCGAAGTTTGTTGCAGTTTTTTTCTTTATGTACTGTTACTTGAAGAAAAGTAAATGAAAGTTGCATTATTGCTTTGTACATGCTGCTCGCCGTGTCGAAACTCTGCGGCTAACCGTCAGAGATATCGTACGGCACGCAGCATGTACTATGGGGAATTAAAGAAATTTTTTAAGTTTTGGATAAGGAAGCCTATAATGAAAGAAGATGCAAAGGCTAGTAAATTGGTCAAGGTGGTGTTTAATATACACATACATCGCAAGGTTAATTGTTTTTAATTAAGTAGGTCTGCTGACTGGTGGTTTTGGGTGTTTGGTTTATATTGTTTTGGAATTTAACTATGTATTTTAGGTAAATTTATGGATATTGAAATATTTACTGATTTTATGCAGAGGGTAGTTACAGTATGTAGGAGTAAATTTTACTTAGGCCATCAGTGTCCGTTTTTGCATTGAGATAATTACTGTTTTTTTTATGTATACCATTTCGTGAAATTCCCTTTTTTTCTTGTTTTTTTTTTCTGTTTTTAGGACTTTAGCTCTTTTAAAATCAAAATTATGTTGATGTTCATTTGCGTGGTGGGTTAGGGCTGTAGGGTTATTTTTGTTGTGTTTGTGTCCATTGATGCGGTTTTTTAAGAACTGGCTAGTCTGCCCGATATAGACGCCAAGGCATCCTGTTTGGCAGGGTATTTCGTAGACGATGTTGCTTTTTTTGTCTGTGGGGGTTTTGGGTTTCAGTTTGGTAAAATGTTGGTTGAGTAAATTATGTCCTTTAAAACTGGTTTGGATATTTTCTTTGGAGACTGTATTGCGGATTTTTTCGGAAAGACCAGGGATGTATGGTATAGTTAGATAGTTTGTTTCGGTATTTTTTTTGGTATGCCTGGTTGAATTGTTATAAAATGTATGTATTCTTTTTTTAAATATAGTGTTAATTAGGCCGTAGGGGTAGTTGTTTGTTATTAGGGCGGACTTTGTCTTTTTTATTGCATCGGTTCGGTATTCAGGATCGGAAAGGCCTACCGCGCGGTCGGCAAGGCTGGTTATGACGGACTTTTTTTGAGATATAGGGAGATTTGAATTGAAATTTAAGTATCTGCCAGACCAGGTGGGTTTCGTGTACCATGAGGTTCTTACTTTGCCATTGCTGTTATGGAGGGTGACGTCTAGAAAATTGATTTGCTGATTTTGTTCGATTTCTATGGTGAATTGAATTTTTGGGTGGTATTTGTTGAACTCGTTCAATATGTGTTGGCCGTATTTTTGTGGAGCAGCGAGTAAGCAGTCATCTACATAGCGGAAGAAGAAGGGGAGTTTTACTGGTAGGTTGTCAATTACAGTGGTTTCGAGATCTTCGAGGACTAATTGTGCAATGACGCTTGAGATGGAGGCGCCCATCGCACAGCCATTGATCTGTTTGTAATAAGTGTCATTGAAGACGAAATAAGTAGAGCTTACGGTTAGTTCCACTGCTTCTAAGAAGTCCTTCATAGGTATGTCAGTGTGTTGTTTAATTGTGTCCCAGTGTTTTTTTAGGAGGTCAAGGGCAAGTTCGATAGGGATATTTGTGTACATGGATATTACGTCTAAGGACATTAGGGAGTAATTTGTGGGGTAGGATACGTTAGAAATTTTGTCTTTAAATTGCCAAGAGTCCTTGATATAGAATTCATTTTGATGTACTATTTTTTGTATTATATTTTTTAGAAATTTTGAAAGTTTTTCGAAAGGGGATTGAACACATGAGACGATGGGTCGGAGTGGTATGTCGGTCTTGTGTAATTTTGGGAGGCCGTAAATTTTTGGAGGCAAGGCGTTGTAAATTTTTAGATCTTTGGCGGTGTTGGGGGATATGTAGGCCATATTTTCCCATTTTTTTATTAAGTCGTTGTTGCTTTTTTGAAATTTATTTGTTGGGTCATTTTTCATTTCTTTGTATGTAGTTTTGTCTGTCAGTAGCTCGTAGATTTTTTTGTCGTAGTCAGTTCTGTTCATGACAACAGTCTTATTTGATTTGTCTGGTTTGAGGACTATTACTTGAGGGTTGTTTTTCAGAAACTGTCTAGTTTCATTAACAGTAAGATAAACATTTAGAGACTGTGGGAAGTGGGTGTAAACAGAAATGAATTAGACTTCGAAGACATGCAGATTGTTGCTGACTACGGTCATTGCTGTAGTTATTGGGCAAGGTCCAAAAATGAAAATTGAAAGGAAGGGGGTCGATACTCATGCCGGGGGAGAGACTGAGACTTTAGAGCACTTGGGGCTATCCATACTGACAAACAGCCTTAGAGCCGGGGTTGTGTGTCTTAGTAGAATGAAAAACTCTTAAACTAATAAAATGGAGAACAAATGGACAATATGACATTTAGAGATTTTGACAAGCTTGCGGAAAAGCTTTTGTTAAAAGACAATTTTCTAAATAATTTTTTCGTAAAATTAAAGAGCTAAGTAGTTAAGTAAAATTCAGTAAGTATAAGTAAAACAAATCTGATTGTTTAATGTAAGAATTAGAAGAAAAGATTCGCTTCGAAGTTAAATTTAGGGTCGTAATTTCCTCTTTCTAGTTGAAGTTGTTCTCATGCTTAAAGATTTTTTGCCTTTCCTGGTTATCATACGCGGGCAAGCCTTGTCACCGCGTCTGTAAAATATACATACAAAAATAACAAAATACATGTTGTGTACAAAATACTCCACAAGTTTCGTCAAAAATTGCATTTTTTGAATCTACCTCCAGTCAAGGAGTCTTTGTTAGCTTCGATGTGGTTTTTGCTCTTTACGCTGATACTTGCTAAGTTACTCCCGCACCGTCTATCTGCCTTCAGTGAGTCCTTCGCTTCTCTCAGACAACTATTTTATAAAAAAAAAAATGGAAAAAGTTTAGATGCTAGTTTCAATATACGGATGACAACTTAGTTATCTGTAATCACGACGAAAGTGAACCTCAAAACTGTCTGTTGCATCTCAACTCAGCGAACCCAAAAATTCAGTTCACTTTGGAGATAGAAAAGGAAGGAAGTCTATCGTTTAGTAACGTTGGAATCAAGGTAACCAAATGGAAAACTGGTGTGTACCGACTACATCCCACGACAGGCTTGATATATCTGAAGGAAGTAAGTTTTCCTTTACTGAGCTTAATCAGATTCATTCTTAAATAATTTTTTCCTTAAAATTTGTTTAAAAATGGGTAATGGATGGGAAGTGTGCTTTTTTTTACTTTTTGGTTTATGTGCATTGACATCTTGAGCCTGCCTTAAAATTTTCGTCCTCACTTGCATATTATATTAGATTGGCCGCTGAGCATGGCCAGAATGCCAGAGCTGGTTCTCTCTAAAGTCTAAAAAAATATTAAATTTTCTGCAAAAAGAATATTACCGTCTTTCTCTAATCACCTGTCTGGCGCTATGCACAGTCAGTAGCCTTATATAACAACTCAACTCAAATCTCAACAAGATCGAATGTATAATGAATATTGCTGAGGAACTAATGATTAAACTGAACAACAAAAAGCGGAATATAAAGGATGTAGGAAGTGGGAAAGAACACCATACAAAAGCGCTCGTGAAAATAAACAAATAATGATCTGTGAAAATCCTTTGGCGAATGGGTGTCTGCGGGAGTGGTGGTATTCGTCCTCCTTAAATCTCTAATTAATTCGAGCATCCCACCGCGAGCAAACAATAAAGCGGTGCAAGACAAATGCCCTCCGATGCGAAAAACCATAAATTTGGCAGCAGGACGTTTTAGCGGGGTAAAGTCGCGCATTAACACCATAAAACAGCCTTAGCGTAATGGCTGCGACTCGTTGAGAGACTCGTCGTGAGAGGCTAATATGTTTCTATTATAGGGGAGGGCGTCGATAGGGATTTGCCACCTTCGAGTTTTACGTAACTCTTAAATATCGTAATAGATCACTCTTTGTGCAGCTCATATACGTGTTCTTAAACATCTGAGAAAACCGAGGAATGAAAAACAGCATATGGCCACACTTACATGCCGATTCTTTGAGAGTTAAAAAGGAGCTGCCTCCGAGAGCACGAGTGCTCTCTATTGATATACAAAGGGAGGGCAAAGAGCTAGAGGCATCTCGTTGGCAAAATTGCCTTCCATATAAATATATTGAAGCCGTAAATCCCGAAAAACGGTTCCGCATAAAAGGAACGTTTATTTTATACAGTCGAGACTTGATATACAGCATATTGGCAGTTTGGGGGCGGCAAAGACGCCCGTAAATCATCGCCTCCAGGACGAGAAAATAATTGCCGCAGCTAGGGGGGCGGTGAACGTACTCCAGTTTTTATTGTTAAAACTAACCTCCGTTACGAGAAAAATAAACCGCTAACGACATTTTTCGTAATTAACTTCAGACCTCAGTAATTAGCACTTGCGCTACGAAAAAGTGGAGAACCATCGTTAAAAACAGTTTAATGACTCTCTAACGATACGGATTACTGACATCTTGAGGGACGGCTGAGTTTGAGTGACATATGTTCTATAATTACATTTTAATAACGTACATAAGATACGCAAAAGCACAAGTCGACTCTTTGGCACCAATAAGGGCTGAAACAAGAACCAAAATATATCTTAATCGGAAAAAGATATGATGCGTGTTCGTGGCCCGCAGGGGCCATTAAAGTGTCACCGAGTTGTCGCAGACCGCTGCCCTAAATCATCCGAACTAATTAGTATGTCAGGCCATTTTTCCTTTTCTTTTATTGGCCGGAAACGACATAAGTTATGGGTTTGTACGCAGATAACGGCGTGACCGGGTGTCACGCAGCATATATTAATTTTATCTGGGCTTTGCCACCCCAGTGGCGGTACATCAGAATGGAACTGTCATATACTAATGAGGGAAACCAAATGGAATTTCTTTATTGATGATTATTGACTGTCCATTGCATTTCTCCTTATTTTTTTGTTTGAAACTAATTTGGCTTGATGGATAACAGTTTTTTTCCTGGTGTAACCATGGGTTCTTATGCTACCATTCTGTTCGCCACTTGATTTAGACGATGTAAAAAAAAGTAATAGTAGAGGAAAATATTGTGCTCATTTACCCTAGACCAGGACCATATATTGCGACTCAAGTAAATGGATCTCGTAGCTCCGATCGGCCTTACGGGTACCAAGGGGTGCTTACACCCTTCTCTGTACTTTGACAACGAAACTTGACTGTAGGCTTTCAGTGGTGGTCTCGGTTGGTGCTCGTTCGTCCTTTCGGCGTAACGATGCTCGTCAACCCCTATATTACCAATTTCCCAAAAACGATTTTTCTCGCGGGTCCTCATGCTGAAGACTGCTTTCGCGAGTCCCCAAAGCTAGATTCCCTTCGTGAATCCCCAAACTAAGACTCTTTTTTCTACTTTTAAACAGTGGGCTGGTATCTGATGGTGGTCGTTCGTCCTTCCGGCGTAATGTCGACCTCCAACCAGTCGCAACCCGGATCCCCGCACCGACTCCCCGTGAGTCCCCCAAAAACCGGACTTCCTTCGTGAGCACCCAGACTAACACTGCCATTTCTCTTTAAAAAACGCTAGTGCTAGCTTTGTTTATTGTCAGCAAATTTATCCTATTCGATTGCAACCTTCTTTCCCATGACGTCATCCACATCATATTGAACAAATTTGCAAGGTTTAATTTGGGGATTAGGTCAATTAGTGCTTGGTTACTATAGTCGTTTTCAGGAAGATATTTATCTAGCCACCCATGACATTGTAAACGCACCTTTTACAATTGAAAAGTTACCAGAAAAGTTACTAGACTGGAGATTGGTGCGAAGCGAGCTTAACGAACGCATTTGTCGGGTTTTAACCTCAAATTTTGTAATTTTCAAACGTAACTACTTTGTTTCTCAAATTTTGCTCAAATCCAATTATTATTCAGCGTTGTAATGTAAGAAAAGTAAACTGGCTTAATAAACGACTAACTATCACATAGAACTATACTGCTCGTCAAAATAGTCGGAACGGCCAATTTTTTGCTCATTTTTGAAAGGTTGTATCTCAGAGACGCTTTCACCGATCGCAATGAAGTGACATGATTCTAAAAGCCCATTTCTTGTAGAATCACAAATGACACCTGGTTTGTGATAAACATTTTTGGTGAGAACTATACAGGGTGGATTAAAATGTCGTGTAAAAAGTACTAAACTTTAACCCACTGCATTTGTTTGCTAGAGTTATTACAAAACTTTCCCTACAATGGCGTTTAGAGATCCTGATGAATATCTCGGGACATGTTTGGCCGATTTTTGATTTTTGATCTATGAAAGAAGTTACAGGGGTTTGTTAAAAAGTCCGTATTTTGTACAAAAATCTGCCGAAATCACTAACTTTTATGTCTATAGAACGGATTTTTTATTAACACTCAGGGAAATCTAGCCTAAAGTGATATAAAGTTAACCTGCTTTTCAAGAAAAAATATGAATTTACAATCATACAGGGTGAAACAAAGGTCAATGCAAAATTCTTAAATTTAGCGGCTTTCTTACTTGCCCCCTGATGTTAAGAGTTACCTTAGAACTTGCATTTTTATAACATTGAGAGGTCCTAGTTCATATCTCGGGACGTGTTTGGCGGATTTTTCATTCCTGTTCTACGAAAAAACTTACCGGGGTTTGTTATAAAGTTCGTATTTTATCCAACAAACTGCCAAAATCACAAATTTTATGTCTACAGAACTGAATTTTATTAAGACTTAGAAAAACATAGCCTAAACTAACATAAAGTTCACCTGTTTTTCAACAAAAAATATGAATTTACAATCATACAGGGTGAAACAAAGAGCAATGCAAAATTCTTAAACCTTAGGGACATTCTTACTCACCCCCTAATGTTAAGAGTCACATTAGAACTTGAATTAATTTCAGTCATATTTTCATGTAAATTTCCATAAGGAAATCTAAGGTCTATTTTGCAGAACACCATCTTAAAATGTCACGAGGAAAAAGTTTTTACTAACAAGGTACTACCCTGTAGGCTCCACCTTCATACTGCCAACTTTCATCCCAATATATCCTATAAGGGCACTGTCACTCTGAATTGTGAAAGATTGGAGAACTAGTAGTGAATGCCGAAAACCGAATAGCAAAATGATAACTCACCCCTATTTCTAAGTCACGTTCATGATTTCTCGTAGTTGTTACACGAAAAACATCTTCTCAGTCATTGATTTAGTTCGAGCTTCCAATAAGACTTCCGTGGCAAGAAAAAGAACAAAGCAAAGAAGAAAATAAGAAAACATTCATAACGACACAACAGGGGTTGTTTGAGTACCCGTGTTTGACTGTGGAATGTTGCACAAACTCTCCAAAGGTTATCGATAAAGTGACTTACGAATTAGACTTCTGCTACTCTTAGTGGTTAGCTGATTGGTTAGATAAGTCGTCATGTCGAAAAACCAGTCAATTAACCTTCTTGTAGAGGTGTATATGTTAAGTGTCAAAATGGACACTTAAAGTTCTGGAGTTGCTCTTGATAAGTGAGATACTCCCTAGTTCTTGAAAGAAACTGATTATGATGAAAAGAGTAGTTAAAGTCTGCAATTTTCGCGCCATAATTCATTTTTTCGAAACTAAAGTCAGCTTTGAGTTGCAGGAAGTTATTGATAAGCTCGTCGCGACTTCGAATGATAAGGAGGTTGAAAGGAAAAAGACCACGTCCCCCCTTGGGGGCTGGCAACCTAAAGAACCAAAATTGTGGTTTCCGAGTCTTTGCCTTCGTTAACTAAGGAGTTGTTGCTCCAGAAGTCGCAAATGCAAAATGGACACCCAAAGTTCTGAACTTGCTCACTGCAAGTGAGATACTCCCTAGTTCTTGAGGGAAACTGGTTATGATGAAAAGAGTAGCTAAAGTCTGCAGTTTTTGCATCGTAATTCTCTATTTCGAAACGAAAGTCAGTTTTGAGTTGCAGCAGGTTATTGATAAGCTCGTCGCAACTTCACGAACTCATCGAAACATGATTTTGGCGCTTCGAATGATAATGAGGTCGAAAGGAAAAAGATCGCGTCCCCTAGGGGCTGGCAACCTAAAGGACCAAAATTATGGTTTCCGAGTCTTCCTGCGTTAACTAAGAAGTTCTTGCTCCAGAAGTCGCAAGTGCAAATGGACACCCAAAGTTCTGAAGTTGCTCACTGCAAGTGAGATACTCCCTAGTTCTTGAGAAAAACTGATTATGATGAAAAGAGTAGCTACGGTCTGCAGTTTTTGCATTGTAATTCACTATTTTGAAACTAAAGTCAGTTTTGAGTTGCAGCAAGTTACTGATAAGCTCGTCGCAACTTCACGAACTCATCTAAACGTGATTTTGGCGCTTCGAATGATAATGAGGTCGAAAGGAAAAAGACCACGTCCCCCCTGGGGGCTGGCAACCCAAAGAACCAAAATTATGGTTTCCGAGTCTTTGCCTTCGTTAACTAAGGAGTTGTTGCTCCAGAAGTCGCAAATGCAAAATGGACACCCAAAGTTCTGAACTTGCTCACTGCAAGTGATACTCCCTAGTTCTTGAGGGAAACTGGTTATGATGAAAAGAGTAGCTAAAGTCTGCAGTTTTTGCATCGTAATTCTCTATTTCGAAACGAAAGTCAGTTTTGAGTTGCAGCAGGTTATTGATAAGCTCGTCGCAACTTCACGAACTCATCGAAACATGATTTTGGCGCTTCGAATGATAATGAGGTCGAAAGGAAAAAGATCGCGTCCCCTAGGGGCTGGCAACCTAAAGGACCAAAATTATGGTTTCCGAGTCTTCCTTCGTTAACTAAGAAGTTGTTGCTCCAGAAGTCGCAAGTGCAAAATGGACACCCAAAGTTCTGAAGTTGCTCTCTACAAGTGAAATACACCCTAGTTCTTGAGGGAAACTGGTTATGATGAAAAGAGTGACCAAAGTCTGCAGTTTTTCCATCGTAATTCACTTTTTCAAAACTAAGGTTAGCTTTGAGTTGCAGCAAGTTATTGATAAGCTCGTCGCAACTTCACAAACTCATCAAAACGTGGTTTTGGCGCTTCGAATGATAATGAGGTCGAAACGAAAAAAACCGCGTCCCCTAGGGGCTGGCAACCTAAAGGACCAAAATTATGGTTTCCGAGTCTTCCTTCGTTAACTAAGAAGTTCTTGCTCCAGAAGTCGCAAGTGCAAAATGGACACCCAAAGTTCTGAAGTTGCTCTCTACAAGTGAAATACACCCTAGTTCTTGAGGGAAACTGGTTATGATGAAAAGAATGACCAAAGTCTGCAGTTTTTGCATCGTAATTCACTATTTCGAAACTAAAGTCAGTTTTGAGTTGCAGCAAGTTATTGATAAGCTCGTCGCAACTTCACGAACTCATCGAGACATGATTTTAGCGCTTCGAATGATAATGAGGTCGAAAGGAAAAAGATCGCGTCCCCTAGGGGCTGGCAACCTAAAGGACCAAAATTATGGTTTCCGAGTCTTCCTTCGTTAACTAAGAAGTTCTTGCTCCAGAAGTCGCAAGTGCAAATGGACACCCAAAGTTCTGAACTTGCTCACTGCAAGTGAGATACTCCCTAGTTCTTGAGGGAAACTGGTTATGATGAAAAGAGTGGCTAAAGTCTGCAGTTTTTGCATCGTAATTCACTATTTCGAAACTAAAGTCAGTTTTGAGTTGAAGCAAGTTATTGATAAGCTCGTCGCAACTTCACGAACTCATCGAAACGTGATTTTGGCGCTTCGAATGATAATGAGGTCGAAAGGAAAAAGATCGCGTCCCCTAGGGGCTGGCAACCTGAAGGACCAAAATTATGGTTTCCGAGTCTTCCTTCGCTAACTAAGAAGTTGTTGCTCCAGAAGTCGCAAGTGCAAAATGGACACCCAAAGTTCTGAAGTTGCTCTCTACAAGTGAAATACACCTTAGTTCTTGAGGGAAACTGGTTATGATGAAAAGAGTGGCTAAAGTCTGCAGTTTTTGCATCGTAATTCACTATTTCGAAACTAAAGTCAGTTTTGAGTTGCAGCAAGTTATTGATAAGCTCGTCGCAACTTCACGAACTCATCAAAACGTGGTTTTGGCGCTTCGAATGATAATGAGGTCGAAACGAAAAAAACCGCGTCCCCTAGGGGCTGGCAACCTAAAGGACCAAAATTATGGTTTCCGAGTCTTCCTTCGTTAACTAAGAAGTTGTTGCTTCAGAAGTCGCAAGTGCAAAATGGACACCCAAAGTTCTGGAGTTGCTCTTTATAAGTCAGATACTCCCTAGTTCTTGAGAGAAACTGGTTATGATGAAAAGAGTTACCAAAGTCGGCAATTTTAGTGTCGTAATTAACTTTTTCGAAACTAAAGTCAGCTTTGAGTTGTTGATAACCTCGTCATGACTTCACAAACTCAACGAAACGTGATTTTGATGCTTCGGATGATAATAAGGTAGAAAGAAAAAAGGCCATGGCCCCTAGGCGCTGGCAACCTAAAAGAGCAAAATTATGGTTTCCGACTCTCTGCCTTCGTTAACTAAGAAGTTGTTGCTCCAGAAGTCCAAGTGCAAAATGGACACCCAAAGTTCTGAAGTTGCTCACTGCAAGTGAGATACTGCCTAGTTCTTGAGGGAAACTGGTCATGATGAAAAGAGTGGCTAAAGTCTGCAGTTTTTGCATCGTAATTCACTATTTCGAAACTAAAGTCAGTTTTGAGTTGCAGCAAGTTATTGATAAGCTCGTCGCAACTTCATGAACTCATCGAAACATGACTTTGGCGCTTCGAATGATAATGAGGTCGAAAGGAAAAAGATCGCGTCCCCTAGGGGCTGGCAACCTAAAGGACCAAAATTATGGTTTCCGAGTCTTCCTTCGTTAACTAAGAAGTTGTTGCTTCAGAAGTCGCAAGTGCAAAATGGACACCCAAAGTTCTGGAGTTGCTCTTTATAAGTGAGATACTCCCTAGTTCTTGAGGGAAACTGGTTATGATGAAAAGAGTGGCTAAAGTCTGCAGTTTTTGCATCGTAATTCACTATTTCGAAACTAAAGTCAGTTTTGAGTTGCAGCAAGTTATTGATAAGCTCGTCGCAACTTCACGAACTCATCGAAACATGATTTTGGCGCTTCGAATGATAATGAGGTCGAAAGGAAAAAGATCGCGTCCCCTAGGGGCTGGCAACCTAAAGGACCAAAATTATGGTTTCCGAGTCTTCCTTCGTTAACTAAGAAGTTGTTGCTTCAGAAGTCGCAAGTGCAAAATGGACACCCAAAGTTCTGGAGTTGCTCTTTATAAGTGAGATACTCCCTAGTTCTTGAGGGAAACTGGTTATGATGAAAAGAGTGGCTAAAGTCTGCAGTTTTTGCATCGTAATTCACTATTTCGAAACTAAAGTCAGTTTTGAGTTGCAGCAAGTTATTGATAAGCTCGTCGCAACTTCACGAACTCATCGAAACATGATTTTGGCGCTTCGAATGATAATGAGGTCGAAAGGAAAAAGATCGCGTCCCCTAGGGGCTGGCAACCTAAAGGACCAAAATTATGGTTTCCGAGTCTTCCTTCGTTAACTAAGAAGTTGATGCTCCAGAAGTCGCAGGTGCAAAATGGACACCCAAAGTTCTGAAGTTACTCTCTACATGTGAAATACACCCTAGTTCTTGAGGGAAACTGGTTATGATAAAAAGAGTGACCAAAGTCTGCAGTTTTTCGATCGTAATTCACTTTTTCAAAACTAAGGTCAGCTTTGAGTTGCAGCAAGTTATTGATAAGCTCGTCGCAACTTCACAAACTCATCAAAACGTGGTTTTGGCGCTTCGAATGATAATGAGGTCGAAACGAAAAAAACCGCGTCCCCTAGGGGCTGGCAACCTAAAGGACCAAAATTATGGTTTCCGAGTCTTCCTTCGTTAACTAAGAAGTTCTTGCTCCAGAAGTCGCAAGTGCAAAATGGACACCCAAAGTTCTGAAGTTGCTCTCTACAAGTGTAATACACCCTAGTTCTTGAGGGAAACTGGTTATGATGAAAAGAATGACCAAAGTCTGCAGTTTTTCCATCGTAATTCACTTTTTCGAAACTAAGGTCAGTTTTGAGTTGCAGCAAGTTACTGATAAGCTCGTCGCAACTTCACGAACTCATCGAAACGTGATTTTGGCGCTTCGAATGATAATGAGGTCGAAAGGAAAAAGACCGCGTCCCCTAGGGGCTGGCAACCTAAAGGACCAAAATTATGGTTTCCGAGTCTTCCTTCATTAACTAAGAAGTTGTTGCTCCAGAACTCGCAAGTGCAAAATGGACACCCAAAGTTCTGGAGATGCTCTTTATAAGTGAGATACTCCCTAGTTCTTGAGGGAAACTGGTTATGATGAAAAGAATGACCAAAGTCTGCAGTTTTCGCATCGTAATTCACTTTTTCGAAACTAAAGTCAGTTTTGAGTTGCAGCAAGTTGTTGATAACCTCGTCATGACTTCACAAACTCATCGAAACGTGATTTTGATGCTTCGGATGATAATAAGGTAGAAAGAAAAAAGACCATGTCCCCTAGGGGCTGGCAACCTAAAAGACCAAAATTATGGTTTCCGAGTCTTCCTTCGTTAACTAAGAAGTGGTTGCTCCAGAACTCGCAAGTGCAATATGGACACCCAAAGTTCTGGAGTTGCTCTTTATAAGTGAGATACTCCCTAGTTCTTGAAGGAAACTGATTATGATGAAAAGAGTTACTAAAGTCTGCAATTTTCGCGTCATAATTAACTTTTTCGAAACTAAAGTCAGCTTTGAGTTGCAGCAAGTTGTTGATAACCTCGTCATGACGTCGTCGTGACTTCACAAACACATCGAAACGTGATTTTGATGCTTCGGATGATAATAAGGTAGAAAGAAAAAAGACCATGTCCCCTAGGAGCTGGCAACCTAAAAGACCAAAATTATGGTTTCCGAGTCTTTGCCTTCGTTAACTAATAAGTTGTTGCTCCAGAAGTCCAAGTGCAAAATGGACACCCAAAGTTCTGAAGTTGCTCACTGCAAGTGAGATACTGCTTAGTTCTTGAGGGAAACTGGTTATGATGAAAAGAGTGGCTAAAGTCTGCAGTTTTTGCATCGTAATTCACTATTTCGAAACTAAAGTCAGTTTTGAGTTGCAGCAAGTTATTGATAAGCTCGTCGCAACTTCACGAACTCATCGAAACATGACTTTGGCGCTTCGAATGATAATGAGGTCGAAAGGAAAAAAACCGCGTCCCTTAGGGGCTGGCAACCTAAAGGACCAAAATTATGGTATCCGAGTCTTCCTTCGTTAACTAAGAAGTTGTTGCTCCCGAAGTCGCAAGTGCAAATGGACACCCAATGTTCTGAACTTGCTCACTGCAAGTGAGATACTCCCTAGTTCTTGAGGGAAACTGGTTATGATGAAGAGTGGCTAAAGTCTGCAGTTTTTGCATCGTAATTCACTATTTTGAAACTAAAGTGAGTTTTGAGTTCCAGCAAGTTATTGATAAGCCCGTCGCAACTTCACGAACTCATCGAAACATGACTTTGGCGCTTCGAATGATAATGAGGTCGAAAGGAAAACAGATCGCGTCCCCTAGGGGCTGGCAACCTAAAGGACCAAAATTATGGTTTCCGAGTCTTCCTTCGTTAACTAAGAAGTTGTTGCTCCAGAAGTCGCAAGGGCAAAATGGACACCCAACGTTCTGAAGTTGCTCACTGCAGCAAGTGAGATACTCCCTAGTTCTTGAGGGAAACTGGTTATGATGAAAAGAGTGGCTAAAGTCTGCAGTTTTTGCATCGTAATTCACTATTTCGAAACTAATGTCAGCTTTGAGTTGCAGGAAGTTATTGATAAGCGCGTCGCAACTTCACGAACTCATCGAAACATGATTTTGGCGCTTCGAATGATAATGAGGTCGAAAGGAAAAAGACCGCGTCCCCTAGGGGCTGGCAACCTAAACGACCAAAATTATCCGAGTCTTCCTTCGTTAACTAAGAAGTTGTTGCTCCAGAAGTGGCAAGTGCAAAATGGACACCCAACGTTCTGAAGTTGCTCACTGCAAGTGATATACTCCCTAGTTCTTGAGGGAAACTGGTTATGATGAAAAGAGTAGCTAAAGTCTGCAGTTTTTGCATCGTAATTCACTTTTTCGAAACTAAAGTCAGTTTGGAGTTGCAGCAAGTTATTGATAATCTCGTCGCAACTTCACGAACTCATTGAAACATGATTTTGGCGCTTCGAATGATAACGAGGTCGAAAGGAAAAAGACCGCGTCTCCTAGGGGCTGGCAACCTAAAGGACCAAAATTATGGTTTCCGAGTCTTCCTTCGTTAACTAAGAAGTTGTTGCTCCAGAAGTCACAAGTGCAAAATGGACACCCAAAGTTCTGAAGTTGCTCTCTACAAGTGAAATACACCCTAGTTCTTGAGCGAAACTGGTTATGATGAAAAGAGTGGCCAAAGTCTGCAGTTTTTCCATCGTAATTCACTTTTTCGAAACTAAAGTCAGCGTTGAGTTGCAGCAAGTTATTGATAAGCTCGTCGCAACTTCACGAACTCATCGAAACATGACTTTGGCGCTTCGAATGATAATGAGGTCGAAAGGAAAAAAACCGCGTCCCCTAGGGGCTGGCAACCTAAAGGACCAAAACTATGGTATCCGAGTCTTCCTTCGTTAACTAAGAAGTTGTTGCTCCAGAAGTCGCAAGTGCAAAATGGACACCCAAAGTTCTGGAGTTGCTCTTTATAAGTGAGATACTCCCTAGTTCTTGAGAGAAACTGGTTATGATGAAAAGAGTGGCTAAAGTCTGCAGTTTTTGTATCGTAATTCACTATTTCGAAACTAAAGTCAGTTTTGAGTTGCAGCAAGTTATTGATAAGCTCGCCGCAACTTCACGAACTCATCGAAACGTGATTTTGGCGCTTCGAATGATAATGAGGTCGAAAGGAAAAAGAAGTCCTCTAAGGGCTTCATTTTGGTAAGCACTTAAGGGACGTGCCTTACCAAAGAAGTAATCCACGTCCCCTGGCTTAAGTAAGAAAGTCTATCTTACCAAAATGAAGTAGTCCTATGAATCTAGATTTTACGCTTTTTTACCTTTCAGCCAACGATATTTTGATGAAATATTATGTGAATTTCAATAGTTTGGACATTTTGTTGCTTTATTTGAGTGAGCTTGACCCTTCAATTATTCACATATATTTATTACTGCATTTTTGCTTCCTCGTGTTAGGAAGGTTATTTAAGCTCTTATTTAAGGGTTATCTCATATCATTCCCTATTATTACCAATATAGCCTAGCTGGGATGCATCCGATATATTGATGCTATCAAATTCTCCTTCGGCTACTTGAACAATTTGATCTTGTTTCGTTTTTGTTTCTTATTCTGCTGAGACTTGAAACGTTGATACCCTAAGCATATTTTGAGGTTTTATCCCGCCATATTTACACGCCAGGTACAGTACTTGTGATCACCAATAATTGTTGTTTCGTTTCTTCCTTTAATTGTTGCAATTTCTTCCATATAACTTATGTTCCGTGGTGTTTAATTCGTATTAATTTCAGCCATACTTATACGTATTTACTTATTCTTGTTGATTATATTCTGATTTGGATATCTTCAATTACTTACTCAAATGTTGGCGATCCTGCTGGGTTTCCTGAAATCCTTGATCGTGTAGTGGTAACACTTTCTCAACTAATCTTTTCTGAGAACTGGATGAACTGGATTCCTTGCGTCATTTTGAGGCGATGTATGTCACATCATATTTTTGTAGAGCCACTTGTTGTTGTCCCGAGTTGTGGATTGTTTCCAGATATAAGGGTTTCTATTAACGGCTCTCTTTTTTTGGTGTGAATGAAGCATTTTGTGTCATGTCTCAATTCAATACATAAACTAGATAATTTGCCACATTTTATGAATATCCAATCAAGCATTCGAGCTGAAGCTGAATGAAAATCACATCCCATCGCATGGGATGCAATAAAGAGGATAGGAATGTGCTTCTTGACAAAAATTCAATGAAAGATCATTAAGTCTATCGAGAATAATTTTTTCTCCTAGCAACATATAAAGTTTCTTATCCAATCTTACTAAATTATAGAGAAGTGTGCCATGACAACTCACAAATGTACTCAAAGCTAATAAGTCACCCTATGAATGTTTACAGAGGCAATTGCAGAAACAAAGTTCGATCGACTTAACTGTTTCGTGCTTTCCTATTATTTATCACTTCTAATTAGCCCTCCTGTCTTTGGAAACATGCACATTTTAACTATTACCATAGGGACTTGGCTCAAGGGCATTAGCGTGTCGAATATGGCCTGGTAGGTATAAAAGAGAGTAATCGCTGAGGTTAGCAAACCATTCAAGGTTTATGGCAAATTATATGTTATTTTTCTTAGTAGCGTCCACCTTTGTGAAAAGTCGGAAACAATACGTCATCCCAAATCGATTAGCGGCAATTTGGAAAACGAGAGATCTATTTGCCTTCCATTCGACACGACCAAACCTTCATTGTTAGGTGCCGTAGGGGCTTTATTTGTTCCCAGCCGCCCTGTTATTATCACCAATTCAATATTGTGGCAGTTTAATTTTCGGACGGCGCCAGTCCTGATAAATTTTAGAGATTCGTAACAATGCAACGCGACGGTTACGTAACCGTGACTTAACAACCTGGCTGCACGTGACGATCCTCGGGGTTGGATAATTTTCACGGTTCTCTGGGTACTAAGTGCAACAATAATCCGATAGTTTACGAGACGAGACCACGTAGAAAGCCGACAACCAATAACCATAACTAAGCAGCGGCGGTCTCGTCGAGGGGCACTCCTCTTTGGCCGAGAATTAACGCGAGCCTTTAAAATGTTAATTTATGTTCGTCTTAATGAAAAATAAACTCTTACCGCCGCGTTACGACCGTAAATTCCAGATTTATATCAAAATAAAGTTGTCCGCAATTTATTTTATCTCTTTTAAAATCGAAATTATGAGATATATAAACCAGTAGCCCGGCTTAGGCGCTCGGTTATTCTTTGCCGTGGATGGAGGGGTACTGTGTAAGCATAATGAATTTACGAGTGCTCTTGGTTTGATTTTACTGTATCATCTCATCTGTAAGAGAAAGATGATGAAAGTGAACAGGAAGTTGACCTAAAAGCATCTTATACTACAAAATAATGTTCTGGGAGAACTGCAACTTATTAAATTGAATTTGATTTTTTTAGCCATATATGGCAGTCATTTTAGAGACATAAGAATATCAACCATATTTAGTTTTGTTTCATGCAAATGCTTGTGTTTATTGACCAACGAGCAATTGGCATCAGGAATATATTGCAAAATTCCTAAAATGTTTGGCCAAAAAAATATGTTTTCTGTTCTAATTGTGTGTTGTTGTCTTCGAGAAATCAATTCGCGATAAGAAAAGAAACCCACAAAATGTTCGATAAATTGCATTTCTCCATTAATGTAGGGTTAGCGAAATTATTCCACCTACATAGTTACTAGTTCCGCATTTCAAAATTTCTATCAATTTACATGTGTCTTCTTCCGTTTGGTAATGTATTGCATTGGAGATTAAGGGTTTTAGTTCTAACGAATCGACTTTTGAAAATCTAATATTTATGTTATATGATAGGCTTGAGAGGATTACTAAAGGCTTTGGTTTAAAGATATATATTACTAATTCCACATTTTCAAAAAAATTATTTCTATCAATTTACCTGGGTCTTCTTGTGTTTACTAATGTATTGCAGTGGAAGTTGAGGGTTTTAATTCTAACGAATCCACTAACGAGATCTAATATCTTTCTTACATAGTAAACTTGAGAGGGTTTAATAAAGGCTTTGGTTTAAAGATAAATATTAGTAGTTCTACAGTTTCAAAAAAATTGATTCCTATCAATTAACATGTGTCTCCTTGTGTTTGATAATGTATTGCAGAGAAGGTTGAGGGTTTTATTTCTAACGAATCGACTTCTGAAGATCTAATATCTGTGTTATATAATAGGCTTGAGAGGGTTTAATAAAGACTTTGGTTTAAAGATAAATATTACTAGTTCCACATTTTCAAAAAATTGGTTTCTATCAATTTACATGTTTTTTCTTGTGTTTGGTAATGTATTGCAGCGGAGGTTGATGGTTTTAGATGTAACGAATCGACTTCTGAAGATCAAATATCTGCGTTATATTATAGGTTTGAGAGGGTTTAATAAAGGCTTTGGTTTAAAGATGAATATTACTAATTCCACATTTTAAAAAAATTTACTTTCTAACAATTTAGAAGAGTCTTCTTGTGTTTGACAATGTATTGATGTGGAGGTTGAGGTTGCTAACGAATCGACTTCTGAAGGTCTAATATCTGTGTTATATCAGAGGCTTGAGAGGGTTTAATAAAGGCTTTGGTTTAAAAATAAATATCACTAATTCCACATTTTGAAAAAATTTACTTTCTAACAATTTACAAGAGTCTTCTTGTGTTTGGCAATGTATTGCTGTGGAGGTTGAGGGTTTTAGTTCTAACGAATCGACTTCTGAAGATCTAATATCTGTGTTATATAAGAGGTTTGAGAGGGTTTAATAATGGCTTTGGTTTAAAGATAAATATCACTAATTCCACATTTTCAAAAAATTGACTTTCTAACAATTTACAAGAGTCTTCTTGTGTTTGGCAATGTATTGCTGTGGAGGTTGAGGGTTTTAGTTCTAACGAATCGACTTCTGAAGATCTAATATCTGCGTTATATTATAGGCTTGAGAGGGTTTAATAAAGGCTTCGGTATAAAGATAAATATCACTAATTTCACATTTTCAAAAAATTGACTTTCTAACAATTTACATGTTGCTTCTTGTGTTTGGTAAAGTATTGCTGTGGAGGTTGAGGGTTTTAGTTCTAACGAATCGACTTCTGAAGATCTAATATCTGTGTTATATAAGAGGTTTGAAAGGGTTTAATAAAGGCTTTGGTTTAAAGATAAATATCACTAATTCCACATTTTGAAAAAATTGACTTTCTAACAATTTACAAGAGTCTTCTTGTGTTTGGCAATGTATTGCTGTGGAGGTTGAGGGTTTTAGTTTTAACGAATCGACTTCTGAAGATCTGATATCTGTGTTATATAATAGGCTTGAGAGGGTTTAACAAAGGCTTTGGTTTAAAGATAAATATCACTAATTCCACATTTTCAAAAAATTGACTTTCTAACAATTTACAAGAGTCTTCTTGTGTTTGGTAATGTATTGCAGGGGAGGTTGAGTGTTTTAGTTTTAACGAATCGACTTCTGAATATCAAATATCTGCGTTATATTATAGGCTTGAGAGGGTTTAATAAAGGCTTCGGTATAAAGATAAATATCACTAATTCCACATTTTCAAAAAATTGACTTTCTAACAATTTACATGTTGCTTCTTGTGTTTGGTAAAGTATTGCTGTGGAGGTTGAGGGTTTTAGTTTTAACGAATCGACTTCTGAAGATCTAATATCTATGTTATATAATAGGCTTGAGAGGGTTTAATAAAGGCTTAGGTTTAAAGATAAATATCACTTATTCCACATTTTCAAAAAATTAACTTTCTAACAATTTACAAGAGTCCTCTTGTGTTTGGCAATGTATTGCTGTGGAGGTTGAGGGTTTTAGTTTTAACGAATCGACTTCTGAAGACCTAATAACTGTGTTATATAAGAGGTTTGAGAAGGTTTAATAGAGGCTTTGGTTTAAAGATAAATATCACTAATTCCACATTTTAAAAAAAATTACTTTCTAACAATTTACAAGAGTCTTCTTGTTTTTGGCAATGTATTGCTGTGGAGGTTGAGGGTTTTAGTTCTAACGAATCGACTTCTGAAGATCTACTATCTGTGTTATATAAGAGGTTTGAGAGGGTTTAATAAAGGCTTTGGTTTAAAGATAAATATCACTAATTCCACATTTTAAAAAAAATGATTTTCTAACAATTTACAAGAGTCTTCTTGTGTTTGGCAATGTATTGCTGCGGAGGTTGAGGGTTACAGTTCTAACGAATCGACTTCTGAGATCTGATATCTGTATTATATAATAGGCTTGAGAGGGTTTAACAAAGGCTTTGGTTTAAAGATAAATATCACTAATTCCACATTTTCAAAAAATTGACTTTCTAACAATTTACAAGAGTCTTCTTGTGTTTGGTAATGTATTGCAGGGGAGGTTGAGTGTTTTAGTTTTAACGAATCGACTTCTGAAGATCAAATATCTGCGTTATATTATAGGCTTGAGAGGGTTTAAAAAAGGCTTCGGTATAAAGATAAATATCACTAATTCCACATTTTCAAAAAATTGACTTTCTAACAATTTACATGTTGCTTCTTGTGTTTGGTAATGTATTGCTGCGGAGGTTGAGGGTTACAGTTCTAACGAATCGCCTTCTGAAGATCTAACATCTGTGTTATATAATAGGCTTGAGAGGGTTTAATAAAGGCTTTGGTCTAAAGATAAATATTACTAGTTCCACATTTTTAAAAAATTGGTTTCTATCAATTTACATATGTCTTCTTGTGTGTGGAAATGTATTGCAGTTGAGGTTGAGGGTTTTGGTTCTAACGAATCGCCTTCTGAAGATCTAATATCTGTGTTATATAATAGGCTTGAGAGGGTTCAATAAAGGCTTTGGTTTAAAGATAAATATTACTAGTTCCACATTTTCAAAAAATTGATTTCTATCAATTAACATGTGCTTTCTTATGATAGATAATGTACTGCAGTGGAGGTTTTGGTTCTATGAATCGACTTCTGAAGACTTAATATCTATGTTATATAATTGGTTTGAGAGGGTTAAATAAAGGTTTGAATTTAAAGATAAATATATAGCACAGATGCAAGATTAAGGTTTCCTTCATACAGGACACCCTCCTCCCCTAATACAAGGTGTTTCTTTTTCGATATTTAATGAAAGATATCTCAGAAATTAGCAGAAGAGTTAAAATAATTGTAGTTTTACGAGATGAACTCAAAACCTCTTTTACATTTTTGTACATTTTTATGACCCATTTAATAACTGGCAAAAACTGAATTTTGAGCATTTCTTTAAATCAATCTTCCTAAGTTATTATGGTTCCAGCAGAAGGAGCACAAAAAGTGTGAACTTTTCTGAAAGCTGTCATTATAGAACGAAAATATAAACCAACTTTTTTTGATGGAAAGATAAAATGTAAGTCATTTAAAATAGTGTTTTGCTTAGATTTAAAATGATGCCAAAAAGTGAACAGTTGCTTTTTCAGGCGGATAACCCTTTCCAGGTTTTACCATAAGTGAAGTATGAGAGTTGTCAGAAAAAATCTGATCATAGTTAGATTAAAAATATCTACAAGTTACGTAATTACACTTTCGTGTAGCATTATTAATTATTCGGCTAGATCGATTTAAAGAAATATTTAAATATCAGTTTTTCTGAGTTCTTTAAGAAATAATCAAAAGTTAGTTTCTACCCAGTTTCTTGCCAAGTATTATTTAGTGAGTTTTAAATTTCCCAAAAAATTGGGGTTTTTAGTTGATCTCTCAAAATTGCAATTATTTCCCAGTTTAATTCACTTGGTAACTCAACAAACCAGTTGGAATAAAAGCGGAAGCTACAAATAATGTCCATCAAACTAAAAAAAAATAATAAATCAGCGAGGAGGGAGCATATGAATCATAATGTGCTATGTTAAAATCACACAATTAAAGGAGGTAAATTAAAAAGGGGTGATGAAGAATTAAATTTTCTAATAACAAAAAGTTACCTTGACTCCCAATTACTTAATTTTAAGGCCAAAATTTAAATTAGCCTTGGTACAATATCGGCTAAAAAGAAATCAATTATTGGGACAGGCAAAAATGGATAAAACTTTGTTAAGAATTTTTATAGAGAAATTTCAAATGAATGACTGAGAGGAAAGTTAAAAGAAAATATAAATGATACTGTGAACAAAACATTGCTGGTTAAAACAGAGAAAATAGAAAAAAAAATGCAAAAATTGACCAAACAATAGTAAAAATAACAAGAAAAAATTAGAAAGATAAGAAAAGTTAGATGACATTTGAAAACCGAGACACAGACTAAACAAACCAGAAAAGAGGAGAGTTCTAATGGCACGTCGTAACTTGACCTGTCATCTACTATTTGTCTCTGTCACTTGTTAACATTTGTCACATTTGTCATATTAGCTGTCATTTCGGTTAGCAGCATTAACCAGGTGAGTTATGTTTTAATTTGTATGCATTAACCATGTTCCCATCTTTACTTTCTTATTAAGAAAACGAAGGACGATAATACTCTCAAAGCGATCTGGAGCCGCCAGTGCCTTCCCCAGACATTTGACTTTCCAAAAGTGACAACTAAAAGAAAATATAGTATGAAATAATTCACGACACGCTTCAAAATAATAAATGAATTTCATAGGTGGCTAGATGACGGATTCTAATGAACACGTGGTACAGTTCGACGATAGAAAATAAAAATAGCACTGAACTGAAATAAACACAACGAAAAGAGAAAAGATTCGAATTATTGGATAAAAGTCAAACCTAGAAATAAACAAAAAAGTAATACAAAAGAAACAATGAAAATAAAAATACGACGTCAAAAGCCTAAAGAGTATGTTTTGTAGAAAAAGCGAGGTCTGTGATGTGACGAGAAGAAATAAATTAAAATTGAATCAGAAAGAATTTCAACTCTCAAATGCAATAAAAGAATGTATAGTAAGTTTATAACTTAACACTAATAATTATTTGTAATAACACTAAACCCACAGTCGTTGAGAAAGAATGACATACAGATTAATATATAAGTAAATAAGCTGTCAACTAAATACTGATGAGAGAATGACAATAGATAAAAAAGTGAAAGGAGGGCTTAAAAGAGAGAATCGACATAGAAAGCGCAAAAGCAAGAAAAACAGAAGAACAAAAAAGTTATAAATATAACAAAAAAAAATAAAAAAATATTGGAAGTTGAAAACCGAGACAGTCTTAAAAAAGCTATATATTTTGACAATAAAAAATAGAAATAGCACTGAACTGAAGAAAACATTAACGAAAAGAACAAAAGTCAAACCATAAAATAAGGAAAATAATAACAGATAAGAAACGATAACGAAAAGCGGTCAAAAGAACCAAGAGAGTATCATAAGACTGTGAACGCTTTCACGGCCGGTCGAAATACAATCTAAAGTGTTTTCAGGGCTTTGAAGCCGTGGTCCAACGGAATATCTTCCTGATGTTTCGTCTACAGCTGATTGTGTGAACAGATGATTCGTCTGTGGTGAGCACCGTGATCTTTATTTCCCCACCGCGTCGTCGCGTTGCAGTGGAGGGACTGGGGTGGGGGTAGTGGTGGCGCAGGGTTTCGGCGCACTTGAAATATGTCGTAGAACTCACATCCAGTCCGCATTTAGAAACGTAATTTCCTCCTTCCTGTTGACATTGTTGTCGTGTTTAAAGATCTCAATGGCTTTTCTCGTTAGTCCGTTCTGATAGAAACGCTGCGATTGATATAAAATATCCACCTTGTTGAAAAGGAGGATACCAAGCTACAGCTGCTGAAAAGGAGAAATTCGGGAAGCTCCGGGTGCCGATAGGGGATCTCTGTGGTCTTTGGCCGATCTCAAACTCTATTATATTTTACGAGTGGGTTTAAAGACACTTTCAACATTGTGCTTTCCAGTACCTTGCCAATCCTGTCCGTTACTTTGGGCCACTGTTCGTTACTTTGGACCATCGTGAGCACCATAGGAAGCCCGACCTACGAAATCGCGAAACACCTCACAAAACAGCTGCAACCTAAAATAAGAAATAGTGACAGCTTTATAAAAGATTCCACTCATTTCGTCGAAAAGCTGCATTCTTTGACTCTTTCTCCACGAGAAATTCTCATTAGGTTCGAGGTTGTTTCGCTATTCACGATGAAGAAAGCCATATTAACCAATAGAAACCAATATTAATCAAAGGAATTTCCACAAGATATTGCCAAGCTATTCCTTGCGTAACCACTACATATTTTCAATGGAAGGAAGATTTCTACGAACAAACCGATGGTGTAGCTATGGGCAGCTCCATTAGTACAGTAATAGCCAACTATTTTTTTGAAATTTTCGAAGTCAAGGCGTTAGTAACAGCAAATAAGAGGCTAAAGTGCTAGTTCCGATACGTGGAGGACACCTTTGTTATTTAGAGCTATGGCGAGGGCGAACTTCAAAACTTCCTCTTACACCTCAGCTCTAAAAAATTCTCTATGGAGATAGAAAATGGAGGATGTTTTGGTAACAAGGAGCCCGAATAGGAAGTTTGCGCACACCGTTTACAGAAAACCAACACACACTGACCCATACCTCAATAACTGACCACAAAACGCTGTGCCAACACAATGATTAAGGAACACAAGAGAAGTTGCAGGCTGGGATAACCACAAAAGTCAACAGTAGCAGACTGAGAGTTGCAGCGTTTCTATCCGAGGCTAACGAGAGAGGCTATTGAGATATTTAAACACGACAACAGTTTCAACAGGAAGGAGGAAATTGTTTCTAAACGCAGACTAGAAGTGAGTTCTACGACCCTGTTCTACGATCACTACCCCCACCCCAGTCTCACCACTGCAGCGCGACAGCGGGGGAATAAATACAACAAAGCTCACCACGACCAAAGTCAAACCAGTGCATTGCCTCATCGCCTTTGATGCATTGCCTCATCGCCGCAGCTGTAGACGAAACGTAAGGAAGAAATTTCATTGGATCACGGCTTCAAAGCTTGGAAAACACTTTATATTGTAATTTTTACTTTTTTAACAAACCTAAAACTATTGTCATTTATTTGATAGGTTTCCAAAAAACCAAGAAACCAAAGGGTATAGGGTCAAGTGGGGTAATTGTAAACAGGGGTAAATGTAAACCTGATCAATTTTCAATTTAAATGTCCCGCGAAATTGTATATGTCTGTAAGAATACATAGTTTTATCCCCACTCTAAAAACGGACAAAAGCAGTTGCTTTCTAAGCATGTCTTTCAGTCTCTATAACTGCTCGCGTGAAACGCTGCCAAAAATTTGAATTTAGATTTCAAGGGCTTTGTGAAATTACCCTAATTTTTTTTTTCTTTCAAAGTAAGTATTGTTATTTCTGCTTATAAAATGCAAAAACATTATCACTTTATTTGCCTCCACTTGTCTAGGCATTGATGGAATAATAAACAAAAGTTTATATTGTTGTTTACATTTACCCCATAAAAAATAGAGCACTGGGTAATTGTAAACGACGTTTTGGGGTAAAAGTGAACAATAATATGAATGAAAATTCAATATTAATAAAAGTTATCTTTGTTCAGATGCCTCGAAAATACATTCCAAAAACTAGTGGAATAGCCTACAGTAACGAAGATCTCGCTAATGCTTGCACAGATGTAAAAAACAGAAATATGACCTATCGGGCTGCCGCTGAATACTACAATGTTCTCAGCGAATCAATGGAAGAATGAGGACAATTGAGGCAAACCGTGGACGTAAGAAAACTTTCAGCCAGGAAACTGAAACCAAGATTGTTGATTGCTTGCTGGCTCGAGCCAATGCAGGATATCCTTGCGATAAAGATGAACTCCTTAACCTTATTCAAGAGTATGCGACAGTCCAAAATTTATCAACTCCATTTACCAACAATAGGCCTGGAAATGATTGGTATTATGCCTTTATTAAACGACATAAAAAGCTTATTTCGCTTAAAAAGCCCGAGCGTCTACAAAAACGCAGAAAAGATGCAAGGAGGCCAGACGTTATTTATTCTTTTTATGATGAATTAGAAAAAACATTTACTCGCCTACATCTTGATACAGAAGATAAAGCTTCTTTTATATTCAACGCTGACGAAATTGGATTCAAGAGCGATCCCAGCCGACTGAGGGCAATTGGTGCTAAGGGGAAAGCGTTAGTAAGGATTTCTGGGGGATCAGGGCGCGATTCAACAACACTGCTTGCTTGTGTGGCAGCAGATGGATCAGCTATACCTCCTTTGATTGTATTTAAGGGGGCTGGTATGCAAGCTCGCTGGACATCCGAAAAAGCGTTTCCAAGAACTCTTTATGCAGCCTCAACAAATGGATGGATGGAAGAACCTCAGTTTTATACATGGTTCACTAAGGTGTTCCACAACAAGCAGCTGTGCTCATTTATGATGGCCACTCTAGCCATATAAGTGTACGTATCATTGAAGAAGCTATTTCTAACAATGTGACACTCATCAAGCTCCCCAGTCATCTCACAGACATGTTGCAGCCTCTAGAAAAATGCGTCTTTGGTCCAGTCAAGACCTTTTGGGAAAAGAAACTAGTTGGCTTTGGCAGAAAAAGTATGGGAAAAGGTACTGGTTGCCTTACAAAATCAGAATTTGTAGAAATGCTTGGAGATGTTTGGTCGCAAGCTATGAAACCTTCAAACATAATTTCCGGATTTAGGAGTTGCGGCATCTTCCCTGTAGATAAAACAAAATTTCCACTAAGTTCGTTCAAAAAACATGAACTGGCTGAATATTTGCAAAAAGCAGTTGAACCAGAAAATGAGAATACAAAGGCGGTAAATGAAATAATTAACTTGCCTGCAACTGAGCCTGAAAGTTTGTCTCTGGAAAAACTACCACAGCTCAAAGAAAAGGACCCAGGATCATGCCAGCATTTACCCACTGAAACATGCACATCTGGTTGTCAAAAAATGCTGAAAAAATTAACGAATTTGAACTTGAAAGAAACGGTACTGAAAACCGAGAAAAAATACACAAACTTAATATAGACATTGATAAGAACGCAAGTTTCTCAAAAATCTCTTTACAGAAAATATTTTTTAAATCTCCAGAAAAGAAAGAAAATGTAACTACTATTGAACAAACTAATTCTACACTGAAGAAAGAAGTAGTGCCAAGGTTAAAACAACTTACGTATGGGGAAGTTTTAACAACGGAAGAGGTTTTGAACAGACTAAAAGAGGCTAAGGAAAAAAAATCTTTGAAAATGAGACCCAAGAAAAAGGAGATACCAACAAAAAGGAAATTAGGTGATCAAGAAATGCCAAAACTGGAAAATACTAAGAATTCAAAAAAGAAGAAACCAAGTAGGAATAAAGATAGTTCAGATGATGATCAAAGTAACAATTCACTATGCTTAAGTGATGGAGATATTCCTCTAGAAGATTTTCATTTTGATGAAGAGCTAATTACAATAACAAAAACACCTATTTCAGAACT
Source organism: Taphrorychus bicolor (assembly GCA_951812265.1). NCBI lineage: Eukaryota > Metazoa > Arthropoda > Insecta > Coleoptera > Curculionidae > Taphrorychus > Taphrorychus bicolor. The sequence goes on from OX638300.1 coordinate 7,326,689, forward strand.
AAAACATGGAAGTTTTGCACCCATTCAATTTAAAGGCGGAAATAGAAACACAACTACCTACAAATATGTATGTTCTATTGAAAATATGGTCGTCCAGGAAGTAAAAGTAATAGGATTGAAATCTATAGATGATACAAAGAAAAACTTTGCAGTCCAGCCAAGTGACGTAAGTTCTATTGTAGAAGACCAGAGATATTTTTGCAGATCTTTAAGCTAAAAGACTAAACAAAAAAAAAGTGTTTTTTTTTATTTTGTTGGGGTAAATGTAAACATGGACTTTAAGTAGTATACCTTTGTGAAATTAAAGCAAATGATGAAATGTTTACACATACCTCATTACAATTCCATTATAATAGATGGTACAATTTTTAGATGTTTACAACTTCCCCGAAGTTGATGGGGTACTTGTAAACATAAACAACTTTATTTATTTTTTTTTACCAATTTAATATTTTTGTTGTTTAATTTTTAGTCAGTACAATGTAAAGTAGGTATGCCAGTTGGTATGGCGTGGTACAAAAATTAAAAAATCAAAGCACATACCAGAACATTTTTTTATCTGAACTTGAAATTAGGATAAATGTTAATTTGTCAGTATCGTTTACTTTTACCCCATTTGACCCTACGTTTCGTTCCATGGTAAACGATTTTGTACATACAACCTCTCTTTGAGACTCTCTGACTCTCTTTAAGAGGAAAACAAATACAGTTAGGTATAGGAAATGCTTTACAAACGATGTTTTGAATCAACCACAAAAACAAATATAAGTATAAATATTTATCTGGTTTTCTTTAAAAATGTGTAATTTATATATAAAACTCTTTTTTATCCTAAATCTAACACTAAGTTAGATTTTAGACTTTAACACCATGTTAAAACAGTCTATATATGTCAACTTTAAAAACATTATTAAAACTCAACGGCATTTAGAAAATAGGGGAGATTAAAAACAAATTTCATTGATCAATTACAAACTGACAAAGCCCCGAAGGAAATCTCAGGATAAAGGACGAAACGTTGGAAATTTCTTTACTGGAAAGTCGCGTTTTTTGTTTTATACTCGCTTTGCACCATTTCCATCTTATTTGCAATGATTACTCGCAAAGAGTATAATTTATCCTATTATGTGTTATCTTTAATTTATTTCAATCATTTGAAAATTTTAGTGTGTACATATCAGCGTATAATAATATTTTGTCATTATCATTAGGTTTATTAGATATTCAAATTCAACTCTATCATGCTTTTCGAAAGTAAAAAAAAAAAACAATGTTGTGGTATTACATGATTGATACGATAAAGCAAATCAGAAACGGTTATGTGGGAACGCCCCAGTAATACCAGTTGGGTTAGCGACGATTTACGATTATGAAATCCCTTAATGTGATCATGGAACATATACGGCATAAAAGAACAGTTAATATTCTTATTCGTATTATATACAGTCGTTTGCTCTTTGAGAAACATAGCCCGTCTTTATTTAATCTTCCGAAAGAAATATGGATTTGTCCCCTTAGTGAACAGGACAGGCCTCGAATAAATTACTTAATTTATTTAGTGTATATATAGTTACTTTTTATTCATTACTCGTATTTGTAAGGTGTTTTGAAGAAGTTAAGTACTATTTTGATCTATAGTACTATTACTATTTGACTAAATGATCCACATACTCTAAAAACACGGTCCTGCAGAGCTATTAGCAATAAATATAACCCAAAAGCTTATCCCTTCGGTGTAGTAGTCATCATATATTTCTGGATTAACTCTGAGCACAGTAGTTTATACAAATTTAAGGGGACAGCCTTTAAACGCCTGTCAAATAACTTTTGGTTTAAACACCTTTTTTTTAAAGCCTTATATATTTTGGTCGTGAGGAAAAAGCTGAGTCTCAAAATTAACATTAATATACAAGTACCTACTTCGACAATTCAACTAACAAAATACGATCAACCTGTCGGCGACCCAAAGACAAAAAATTGGCTTTTCTGTCACGTAATCAATATTTATTCACTGCTCATTTTGGTGAGACAAAGGGACCCACAAAGTCGAAAAAACCGCTCGGCGGCCATTTAAATTTCAAATTCGAACGTTTTTAGTCTTGTATGGCGGAAACGCGCAGCAGGCCACCATATCGACTTGCTAATAGGAAGGAGACATTTTTCTTTGTTTTGTTAGGTATAATGATTGTCTTTCGTTTATATCCAATGGCACACAGTTCTTCGATATCCAAGAGGGTCCCTTGATCGCATTGGTTTTTGGGCAATTAATATTACCATTAGTTGCAAGTCGGGAAATCTGGCAAATATCAACAAAGTTCATTAACTGTTTCAGTTTAGTAACATTGTCATTCTCGAGAAAAACAACAGAAGTTCACTTTTCAGGTTAAGTCGTTTGATTGTTGTGAATAATGTATGAATCAACAGAAAGAACATTCTTCTTCTTCTTCTCATGCTATCCGTTAACGGATGTTTGCGACTACATTCTTCATTTCATCCCTGTTCCCAGCGGTGTGAATCAGTGTCTGTATGTTGTGCATTCCCGTCCAATGTCTAATATTGCGTAGCCAAGACATCTTTTTCCTTCCTACTCCTCTCCGACCCTCTATCTTACCCTCAATTATCAATTGCAAGTATTTATATTTTTCGTTCCTCATGACGTGCCCTAGGTATGCAGTTTTCCTCTTTTTGATGGTGGTGAACAACTCTCGCTCTTTGTTTACAGATGCTAGCACATCTTCATTTGTTATTCTTGCTGTCCAGGGTATTTTGAGGATTCTGCGGTACAACCACATCTCGAACGCTTCTAATTTGTTGATGGTGTTTACTTTGAGGGTCCAACCTTCCATCCCATAAAGAAGCACCGACCAGACGTAGCACTTCAGGAATCTTAGTCTCAAATCAAGATCGAAGTCCGAGCAAGTGAACACTCTTCTCAGTTTAAAGAATGCTTCACGCGCTTGTTCAATGCGGCATTTAATTTCCAAGTCAGATGTCCAGTCCTCAGACAACCATACTCCCAAATACTTAAATTTATTAACCCTTTCTATGCGCATCGTGTTGAACGTTATCTCGGAGTCTTCAAAGGCATTCATATCCTTTGTGATCACTAAAAACTTTGTTTTCTTGGTGTTTATATTGAGACCCACCGATCTACTGTGTTCCCCTACGATGTTGACTAGTCGTTGTAAGTCCTGCATATTATCAGTGATCAGCACTGTGTCGTCGGCATAGCGGATGTTGTTGATCCACATCCCGTTAACCTTAATACCGATCTCTTTCTCTTCCAAAGCTTCACGAAAAACCGCCTCGGAGTACAGGTTAAACAGTAGCGGGGACAGAACACATCCCTGTCGCACTCCTTTCTGAATCTGTACGTTGTTAGACAATTCGCCATCCAATTTAATCTGTGCAGTCTGGTTCCAATATAAATTTTCGATGCATCTGATATCCTTTTGATATATATCAAGGCTTCTCAGGAGTTGCATTAGTCTATGATGTTCGACTCGATCAAATGCTTTTTCGTAGTCCACAAAGCACAGGCAGATGTCCTTTTTGACGTCACAACAGTTCTGGATAAGCACTTGTGTAGCCACCATCGCCTCCCTTGTGCCCATTCCCTCTCTGAACCCAAACTGTGAATCACTAATATCTCTTTCGCACTTTTTATAAATTCTTTGGTGGATTATTTTTAGAAATATTTTTAGGGCATGGCTCATCAAGCTGATGAGTCGGTGATTTTCGCATGTTCTTGCTTTGGTTTTTTTGGGCAAGGGTACGAAGGTGGAATTCAGCCATTGTTGTGGATATTGTCCTGTTTCATAGATGATGTTAAATATCTTGTGTAGAGCTTCAATGCTTGTTTCATCCAAAATTTTCAAAATCTCTGACGGAATCTCATCGGGCCCGGTGGCTTTGTTGTTCTTCGAGCTACGAATTGCTTTCTCTACTTCCGCTTTTAAAATCGGTGGTCCCGTCAACTGCCTATTATTTTCACTCCCAACCGAGGGTCTGTCTTGGTGAAAAAGTTGTTCGATATATTTTTCCCAAATTTTGACTTTCTCTTTGATGTCAGTAACTATTTGATTGGTTTCATCGACCAGTATACTAGATTTCTTCCCTCGGTGCATTCCAGCAGTCGCCTTGAGCTTTTTGTGGAGGTTAAACCCATCGTTTTTCTTTTGCAGTTCTTCTATTTCAATACATTCCTGCTTCAGCCATTCGTTCTTTGCCATTCTTATTTTTGATCTAATTATTTTCTGTATGTTCTTGTATTTGATGTCATCCTTGTTTTTATATTTTCGACGTTCGTCCATCAGTACCAATATTTCGTCATTCATCCATTTTCGTCTTCCAACTCCATTCCTATATCCCAACTTAGTTCTGGTTACATCTGCCACAATGTCCGATATTTTTTCCCAAGACATTGTCAGATCATCTCCGATTTTTGTACTGATGTCATGTATCTGTGTGTTGATTTCGTTGCTAACCTCGTCTCTTGTTATAGGATCCCGCAATTTTTCTAATGCTACCCTTCTATTGGTGTTTAATTTTTTGATCTTCTTTGCTAAGGTGGTTTTTACAACTGCCACCAACAGTACGTGGTCAGAGGGTACATCCGCTCCGGGATATTTGCAGGCTTTTTTGACGGATGACTTGAATCTATCGTTGATGAGGACATAGTCGATCTGATTGCGTACCAGTTTCTGTGGATTATCGGCTGGAGATTTCCAGGTATAGAGACGACGTGGGGGAAGCTGAAACCAAGTGTTTGTTATTGTTAAGTGTTCTTCCTGACAGAATTCTAATAGACGGTCGCCTCTCTCATTTCTTGTTCCAAGCCCATATGGTCCGACTAAGTTCTCGAATCTACCTTTTCCTATTTTGGCATTGAAATCGCCCATGATCACATTGACGTCATGCTTTCGGGTAAGTTTGAGTAGTTCTTTTATTTCGTCGTAGAACTGTTCCACGTCTTGGTCGGTTGCGTCCATTGTTGGTGCGTACACTTGGACAACATTAAGGTCGGTCGGTTTCGCTCTCAATTTTAACAGTGCAGCTCGGTCGGAGTAGGGAACGAATTCTACAATGGATTTTAATAGTGGTTTCGCTATTACGAATCCTACACCTTTCCTGTGATTTTGATCTTCATTTCCAGAGTAAAGGAATGCTGCATCTTCCATGTCGCACCTCCCTGCACCCGGCCACCATGTCTCAGCTACGCCCAGAATATCCAAATCTAATCGTTTCATCTCGTGCACAGTGTTTGCTAGTTTGCCAGCTTCAAACAAGCTTCGAGTGTTCCAAGTTCCGATCTTAATAGGTTTTCTTAGGTTTGTTCTATCATTCAAAACCGTTCCCCCCGGAGATCCGATCGGGGAACTATTTAAGCCTCCGAAAAATTTTGTATTGAATGAAATCATTCATGTAGTTCTCTTGGGAAATCAATAATGAAGTTGGTATCCCGTTGCCTTCCTTCATGCCAATTCCTCGGCTTTGATTTCGGCCACCCATTGTGGATCAGACGCCGTTTGCAACCGCCCAATCTGGGTACCGACGTTGCTTTCATGCTAGTTTTGGTCCGCCCCGGGTATTTGATTTCCCCGGTACCACCCATATCTGGGAGGCTTTCCCCTATCCGCCACCTGGGGAGGCGCCCGATGGGGGACTAGCAACCCCTCACGAGGAAAGAACATTGGCAAACAAAAAAGAACTTTCCTGACTAAATGGTTTAGTCATAAACTCTGTATGAAAGGACAGAAGACAGAAGAAAATGGATACGTAATCGATTGTTTTTATCTCTTCACTGATTGCCGGTCAATTTTACTGATTGCCGGTTGAAGTTGTTTGGCGGTTGTTACTGTTTTTGTTACGGCATTGAGAGGGAAAGTGAAGATTTGTGGGTGTTGACCATCTTTATTAACGTCATGTGCCACGAATACCTGTTTTCCCCGACTCACTTGTGTTATGGAGTGCGGATTTTTCACTTCGCTGACGCGACTTCGTAACTTCGATTAGCCCTGAGGAAGGCTCAATATAGAGGCGAAACGTTGACGTGTCGAGAAATTGCAAGTTTTATTTCCAGTCCTAAACCCGTTACCTTTCACCATTACGTTATTAAATAAAATATCCTTTCAAGGGGTAAAGGGAAATTGAGTGAGGCCGTCGCAGATAGCCAACATCAATATCTCTTGACGTTTTTGACATTTTTTGTTTTTATTGTATTAGAACTTATACAGGGGAATCAAAATATTCTTAAAAATTTCGTTAGTATTTTTTTAAATCGTCGTAATTCGCGAAAAAGTTGACGAGTTATTATTATTATTTTTTCGATCGACAGCATTATCTACAAATTATTTCTCAACAAGGGAGTTTTCCAAAAGTGATTACAGAATTACAGGTACGGACTTGACAAAATTAGTATACGGGGTGAATCATAATGGGTGGTCGAAAATGAACTCTCATATTCTGTGGTCGATTTTAAGGGTGTTCTCTCATACAATTGTGTTACCTATCGAGCTTCGTTAAAAAGTGACAGGGTGTTGAAATTATAATTTCAAAATGCATATGTATTGATTATTCTGAAAGCGTAAGAGATACGTTATTGAAATTTTGTACGTTTTGACAGCTCTACAAGGCGCACTTTTTGCAATGAATAATTATTTTTTTCTACAAACGTCAAATAATGACGCATTTTACGCTTTCATTTGACAAACGAAAACCTAGCCTTTTTTGAGGATCAGAATGTGAGTGTACTTTTCCGCGCGTTGCCCAGGACAGCAAGCGAAAAAGATTTTTTCGCTTGCTGTCAATAGCAACTACCACCACTCAACCAATTATTAAAAACGTCATTGTCACTTTGATTTAAATTTTCAGATTGTGTTTTCAGTTATGCTCAGTTGTGATTCACATTATTTGAAATTGATCGTTTGAAGAAAAAACGTTGTATGCATTACGAGCACAAAGTAACTTTTTTGCTCTCGAGTGATTGCCGCTCTCCGCATCGCGTCGCGCGGCAAACTTCACTCTCCGAGCAAAAAAGTTGTACTTTTCGCTCTTAATACATAAATAACTATTATTTCCGCCCGTTGCGCGCTTAACAGCGCTTTAATAAAAAATCTGGCGAAAACGTCCCGAGATATGATTGTTGGCTTACTCCTGACCCAAAAAGGATAAGGAAAAAAAGGATTCAAAATTATCCGCTTCCTTAATCCATAGGAAATGAGGTTTCAGACCGTGCAAATTGTATTTAAAACAATTCATTGCTTAAAAAATTACAGCTAATTGAAAATTTGTCCAAAGTATGGTACCGTGCTCATTCCCAGACTAGTTTCGCCGTATCCGGCTCGTCAGTGCTTTGACACAATCAGAGATGTCTGATGTTCTATGTCCTATGTCCATTGAGTACTGTAACCCTGTATATTAGCAGCTTAATTTGTAAATATTATATTTTTTAAATCACTGTACTATTCCTACCGTTAATAATAAAAATTGAGTTTCTCGAAAACATTGTTAAGTGGGGGTGTGGAAGTGTTAAGTGTTTTATTACCTTGTATACTCTAATTTGGATGTTATTTACATGCTTACGGGTATTCTTTTATTATTCGATTAATGTCGGGGAATTGTCTGATTTGAAGGTTTTAGGTATAAAAGGCACGGCCCGTTGCGGTCAGTCAGGCTTGTTCTTAATCGGGTATAAGTGAGCTACAAGAATAAAGTGCTGCAGTAAAGAGCGTATATAATTAGTGTTTTAGTGAAAATCACTTGCCTTGGCTTATTAGTTGAACGAACCCCGAGTTTGCAACAATGTGGCTATAAATAAAAAACAAAATAAGAACCAATCCATAAAATTTATTAACAAAAGCTCACTTACTTTTCACACCAGTGCCTATCATACTGACCAAAAATTAGTTCGTATACCTCAATAACTTATTTTTGTCATCTCTTTAACTTTGAAATATTCATATTTTTTATACCCATCTCCTTTTAGCACATGTTGAGAAGATACCATAAAAATGTAAAAGTCAGATTTTCAACGCCTACTTGATGATAATAATGGTGAACGGCTAAAAAAAAGTTTTCACTAAAACCCTATTGTAAATAAATGAGGTATAAAACGCGCACACGACATTTTCTCACCACACTCGCAATGAATGTGCTCAAGCAATATTTTTTCTGAAGAAAGCTTTAATTTAATTAAAAGCTAACTAAGCACTGTAATTCTAAATAAAACGCTTTTTCGTCAAAAAATAATCATTTCCGTAGTTTTGCCAAACTTATAATTAAATATTTGGTTAATTTCCAGTGTCCAAAGTCAGTTATAAAAGTTCGAAAATGAGATCCTAAACAAATAGATCCACAATTTGTAATCAAATTGATCAAATATTTTGTCAAATAGAAGAAAAGTGCAGTTTTTATGTTTTCACAGTTCGTTTTCAAGTATGAAAACATTTTTTTATCTGTCACTGTTGCTCTTGTATCACTGTTAAACTCTTAAGATTACTAAACTCTTGTTTCACTGTTTCACTGTGCACGCACAATTTCAAGTCCCTCTTTCTACTCTTCTTCTCTCTAAGCCTCTCCCGATTTATTGAAGAATATAATTTTAACCTACTCGGATTTCTTGCTTTAATCTTTTCTCACGACTTTTTTTTTTCAATGTTTTGTTTCACTATCTCTCCCTTAATAATTAGTTTAATATCACTTAATTTCCTTTGTGTTTTTCTTCACTAGGGTCTGTATTTACCTCTCTTGTTTCTTCTTCTTCTTCTTGTGGTTCCTATCCCTTACGGATGTTGGCAATCAGCATGGCGAGCCTAACTTTGTTTACGGCAATGCGGAAGAGTTCGGTTGATGTTTTTCCGGTCCACTTCCTGAGGTTATGCAGCCAAGATATTCTTCTCCTTCCTGGACCTCTTCTTCCATCGATTTTTCCCTGGATGATTGTCTGGAGTAAGGAGTACCTGGAGTCGTTTCTCATGATGTGGCCCAGATATTGCAGTTTTCGGATCTTGATGGTGTTCATAATTTCTTTTTGTTTATTCATCCTTCTTAGTACCTCTTCATTAGTGATATGTTCGGTCCATGATATCCTCATCATTCTTCGATAGAGTCGCATTTCGAAGGCTTCTATTTTCTTGGATGTGTTTTCATTGAGTGTCCAAGATTCCGTCCCGTATAAGAGGATAGAAAAGATGTAACATCTGAGAAGTCTCATTTTTGTTTCCAGTGTAAGATCATGGCTTCTGAAGAGTTTGCTCATTTTGTTGTAGGCGGCTGTGGCTTTGGCGATTCGTGATTTGATTTCTTGAGTTGCGTCCCAGTTCTCGTTTATACGTGTTCCCAGGTACGTGATGTGTGGTACTCTCTCTATTGGTTGGTTGTTGATGGATAACTGGATGTTGTCGATCTTGTTTTTGCTAATGACCATAATTTTGGTCTTTTGTATGTTTATGTCCAAACCATATTCCTTACTAACTCTTGCTATTTTGTTGATAAGTTGTTGTAGTGCTTGTGGGCTATCTGCGAACACGATGGTGTCGTCCGCGTATCTTATATTACTCAATTTCTTCCCATTTATTGAGATGCCCTCCTCTTCTTCGTCGTCGAGCGCTGTTAAATAGAGTAGATGTTAAATAGCAGGGGTGAGAGTACACAGCCCTGCCTCACTCCTCGCATTATTTTGACGGCCTCAGTTGTTTCTCCGTCGACTCTTATTGTTGCCGACTGGCCCCAGTACAAGCTACTTATGATATTCAGGTCATTGGTATCGATCCCTGTCTTCTTTAATATTTCCATCATTTTGCCATGTTGAACCCGGTCAAATGCTTTGGCGTAGTCAATTAAACAACAGTAAACGTCAAGGTTAACGTCTCTGCATCTCTGGACAAGGACTTGGACAGCAAAGAGTGCTTCTCTGGTTCCCATCGCATTGACGAACCCGAACTGGTTTCGAGAGATTAGGTTCTCGCATCGATTGTATATTCTTTTATGGATGACTTTGAGAAAGGTTTTCAGCAGGTGGCTCATCAGACTTATCGTTCGATATTCTTCACATCTTTTTGCGCCTTGTTTCTTTGGCAGTGCAATGAACTCTGAGACTAGCCATTCTTGTGGTATTTTACCTGATTTGTAGATGTTGTTGAAAAGTTTGGTGATCTTCTTTAATCCATTTTCGTCTAGAAGTTTCAGGAACTCTGTCTGGATGTTGTCAGGTCCTGCTGCTTTTCCTTCTTTGCTCTGCTCTATAGCTGCCCTCACTTCTGATTCCATTATTTCTGGCCCACTCTGTGCATTACTCCGGGGATCTGGGGGGCTCTCTCTATTATCCTCAAAGAGGTGCTCTACGTACCTAGTCCGCATCTTCTTCTTCTCTTCCATGTCTACAATGATGTTTCCATTAGCGTCAACTAGTTTCCCTAAGTTTGTATTCCTTCTTTGTCCAGTGACTTCTTTCACCTTCCGGTGGACGTTAAAGTAGTCATATTTCAACTGCAGTGCCTCTATCTCCTCACAGTTCTCTTTCTGTTCCTTTTCTTTAGCCATTCGTATTTCGTTCCTTATGATGTTGTTTATCCTTTTGTATTCTATGGTGTTATTCTTGTTCAATCTTCTCTCTTCCATTAGGTTTAATATGTAATCTGTCATCCAGGTTTTCTTCCTTACTCTTTGTCCGTTTTCCTTTAGAATAGTGTTCTTAATGTGTTCCACTTTACTTTTCAGGTGATTCAAGTGTTCTTCTACTGAGCTACCTTCTGTTGTTTCTGCCATTGCTGCATTCAGCTCTTTCTCTACACATTCTTTGATCTTCCCGTTTTTCAGCTGTCTTAGGTTAACTTTTAATGGAGCAGCTTTCTTTATCTTCTTCATAACCACTTTGAATCTTCCGATAACTGGCACGTGGTCGGTTCGCATATCTGCTCCCGGGAAGGTTCTCATACTTAAGCAGCTGTTTCTGTACCGTTTGTTGACTAGTACGTAGTCTATTTGATTCCTGACTATTCTCCCAGGTTTATCAAGGGGCGATCTCCATGTGTATAAACGCCTCGGTGGTTGTTTGAACTGTGTGTTGAGGACTACAAGGCCGTGTTCGTCTGTAAATTTTTCGAGCATATCTCCTCTCTCATTCCTCTTTCCCAAACCGAAAGACCCGATGAGCTTGGTTTTTTCTCCAGCTCCCAACTTTGCGTTAAAGTCCCCCATGATGATGTTAACTTCTTTTAAGGGTAGCCTCTCGAATATTTGGGCGACATTCCTGTATAATTCTTCAACATCCCCTTCATTTTTATCTGCAGTGGGGGCATCTTCTCTTGTTTATTACCTCACAAAAGAAAAGTCGATTCCCAGCAGAAGCTTGATCTTTCCTTTAGTATAAATTATTATGTCAAAAACTTGTGCCACGGTTCCCTTTCCAAAGGATGGTTAAAATAAATAAATTCCGCTGCTTCAATGCCCTGAATCTACTGAGGCATTTGAACAAATTGTAGTTAAGTAGATTTCAAATCAAACATTAATCGTAACTTTACCCAGCCTTAAGAGAGCAATTGCCCGGTAACTACCCCAGATCGGAGAGTGGTTGTGAGTACAAAAACCTTATTATAATTGCGCCCCCCACTTTAATGAGCTCTAAGACTAAAATCGATTAAAAACAACCCACTGTATCTAAAAATGTAAATTTCGATGTTTTTTGAGAAGGTAGAGCTGGGACTAACACCAAAATCGGAGAAAAATGACACAAACCATATAAAAATGGAAATATGGAGAGCTTAGAGAAATTTAAATTAAGATTATGGCCAAAATGGGTTAAAAATTACACAAAACGTCAAAAAATGCGAACTAAAGTTTCTGGGCAAATTCAAATTAGGATTAAGGCCAGAAGTTGTTAAAAACTTACACAAAGCGTCTAGAATTGCAAATTCTGAGGTATTGGAAAAGTTCAAGTTAGAATTAGGACTAAAGTCGATTAAAAAGTGAGCCATTCCGACTGAAAACAACAATTTTGATGTTTTTTTTTTAAGAAAGTTGGGCCAAAATTAAAAATCGGTAAAATCTTCAAAGATGCTGAACAAAGGTACTCGAGGGATGCTAGAGCACTAGTAAAAGCGAGATACCAATAAAAGCGAGATACCAAGGAACTAGTAACCCAGTAGAAACAATACAAGATCCGCACGATTTCTATTCAATTCCGACCAGTGTATTTACAATAATTGCCTTTACATTACTATAGCCAAACAATTTTATAAGAATGTTAGAATTTACAAGTGTATACTCCAAAATAAACATAAAGAAAGCAACCATCAATGCTCAACCCTAATGTGGAATCCCATAAATAAAGATTTCTGGACTACAAACGGACTACAGATACTGACAGAGATCAGTTGCTAAACTTGCAGAAATTTAAACTCACTTTAGTTTCAGTACTGAACGAACAATTAATAGCTCACTATCTTGCTGGCTTGGAACACATTTTGGCGCTTACTATGGTTTCAGTGTTACAATGACCCACTATATAAGTACCAATATACTGAATGTCGAAATAGATCTTAAAACCTGGGGTACACTTTTATATGGAACATATATGTTCATATGCCTCCCTAACATTGAGGTTTTTATTATTCTAAGAACTTATTAGAGGGTAAGTGTAGGTTTGAAATTAAGCACCGGTCAACTAAAGTTGGTGAATGTATAATAGGTCACTTCTAGGATGATGAACCCCTATAAAAATAATACTGGTACAGCCTACCTGAGTCTCGGTCTACTTAATACCTCAGACCCTTATCTATCCTGTTGGAACCCTAGGCCACACTAGTCCCAATCAAGTACAGCTGATGGAGGTCAGGCTTCTCTTAAGCTTGTTAATAAGTGGCGAATGAATGAAACGTAGGGGGTGTAGAGTGAATGAGGTGTAGAACACAGAACGAAGGTGAACGAGGTTGGAGTTAAAGCTAAAGTTGAAGGTCAAATCAACTATGATTACTCTTGAGCATGTATGTTCTGGATGGGGACGTCAGTGTAAGACTAAATTTTTATGAATGATCTTTGCTAGGTAATATTGAATATATATGTGACGTATTAAATGAAATCTTACATACCTTAGATGGAGGATGGCCTTAATAGTGAATGTGTTCTACAAAAATTAAGCGAAATGGTTTCAGAGGGATATTTCAAAGTTTTTGTTTTAACCTTACTCGTTAATAGATTTTTGGGCGCTGATGATGGGCTTTGCGCCGAAACCGGTCCGCCAATAAAGAATTTTTGAAACAAATGCACCCAGCTATCCTTAGCCAAGCCGAAGAGAAAAAATAAAAGTACAGGTATAAAAGTCCTCAGTTCATTTGCTCTTTTTTTATACTTTCCCAGCAAATTTCACCCTGCAGTGCGTCAGTCTCTCTTTGGTCAGATTTAACCAATCAGGATCTTTGTTACGATTGAAGCACCAAAACAAAACGTGCCAAAAGCCATTTGGATAGTTCAATTTATGAAATAGAAATTGTTCAGTAGGCAGAAAAAAATACATTATTATATGCATTTTAAGGTTTTATATTTATCCAAAAAAGTACAAATTTTAGGCTAAAACACAGGGACGAAGTCGAAAATTTTAAACCGTTATACACTTGCTAAATGAGCAAACCGTAAGCCTTAACAAAGTTAATTATTCGATTTCTAACAAACCTTTTAGAACCAATAATCTATATCTTGTAGAATTTCGAATTTCAATTTAAAAAAAAATAAATACAGAAAAATACGAAACAAAAACGCGCAGCTGCTCAAATGGAAAGGTAGTGCAGGTTCACACTTGAACAATATACGGAGTGTTTATTATAAAACTTCATCTAGCAGGCTATGAAATTTTGACAGAAAAGGATGACATACTTAAAATAAATGGACTTTTGTTTCTCCATCCTCTTGTTTTGACATTTCACACCCAACTAGATGAAGTTCTATAATGAACACCCCGTATTATATAATACTTAAAGCCCAAAACTTAGCTTGCTCAGGTGCGGTTTGAATTTATGTATGCAACTGGGCATTAATAGTCTAAACTCTAAACTATTTACTCATTAAATTGTCCATCACACCTCCTACGATAACATTTCACAAACCGCTGTTCCAGTCACTCATTTTATTAGGAAACCACAGTTTCTGGACAAGCAATAAAATCAGCTGCTGATCACTTATCCTGACGAATGGGGAGCTATCGCGCCGAAGATATGCGAACACAGACATCTAATTAAATTAAACCGGCATCGGGAGAAACCATCAGATTAACATCAACATTAATACAAAGAATTTTTAAGGATCCTAAAGCTTTCACATGGAATTTTATGGCCGGCACCCAGCTTTTGAGTGATGCGCCGTAAATATTTGGAGTTGAGCTTGTTAAAAGGAACCTTCTTTGATCTATCGCGTTGATAGATTCCGGAATGAGCCTAATTAATTGTCGGCATTAAACATCAAAAACGATTCAACGCTCGAAATAACGTGAATAAATTTCGACGGGCTGACAGACTGACGGTCATGATTTTGGGCAAACAAATATATTGTTGATTTGCGGTCGAATTGAAATAATACGCTGGTGAGAAATGGCCTCGGTCGTTTTATCATTGGGTCTGGAATATTAGAAATGTATTTTTTTTCTGGTATAAACCTGTGGAAAACTGGGTAAACATATTGACTTATACAGGGTTAGATTTTTTTGCAAATGTGCATATCCTGCACCGTAGTGCAGCATTTCACTCTATTACAATTGATTTGAAGTGAAACTATTCCAGATTTCATTCTAGTGTATTGGGTAACGGCAAGTTTGTTACAATTAATGGCACACTCAAATGGTATAAAACCTGGACAATTTTTATTACAAATTCAGTAGTAGCCTCGCTCATTATATTAGACTCTGAACCCAAGTACCTCTCTTCTCATACGCCTTGCCCTCGTGGTCCAGGTCTGTGTAGTAAACTTTCGCGTCCAGTATTGGCGGATATCATACATTCCGTTATTGCTTTCAGTTTCATAAACGGCATAAATCGAGTTTCAATTAAATTTGGTGTTAGCGGAAGCATAGTAGTGCTAGTAGAGACTCGTAGCCACTCGACATCCAAGAAGTACTACCCGATTTGATGAGAGGTTTGTTACACTTCAAATGTTAAGAAGTGCTTTTCAAACTGCAAAATTGACTAATAATAACTTACGCAGTACTATGCCATAATACGAGGTACCAGAGGAGTCTATGACCCTAGAGTTCGCAGCAGATTCAAACAGGCTAATTTTAAAGCAGGAAAATAATAAGTTAATCAGCAAATACTTACAGGCAAGCCCTAACTAACTACAACAAGCAGATCAGGGCTGCTAAAAAAGAGTCGAAAAAGATCCTAAAACATTTAATACGGAGCATATGTACATATGCCTCCCTAAAAATGAGGCTTTTATTACTCTAAGAAATTATTAGAGAATAGGTGTAGGTTTAAAATTATGCACCAGTCAACTAAAGTTGGTGAATGTATAATGGGTCACCTCGAGTGTCCTCCAGAATTGATGAACCCCGATAAAAATAATGTGAATTGAGCCTACCTGAGTCTCAGTCTACTTAATACCTCAGTCTCTTATTTGTCTTATTGAAACCCTAGGCTACACTGGTCCCAACCACAATCAAGTACAGCTGACGGAGGTCAGGGTACTCTCAAACTGAATCCAGAAGCCGGTGCCAAGAGCTCGAGGTGCAGTGATGTGTGTGGTTTCAATAAGTGGGGAATGAATGAAACGTATGGGGTGTAGAGTGAATGAGATGTAGAACACATAATAAAGGTAAACGAAGGTGAAGTTAAAACTAAGGTTGAAGCTCAACTCAACTATGATTACACTAGCAAACAGTTATAGACAAGCCCTAATTAACTACAACAAGCAGATCAGGGCTGTTAAAAGAGAGTCTTGGAGAAGGTTCTGTGGCGGGATTGAAGATCTGCCAACAGAAGTCCGAATCCATAGAATCCTCTCCAGGGAGCCGAGTCAGGAGCTTGGATCGACAAAACGATCCGATAGAATATACACCTTCACTAGAAGTGAAACGTTAGAGATACTCGCAAACTCTCATTATCAGGGTAGCCGGCTGACAAACATTGGGACTAACACAATGCCCTTGAGAGGATTTAAGCGACCAACAGGGCAAATTGGGAGCTCTCCAGAAAAGTGGTCAGCCCAACCCTGCTAAAATCCACGATAATGGTTTTTGAACCATACAAATCCCCCGAGGAGGATGCAGTGTTTTCGGCACTACTACAACAGCGTTTGGAGCAACTCGCACCTCTACTAACTCTTCTTACACCTCTACTTAACTAAGCTCTTCAAAGCAAGCCTTGCGTGGAACTGTATTCCAAACTGCTGATCCAGAGTGAGGGTCGTCTACATACCAAAGATGGGATGTAGGGGAAAAGATCCTAAATGGCTCAGGCCAATCAGTCTAACCTCGTTTCTGCTGAAAAGCTTGGAAAAGCTGCTAGATTTATACATAAGAGAGAGAGAGCGCTAACAACGTACCCCCTTAATACCGAGCAGTATGCATACCAAGCTAACAAATCAACAGAAGTAGCATTCCACAACATAGTGGTGAAAATCCAAGATATCCTGGATTCAAAGAGTATTTAATAATGCACTTACAGACTTCATCCTCAGCGTTAGTAAAGCGAAAAGGATCGAACCCACAATAACCAACTGGATTCGTAACATGTTAGAATCCAGACTGATCACTACATCATTAAACGATGACACAATCAGATTCAAAACAGCGCGAGATTGTTTACAGGGCGGAGTCCTTTCACCACTCCTGTGATCCCTACTAGTGGACAACCTTCTGGCTACTTTGAAACTATGGGGAGTCGAAGTCCAAGCATATGCGGACGACATCGTTATCCTTATAAGAAACCACCCATACCAACACATCTCCAGTACGTTTCAAGTGGTGCTGGATGTTGTACACCGCTCCTGTTCAAAGAGAAACCTAGCAATAAACCCTAGGAAAACGGTGATTGTGCCATTTACCCGAAGGAAGAAGCTGAACGTCTTAAAAGCGCCATGTTTGTTCGGGACGACAATCCCGTTTACCAACGAAGTAAAATTTCTAGGAGTCGTCCTGATCAAATCACTCACATGGACCCCACATGTGACTCGTACCGTTAGGAGGGCACGGCTCTCCCCCGCAAATCATGGTGGATGGAAGCCCAAGAAACTATGTGGCTATACGTGACCTTAATAAGACCAATAATCACGTATGGGGCCACAGTTTGGTATCGAAAGAGCAGACAGAGCTCCATCAAAGCTAAACTGCCCTCTCTCCAAAGACAAATATGTCTCTGCATCACGGGGGCAGTGAGAAGGACGCCCACGGCAGCCATGGAGCGCATGATCGTCCTGCTTCCACTTCCAATACTCCTGGAACGAGAGTCAATGAAGGCGACATACGGGCTGCAACAAGTGACGAACATAGCACCGCAGCCATTCCAAGCCAGGCTGGCTTGGAAAGCCGTGCGGTATTGAACAGGTATCCAACCTGATGGCATCAAAACGTACATTACCTCATGGGCAGGCTCGGACGAACGAGGCGAAGATCTACATCTGGTAGGAAGTAGCTGGTAGGAAGTAGTAGACTGGGAGCCAGCGATCGTTTAGTGTTAGTCATTTTAGAAAAGCTGAAAAAGTTCTCATCCGCTTAATTTGGTATCACTAATGAGGGAATGGATCTCCAGCTGGCTCACTTCCGGGGAATGTAGCTCCGGCAGCCTCTTCGACACGTAAAAAAATAATAAAAAAAAACTTATTTTAGAAAAGCTGAAACTTTGTTGACATGTTAATTATGTTGCACACAAATAGAAAAACGTATCCAGCTGACTTGAGTGTGGGGGATTATGCCCCAGCTGGTCACGTAAACATGTCAAAAATATGCATTTGGTGAAATTTTATTCGAATTGAGTTTGTTACATTCTTAGGGGATTGCAAGCGTGCCCTTCCGATCAAAAAACAGCAAAAAAAATTCCGATTTTTTTTAAAAAAAATGTTCAAAGGGGTGTTACGAGTTATTTCACATATCTCAACTTTGACGGCCTGTAACTTGAGAACGCCTGAACCGATCGGAGTGAATTCAACTGTTTTGTCCTCTTCTTGATGTCATCTTTCACCTCCCACCATCGAAAGTTCCGTAGATGCAATATACAAAAAAAAATCTGATTTTTTTTGAAAATGTCCAAAGGAGGGGGGGGGAGGTGTTACGACTTTTTTCACATTTCTCAACTTTGACCCCCTAGAACTTAAGGACGCCTAGACCGATAGGAGTAAATCCAAGTATCTAGCTGATAAAATCAAAGATGCAACTCAAGTTGACCACGCGGACAGCGTTGTCTCTTTGATGGTAGCAACGCGACACTTTTTCCCCACTAATGTAAAGCTAGATATTTTTTTGTCTCATTTGTTAAGTTAACTAGTAGTTTACCAAATTTCAGCTTTTCTGTTATCAGTTTACTGAATGCATATTTTTCACTTGTTAACATGACCAGCTGGGGCATAATCCACCACTCTCAAGTCAGCTGGATACGTTTTTCTGGCAGGGGCAAACCTTGCTGGTAACACTTCGAGTGAGCCACAATAGACCGCAGGTAGCGGTGGAGGACTGTTAAAGTCCACGCACATTAAAAACAATACAATACAATAATCATCATACAAAATACGAAACGCAAACGACACATTCAGACAAAACGACAAGACGCGAACGAACAGGTCCAGCGCCTTATGTTCACATTAATCTCCTTATCATTTATGATCCCCTGATGGACGGCAAAGAATCTCGAAGAAGGGAGGGAAGATATTACAAGAAATATTTAGCGAGAAGACATGTATCGGAGGCAGCTCTGAAAGGTATCTCACTTCAGAACGCCGTCGTGTACTGACAAAAATTTCTTGAGACTCAAAAAATGCATCAGTTTTGAAAGAATACCTTCTTCCTTTTAGTTAGCTTATTGGTGAGGTTTCGTTCTTATGCAGGAAAATGCACGTTTCCATATTGCTCATATCGTTAATAAATATATAGATGAAGTTGGCATACCGTGCTCGTCTGGCCACCTCTAAATCCCGACCCAATTGAATATTTATGAGATCAATTAGGGCAGCGTGTTGGAAATCATGCCAATGCTTCAAAGAACCTTTATTGGATGGATCCAAAATATTGGATCTTGAACAAGGAGCATGCCAAAGCGCCTGTAAACTTTATTAGGGGTAGAGCTAAGGGTAAGAACCGCGGTACAAAAAATAGATCAGTTGTCATGTATGCATTTAGTTCATTACATAAGGTTTCTTATGTAGGCGTAAAAAAAGGACCGCGTAAAAAAAACTAGAAAAGGAAAATGATCTTGAAAGACTGCTCAACAAACTCGTTTAGGAGTAATGGTACTGCAATCTCCAGACCACTCTACAGGTGTCTCAAAACTGACGAAAACACTTACTCAATTGGTAGACCCTGTATAATGAAACAGATGAAGAAAACTAAAAAACTTTATATAATTTTCAATAATAATTCCTATCCAGACGCAGAAAGACTATCAAAATGTGTGTAGTGGTTCAAAAGATCCCGAGATTTAAAAATAGTTCAAATTATAAAGGCGCCACTTTTTTGCACCTCAATGTAGAAAACGTACAGGAAAGAGCATTATAAGCAGTTAACGCTAAGAAAGGAGTTTTCCAGCAAGTGGTGCTTCAAAAGAAATTTCAGAAAGTTCCCGTTTAAATGATTAATTGACAAGTTTTCAGGTTGTTCATCAACTTCGTGGCGCTGGTGCCTCATTGACTAACCATTGCTTTCATCAATACCCGAGTGGTTTCAAGCTATCATTATGTCTGTGGCGGAGCTTCATCCACCGAGTCACAGGTGGCAATGCCGAAACTTCACCCACCGACTCGACAGGTGGTAGCATTAGTCGATATCCTTCATAACATCACACCACCTTTCCTGCGCCGAATTTGTCTTCAAATAGAACTTTCCACTATAAATTCTCACCCCGACGTATAAAGTAGGGGTCTACCACGCCTTACTGACAAGGTAGACCCCGGGACGAAACGCTAACACCACATACATAGGCTATAACGATCTCAGGTCATTCCAGTGGTGTTTCCCTGATTAGCAAAAACCTTTTCTGGGAATACATGTCCCATACATGGCTCATCATTTACAACACCATAATTGTTGACCCTCGACAAAAGCAGCTCGCAACGCCACGAGACTACCAGAGCAGCATCTCTCTCTTCACTCACTGCAACGCGGAATCATCCCACACACATCACTCCCTGGCACCATTCTCGGCAACACAGGCACACCCTCCGTCACTCACCTCGCTCAAGCAATAGCAACACAACTTCGCTCCCTCAGTTCGCAAAAATGAGCCTCGCTTTCTCCCATCAAACAATATCCGTTCTCGTTGTCCCTGGGACGTGAGTATTGTGGCGAAACTTCATCCACCGACTCACAGGTGGCACCATTAGTTAAAATTCTTCGTAACATCACACCACCTTTCCTGCGCCGAATTTGACTTCAAATACAAGTTTTCACTATGAACTCTCACCCCGACGTACGAGGCAGGGGTCTACCACGCCTTCCTGACTAGTCCAAGGTAGACGCCGGGACGAGACGCTAATACCACATACATAGGTTATAACGATCTCAGGTCATCCCAGTGGTGTTTCCCTGATTAGCAAAAACCTTTTCTGGGAATACATGTCCCATACATGGCTCATCATTTACAACACCATATTTGGTGAGCCTCGACTAAAGCAACACGCAATTTTCCCAACAAGTAACGCTTCAATGCCACAAGACTACCAGAGCAGCATCTCTCTCTTCACATATTGCAACGTGGAATAATCTCACACACATCACTCCCTGGAACCATTCTCGGCAACACTGGCACATCCTCCGTCATTCACGCGCTCAAGCAACAGCAACACAACTTCGTTCCCTCAGTTTGCAAAAATGATCCTCGCTTCTCTCCCATCATACCACCTCCATTCTCGTTGTCCCTGGGAGGGGAGTATTGTGGCGGAACTTCATCCACCGACTCACAGGTGGCAGCGCTGAAACTTCACCCACCGACTCACAGGTGGAAGAATTAGTCGAAATTTTTCATAACATTGTGACGTATTTTAAAAAAGGTAAAAGTTAGCAAAGTCACATACTATGCGAACGGCAGCTTTGGGTAGGTGGAGAGCTAGGTTGTGGTTCAAAATGACATAAAAAAGAGTTGAAGCCTAGTATAGCTACATAAGCTAGACCTGTTAATTGGGCGCCACTCAATTTAAGTTACAGGTAATAGCTATATTATTAAAATTGAGAAAATTATCATAGCAATTATTGATGTTCATATTGTTTAGGTGATCAAACCAAAGTAAAACCAACAGGAATTATTAAAATTAGGCACATTTATTTATTATGGTGTTAGTTCTTACCTAAGGTTAGTGTGCAGGTACATTTGGTTGTTTAATCTACTCCTACCGGTTGAAATACTTGGCCAGTTTGTAGGGCTTTCTTTCTAGTTGAGGTAGAGGATCAGTGCATCATGTGTGGTAATGCTGGACGGTTCAAAACCTAGGAGCCATCACCGCCACTAACGGCTCCATTTTCGGCACACGTGCAGGATGAAACATTGCACTTGTAGGATCCGAAAAAAAAGGAGGTATTGAGTTTTATTACTCAAACATTGGACTACTCATTGGACTATTCATTGGACCTAATAATTGAACGAAGAAAAGTCTAGATAAGTTTAAATTAATTAAAGGAATTCTTACCCCAAAATACGAAAACTTTCTCTCACTCTCCGATGTGCCCTGGACAGTGGTCAAGATGGAAAAGGGACTATCAAACGTTTTTACCTTTACCACCTCGGCTCTGAATTGGTAAAAAAAAAACGGAAATTATAGTGTCAAAAGGGGGAAATAAAAAGAAGGAGAAAATGAACCGCGAAATATGAAAATCTTGCCATTGTTGCTAAATAAAAGATAAATTTAGGGAAAGTATTAAAAGAGCACATGAAGAAAATAAGGGAATCTAAGTAAAAATATTGGTGAAATTTGGCAATGCTGCACAGATAGCAAAATGATTAATCAACCCATTGACACATGTCAATGTCCTAAAGAAGTCACCTTTCAACGGATTTCTAACCCTAGAACTCGAAGTAGAAGCATCGCATAGAAATGATAATCAAGGTGAACAAACATGGCGGCCAAGGTGGTCATATTTCTTTGGAAATGTAATGGTATTTTACAGTTATTTATGAAAGGGAAGCCAGTAGGTTTTCTTTGTGAAAAAGAAAACGCTACACTGCCTCTCTCCGAAAGAAAAAAGGTTGACGTTAGTTGATCTTTTTTAAAAAAATTAAAAAAAATGGCCCAGGTTGATAAAGCTTAATTAAGTAATTATAAAAAAATCAGAATTATTCTACATTACAATCATAAAAATACACTTAAAATTAACTTACAATACTAGACCAAAATCCTTATGGTACTTAGATTTGCTTACATAATAAAGTACTTTCTACAAATGGGCAAATAAATAGGTATTTAGTACTTATAGATAAGTTTCACTAATTAAATAAAAATCAAATCAAAACTGCAAATGTAAACCCATATAACTACATACAGTATACAACAGTGTGATTAGGCAATGTGATTAAATAACAATTGATAACTTTCGCGTATCAAACGTCTGAAACAGAAGTCATATTAAGTAGTTGTCTCTATCGGTAGGTCAAAATTGAGAAAAAGGTCAAAGTCAGTAGGTACTCGATGCTATAATCACATTAGCCAAAATAAAAATTAAAAATTTCTATAAATAAATACCCACATAAAAACTTTTAGAAGTTAAAAAAAACTATTCAGTTCACACTAACTAATCGTCAAGAACATATCTAAAGTCAATGAAGAATATTCATTTAAAAAGTATATATGTTGGTAATTGTCCCACTAACAAAAGTCTTGAACTGAGCGACTCAAGTTTAAAATTTTGTCACATACTCAAAGATACAACATGAGAATTGTTTTACCAACATATAAGTCACAAGAGGAACAAATCTCGGAAAACCAGATAAATCGTTGTTTCAGGTGCACTCTGAAATCAACATATAAATTTCACTGCTTATCATGGCAAGAAATTAAAAGGCAAAAATTGAGTAGTATGCCATAAGCGCCACTATTAAACTGTCCTCAATATCAGACAACAATGATTAGTTGAAAATAATACAACTAATCGAGGAAAGAGAGATTTGAGGTAAAACATGATTAGTTGAAATAGATGCAACTAATCGAGGTAAGAGATACTCATTAATATAAATACCAAAAAAGAAAAATATACTTAACAAAGGTAAGGTACAAAAGGTAAGTTAACCATTAAGGTTGAGGTATTTATTTAAGGTAAGGTTACCAACCAAGGTAACAGGTAATAATAGGTAAGAGGTAATATAGAGGTAAGATAAGATACATAAAGGAAACATGAAGGTTTATGTTTCACTAGCACTGTCCACATTGTCACCTAAATCTTCCGAAGAACCAAGATATTTTTTTAAATCTTTGATGTGCCATTTTCCGGCATTTGTCCCATCCAAGTTCTTTAAAAGATAAACTACAGGCGGCAATTTCTTGTGAACAAGAGAGAGGGTAAATTTAGGACCTAACTTGGAAGAGCATTTATTCACTGCATTTGACAAAACTTTACTACGTCTCCAAACTTTATCTCCTACATTAAATCTGACATCCCTCTTGCGGAGAGTATAAGAACGCACGTTCTTATCATAGGCTGATTTCAGTTTTTCACGTACTTCCTTGAATAAATCTCTAAATTCCACAAATCCTTCAGCATATGTCCCTCTATCACCAGGAATAATTTCAAAATCAGTATCAAGCTTCTCTTGATAATAGTCACCACACAAAGGAACATATCGACCAAAATTTAAATATGAGGGTGTAAAACCTGTAACATCATGAACAGCAGTATTCAAAGCCTGCCTAATTTAAGGAACATATAAATCCCAATCATTATGATTATTTATATAACTTCGAATAGCAGTACCAATGGTTTTATTATTGCGCTCCACAAAGTTACATTGGGCTGCATACACAGGGCTATAAGATATCCTAACCTTATATCGTTCACAAAGTCTCTTAAAATTTGCACTAATAAATTGAGGTCCATTATCACAGAAAATTAACTTGGGAACTCCATAATCTAGAAAAACTCTATCTTCCAAAAGATTAATTATTTTGGGTGCATTACTATCTCTGAGTGGAAAAATAAGTGAATATTTAGTAAACCAGTCTTGAATAACCAGAAGCCATTTATTACATTTCTTTGAACGAGGAAAAGGATCATGAATTGCAATACTCTCAAAAGGTCTTTCAACAGTTTTAGATTTTCCCATAAGACCCATTCTTCCTTGATTTGAATGTTTTTGTGCACCACATACCAAGCATTTTCTCACAAAACGTAACACATCCATTCGCATCTGTGGCCAATAATAAAAATCTTGCAAACGAAATAAAGTCTTTCTAAACCCTCAATTTATCTTTCACGGTATTTAAAAGGTCTAAATGATGTTCCAAGGTAGGACTACATACTAAAATATCGTCAAGATAAGTAAAAATATGTGGCTCAAATTCAGGACCGAAAATAGATTCTGCTAAACGTTGTTGAGTTTGAGCTGATTTACAAAGCCCAAATGGCATAACCGTAAACTCGAATTGACCACGTCCAATTATAGAAAAAGCAGTTTTTTCTTTTGATTGTTCATCTAACGGAATTTGCCAAAAGGCTTTTCGGAGATCAATTGAGGAAATGTACTTTGCACCTCTCAAGTTGCTCAAAATTCTATCAATGTGAGGCATTGGCCAAGAATCGTACTTAGTAACTGCATTTAAACGCCTACCGTCATACACAAACCTATACTCGCCATTTTTCTTTTTTAACTAAAAAGGTTGGAGAACACCAAGGACTCTTAGAAGTTTCTATGACACCTAATTTCAGCATGGAATCTAGTTCATCATTCATAAGTTTTTGCATATAAGGAGACATTAAAAATGGTTTGCATTTATAAGGCTTGGCATCACCAGTATCAATGCTCAAGGTTAACTTATTAGTTCTACCAAGTCGATTTTCACTATCAATTTCTTTAAAGGAATCAATAATTAACTGAGCTCTTTTTCCGTCATGTTCTAAAAGATTATCAATTGATTTAAGTTCGAAATTAACCGCATTTTTTGAATTTGAGATAACTGAAATTTGAGCATTATTTCTTGAAATTGACCAGTTGTTATTTTCAAAGTTCTTGATTAAATTGAATTGTTTCGCAAAATCTGCACCTAAAATAAAATCATGAGTAATGGAAGGAACTATCAAAAATTTCAATACTCCAAATGTGTCTCCAATTGATATCGGTAGATCTACTATGCCAGTCACTTCAGTACAAGTACCATGAGCTGTACTTACAGTAAAATCAGAAGCTGAATTAATTTTAATATTAAACATTTCCAAAAATTTCACTCCATTATTCCCAATTACTGAAGAATTTGCTCCTGAATCCAATAAAGCCACAAAGTCATTATTAAAAATATTAATATTAATATATGGACGATTGTCCAAAGGTACATTAATAAATAAAGGTAAGGTTTCAGATTTAATAGGGATATTTACCCTATAAAAATCAGACATTATAGAAAGCCACTTTTCCCAGTCAGATTTGAGAAACCTAGACAAAGGTGCTCTAGAAGGAATTTAAGAAGATAGGGTGGATTGTGCTTTTGCTAATCTAGTGTTACGTCCACCACGAAACACTAGGGTTTTGCGTTTTTTGTGCAATCAGGACAAGAAGAGACAATAACTCCAGGCTTGCCACAACGATAACAAAACCTTTTTTGTTTCTCAGTACAAGCAGTATATCTATGGTTCGAAAGTCCACAATTAAAACATTTAATTGGTTGTCTCTTCTTATCCACAGAAAGCTCACTATTTTGGGGTCCCGACAAACTTGATTTAGGCTCAGAAACAAAACGAGAATCAGCGATACCTTTACTATTATTTGAGTAATCGATTTTATCATTATCATGATTATGGAAATGACTCAAACGACACATACCTGTCATTCCCCTCTTATTTAGAGAATTTGCCTCTTTTTTTTTTACCAAGAGTAATTAGTTCATCAATGGTATTAATCTGTTGAAGTGCCAATTGAGTTATGTACTCTGGAAGAAGATTCTTTTTTAGATATTTGATTTTGGTACTTTCAGCAGGACATTGAGTCAAGCGATTAAATAGATTATTTAATTGAGCAACAAAAATAATAAATGATTCACCACGCTTCTGCTTTCGATTACGTATTTGCTCCCAAATTTCATCATCCATATAGGGAGAAAGAAAATCCTTTTTTAACAAAGACACCAAACTATCCCAGTCATGAACATTATTTTTAATACTTCGAAACCACACAAATGCATCACCAACAAATAGCTCCACAGCTGAATCAAAGAGATCTTGATTTGAGAATTTTCTAGATAAAGCTAAGTCAGAAACTCTTTCAATAAAATAGAAAACTTTTTTAGGGTCTCCATTAAATTTAATATTCCAAGTAGAAATTGGAGGCTTATTGGCTGCACAAGTAACTATTGGATTCACATTGACTATGGGAGGTGGATGTAAAGCTGAGTTGTTGCACATAGAAGCATTTGCATCCGGATCAATAATTTTATCCCCAACATCTGATTCAAGCTTGAGGCAGGTAGCATATGACTCATTTTTAAAATCTTCAGCATCCCTATCTGCTGGTACATTCAGAAGATTAATTCGGTTAACAAGATGTGCCAACGTGACTTAATTCTCAAAAAGGTAGAATCAGTTGTCGTACCTTCAAAATCTACTATAAGTCCAGTAACTGAAAGTATTGAGTCAGTAATGCCTTTCTCCTCAAACTTAAAATCGAACTTCTCCTCATACTGTGCACTATCAATTAAATATCCTGGTTTATTTCTCTCAGACTCCTTTTTCAAAAGCTTTCTAAGGATTACACGTTTATCATTTACATTTCGGTTACTATAAACTCGGCGAATATTCAATTCAAATTCTAATTCATAATACAAAAGATGATTGCAATTGAAAGGGTCCATTTTGTCTATAGGTAACAAGAGCACAAAAGTTCAGATAAAACAGTACCTAACCAAAAATATTTTTGAAGATAAATGAAAGAGATTTTATTTAGAGAGAGCAAACTAAGTTCACCTAAGTCCTTGTACAAGTCAGTCAGAAGTTATCATTTTCAATTTGATAAAGTCACAATAACACATAAAAAAACGGAAATTATAGTGTCAAATGGGGGAAATAAAAAGAAGGAGAAAATGAACCGCGAAATATGAAAATCTTGCCATTTTTGCTAAATAAAAGATAAATTTAGGGAAAGTATTAAAAGAGCACATGAAGAAAATAAGGGAATCTAAGTAATAATATTGGTGAAGTTTGGCAATGCTGCACAGATAGCAAAATAATTAAACAACCCATTGACACATGTCAATGTCCTAAAGAAGTCACCTTTCAACGTATTTCTAACCCTAGAACTCGAAGTAGAAGGATCGCATAGAAACGATAATCAAGGTGCACAAACATGGCGGCCAAGGTAGTCATATTTCTTTGGAAATGTAATGGTATTTTACAGTTATTTATGAAAGGGAAGCCAGTAGGTTTTCTTTCATAAATTCACGCCACACGTCCTGTGGCGTTTCCCTGAATAACAACAATACAAAAGTTTTTTCTGGAATTCATTTTTCATCTACGATTCGTCATTATCCGATGCCATATGGTTTACCAAGACGAAAAGAAACTTAGAACAAGAAAAGAACATTAGAGTTTCTTAAGAACAAACTTTTGATGGAAGATAGCAGATAGCAGAAAGTTAGTTCCTGCCTTTTTCATTCGTTACCAGAGCAGTATAGAAATAAATGAAGCCAAGGCGATTTTCCCGAAATACCATGGTTGTGATGTTGTCGCTCATAAAATGAATGAGTGCCCTAAGACTTCAAATAGATGTCAACAGCAACAAGACAAGTCCCTCTACAAGGCAAATATTGAGGAAAATAAGAGTGCAACTGAGTGCAATGCGGCAACGGACAACACTGGTGGTGATATAGCTTTTGTTTCAATCAATAACATTAAGAATCTCAGAGAAGACACAACACAGGACCTAAGAACTGAAATTCATCATAGACACTGTTGCCACTAATCAAGTTCTGAAGAACAATGTTGTCATGCTGATTGGACAACTTTGTGGAAATCTGTATTTAGGCACTTTTTAAAATTCAACGTTTGTCTTTCAGTTCAGGATAACACTATATTGGGAGATTGGGAGGAGAAGAAAATAAGAAAACGGGAGGAGTCGCGTTTTCCTGTTTCAGGGGTTTCCTGTTTGCGCGAAGGAACCCAGAGCAGACTGTAGCAGATAGCTACAATCGTACGGTAATGGATAAGGCAAGGTGTCTAATTTCTGACTAATAAGGACTTTACCAAGTGCAAAATGAACATATATATAAAAAGGTTGACCTGCAATGAAATATTTTTTGAGGTTCCATAGCTTATCATGGCTCGTTAACGTTTTCTGTGGCCTCTTGAAGTCAAGAAGTTATCATGTAACGAGCTCACTCATTTTTTTTTTATTCTCATTTGGCTTCTGTTTTCTATTAAAGCTCTCTATAAAAAATCATAAAATGTTGGTGTACAAATGCAACTTGGCCACTAAAACAAATCAACACCACCATTACAAACGTAATCTCGCGCAAATCAACAGCTCACAAATCACTCCGTGGACTGGAACCTCTTAAGATCATCATCCTGGAAAAAGTCCAGGATATTTACGAGCCCTCGCGTTAACGACTCAACTTGGCAGACACTTTTCTTAGCGCTGACATTTTTATGACGCTTTCTGCCGACATACGCTCCCAACTAATGATTTTACATGTGTACTCGACGCAAACTGAAGACCGATCCCGAGATAGCGTCCGTTGAAATATGACTTTGACTGTGGATTTCAGGCTTCCTGTATGGAGCACTGAAAAAAATCGTTCCACTATTATAATACGTAGGTATTATGAATGTCCGCTGGTCAGGCTGAAAACCGACCGTTTCTTTTTTCGGACGAAACAAAGGAGACATCAATCATGAGGGCCAATCGGCAATTCGGCTTGTCGGTCGGGTTTTCCGACTTCCAATTTGCACGGTGATTTATGTGAAGTGACGTAAATAAAGGCGCTGGACTTCGCCAACACCGGAAGACCTTGTCTAAGAAAATGTTATACCTGGAGGAATATAACGTGTGGTAAAAAGAAAAGATACTCGAAGCATGCCATGAAATTAAAACACTTGTCTGAGATAAGTTCATAAAAAAATTGAACATCGGAATATTTTCGATGGGCTTAGAGATGGGCATGAAACATCGGGTAACAGACTAATTTCGCTGTTGTCAAAATTCAGTTCATTCTAAAAACATGATTTGCGTTCAGGCTACAGAAAACGTTGAATCTCATCTCTAGTTGAGAGGAATTGACGATTAGAAATGTAGGGTTAGGTCAGCTTTTATCGCTGAAATGTTTTATTTTTTACTTTAATTTTTGTTTTTCTAATTAAAATAATTAGTACTTTTCAAAACTTACCAGTTCTGCTGGTTATACTTGAATCTGACAATGATTATACTCAAGAAAACACAACTTTTTTAGTGGCAAGTTATTCGCAGCGGGAACAAAGTGAATGGTGTTTGCACCTGCTCTAATCAGTCAGTCATACCTGGAAGAGTTTTGCGGTGCTTTTAATGTATTTTGGTTGACTATTTCCTGGACTAAATAAAATGGTTATTAATTATCTTATTTTGTGAAAAAATTGATTACCAATTTCACTATAAGACTAAATATCTCAATCACCGACTTAGGGTGACTTTTACAAGTTCAAGTAAAACTTCAGATTGAAGATAAGACTCCAGATATAACCTACATTGCATTGTTTATCTGTCACGTAATCTGAAATTTTACTTGAACTTGTAAAAGTCGCCCTTAGTGATCAAAGCCCTAGTGTGCCCTATATTAAAAATCTTTGACTTTCAATTCTTTTTATATGAAATCATCTCAAACCTACTGTTCTAATTCCATGGTCTGCATGAGTCTTTTTTTAAATAAACGCATGATAGTTTTCTTACGTTACGTTACCTAAAACAACAGTTTAAGAGAATTACGCTTTTTTAGGCTACTTTGGCATAAACCAACATTTAAAACTAAACCTACTCTTAACAGGTATTTTAATAAATGTGCTGACAAGGTTGTTAACACAACGTCATTAGCAGCTCCATCTCTTCATCGTTTAAGCAATTAAAGAAAACATTATTGGATGGGGGAAAAACAGTGTTAACCTCGCAAGAAAGAATTCCTGGTGTTAGCGGTTGTATTGATGACGAGAGCCATTAGGGGAAAATTAACTTGTACCGACCATCTAACATGGAAACGGCATTCTTTTTCGCTGTGCCCTGCTTTCATCTTTCCGGCGTTGAGTCTATAATTGCTTCGAAGTTTTAATCGATGTCTTGTACACGTTTTAAAGGAATGCGAGAACAATATTTCAATGTATCAGCTGCAATTTGTACTTAATTTTCTGTTTTAAATGATCATTGTTATCAAATTCTCATGGTGTCAGACATTTTTTATTTATAGCTATATTATACATCCTTATTCTCAAGCCACGTAGTCAAACCGTTTTTGTATCGTTCCATAGTAAGTTTTCAGGGTTTGGAGATATCAACCTGAACTAACCTGCCGGAATATTTTGACATTTTTAGCACTAAAAAAGAATATACAAAATTCCACGATGTCAGCAGTCAGAAAGATGTCAATAAACCAAGAAACGTTGGCAGTATTGGTGATTTTACCATATTAAGAAAAACCTGATACTCAGACCCCGCTCGATATAGTATATTGTTTAACGAGTGACGAAAATAGCATTTTCCCTCGCGAGAGAACAGTTTACCAACCGAGGCGAAGCCGAGTTTGGTAATGTTCTCGAGCGATAGAAAATGCTTTTTTGACGAGTAAAACACTATACGTTTTCTTCGACCATACTAACATTAAGTCTTCATTAACTTTAGATACATTTTCTATAGAGTATTTCTTTCAAAAGTTAAGGCGCGTCTTTGTCAACATGACACTTTGACTGTCAATGAGTTCAGTCTGGTCAAATTTCAACACTTTGATTCACTTTTCTGAGGCCCGGGCAGGCAAAATATACATGTTTTTGTATTATATCACCATTTTCCATGGTGTTTTATAGGATTAGACCAGTTAAATCAAATTTAATTGGCGGTATACAGGCGAAATTAGAACTTTCGTCACTAGAGACGAAAGTTAACGTTATGGGATTTTCTCTCATTAGAGACGAAAGTTACGTTTTCGGCTAGGGCAAGGTATGACGAAAGTTATTTATTTTTACATGGTCGTAGAAAAAAACTGTTAGCTTTCCACTCCTCTCGGCATCAGGAAAATTCTCTTCTCTCGAGTCTCGCTCTAGTCAGTACATATTTTCCCATTTGGAGTAATCTTCTTGTTCTCCAAACGTCATTAAACTACTATTAAACTACTAAGTTTATTTGACAAAGAAAAAGACGAAGATAAAACAATTGATTGCAACTGCCAACTGCCATCCCGGCGGCAGGCAATTTCTTTTCTTGCCGCTTGATTAATTTGACATTGGCTGCTGTTATTTTATCTGCCCGTGTGGGGTTGCTAGTCCTCCATCGGGCGCCTCCCCAGGTGGCGGATAGGGGGATGCCTCCCAGATATGGGTGGTACCGGGGAAATGAAATACCCTGGGCGGACCAAAACTAGCGCCAAATGACTGTCGGGATAAACAGCCACCTCCTCTTGGTCAACAGCTCAGGGTGGAGGAACCAACAGGAGCGAGGGTAATCTCTTGCCCGTGAGATGAGAAATCGTCTTTAAAGGCGGAAGAGCCAACAAATGGCCAACGGCAGGGGGATACAGAAGGTAAAAAAAAAACCCACTGTATTAAAGATCCTAAGGATATTCCCAGGATATTCATCCGATTAACTATTATCATGTTGGAAGCACAAATACAGATGGCCTCTAGTCCCGGGCAGACCTTAAATGGTCAAGAGGTGCGAAGAATCCCCCGGTTTCAACTAGATAAGAGAACAAAGATGGCTACTTGGAACGTTAAAACCTTGTTTGCGGCTGGAAAGTTGGATAACCTAATCCAGGAGATGAAAAGAATGGAAATAAACATTCTCGGAGTGAGTGAAGTCCGCTGGCCCGGAAATGGAATGATCAGATCAAAGGATAAAGTACTATACTATTCAGGTA
This sequence comes from Taphrorychus bicolor, assembly GCA_951812265.1. Taxonomy (NCBI): domain Eukaryota; kingdom Metazoa; phylum Arthropoda; class Insecta; order Coleoptera; family Curculionidae; genus Taphrorychus; species Taphrorychus bicolor. The sequence continues at coordinate 7,359,092 of OX638300.1, forward strand.
CAAGGAACGCCGGCCGAGACCATCAACACGGCGTTGGCATCCTCATGGATGAAAACATACAAAAATCAGTAAAGAGCTTCATCCCAATTTCAGAAAGAGCACTCCTAATTCAATTGTCCGGTAGACCTATGAACATCAATATCGTACAGGTCTATGCCCCAACGGCGGACAAATCAGAGGAAGAGATTGAGGATTTCTACAGACAACTTGACAGTGCCCTAAAGCTTACAAAAACGAACGAGATCAATATAATTCTAGGAGATTTCAATGCTAAAGTTGGTAAGGGTAAAATGAGATCAGTGGTGGGTGATTACGGCTTGGGTGAAAGAAATGAAAGAGGGGAAAGACTAATTCAGTACTGCGAAGAAAATAACCTTGTGATTGCAAATACATGGTTCACGCTACCACCAAGACGCTTGTACACCTGGAGATCTCCGCAAGACAATGACCATCACATTGTCCGAAACCAAATAGACTACATTATCATTAATCAAAGATTTAGAAATCTCATCACTAAAGTAACCACAATGCCAGGTGCCGATATTGAATCTGACCACAATCCGCTGCGTGCCGACATAGTGTTGCGCCTGTCCAGACCCAAAGAAAAGACCACTAGAAAGATATTGGAACCAAAACTACTTAAGGACGAGGAAAGAAGATCATCATACGAAGAACATCTTAACAAAGAACTGGAAAATACTCGCAATATAAAACATACGAACGAACACTGGCTCAAACTCAAAGAAGTTTTTAAGGAAACAAATGAAACCTTCCTTACAAACACCAGAAGGGCAACGAGGAACGAATGGATGACTGACGACATTCTGGATTTAATGGAAAAGCGAAGGCAATGTAAAGTCAACGGAGACTACTCAGAATATAAAAGTCTTCAAAGAAGAATTCGAAATGAAATAAGAACAGCAAAAGAAAGTTGGTTGACTGAAGGATGTCTGGAGGCAGAAAATCTGAGCAAACTGGGAGACAATTTCCATCTCCATAAAAAAGTCAAAGAAATCGCTGGAATATATAACAACAAGAGGGTGGGTTTCATTAGGGATGAAAACAATAAAATAATATTGGACACCGAGAAACTACTACTAACATGGAGGGAATACACTACCGGACTTTTTCAGGATGACAGACCAGGAAACCCCGAAAACGAAATAACAACGCTATCAGGACCAAGTATACTAAAGAGTGAAATCAAACATGCCATAACTCTAATGAAAAACAACAAAGCTCCTGGCCCTGATGATATGTACTCAGAAACTTTTCATTTGATTAGCGAACAAAACCTTGATATCATTGTCCGACTCTTTAACAATATTTACGACACTGGACAAATTCCTGAGGACTGGCTCCGTTCTACGTTTGTCGCACTTCCTAAAACAAACAACGCAACAGCATGTAAAGACTACCGCCTCATTAGTCTAATGAGTCTAGTGCTGGTGAGGCTAGCTACGTTTTACTTTACGTTTGGTTAGTTCAGGTTAGTTCCGTTAAGTTTTTCCTTTGTTAGGGTTATAGCTTGGTAAGCCCAATTGTACTAGCGGAGCTCAAGTGCAGATGCGGCTGTTGGTTAACCATAACCCTTATTTTGTACCCCAAGCTATAGTTTTGTTTTTCCGGTAACAGGAGCCAATAACAACGGCAAATAAGACGCCAAATTGCTGGTTCCGATACGTGGAAGACGACACCTTTGTTATTTGGAGCCATGGCGAGGGTGAACTTCAAAACTTCCTCTTACACCTTAAGCTTTCCTCAAGCTTTTCCTTCGAGTTCTGCACACGAGACTATACAGGAGATGCGAGGAAGTGAGTGTTGCCAGTCAATTTGGATTTAAGAGTGGTTTTGGAACAAGAGAAGCCATATTCAGTCTCCAGACATTAGTGCAGAACTGCCAAGATCAGAGAAAAGACGTTTTTCTGTGCTTTATCGACTACGAGAAGGCATTCGATAATGTAAAGCACGACCTCCTCATATCATATCTTAGGGACCTGGGACTGGATGGAAAGGATATCAGACTTATAGGTATCTTATATATATATATCAGTATTATATATTATATATATAAGATATATACAGACTTATATATATCAGACTTATAGGTAATACTGGAACCAAAGAGCAGAAATCCGAATTCAAAATGCAGGAACAACTGAGGATTTCGAAGTAAAAAAGGGCGTCCGCCAGGGGTGTATCTTGTCTCCGATGTTGTTTAACTTGTATGTGGAAAGAGCTTTCATCGAGTCAATCTCCGACAGTCCCATGGGCATTAAAGTGAATGGAATTCCCATCAATAATATTCGATACGCGGATGATACCGTGATACTGGCGGATAGTGCAAATGACCTGCAAGTTCTACTAGATAAGATCAATGAAGAAAGCCAGAGATTAGGTCTGAAAATCAACATCCGTAAAACCAAATGCATGGCCATTAGTAGAAACGACACCCCAAATGTCATAATGTCCGTAAAGGGAGAGAACATTGAACAAGTCACTCGATTTAAATACTTGGGGTGCATGATCAACCAAAAATGGGACCCAGATCAAGAAATAAAATGCAGAATTGAGCAAGCTCGAACAACGTTTATAAAACTGAAAAAATTTCTGACAGACAAAAGCCTGAATCTCAATCTCAGATATAGAATGGTAAAATGCTACGTCTGGTCCGTTCTCTTGTACGGAGTCGAGGCATGGACGTTGAAGACAACAATTATAAATAGGATCGAGGCCTTCGAGATGTGGACCCTGCGACGGATGCTGAGGGTGTCGTGGGTTGAACATGTAACGAATGAGGACATTCTGAGAAGAGCTGGTTTGATAGACCGTGAACTTTTCGAAAACATCAAAAGAAGAAAAACTGGCTACCTTGGACATGTACTGCGCGGAGAACGCTATCATTTCCAGCGCCTTATACTCCAGGGTAAAATAGAGGGAGGAAAAAGAGGAGTGGGTAGGAGAAAACTGGCTGCGAAACATACGACAGTGGACAGGAATACAGGACTTCCAGACACTGCAAAATGCTGCAATTAATAGAATCATATGATGAGTGAAAGGATGAACGCCTACGCAGGAATCTGCATGGCACTTGAAGAAGAAGAAGATTTTATCTGCCAGCGATGGGTGGCTGTTAAAGACTTTACCTACTACCACTTCTCAGACCATCTGCAAATCGAAGAGCAATCTAATATATTGCTCAGTTTTGCTACAATCTGGGAGAAAAAATTTAATGTTTATGAATTATCGAGTTATTAAATAAGTCACGTAATTTAGCAAGTAGAAGGTGTTCATTCAAAAAACATCATCTGGTTGGCTGTAAAATGCCAAAAGAAAAGGATGAATGAGCAAAAGGCCATTTACTTTGATTATGTTATCCCTTTCTGTCAAAACCTCTCAGTCTTCTAGATGACGTTTCCTAATGAACACGTTGTAGGGTAGCGCATCTAGGGTATGCACCCTGTCGTGCGCACTTTTTCAGCATATGAAAGTCGTAAGTCTTGCTTACTCCTAGAGGTGGGTTTGGTCCATTAAAGGGCGTTTGGGAGTCAAGCTTGCCCGCTTTACCAGCGCACTCGTTCCCCTCGTGCCTCTATGGCCAGTGACCTATCCCAGAGTTGCCATTTTAGTTTCTGCCTGTGTCTCCAGAGCATCTCTGCATTCCAGAGCCAGCCATGAACTCATCCTGATTTTGTAGAGGACTCGCAGAGCAGACCTACTGTTGGAGTAGATGTAGATCTCCGGTTCTGCTCCATATGTAATTTCTTGCCGTGTGGCCACTTCGAGTATTTAAAAAACTTCGGAACTTCAAAAACTTGGAAGCCCCGGTATACCCAATAAGGCATTCAGAGCTATTGTGTTATTCTGGATGCACCTGTTATGGCTAGGCAGATCGTTCTGTACAGTCTTGCCAACTTTAGTGCAAAGCATGCTCTGCCAGGCCACGGACACGTAGGATATTCTTGGTCTGATAATCGCAGTGGATATGGGGGCTTTAGATCCCACTTCCTTCCCGCTGATCTCCATGGTTGCCACGACCAGTGCTGTTGCCTTGTTGCGTGCTTTCTCCACTTGACTTTTATAGGTCAGGGTAGATACTCCCAGATACGTAGCCACAACTTGAATTATGTGATTCACTTTCTTTTGGAATAGAGCACCATCTTTGTCTTGTGAGGGTTTACCGACATTCAAATCTCATTACCCCATTGTTCTTTAATTGTGCATGTCTTTTCCATTCGATTGCAAACACTGCCGAAAAACTGTCTCGGTAACATATTCAATCCGTCATGCTCGTACCCTTGCTCGCTGGGTTTGAAAGGGAAATCTCCTAGGTTTGAGAGAGAAAGATATCCATTAAGACTTCACCAAAGACCGTCGATTAAGAATCACTATACAATCCAGGTAATAAGTAGCTGCCTTGTGGACAACGCGCCCTTGGTGCCGATCTCATTCCGGTGGTCTCCTAAGGACGCTGTAACTTTACGGTTGCAGAGCGCTGATCTGAGCAGCTTACAAACTGTTGGAGTCCTCCGGGCCTTAAAGACCTTGGAAATGCTATTTGCTCTAAGTTTATGGAGTGCTCCCTCAATATCAAAAATAATTGCCAAGAGCACCTCTTTGTTCGAGTGCGCCTTCATCATTTTATGTACTACAGAATGAAGAACCATCGCAGTCGACTTCCGCTTGCTCTAGGTATGTATGTTGGTCTATATTTATCTTCTTCTTGTGGTTCCTATCCGTTACGGATGTTGGCAATCAGCATGGCGAGCCTAACCTTGTTTACGGCAATGCGGAAGAGTTCGGTTGATGTTTTTCCGGTCCACTTCCTGAGGTTATGCAGCCAAGATATTCTTCTCCTTCCTGGACCTCTTCTTCCATCGATTTTTCCCTGGATGATTGTCTGGAGTAAGGAGTAGCTGGAGTCGTTTCTCATGATGTGGCCCAGATATTGCAGTTTTCGGATCTTGATGGTGTTCATAATTTCTTTTTGTTTATTCATCCTTCTTAGTACCTCTTCATTAGTGATATGTTCGGTCCATGATATCCTCATCATTCTTCGATAGAGTCGCATTTCGAAGGCTTCTATTTTCTTGGATGTGTTTTCATTGAGTGTCCAAGATTCCGTCCCGTATAAGAGGATAGAAAAGATGTAACATCTGAGAAGTCTCATTTTTGTTTCCAGTGTAAGATCATGGCTTCTGAAGAGTTTGCTCATTTTGTTGTAGGCGGCTGTGACTTTGGCGATTCGTGATTTGATTTCTTGAGTTGCGTCCCAGTTCTCGTTTATACGTGTTCCCAGGTACGTGATGTGTGGTACTCTCTCTATTGGTTGGTTGTTGATGGATAACTGGATGTTGTCGATCTTGTTTTTGCTAATGACCATAATTTTGGTTTTTTGTATGTTTATGTCCAAACCATATTCCTTACTAATCTTGCTATTTTGTTGCCTTGTGGGCTATCTGCGAACACGATGGTGTCGTCCGCGTATCTTATATTACTCAATTTCTTCCCATTTATTGAGATGCCCTCCTCTTCTTCGTCGTCGAGCGCTTCTTTAAAAATCTGCTCGGAGTAGATGTTAAATAGCAGGGGTGAGAGTACACAGCCCTGCCTCACTCCTCGCATTATTTTGACGGCCTCAGTTGTTTCTCCGTCGACTCTTATTGTTGCCGACTGGCCCCAGTACAAGCTACTTATGATATTCAGGTCATTGGTATCGATCCCTGTCTTCTTTAATATTTCCATCATTTTGCCATGTTGAACCCGGTCAAATGCTTTGGCGTAGTCAATTAAACAACAGTAAACGTCAAGGTTAACGTCTCTGCATCTCTGGACAAGGACTTGGACAGCAAAGAGTGCTTCTCTGGTTCCCATCGCATTGACGAACCCGAACTGGTTTCGAGAGATTAGGTTCTCGCATCGATTGTATATTCTTTTATGGATGACTTTGAGAAAGGTTTTCAGCAGGTGGCTCATCAGACTTATCGTTCGATATTCTTCACATCGTTTTGCGCCTTGTTTCTTTGGCAGTGCAATGAACTCTGAGACTAGCCATTCTTGTGGTATTTTACCTGATTTGTAGATGTTGTTGAAAAGTTTGGTGATCTTCTTTAATCCATTTTCGTCTAGAAGTTTCAGGAACTCTGTATGGATGTTGTCAGGTCCTGCTGCTTTTCCTTCTTTGCTCTGCGCTATAGCTGCCCTCACTTCTGATTCCATTATTTCTGGCCCACTCTGTGCATTACTCCGGGGATCTGGGGGGCTCTCTCTATTATCCTCAAAGAGGTGCTCTACGTACCTAGTCCACATCTTCTTCTTCTCTTCCATGTCTACAATGATGTTTCCATTAGCGTCAACTAGTTTCCCTAAGTTTGTATTCCTTCTTTGTCCAGTGACTTCTTTCACCTTCCGGTGGACGTTAAAGTAGTCATATTTCAACTGCAGTGCCTCTATCTCCTCACAGTTCTCTTTCTGTTCCCTTTCTTTAGCCATTCGTATTTCGTTCCTTATGATGTTGTTTATCCTTTTGTATTCTATGGTGTTATTCTTGTTCAATCTTCTCTCTTCCATTAGGTTTAATATGTAATCTGTCATCCAGGTTTTCTTCCTTACTCTTTGTCCGTCTTCCTTTAGAATAGTGTTCTTAATGTGTTCCACTTTACTTTTCAGGTGATTCAAGTGTTCTTCTACTGAGCTATCTTCTGTTGTTTCTGCCATTGCTGCATTCAGCTCTTTCTCTACACATTCTTTGATCTTCCCGTTTTTCAGCTGTCTTAGGTTAACTTTTAGTGAAGCAGCTTTTTTTATCTTCTTCATAACCACTTTGAATCTTCCGATAACTGGCACGTGGTCGGTTCGCATATCTGCTCCCGGGAAGGTTCTCATACGTAAGCAGCTGTTTCTGTACCGCTTGTTGACTAGTACGTAGTCTATTTGATTCCTGACTATTCTCCCAGGTTTATCAAGGGGCGATCTCCATGTGTATAAACGCCTCGGTGGTTGTTTGAACTGTGTGTTGAGGACTACAAGGCCGTGTTCGTCTGTAAATTTTTCGAGCATATCTCCTCTCTCATTCCTCTTTCCCAAACCGAAAGACCCGATGAGCTCGGTTTTTTCTCCAGCTCCCAACTTTGCGTTAAAGTCCCCCATGATGATGTTAACTTCTTTTTTGGGTAGCCTCTCGAGTATTTGGGCGACATTCCTGTATAATTCTTCAACTTTAGGGGGCGTTAATCTGTATTAGAAGGACTCTTTCTGAGAATGGGACAAAGTTTATGACACTCTGCGCTATCTCCTTGGTGACAACAATGCCTACCCCATTCAGAAACTTACCATCTTGTGTTCCTGCATAGTACACTCTGTGTTCGTCCACATCCACCGAACCCACTCCCGGCCACCTCATCTCACTAATTCCCATGATGTTTACTTTCATTCTTCTCATTTCTTTTGTTGCGTTGTTGATATTTCCAGCTTGTGCCATCGTTTTAACATTCCAAGTACCAATCCTTATCTCCCTGTTCACTTTCATTACACTGCTCAAAACATTTCCTCCCGGAGATCCGATCGAGGAACTATTCCGGACTTGTTTTGTTGTGAGCCTTGCCATGATGATTTTTACTAGGACTTATACATTGTGGATCTTTAATGAGGTGGTTTGTCCAAAATTCTTCCTCATCCTTATGTCGTTGATTACTTGATTGTAATTCATCCGCCTTTGGGGCCGATTTCTCAACCCCAGGACAATAGGGTGCCCTTACTCTTGTCGGCTCATCCACCCGAAGCTGTTGGCTGACAAGAGGGGATTACTTATACCGGTAATCACTCGGTCGACAGAGCCTCGTTAGTTGTCTAGCAGGGTGCACCACGTGCAGGTGAGGTTGTCAGTTGGTTAGGCTTTTACATTGTTCTGCCTACCCCTTACACCCCCCTATATTTATAGGTTAGATTTATTAAGTTAGTCAGGAACATGTTTTTGAATGATTTTTGGACCACGTTAAATCAATTTGGTAGTTTCCGATTAGTTTAACTTCTTGCCATCCATTTCAGTTTTATTTCACTAAGAAATCAATGGCCAAAAGAAGTCCGTAATTCCGTAAATCCGTAGTCCTCATATTAAGGATTTGGGTTTAGATTTAGCTGAAAATGGTGTTCTCAATCAGAGGGCAAACCCTGGAAGCCGATTTGTCTACTTGGAAGAAAACGATGGCGCATCACAATCACATTGGTAGAAAAGACTCTATAGTGTTCATGTCCACTATCTGCGGCGTAGAGCGGGATGGAGAGAAATTTTGGTTTGTGGGTTGGTGCCATAAAAATCCAAAGTTTTTTGAAAAGTTTAGCAACCAGTATAACGAGCGGTTTGATGGTACTATATTTTATTCTATGTAAGCTCCGATCTGTGCAGTCCTCCACTGCCTGACCTGTGATCTATTGTCTCTCACCTAATGTATTGCCAATATTGCCATCAACTCTTACTTATTGTTGTACTTAATTAGCAGCGGGACTCTGTGCATTGTAGAATTCTATAAATCGAATACTTTCGCAGCACTCCGTACACCAAAATTGTCGATTCGATTCTATTCAAACCCTCGACAGCGATAGGTCTGAACGTGTCGCATTCTACTTTTAGGTTAGGTTTTGTTTCATTTGTCATAGATCTTGGAACGTTTTTGTATGTGTTTACAGTTTATTAATTAATTATCACGTTTCTAGTTAATTATTTATTAGTTGTTACATTAAGAAATATTGCAAAGTACGTACTCATTTAATAAAAAAAAGGATGAGAGTTCGCGCAGAGCACTGGCAAGTCTTATTATGTTTTTGTGAAATCCATCCTGAATTAATCAGAAATAAATTTAATGGCTTAGACGGAAAAGCTAAAGCCCACATCATGTGGAAAACACTTGCGAATAAGTTAAACGCTTTAGGATATGGTGAAAAATCTGTTGAAGGGTGGAGAAAGGTGACTTTTAACCAATAGTGGGTTTTTCCTAATAATATCTTATAATTTTTTAGACCTTAACAGACTGGAAATCGAAGACAAAGGCCAAGGCAGCAGTGAAAAATAAAAATATGAACAAAACAGGTGGTGGTCCTCCAGATGTACCTCCCCTAACGGAGCTAGAAGAAAGGCTATTAAGCCTTATGGGGAAAAAAGCAGTTGTTGGAGATGTGGAAATCCATGAACTGGGATTTGGGGAGGTAATAAATACCTATGTGGTGACCTACATTACTTTTTTAACTACTAATACTCACTACCTAACATAATTTTTCATTTTCAATTTTCAACCAAAAATGTCTTTTGAAGTGGGACGCACAGAAAGTTCCACTACTGTTTTTTTCTAGAACTCATTCTAATTTAAATCAGTCTTGCATAGCTTTGCACCTTAAGGAAAGAGTCTGTTAACACTCTATGCAGATTTAAAATAATAGGTATAGGTATGACTTATGTAGGTATGACTGTCATGTCGTACCTATATCATTGTCATAACTATGACTGATATACGGTGTGTTCATTATAAAACTTCATCTAGTTGGCTGTGAAATGTCAAAAGAAAAGGATGGAGAAACAAAAGTCTATTAAATTTGATTATGTCATCATTTTCTGTCAAGATTTCATAGCCTGCTAGATGAAGTTTTATAATGAACACCCCGTAGGTATGTGTATAGGTTTTACATCAAAGTTATACCTAGGGGCAAATTTCAAAACTCACCAGTGAGTCTACCGGTTAAGCTGGTCATCCAGCAATTCAATGGATTAGGCAGATGGTTGATTGAACTGGTGGAGCTACTGGTGAGTTTTCGAATTCGCCTTATATATCACTAACCTCACATGTAAATCGACACAGAATCCTACCACTAGTGTTTATAATGCAAACTTTGAAATCAAATAAATAAAAGGCAACCTACTATTGTTTACTACATCTTTTCCAGCTTCCAATGGCAGTTAAGGTTCCACCTGAGCCTACAACTGAACACATCAAATTAACAGAACCAGCAACGAAGGAGTGTGATTTCATTGATGAGAACTTTACTTGTGAGCCTATTAAGGAGCATGATTATGTTGTGAAAAGAAATGTTCCTGGTACACAGCGAAAACAAACCAGAAGAATTGCAAAGAGAGTAAATGCCACATCAGGAGAGCTTCTACAGCTAAGCCGTAAAAGTGTGGATTTATTGGAAACTATTTGTGCCAATAGTGAAAGTATGGCTAATTCATTAGGTATTATTGCAAATGTTATGCAAAGTAAATAATTTATATTTTGTACTATACAGGGTGGACCAGGTTTTTCGCGAAAAACTTTAGGGGGATATTCTATGTCCAAAAATAACCCTAGTTTGCTATACAAACTCTAGTGGAAAAATGCTTACTGATATACATGGGTTTAAGTTTTTTTTAATTAAAATTTTTTCTTTACAGCTCTTAGAATGTTTGAGACAGTTAACTCAAACTTGGAATGTAGGTAACTATAATCTACATCTTTGTATACAGCAACGATAGTGAAATTCTAGAGGGTCTTGTTTTTTCTAAGGTTGTGTCTCCTTTTACCCTCCCAAACTTTTTTGTAACACGCCACTGATCGTTTCTTCATCAAAATCTGAACTCTATAATCAATTTACAAACTTTCTTGCCTCTTGCATCCTTGCCTTAGCTTTCACCATTTTTGAGAAATTCACGAAACTGTATAGGAATGCACTTAATTCTTCCATAAGAAGTGGCTCTTTTTCATCAGTATCTGGGACTATAAAGGAAACGCAGAAAACAGGTATTACTTATGGAAACATTATGTGCATTCCTAGACAATTGAAAATTTCACAAAAACGATGAGAGATAAGACAAGGATGCAAGAGACAAGAGAGATTCTAAAATGAATAGAGAATTCAGATTTTTAAGAAAAAACGATCAGTGGCGTGCATAAATGTTTGGGAGGGTAAACGAGGCTACAGCCCTAGAAATAGTAAAACCCTGTTTCACTATCAGTTGCTATATCCAACGATGTAGATGATAGTTACCTATATTCCAAATTTTTAAAAATCCCTAAGAGCTATAAAAAAAAATAAACTTAAACATCCTGTATATCTATAACAAAGCATTTTTTTACTATAGTTTTGTATAGCAAAATAGGGTTATTTTTGAATGTAGATTGTCCCCTTAAAGTGTATTGCCATGAAAAACCCTGTATATTTGTTAATTTATTTGTTCGTTAACTAGATTATGTTTCTGTTTTTTTTTTTTTGAATTTTATATTTTGTGTATACGTATAGAGATATACAAGGTGACCAGGGTCACCTTGTTGAACACAAAAGTTGCCTAGTGCTGTATACTATAAGACAGATGATAACCATCATGCACTACCTAAGTAGGAAATAAACTGTGAATTTTTCAGTAACATGTTTTTGCTTTTATTGCATTTCAAAATAACACCATACAACAAATTTTAAAGTTACAATATTACTTCTAAATCTAAATGCTTACAGGTGGTAGCCTTAGAGAAGTTTAAGTAACTAGACAAAACATGCACCTCTGAATTACATTTCTTGTTGCTTGGATGCCTTCTCGGCTATTATTGTTATTATAATATATCATATTGATGTTATTTCTTTGATCTTGGGGTGGTTGAATGTCAAGTTCTTTAAAACATCTCAAAATTTTTGATAAATCCAAAACTGTACCTTTTAACACACATATACCTACATCTTTCAAAACTATTTCTACCTTAAATATGTAATAGTGAATATTGAAACTCTGATGATCCAGGGAGTGCAAAGTTGTTAAATTATTATGTTTGCTACAGTCATGTCATAGAATAAATAAAGGTTAGGTACTTAATAGAAGTCCATGCAGTGCAATGTGCATTTCTTTTAAAGTGATACACGAAAAGAAAACTCTTTTCTAATCACTTATTGGCTTCCCTACCCAGTAGTAAACCATCAATGAGCATATCTGAAGCTATGTTGGGGGCACAGTTTTATTTAGAAGACCTCAGTATAGATTCAGATACCACCAAAAGCTTAATTTTTGGATCATTTTACAGAATTGTTCTGGACTTCCATTTATCTTTATTTATTGTAAGGTGCAGTATTCTATTTCCATTCCATCTATTGATTTTTTGTAATGTTCTACAAATTAAAATGTTTAATCTTTTCATAAAGTAAAACATATTAGTAGTTACATAAGTGAAGTAAAAATTAATTATTTTTTTCTATGTATTTCATGGGAAGAAACAGCAAGGAGTCCAGTAGTGCTAAATACGGGTTCACTATAAAACTTCATCCAGTTGGCTGTGAAATGTCAAAAGAAAAGGATGGGGAAACAAAAGTCCATTTACTTTGATTATGTCATCCTTTTCTGTCAAAATTTCATAGCCTGCTAAATAACATTTTTTAATGAACATCCCTTATAGTTTAATAGATATTTAAAATTTAATATAAACTTAACAATCCAAAAATGTGTAGGTGTCAAGATGAAATATGTAGAAGTCACATGATATTCAATGAACAAAATATCTTCGGACTAATTGCTCTCTAGCCGCAAATCCGCCATTATTCCTGACATCATGGAAAGCTTGGGATGGACCCCACAGAGGAAGGTTTACTTGTGGAATATTCACCATTTCAATATCTAATCGGCCCTCTATACACATGTTATGTAATAGTGCGCAAACATTTATAAATTCTCCAACTTTTTCTGGCTTATAACGAAGTTTTTTCTTTCTCCTAAAATACACCTCCATCTGGTTTTCAGCACTCCAATGCATCGCTCAACACAGTTCCTAGCACTCATATGTGCTATATTGTATGCATATTCTGGTGTTCCTTCGGGTGGGTTTTCAAAAGGTGTCATGAGCCATGGCTGCTGTGGATAACCACTATCCCCCAATAGCCAGCTGTCTCGGTCTCCTGAAATTGATATAATTTATAACGGAAAATTTATAACTAGTAAGGTACTATGTAAGTACAATAGATAAGTCAACCTATTCAATATGTATCTTACCTTCTTCATAGCATCTTTCCAGTTCCCTATGAACCAAAAAGTGACGCCAGATGTATGCATCAGGGGTTGCTCCGGCATATGTAGCATTCACATTTAATATTCTTAAATCATAGTCACACACCTAAAAACAAAATTATATGCTTACATATTAAATAAACTATTTAGAAATTTAAGTTCAAACATTACAATTTGTATATTCTTTGAATGAAAACCTTTTCGGTTCAAATAATTGTGCTCTTCTTCAGGAGGAGCAATGATTGCCACATGGGTCCCATCAACACACCCTATAACTCCTGGAAAGTGGTGTTTCTCCATAAATCTTTGCTTCTTCTGGGTTTTAATGACTGGATCATTTGGAAACTGTACTAATTCTTGAGCAAACCTATTCAGCAAAGCGTCTGTTACCTCTGTTATAATTCTTGACATTGTTTGTTGTGCTACCGCAATAGTAGCAGTTTCACCCACTGTTCTCTGGTATGAACCTGTCGCATAAAAATAGAGAGCCGCAAAAAACTTTATTGTAGAAGGTATAGCATGAATATTGTTGTTGTTTCTTTGTAATTGTGGTATGATGCCATTTAACAAATAATGAGCAATATCTTTGGTTATGCGATACAAATCTATAAAATAACTATCTGTTACTGCAAATGGGCTGCTTGAATCTCTTAGCAAACGCCTTTCTAAGTTTTTTGCTCTTATATCTTCTCTTCTTTCATTTTCTTCTGCATGGTTAATATTTAATATATTTATTGGGAACATATTTATCAGGCACAAATCTGAAAAAACACAAGCTTGGCACTAGCACAAATAATAATTCAACAATAAATAATGGACATTCACATTATATTCATTGTACATTATCAATTATTATGAATAAATTCACAAATGACACAAATTGCATTAAAATAGGAAATATGTAAATAAGAAGTATGACATTTGTTAAAGCAAAAGTAAAAATTTTCCAGGACTTACACCTATCAAGCCAAAAATCCCTAGTTCTATTTCTATTTTTCCGAAGATATCCGAGCGATTGTCGACTATAGATCAGAGTGCTCTATTGCCGATAATCGAATTCTATTTTCTGCTTTCTATAATAGAATACTAGAATAGATTTCTACAATGTAGAGTCCCACTGCTGACCCTCAACGCATCTGATAAATCTCTTGGGCGATATTGCCTTTACATCCTAAAGCTTAGTGATCTTGTTGATCTGAACATTTAGTATTTCGGTCTGGTACTTGCTGGGGAGTACATAAAATATTCTCCATTGATTTATTGCCTTCCATGGACAACCAGCTATTCAATTTTGACACAGACTTGAACACTCCATTTCCTCGGAGAGTTCAAGTCTGTGCATGTGGAGTCGGAGGTGACTATGCCTCTTGTGGAGTGCCGTAATCGCTTATATTTGTGTCTTGTTTAATCTCAGGAATGATTGAGCTTTTGAGTAATTTAGCTCCGGTAAGTGGTAGGGAAGGGGTGTTGGGGTTGTGCTGTAGAGGTAGTACCTTTCATCAAGGATGGTCGTGCTCAGTGGTATAACCGGTGAGTAGTCGGCGATGACTGGTCCTCACAGGGCACCCAATTCTCACTTATGGCTCCATCGTGCCACACCCGGGCAACTGCATCGACCTGCAGGCTAAACTAAGTGAGGATAGCCAGATATGGTGAAAAATTCGCAGCGTCTGACCCAAAATGGGCGGCTGCAAACGGCGTCTGTTCCCATAGTGGGCGGCTGACTCAGACACTCACCAACACGCCCGGCCAGCGTGGTGTTTTAAGGCTAAAATCCCGTAAATGAAAGAGACGAAAAGGATACGACCCTCAGTCCCCGGCGGATCGCTGGTTCCCAGCCAAGGTGGCGGCTGGATCAAACAGAGATCAGAGGGTGCTAAGAATCACCGGGTAGGACCAGGCCACCAAGGACGAAGAAAACTATATATTGCGACGTATAATACAAGAACGCTTTTGCAAGACCAGAAAATCCTTGAATTGGAGGAAGAGCTTAGCAGAATACACTGGGATATAGTGGGTCTTAGCGAAATTCGCCGAAGAGGAGAACAACAGCTTAGGCTAAAATCAGGAAGCGCGCTCTACTTTAGAGGAAATGAGGACAGATCAGAGGGAGGAGTTGGTTTTATAATACATAAGAGACATATTAAGAATATTGGACACCTTGAGAGTGTAAGCCCTAGAGTTTGCTTATTAGTACTGAAGGGGTTCAAGGTTCGAGGTCCCAACCATTTTACAGTGGTAGTTGGATATTTTAATGCTAAACTCGGAAGAAAGCAGGATGAGAGTGAATTCTCCCTAGGACAGTATGGGATCGGAGAAAGAAACGATAGAGGAAACTTTCTGCTGCAGTTTCTCTTAGAACACCGCCTAAATGCTATGAATACCTTCTTTAAGAAACCGGAACAACGGAAATGGACCTGGGCTAGCCCTGATGGAAACACGAGAAATGAAATAGATTTCATCATTACAGACAAGAAGCAAATCATACAAGATGTAACAGTACTCAACCGTGTATCAGTGGGAAGCGATCATAGAATGGTGAGAGCAACAATAACGTTGAACTTAAGGAAAGAGAGAAGAAAGCTCCAAAACACAAAAAATAAGAAATGGAATACAGTTGCAAACAAAGAAGAGTATCAAAGAACCATAGCTGAAAAATTGGGAAATATAGACACAAAGGATGTAGAAGACTTGAACGACACAATACTGAAATCGTTACGAGAAGCTCAGCAAATACATTGTACCCAAAGGAGTGATAAAGAAGAAAGACTATCGGGGAACACCCGCCACCTTATGAAACAAACGCGAGAAATGATACACAAACAATCAATCAACAGAGACCAGTTGAGAATATTGAATAGGAATATATCGAGAGCCGCACGGAAAGATATCAGAGATTACAACACAAGATGGGTAACGAGGGTCATAGAGGAAAACAAGAGCATGAAAGTACTCAGAAATAAACTCGCTTTGGGGAGGACAGAAATCATTAAACTGGAAAACGCAGATGGACAAATAGTCACAAATAAACAAGAGATTCTAGAAACTGTGAAAGATTTCTATGCAAATTTATATTGCAATAATGAACAGGCGAGATGCACAGAGGACATCCCTTGAGTTTTAAACCAGGGATCGGAGGAAATGCCTGACATAACAGAGGAGGAAGTCCTAAAATCAATGTCGGAAATGAAAAACAATAAGGCTCCAGGTGATGACGACATCGTGATTGAGGCAGTAAGGGAAGGTGGAGAACAACTGTTAAAGGCCATCACAAAATTATTCAACAAATGTCTTGTGGAAACCACAACACCTACAAAATGGAACAATGCAATCATAATCATCATGCATAAGAAGGGCAACATTGCCGACCTGAAGAACTATAGACCAATTAGCCTGCTTTCTCATCTCTATAAATTGTTCACCAAAATTCTAACTAAGCGTCTAACATCAAAATTGGACTTCTACCAGCCTACAGAACAGGCAGGTTTCCGATCCGGATACGGAACAAACGACCATCTGCAAGTTATTAAGACATTGATCGAGAAGTCCGTTGAATACAACAAGCCACTCGTGTTAATATTTGTGGACTACGAAAAGGCGTTTGATTCCATCAAGCACAGCGAGATGTTTAAAGCGCTTGCCGACTGCCGAGTGGACCACAGATACTCTGCTATACTGCAACATATATACGAAAATGCAACAGCGAGCGTAAGACTCCATGAAGAGACAGATAGATTAAGAGTGCAGCGCGGTGTACGACAGGGCGACACAATCTCCCCTAGACTATTTACCACTTTGTTGGAGTATATGTTCAAGAGTGTCGAGTTGGAGAATATGGGTATAAATATTAACGGTGAAAATCTCAGTCACCTTCGGTTCGCTGACGATATTGTACTGATTTCAGATAGCTTGGATAAGGCAGAGAAACTGCTTATGAGACTAACATCTGCTTCACATAAAGCTGGGCTTAAAATCAATCCATCGAAAACAAATTTCATGACAAATCTAGTCCCAAGCCGAAACTACTTAGTAGAAGGAAAAGAAATTTTCCAAGTTACATCCTACAGATATCTGGGCCATGATATTACGATTGGCAGGGACAATCAAACCTGCGAAATCAAAAGAAGGATAGGACTAACGTGGGCCGCCTATGGGAAGCTGAAGCACATTTTCAAGTCCGAAACCCCCATATGCCTTAAGCGGAAAGTGTTTGATCAGTGTGTTCTGCCGGTTCTGACTTATGGTTCGGAGACCTTAACTCTAACACGAAAATCGGTAAATAAAGTAAGAGTGGCCCAGCGAGCCATGGAACGCTCCATGTTGGGAGTCACGCTGAGAGACAGGATTCCGAATGATCGGATACGTCAGAGAACAGGGGTTACCGATGCAATCCAGCGAATAACATATTTAAAGTGGAACTGGGCTGGACATGTCACAAGAATGACCAACGAAAGATGGACCAAAAAGATCATAGAGTGGAGACCTAGGCAGGATGCGTTCAGGAACAGAGGTCGTCCGCCGACCCGGTGGACGGATGACATAAAAAGAATAACACCAAATTGGATCCAGGATGCCCAGGATCGGAACAGATGGAGATCGTTAACGGAGGCCTATGTTCAGCAGTGGACGAGACAGGCTGTTTGATGATGATGATGATGATGAAGTGGTAGGCCGTCTCATCAATCCTGCAACTTGGCGTCGCTCCATTTCTGTAGTTCAGCCTTGATCAAGGAATGTGGATCTCCCAGTCCCGGTACAGTACCCACAAATGCCGAGCTCGCAGCTCTTCTAGCCTGAGAGTCGGCCCTCTGATTACCGTCATGTCCAAGATTGCCCGAAGTTCATGTCATGTGAAGCTGTTCTTCTGCGAAAGAAGCTTCAGAGTCTTGGAGCAGTAAAACTGTTTTGGAATTATATAGCAATGCTGCAAGGGCTAGAAACGCTGCGCGATTTTCTGAGCCGATCTTTATTGATCTATTGTGTCCTCCAACCTATAAGCCATTCACTTATTACTGTCGTCAAGTAGGCGATGGAAAACTGACTTTGACATTTTTATCGTATCTTCGCAACATGTGCTAAAACGAGATTGTTATAATAAAATGAAAGTTTCAAAGGTAACTAAATGACAAACATAAGTGAATGGGTAATAGATCAGATGTCGAGCACATAATCTAATGGCATGTAATTGTGCCCGAAACACTATGGTTAGTTAGCCAAGACTCTCTTCATCCGACCTACACTCCGAAACTGGCACCTTCAACCATCTTGGTACCTACCATAAGTGCTTTCTGCCATTTCTAGATCTTTGCTTCAGTCGTCACAGTCCATCCGTAAGAAAAATGGTGAGTTCGTTAGTGAGACCAACAATCCCGACGCAATGTCGGTCTCATTAACAAATGACTGTGGTGTTATGTATGCCACATATTAAAGACAGTCTTCGCCTTCATTGCTTTCCCCTCCGAGAGTACCGGAAGTGGTCAAACATGCCCTTCATGGCTGCAATGGTTGTTGTTCTTATTGCCCCGTGATCAGTACTAATGAGGAGACATATGTGAGTTTGCAGAGAAGAAAATTTAGTTTTGAAAGAGCTCTGCTTGCTCTCCTAATACCACACCAATAGTTCCCTAGGTGATCTTCAATCTTACTATCATACCATAGCATTATTGGGGTCCGATTCCATATGATTACCGCATAGGTTTTTGCACGTCCCTAGGGAGGGCAGTGCCATCTTCATGGTACGGGTCACATGTGGCAATTTTATTTTCATTCTACAAAATATAAATTAGGGCTCTAAATAAAAAATTTCTCGGTCGATGGCTATCGCAAATATGCTCTGTGTGTTTCGCCTAGTTGCCATCCCTTTGGTTTTCTCTTCGTCACTTCACTACAAATGTGCTATATCTCGAACACTCGAGGTTAGGCCCAATCGAGATATCCCAACTTGTCTGATACATTCGGCAACACCTTGCATCTAGTCAGCTCATGAGCCTGATTAGCAAAGGAGCTTTTTCACTACGCCTAGCGACAGGTAACAATCTTCGGCTTCTGCTCTTCCGTATAAAAAGGTAAGACACACTTTCCTAATTCTGGTTTAATTATCAAACTAATTGCACTGACTATTCAAGGTTTTCTTTTTCTTATTTTTCTTGTCTGGGAGTCATGCTGGGAGTCATCACTGAGTAAGCTCCAACTGCCTCTACCTCTGTGGATTATCTAGAAGTTGATAATCCGTGCTACCCTTGGTCTAAGATGCCCTGGGTCAACGTAGAGTACGAATCAGTCGGCAATCTCCCAGAAGACAGTCGACAACAAGAACAATAGTCTCGACAATAGCTCACCTGATTAAGGGCGACTTTTACAAGTTCAAGTGTAACTTCAGATTGAAGATAAAACATCAGACTTGATGCACATTCCATTGTTTACCTGACAGATAAACAATGCAATGTAGGTTATATCTGGAGTCAATCTTAAGTTTTACTTGAACTTGTAAAAGTTACCCTTAGAGATCCAGAGAATGTAAGACCACTTATCTCAATTATTTATTTTTACCACTTTATCTTTGAATACGTTCTTGCTCGAAAGAATTGATAATGAGATCCTAAGCGTTCGTTTAGTCCTTTAACAATTAACTTAACGTTTTAACACTTTCAATTTTAACACTTCTTACAAACTAAGCTTAATAACTACAACTAGGTATATATTATTTATTTATCAGAAACTGTGACAGCCGTTTCTAGTACCTTTAGTTTCATATGCGAGATATGTAAAGTTTGTTTGTAATCATATTCGTACTAGTTAATATACTATGAACGTCAATCTTTCCCCACGGACTAAAAGTGCAGCTTCTAGTGACCTATGAACACCAAGATTAGGCTCACTGCTTGCTAACGCGCACATTCTTCTGCGCAAGACATATGCGGAGGACACGCCCACCACAAAAATAACGTTTTCGGCCGGACGCCCTAGTGCGCTCTCGGAGTATTCTCATCCTTCTATTCACAATGAGAAAACAAAGAATGGTAGTAATGTCGCAGCGCACAGAGCAGTCTACCGAAAACTCTAGAAGAACAAAAGTTTGAGGTTAGGTCAACTTTGAGTACTTTTTGACATGAAAAGAAAATTTGTAATAACGAAAGATCGAAGATTTGTTTTTTTGATTATAGGCTCGTATTTATTTTAAAACAAATTAGTGTAATAAGTAATAAACTCATCGGGCGGCTTGCAACATCGCTTGGTGGTAGTGAAAGTGGACCGTTCCCGTCAAAGATCGCGTAGGTTCAAATACTTTGTCCTACAATAACACCAAGACTATCAAGTGTATTGTGTATTGATTTCTTGATACCTGACTCGTAAGCCAAGGCAAGGAAGGGCGACAAAAGGCCATCAAGTGTATTGTGTATTGATTTCTTGATACCTGACTTGTAAGCCAAAACAAGGAAAGGTGCCAATATTTTATAGGATGGTTAGACTTTTTCTGACCATGAAAATGGTGAGTATTGGGTCTTTTTGAGGTTTCATGATTATAATTAATTTAATTAAATTACATTATTATAATTATTATTATGGTTTTATTATCAACATCAACTGACTAATGTGTAAATGTTACACGCGTACCCGCCAAAAAAAACCTAAAAGTTAGCTTAACAGCAAATGACATTGAAAGCATTACGGCATTGTCATGTGTAAATTATATTCAGGAATAGACAGAAGCTTATTTAAAATAAATTATGAGTTTTTAGTTTTTTCTTACACCACACCATGCTAATTTGCCAAGTTAACTAACATTTTAGAACCTAAAAATAATTCTTAGTATTTTTTATATTGATATAATACAATATTAGATATTTAATGTTTCGGCGAAAACTTAATAAAACATAAGCTTGGCATCGTCGATTTTTCAAAATTAAGGGGCGGAGCTTGCCAGCCGCGCATGCGCTTTTGTTGCCACTGAGCCGGACTTTTTCAGGCTGAACTTTTTAATGTTACGTTATAAGTTATATTGTCAATATTGTCAATTATTATTTATATGTTTGTAATACGCGAATAACCCTCTTTGGCCAAAGAACTCATACGCGACTTTTCGTTTTGTTTGAACTCAGGATTACATCGCAAGTGCCAGAATAGGCTCACTTATTTACTATTTATCAATATTGAGATAGATTTTACTTGTTTTTGCGTCACCAAGTGACCACCGATTTACTGTTTATTGTTCTGTGCGATGAAACAATATATGAAGTTACTGTAGAGGAGGTTATTCTCATCTCTATTTTTTGTTATTACACAAGACGTTTCAATATGTTCTTATTTTCTCAGTTAAATAAGAACTGGCTGTTTCATAAAAGACCTTAACTGAGTGGCTCCCTATTTTTATCCAAAAGTAAGCAACCGCGACCATCTACTCTCCAGACGAGGAGCTGCCGTCCGCAAATTGTGATCAAAAAATAATACTCATAATTAATTTTAAAATCTTTTCATAAATAAGGTCACACACCTATGGATTACGTGTTACTTTGTTAGTGAACGGATTATTATCCAAACACAGATGGTGGTTTCTTACAAAGTCCAGCTCTTTTTTTCGGGGAAATACTACAATTCTATAGCTCATAGTACTGAGCCTTGGAGCGTGATGGTTAGCCAGCTTCACCGGTCTTTCTGCTCTAATTGGAATGCTTTTCAATGACGTTCTCCTGGAAAACGTTGGATTGGTGGATATAGATGAACAATTTACTGGAAAACTCGTTATGGTATTGAAATCTTGTTGGAGCTAGTGCAGCCTCAATGCTGCCTAATCAAAATCTCTGATTGATTTGTTAGGCATTTAAGAAATATGCTTCTTAGGGAGTTTGCTTTGGTGATCATTTTAACAAGGACGGTCTTAGACCTGGACCTACATGACCTCAGGCGGCTGAAGTTCCCAGTTTTAAAAACCTCTGTGGTACCATTTGTGGTAGAAATAACTGTAACTGCGATATTGGCGAAATACATGGGCTTATAGTATCCTGTTGAGGAATGCTATGGGGGCTGTTTCTCCAGCCCTTATTGTACTCTGTTTATTCAGGTTATTACTTTACAAATATTAATTATATAAATTACAACTATAGTTTCCTTTTCTGTGTTTCTCCAGTTTGCGCGTAAAAGGCTATGGAGTGGCCAATGGTATCCCTTCCCTCATAATTGCAGTTGTTGGAATAGACGAAGCCTCCCTCGGTGGCAGTCTTCGGTTTCATAAGGACCATCATGTTTTCGGACACCAGCGTTACCCAACTCATTATGCTAGGGGTCTCCGTCGTGGTGGGTATAGGGTTTGGTGTGATGTGAGACATAATTTGCAACTTTACCCCAGAGAAGCACGACCCATTTATGGTAAGCTTCAAATCTTGAATATCTTCAAACTCGAGGCTTTAACGACTTTAAAGTTGAGGTTTAACGTTTAACGACTTTACAAGTTAAACTTGAGGTTTAATGACTAATGCAACTACTTTCCTATGGTTTATTGCTAGGTTTTCGTCTGAGCACCAGCTCTGTACAATATCGAGCACCGTAAAGCGATAGAGATTTGTTGGTCTGAGTGGTTTCTTCTGAGGACAACGATGTCGTCCGCCTAAGCTGGACCTCTACTCCCAACAGTTCCAGAATAGCCAGGAGGTTCTACACTAGTAGATACCTCAAGAGCGGTGGACTCCACCTTGGGTTTAACAGTGTCGCTATTAATATCGAAATTACTCCAAAGTTTTGTCAAGAACCTGAAAGTGCAGTTGAATACTCAGAAGATTTTATTGCGCGACAAAGAGCGCTCCATGCAAGGATTGATGAGCCATTTAAGCATCCACTAAAAACCTTTTCAAGTACAACTGTCTCGTAAGTACCACTATTAAATATCTGTTGTGTCTTAGATTCTGCATCGTAGAAGAGAAACTAAAGAAATGAACATCCATTACTTTCTATAATAATGTTCTCAATTTCAATATAATAGCCATAATCTATAACCTAAATTGAGTGGCGCACAACTCGCAGTTTGCTAACTTTCATCTTTAAAATACGCCACAAATCTTGTTTAAAACCCGTTGCGAAACTACTATTTTGGGTTACTATATCTTGGGCTGAGTTCTGCCAGTTACACAGAATGGTCCTTATCCCAACTAGGTACATAAATACCTAGTTATTTCTACTACTAAGTTTTGCCTGTTGAGGTAATTTAGGCTGAACCAGACAAAAAAAAATGAACCGAAATGTTATTGAACAAATTGTGCTGCTGCTGCTGACTGTAATTATATGCCCTACTGATACACAATTCATCAAGAAAGTAAGCGCGTTCAAACTACAATTATTGATATTATTACGGGATACGGGTTCCAATAATTTATCGACAATTAACACACTGAGGCCTTTGTTCCTCTGTGCCCTTCTTCAGCATTTTCATAAGTGCTGCCAGTTGTTCATCCATGTTTTTTGTCGTAGATCGGGTATATGGCATGTAGTAAACACCAAAGTTCTTGCATTGCACAGTCACAAATTTGACGAAAATTTTCCCACTTCTGACACCAGTTGTTACGGGATACGGGTTCCAATAATTTATCGTTAATTAACTACATGCTTTTAATTACTTTTAACTATTACAATACGATTAAAACACAATTACTGTCTACTAACAATTCGCACTGTTCGCTTGTCCGCTTATTTACTACACTGCACTATCTATTCGATCCCATCTCACGCAACTGGCTGATTTACCCGGCCTGAACACACTCTCGTACTTTCGAGAAGGGAGGCGATTGTTCCGATTCTCGTTTAGTCTAGATGGGTTGCCGGGGTCGCGGTCGGCGCTCGGCGTTGCCGCTTCTGCCCGAATCTCTGTGGATCAACGCTCAGGCGTAACAATATAATTGGCAACAGTGTGCAAAATTTGAAAGCACCCTCACTTCCGTACTCGTGTTGTTATAGTTTACCTCAAAAACCTTTAACTCCACCCCGTAAATCTCCATTTATAATAAAGGATGACACCGAATTTTTCCCCATGTTTGCTCTCCGTCACTGTCTGTCGACTAACTAAACTAAACCCGAAAACCCTGTAGGGTTTATCCTGGATTAGTCCGGTTAACTTTTGGGCTGTCGGTGATGAATTACTCCGGGGTGTAATTGATGTGCTCCGGCCAGATCTCGAAGTCCGGAGTCGCCTTAACTGATGGCCTGCATGTTCTTGTTAGATTAACTAGGGGATAAAGAGACAGATGTGACTTGGATCTAAGGGGGACTGCTTCCAAATAATTGATGAATATTTGGATACTAAAGTTACCTGATATTCTTCAACGAATCAACGTCTTGATTAACTGCAATGGTGCCTCGTATTTATCCTCGAGCGTCACATTCTCAATTCAACGAAGCTATTTTGTAAATTATGGGTACTTAAGTTTGATTTATGACGATCTTATTATTTTGATTTGAAAACCGCGAAATAAATCACGGTGTATTAATTGGACGCAATCGCTCATGTCAGGAACAATTTAATTGCTCGTAGACGTATATTTTATATCTTTCTTTAATTGTATATAAAATTGTTCTACAAAGTAGCGAGGTCTGCGAGGTTCATGTGTCTTATACCATTGCTTCTTACTGTCGAAACTTAACAACACACCAAATCTGGAAGGTCATGTCTAACATACA
Source organism: Taphrorychus bicolor (assembly GCA_951812265.1). NCBI lineage: Eukaryota > Metazoa > Arthropoda > Insecta > Coleoptera > Curculionidae > Taphrorychus > Taphrorychus bicolor. Next base: position 7,383,762 of record OX638300.1, read on the forward strand.
CACAGACACTTAACACCGATAATGAATGACAACTACTCAACTGGTTTTTCACACCTTTAATGTTGTATAAGTAACATATTTAACTAACAATTTTAGCTCTGCTTACCGCCATTGACAGCACTTCATCTAACAAATATCTTACTAATTAACCATAATTTTTTAATATAGGATACCTGGTAGTACCATAAACAAGCATGTGCCAGGTCTACCTCATGAGTATGAGCTGGCCTGTTCTTATCACATGACAGCTTTTTAGAATTTTGAATGAGTTTTAGGAAATTTATTTGTTAATTATTACAGATATATTTATTTGCACATGTTATAAGTAATATAATGATATATTCGTATACCTACGTGATTTATGCCACGTGATATTGATAGCTTGTGACTTGATGACGAAACTCTATTTTATATTTATGGATGTGTAAAAAAAGGTGAATTTCTTCATAGTTTATTTTTTCATAAAAATTACGTTATAAATTATTGGCATTGGTAACAAATATCCATATATGGAAGTCCAACGTCTGATCTTAAAATTAAATTCTTATCAAGCGCATTAATTCTGCCAGGATTTCAAAAATACCCCAGTTTCACAGTCTGAGAATAAATTACTCTTTTCTAAAAATAACATTGAACACAATCAAACTTGATACCGGAATTATAAATAACCACGTCTCAGTAAACAGACAGATTGTTCAATTTTGTGAAATAGAATTTAGATTTATTACTGGCTAATTTTAGTATTCCGACATCAGTTGACCTTATCAAAAGAAAATAACTTTATCATATTAAATGATGTAATAAATTGTCAGTTGTAAATTTACCATCAGTGACCCAAGAATTAGTTCACTAATTAATATAACAATCAAGCTACTCAATATTTATTCGTTCAGGCAGGTAATGCCGTGGTCTGACATCTGTCCCATGAACACCAATACCACAAGTTTTAACTTTCGAGACGCCTATACATCACCCCTGACAAGGCTTTTTGCACCAGAAGCCATTTGTGCCCTTTTATTCGAAGGGACAGGCTCATTACTCTTCCCATTCACCTCGTCGGGGGCTGTAAATCAACCCGAAGGCCTCAGAAAGGATCTGCAGGTATTCAGTCTTTTGTTCGGCCTCACCGGGTATGATTACATGCTGTAATGCACAAGAGAAAGATTTATTTTCAAACTTAACTTTATTGGTATTATTAGTTTGGTGTTCTTACATTTGGGCTATTTGGGTGGTTCACTTGCGTGATTGACAGTTGGCCAGTATCGTAGCAGTGGTTGAGTAAAACTTATCATTTGGGAAGGTTTGTAAATATCTGATTTAGGTAAAAATTTGATTTAGGTAAAATTGCCACTTTTACCGTATCTTTTTGAAACGTTTTGAATCTTTACGAATTTTAGTGACATACTTAAATATATCTATTTGAAATGTACAATAAATGTATTGCAATTACATTTCCAAGAATACCCTCACCCAGTTTCTTTCGATAAAAGAAGAACGTGTAGGTACACCTGGATGAAATGGTATTCTGACGCCTGTCCAGAAGAGCATCTGGTGTCGACGGAGATACAACGTTTCGAAGTCTGTAAAAGCGCAATATGAGTACTGTATTTAGAAGATAAGGTAACATTTTCTTTTCAGGATTAAGGAAATGATCTCTAAATTTCAGGTTAGTTCAGATCAATTTACTAAACTTGCGCCAAGTATAATACCAGGTGAAGTTGAAAAAAGAAGACAAAGACTTGTAGCCGATATACCAAACAAAGAAGCGTTTTTTGAGCGATTTCAAAATGAGGGAGGTTACTGTTAAAATGAAAAATAGGATGGTGTTTGATAGCAGGTGTGAAACAAATAGCCACCCCACTTTCTCAAAATAGTCAACGTTTCCACCTCTGTAGTGGTCGTCCTCAGGGCTATTTCAGCCAATAATAAACATCATCAAAGCATACAGACGGTCATGGTAGTACATAAAGTCGAAAACATCCAGAAAGGGCACGTCAAAGTGGCAACAGGCTCATGAGCCAAAGAAACGATAGATATTTCAATAATACAACATAATCATTTAGAAATGACTTGCAGGGTCTAAAAAGGCAAACTTTGACAGGGTTTTCAGAAAAAATCAGAATTAGAGATTCAAAATGCGGTTAAAAATAACACAGAGAATTAAAAAACAATTTTAGAGAAATTCAGATTCAAAACAGTTCAAAAATGATAACCATGCCCTTAAAAATACAAATTTGCTGTCAAATTACGTTTATGGCCATAATCAATTAAAAATTACTGATTATGTAGTTACAAGCTATTAAAAATGCAGATTGCAACACACAAAAACAAAAAGTTTTTGGAAAAATTTATGTTTTGTAAGGCAAAAAATCGTTAAAAATGGCTTAAAGTGTCTAAAAGGGCAAATTGGTGCCTTTGGAAAAAGACAAATTCGAATTAGTGCCGAAATCACTTAAAAAAAACTCGAAGCTTTTAAAAACGGAAGTTTTTGGAGAGACTCAGATAAGAATTAGGGCTGTTAAAAATGACAAGCCAGTTAGTTGCAAGTTTGAAGTTTGCAAAAAAAATGTCTGATAAAATTAAAGCCAAAATCGTTTAAAAATTACACACAAAGTTTTCAAAAATACACATTTGGAGAAATTTAAGTTAGAATGAGAGCTAGAATCGGTTAGAAATTACCAACATTGTTTAAAAATGCTCAAGACGAAATCAGGTAAAACTGATCAAAATAATAAAGCTGTTTTGAACCAAAATTAGTTAAACTTTACTGTCAACGCCTCAAAACAAAAATGTGGTGTTTTTTGAGAAAGTCAAGATAGGTTTGGATAATGGCTAATGAAGTGTGTGGAAATACAACTTGCCAGAGTTGAAAGAAAGAAGCCAAAGTTGTTTATAATATACACAAAGCGTCTAAAAAGGAAAACTTGGAGTCTTTAGGAAATTTCAGGCTAAAATTAGGTCTAAAAATGATCAAAGTTTACCCACATTGGATTTGTTGCTTTTGGTAAAAGTAATTGTTGAACCAAAATAAGTGAAGCTTAACTAACATCTCAAAATAAAAAATTGGCGTTTTTCGAGAAAGTAAGGTTAGTATTAGAGCCAAAAATCGGTGAAAAATATCTGAAAGTATACAAATTTGGAAATTTTTAAAAGGTCATCATTAGATCCAAAATCGGTTATAAATTATCTAAAGAATTAAAAAATGCAAATTTGAAGTTTATGGAAAAACTCAAGTTACGATTAGAGCGAAAAATTAGTTTCATTATGTTGACCCGTACGTCTGTTGCCACATTTTTTGTGCTCTTTCTGGATGTTTTCGAGTGTGAAGGTTTGTATCCTTTGATGAAGTTCTTGATTTGCTGAAAAAGCCCCGAAGTAGGCCGGAATATTGTCGATTTTGAGAAAGTACAGTGGCAGTTTTTTCTGCACTTGCTATCACCTTCCTAGTTATTAATAGGACGCATAGCATATTTGGTAAAATAACAAAACCAAACACAACTATGAATAATTTTGGAAATTATTTTTTTGTTAAGACAACTCTAGACTTGTTTTGTCTTGACTCATGTTGTCTTGTCTTGTTTTACAGACTTGGAATACTAGGTGCACCATTAGACAACACAAGATAACTTGACTTAAGACGCCTTGCCTTACCATGTATTGTGTTGAAGTACTGCTTAATCAGGGCGTCATTTCTTTCGTTTCTCTCCTTATAGTTTTATTTTTGGTATCCCAACAGGACAGTCACAAATCAAATCAACTAAGAGAACAACTCTTTCTTGGTTCCACTCTACTAACAAAGCTCTTCAGAGCGAGCCTTGCATGGAACTTTATTCCAAACTACTGGTCCAGGGTGAGGGTCGTCTTCCTACCAAAGATGGGTAGGGGAAAAGATCCTAAATCGCTTAGGCCAATCAGTCTAGCCTCGTGTCTGCTGAAAAACTTGGAAAAGCTGCTAGACCTATACATAAGGGAGGGAGCGCTAACAACGTACCCCCTTAATACGGAACAGTCAATATATAAATATAACAAATCAACAGAACTAGCACTCCAAAACCTGGTGGTGAAAATCCAAGATACCCTGAATTCAAAGGCTGTCGCATTTGGTATTTTCAGACATCGAAGGGGCCGAAATAAAAATTAAACAAATATGGCGCCCTAACAGGTAACATAAAATGACATTTTCTAGATTTTATGACAAAATAAATCTTATAGTGATTAAGATATCTGAAGCATTATAAGGATAATAACGCATGAGGTCGATAGTGTAGAACCCGAGGGCTTTTGGCCCAAGGAGTATACTTCGACCGAAGGGGTTATGTCTTATAATGCTCATGGTCTCTTCAACGTGTAATATCCGACTTCTTGTACTTAAAAAATTAACTTTTTTTTTCAAGCGGACTAAAAGTACGTCATTTGTTTTCTCCATACGCACACCTAAAGTGGGCTTTCAAATCCTGAGACCAAAAAAGTAGCAAAAAAGTCCTAGGCAGTAAAAGTAAAGTCAAAAGTCACCGCTAGTGTCATGGTGGCGCATATATAAACGATTTTCATTCACCTAAAATTATTTTAATAATAGATGACACCAGATAAACCGATCTGAGTGTATTGCCATCTTTACATTCTTGTTGAAAAAACAAAGGACAGAAATACTCTCAGAGCACTCAAGAGCACCATCCGAAACCGTTATTAGTCGAAATCACATAGGTTCTCGAATTCTGAATTCGTCTGTTAAATGTCATGCGCGTCATCATATTTATCTGTCAATGTGACATTTATTAATTTAGTATTGAAAATAATGCTACAAATTCTTAGTTTACCATAATCATTGGTTATTATTTAATACATTAAAACCATTGAACATTGAAAACCACCATTCTAACATATTCTATGTATTTTACAAATAATATACACCCCTAATTGGGTAAGTACCTAGACCCGCTTAAAGAGGATGAGAGAAAATTGCAAAACTGAACCACTTTTAAATAGATTTCTTATTTCTTGCATGCTTGAAAAAAAAATAGTATATGTTACTCGGAGTAAAAGGTCTTTTTGTGCTTCGCCCAGTTGCAGGCCTCAGCTTCGCTTCGGCCGTCAATCTCTGGGCTCAGCACGAAAAGACCCACTTTTACTCCTAGTGACATAATCTACTATTATGTATTATGATTTGATATAAATTATAGGTGCCTATACTTGGCCGGGCATTTACCGTAGCAACCAACACACAACAATGATTGTTTTGATTTATAAATGATTTACTGATCAAACTACTGTCAGTTTAAATTTGTAATGCCCAAGGGCGTTATTTTTTTGTCTATGCGTCTATACCACTTTTATGATATTCTTATTCTATTTTTAGACATTGACTGTTTAAATTAGGTAGGTACGTAGTTTATCAGGTATCATTTATAGTTCAACAGTGGTTCCTGTAAATATTTCGAACTTCTTGAGAGCTACAGTTGGAACGTTTTATCGTTTTTTATTTTATATTTTATAAAGCGGTGTGCCAGAAGCGATTTTTGTGTATATATTTGGTGTTTTTTTCCTTTCGACCCTTATAACTTTTAAACTGTTCATTTGACGTGATTTTCACGCAAGGGGCCTTGGTACAGAAATAAACGGGCTTTTCAAAAATGTGAACGGTTTAGTGGTATGTGCGGGAGGGGGGAGGGGGGGGGGGGCGAACAGTGGCGTTTTTTCGATATGCAAATTTACGACGGTTTTCGGAAAAAAATCCGTTATTAGTTTTGGCCTAGTTTTTATACCGGGCGAGCCACAAAAGTTTTTCTGTGCCGCATTCATTGCCAATTTGGGTGTACTTTTCTCACAGTTCACCCTGTAGATTCCACATTTATGCAGCGACCTGAAATAATTGAGGGAGGTAGCACACAGATGGGCCCTCGACCTGGCCAAAAACTGAGGTCCTAGTTTTGAATTTGAAATTTTGACGATTTTTTAAACTTTAAATTTCCAACTGCCACTTTGAGGTCTATTTGTGCCGAGACTGTGCATCCTATCGAATGGCTTTCTATCCGAGAGGATACCTTGGAATGTTTTCTTCTCGGCACCAAGGAACCACTTTTCGCTGGGACGTCGTGAAATGGTCTTAATTGAATTTCGAAACAAAAGATGCAGATTTTTTAAATTTCGGCAAAATTGCCGTTAGTTCCGGCAATTGACGCATGAGAGGTAAACGTGCGCTGCGATCGCATTTTTTAACTCCGGAAATTTCTGATTTGACAGATCAAACTTTAAACACTGAGGGCGACGTGACATACAGCGGAATTTGGTTAAAAGCGGAACGGATCGTAATTTGACAGTTCAATTTAAACCAATCAGATAAAAGCTAAAACAGGAATTGACATGTGTAATGACGCTATTGACATTTCTGCTCTGTTCCGCTCCGTTCTGTTCCGCACAGGCCGTTACAGGCCGCCGTGCCGCCGTCACATATAGCGGAACGGAACAAAGCAGAAATGTCAATAACGTCATTACACATTTCAGTAACGCCATTACACATGTCAATAACGTCATCACTACACATGTCAATTCCTATCTTAGCTTGAACAGAACATGAAACCCTACAATTGACCTTCTTGTAACCGGCAAAGGCGCCCTTTTAATGGTTTATGACCCTTGAAAGAATTTCAGACCTGTGTGTGACTGGAACAATAGTTTAGTAATTAAAGCGATTTTGCGAATATCGTTAATTGAAATTAAAATCCTATTTTCTCGTCAGATGGAGCTTTTAATTTTTTATCTTTGGAATGTAAATTCAAGCTATTTATGTCTTAATTGATTGGGCCAGGAAATTAACGGTTAATTTAAATAAACCGCTTTAATTGTCAATTAAACTATGTCATGTGAGGTGTCATTTTAAAGAGCCTCATTTATTCTGTCCAGTGATCACAGAATTTCCAGAAAAGCTCATTTTCTAAATTTCTGCCCGGCTGTCCGAATAAGCGCAATATAGTCGCCACGAGCCAGGGTGGTATCGATTTTTTCTGCAGTTCCCTTTCGAGGATGAGAAGTACCGAGAGGGTGGTTCGGAGGATCTTCGGAAAAAGAGAGACGCGCTTTGAACTCGAGAGAGTGATTACCTAACCGGAAAGACGAAAAAGTTCGAATTTTACCGCGAGAAAAAAGTCAGTCCTTAGCTCCGCCGTTCTGATTATCGTCAATTCGTAATTTTTTCCCCTTTTTGAATCCCGTGTTATGTCCGCCGCGCTAATTATTTTTATTTTTAATTAGTGCCAAAACCATTAAACCGCTATTATTGCCAGCCTACGCGAAAAGTTTCGTGGAGTGTTCTTTCGGTTGTGTTATATATATAGTGTCACCCCACCTCTGCCCTTTTCCTGAATAGGCCATTTTCTTGCAGATAGCGGATACTTTGCAGACGCAGGAGACTACCGGAAATTAAGTATTTGTAGATGTTGAAACATTTAGTATATTATAGTAGTGTTTTACTCACCATAATATCGAGGATCCCAGTGACCTGGCTTTTTTTTCTCTTCTACACTGCGTCGTTAGTTTAGTTTCCTTTGTTGTTTTTTTTTTCAATTTTAGTAAAAAATCGTGTACCCGTCAAGCACGTTTCTGGGGACCACCGATCTTATCGCGAAAAGTTCACGTCCACCGCTATTTTATTCCAGATTTCTGAGAAAAAGGAAAATTGTTTTTTTTTCAGAATTAATTACTATTCGATTAGATTTTTTTAAGGCGTTTTGCAGGTTTTCTTTTCAACAATAAAACCTTGATAGGATCCCCAAAATATTAACTCTGTCTCATTTAAATTAGCATTTATTAATTATATCCGTTTGGCAATACCATGGAAGTGTTTTTTCGCTACAAAGATGAAATGCCACGGATTAATTATGGGCCTTTTGCCCCCATAATTAGCGACCTAAGGGATAACAAAACAGATAGATCCTTTCCGAGAGTTGGGTCCTCCTTGCAGCGTGGTAAAAGAGATTTCACACACGAAGATACGTTGGACTTAGAACATCCACGTACTCAAACTTCAGCAGACACGGCGGCGACGGCAACACAGCAGCGTCAACCACAGCCGCCCCCACGCAACGACCGATTAGCGGCGGGGAGGGGGGGGGGATACTGCGCGACATAGCGGCGGGGGGGGGATACTGCGCGACATAGCGGCGGGGGGGGGGGGGATACTGCGCGACATAGCTTCCCACATAACATTAAAAGAATATTCACGTTCCTATCACATTCCCTCAAGCTACCCAAAAATAAAATTCTTTAAGTAATATGAAGGTAACATGATTGTAATGTTCTCTGTAATAATGTCCAAAGAGTACGTTTTTGTCATGACCCCACACATCACGTACTTTTCGGTACGAGAATATCATATGACAAGAAGGTTACTGAAAAGAAGTTCTAATGAATAATATGATAAGAACGTACTTTAAATGAACTTAGTCAATTAGTAAAATATTTATATCCCATTTATTAAATTACCAATAAATAAAAAATATTAGTGATAATAGAAGTGAATATTTTAAAAGTTGCCATTTTCTGGTTTTATTATATAAAATGCCAATGGCATCTAGGTGGAATTTTATAAAAATGTACAAGCCGTTTCCATAGAATGTGAACTGTAAAGCTCAACCGCACGCTCATTTTAAACTTAATTAACAGAAGAAAAGAAAGTTGACAAATATAGACTAGTAGAAAAAATATTGTACGTACCATAAGATCTCCTTTCCAGGTTTCCAGGACATACCAGTTATTTTCTATAAAGAGCTACTTATACAAAAAATGCGTGTGGAATAGGTTCTTTACCGCCCGCTGTTTTATAGTGAAAGTAGAGAACTTTACGGAATATAACTAGAATGTCCCAAGTACTTGTACAGAGGGTCGCCGGACACGTTCTTTTCATATGATATTCAAGTTCCGAATGATATTTCACATGAATATCACATGTTCTTCTCTTGAAAGGATTATTCTTGTCAGGTGCTAGGAATGTCCCAAAGGGACATAAATGGTGCATATTTATTATATCACAAAAGAATGTGTTTATCACGTAATAATCATATGCCACATAATTGGCACGTTCTAATCGACAACCTCAAAAGAAGGTCGCGGGCTCGTGGGACACGTTCTTCTCATGTGATATTCAAGTTCCAACTGATAATTCCATCTCCTCGAAGGCATATTCTTGGCAGATGATAAGAATGTAATATTGCTAAGTGAGTTTAATCTGATTGCTTTAAACTCAACTGTCAAATTACGCTCTGTTCCGCTTTTAACTAAATTCCGTTGTATGTGACGTCGCCCTTAGACTTAAACCAAGGAAAATAGGCGTAGAAGCGTGGAAAAAAATATATGGCAGGTGAAAATATGAACGTTTCCAGGGAGATTATTGGCAAACTGCTCACTCCTAGAAAATGTTTTCATAAAGAGTGGTCGATTTGAAAATTACAAAATCATTACTTAGATTATAAAATGTGGTAATCAAATTATATACTTTTTCTACAAACGTCAAATAATGACGCATTTTACGCTTTCATTTGACAAACGAAAACCTAGCCTTTTTTGAGGATCAGAATGTGAGTGTTCTTTTCCGCGCGTTGCCCAGGACAGCAAGCGAAAAAGATTTTTTTGCTTGCTGTCAATAGCAACTACCACCACTCAACCAATTAATAAAAACTTCATTGTCACTTTGATTTAAATTTTCAGATTGTGTTTTCAGTTATGCTCAGTTGTGATTCACATTATTTGAAATTGATCGTTTGAAGAAAAAACGTTGTATGCATTACGAGCAAAAAGTAACTTTTTTGCTCTCGAGTGATTGCCGCTCTCCGCTTCTCGTCGAGCGGCAAACTTCACTCTTCGAACAAAAAAGTTGTACTTTTCGCTCTTAATAAGATAAGATATTTTATGTAAATAGTTTTATTTTTCTTAATTAAAAAATGTATTTAAAATTCTCTGCCTAGTCATTCTTCCTTCATTCAGACAATTTATTTGATGGATATTATCTACATCGGGATCATCTAGATCCTCATGCATAATATACATATCTTGTCCATCATCTGCTGGATTATCTGGCTCCCCTTCACCTGTGTTGATACAGATATTATGTAAAATACAGCAGGTGTTTATGATATTAGCTGCCATTTCAGGCTTATAATGTAAAGTTCTGTGGCCCAAGCAGCATCGGACTTTTGCCTTTAGTACTCCATTTAGCCTTTCTACAACGTTTCTGGAAGACTTATGTACTAGATTGAAGTTTACTTCAGATTCGTTTAAATTTCTGCCAATTATGGGAGTCATTAGAAACAGCTGCAATGGATACCCCGAATCTCCGATTAGCCAGGAACTTTTGCCACCATTCCAGTACCTGTCTTCCATAAATCTTTTAACTGATGAGGTACTCCATATTGCAGAATTGTGGACTGATCCTAGAAATTGTGCATTAACAGCCAAAATTTTCAGTTTTTGACAGCAATCATCATGTTGAGGCTATAAAAGACCTTTCAATTAAAGAAAATAATTCTGGGAATTTCATGATTGTTGAATGGAGGAGCTTGAAAAGCTACGTGGGTACAACATATAGCTCCCAATATACTGGAAAATCCTCCGTTCTCCACAAATCCTTGCTTAATTCTATTCTGTTCTTCTTCTGTAATGGGGAATTGAATAAAAGGTCCCAATTTTTTTACTATTATAGTAGTGACTTCATGGAGGCATTTTGAGAGAGTTTGTTGAGCCATCAGCACAAACTTGGCCAACACTTTTTTGATAACTTCCTTGTGATAAGATATGAAGAGCAGCCAGCACTTTGTGAATGATTGGTATTGATATTTCTTTTTGGGGTACCTACCAAATAAGGAGCTATTTCATCGATGAGATCCCATGCAATTTCCCTTGATAATCAGTATATTCCTAGAAAGCACTTTTCAGGCATACTAAAGGGATCTTCAAAGTCCTTAATATATCGCCTTTCTATTTGTAATTCGTGCCTGTATATAATGCATCCTGGTGAAACTGAGATAAATATTGTTTTCTATATTTCTTACCTTCCTTCATCATCCTCAATTTCATTTATTAAGAAGAATATGCCCGGATCAATCATTTTAATACAAATAGAGCTTTATATTTACAATTTGTTTCGAATAATGCAATGCCTAACGTCTTTAGGTAGCAATATTGTTACTGATTTCCCTTGTTATCATAACAAGGAAAATCTTAACAAGATATTTAGCAATAATTTGTTAAAGGAAACAATATAATGATGATCGTAGTAGAGATCCTTGTTAACTTAACAACATCGGTAATTTAACAATATTGGTACCTAGGTTAACAATAATCACCATAGTAAGGCTGCCCTGTTGGCGCTTCTTTAAAGCCTTAAATTGCCACCATGTACAATAATTTTAGTTTTTAATTGTGAAATATGCAAACTGCAAAGCAGTCGCATATTGGAATAAATAATAAAATAATAATATTAATTAATAATGTGAATCTATGGCATTGTATAGTAATACTACCGCCCAGCGGACAAATAAGCACAACCATCAATTATTCGTCAAGGTCATTTTTGGAACAAACGACGTTGGAAGAAACGACGGTTGGAAGAAAATACAGTTGGAGCAAAATACGTTTGGTGTTAAATATTTTGGATGTTCTGATCGTTGGAACAAAGTTTTTTGGAGCTAATAACTTTGGAGTTTTCGCTTTTGGAAAAAAAGGCGCTCCCCCTTTACAATCGGACGAATTATTTACGTTCAGTTGCTCGTCTCATGGGTTGTCTCTGGCGCAATATCTCGATTACGTTAACACCTACAACCTCGATCTATAGAACCTTTTTTATCGGCCTCGTGCTCTTCTATACAGCGCCCCACTCAATTTTACCTAGCCATTACGGTTTCGCAGATATTAACGATTTTATGATTTTCAGTTGTTTGCAAATATCTCGAAAACGACGAAAGTTACGCGACATAGTTTACGTCCATAAAATGCGGGACGTCGTGCCCCATCATTTATGTTATAACCAGTGTTGTCTTTTATCAAACTGACCATTTTTTGCCCTCACTCTTACCCTAACAATTTAGTGGCGTCCTTTGGTTCTTACCATACCTTCTCAATATACAGATTGCAAAAAACATTTTTTTTTTCAATTGAAAAAAAGAAATCAGAAAAGTTTCCATAAATAGCGGGCTAAATACTTCATGCGTCGTTCAAGTGCTCGAAAAGTGCATCCTTGACAGAATGAAACACGGCCCGTCTATTTCTGAAAATAAAACGTATAATGTCAATCGAACTAAGCTGGAAATAGCATGTTGGATCGTTAAACGAACGACCGGGTGACAGGCCTGTTTTGACGTGCCGTAGTGGTTTCACGAAGATGGATAGACGCTTTCTAAAAAAACAGCACCAACAATTTTGACGTCTCCTGGTCGAAATTGTTAAACATCTAAATAAAAACTAGTTTTTAAATTAATCAGAGAGACAACCCTGAAACTAGGAGCAGATGTTCGTTACGCACCGGAATGTCCGCTCGCTGTGTATGTCGTCCTTTGGCCGCTCCTTCAAGCGAAACTAATCCGTGAATAAAACGCCATTAGTCTTGGTCTATAGAGTCGATAGTCCAATGATTTATGAGTCGCTTTGTCGAAGGCCCCAAATGGCTTCGAACTTTATTGTAAAGTCGTCGAGAGCACCCATACATATAGAGCTTCAGACGCGGCTTGGCGCGACACCAGCATAAACCCAAATTCGCCCAAAAAAAAAGCTTTAATGATTTATAGGCGAATGTGTTGGAGCGAAATATTATTTCTGCCATGGAGCCCCGCAGGGCTCTCTGAAAAGGTTATTAATTCCGTTTAACTTGACAGTCATCAGTGTCAAATAAATCCATTCTGACACGAGATTTGTGCCGGTGAAAGCCCTTTGTAGGTAAAATAATTTGCTTTAGCCATTACGAAACAGCACGCTTTATTGTAATGTGGCGTCAAGACCGTAGAGAGTAAAAAGTGGCGAATGAACACTATTGCGGCTCGAATCTTTTCTAATCCAGCTTTTGCACTGTTCCCGGGGTTTCGTGAAGTGATTAATCCCGAAGGACCACAACGGTCGTCAGGTTAAATGTCTGGAAAGTGCGCGGGACCGATTACGAGAGTCCCGGGGGGACGATTCGGGGGAGATCGTGTCCTATGGCCCGCAGGCCAGATGGATCGGGTATTTGATGAGCTGCGAATTTTCGGTCCCAGACTTTATTGGAAGGTAGAAGTAAAAGGTTGTTTTTGTGCCATTCTTGCAACTATAAATATATCACCCAAGCGACACATTTATTTCATGTCGATGGATTAAACTGGAAGTTAAAAATAACTAAAAAGTGATTGTTGTAAAACGCCATTAATATTCTTATTTGCGTAGTTATGCATAATAATCCGTATCTGAACCGCAAAACCTTTTTTTTCTGGTACTTTTAACCAATATCTTTGTTCTAACCTAACATCTTAGTGTATGTCTGCCGGCAAATTAGCATTTTGCAATTGTAAAAGAGTGCTTTTTCATGTTTTAGTGTTGAAAAATGCATCAATAAAAGTCGAAATGTTTACAGATTGCGAACTATTGGACTCTTAGTTTATAGGACCCTTAGTATAATGTGATATGGGATTTGATGAGTTCTGTTGCGAGGAGAAAAAAGACAACGGACTTTCTTTATAAATTTATCAGAACTCATTGCAGAAGTAAAATAGCTATTTATGTAACCAGTTACGAAAAGTCCGATTTTGTGTAACGAATGAATGTTTGCGGAACGAGCGCAGCGAGTTCCCGCAATTTGAATGAGATACACAAAAAAGGTTTTTCGTCACGTATTTCATACAAGATTTTTTCTAATTTTGACTACAAATACCTACTTAGAGAGAGAATTATTATTATTAAACTTCAATATTTACTTTTAAACCACTTTGTATCTACTTAATACCGTAAAACTATAGCAACGGTGTACCACAGCCGAAACCTGCAACTGGTGGTGACAAATAACTAGTTACGAAAAGTAGGACGTTACGTCACTGTCATCAGTATTGAAAAGTGCCACTTTATATGTCAAAATTAGAAAAAAAGGTTTTTTTTCATTTAATTGCACAAATTTTTGAGAAAATCTAAAATGGCGTATGTTGTATAGGTATATGCCCAAACAGCACAACCTAATCCTAAGGACGTCCAATGGACTAATATTTTTCTAAATCCGCATGTCAAACCGTTAAGAGCCCAGATTAATCCAAAGGCTGTCCAATGGATTATACATGGGGCACAAATTTCTACATTTGATGGGCATGTCCATTTAGTATACAAAAGACATCCATCCTACTGTTAACATTTTGTCTCTCAGCTGGATCATTTTTGTATAACGTCAAAATATCCATCAGGGAGTCCAACAACCTGTCAAAGTCATCTGTGGAAATTTTTGTTAGGACAAACAACCTTTGTTTATCATTCCTTTTATTGTGAGTTTGTTCGATTTCAGTCCACTTTTTTTTCAACTTTGTGTAACTTTTTAGATCTGTTTTGTGGTCATATTTCAAAACGTACAAAACCTCATAAAAAGAAATGATAAAAAGAATTTCCAGAGATGACTTCGACAGGCCTAATTACATGAACTTTATTAGAATTCGCTTTCCGGAAACAGCAATTCGGATTGGCTTGACTACTATCAGATGATTTTTAACCAATCCGATAGAATCTCACGCCATTAATCGACGCCACAGCTCTTTCAGGAAAGAGGCCAGGCAGATAATTCAGCAAAATACTCTTCTCCTGTCACTCACAGATAACTCCTCCACAAACATTTAAGGACCACCGGTTTTGGGTATTACATCACAGAAAATGTAGATTTTCTGTCGCATTCTCTGGTAGTCATCAGCATGTAATGCTAGAAGTAATTGTATAGGGTAAGTATTCATTTTATCTCCCTTGAGGATGCGCTGAACCTGAACAGTGATTCGATCAACATCAATCAGCTGCAAGAGCTGCATTTAACCAATTAAATGTTTCCATTCTTGATCTTTTTTGTCCTTTGTTGTGTGCCACATTTCCAGTCCTCTTAAAACATTTCATAAGCTTTCAAGCGTCTTTTTCTCAGCTTTTATATTTTGGAATAAGGCTCTTGATACAATTTTTTCGCAAATACTGGCATTTTTGTCACCGTCACCCAACACGAAAATTTGTCAACCATCTCTAACTGTGAAAAGATCATAATTAAATTTAATAAATTAGGGTTGAGAAGCACTAAACCATTAAGTAGCTATGACCGTATTACAATTGACAGCTAAATCAACAACATTTTAAGTTTTGTCTTTGGCTTTCATGGCAAACTAGAAAATAATTGAATTAATTAATTTATTTTTACTTTTTCTAAAGTGCACTTTACATTATTGAATTTTTCCATTGGACTTTAATTTATCCACTGAAAAGCAGAAATATTTGTTTTTACATCATTCGATTTTACATTAGACTGGTTCGGTTCGATCTATCCCTCGATTTTCTCATTCGATTTTAAGGATTAGGACGGGATCTATTTGG
Organism: Taphrorychus bicolor; assembly: GCA_951812265.1. Classification (NCBI taxonomy): domain Eukaryota; kingdom Metazoa; phylum Arthropoda; class Insecta; order Coleoptera; family Curculionidae; genus Taphrorychus; species Taphrorychus bicolor. The sequence continues at coordinate 7,399,314 of OX638300.1, forward strand.
ATTCCATTTTTATTTTTTGATTTTTCTTTGAGGATGCACCTGAAACTGTCAAAGTTGCAATTCTAACTTAGCTTTTTATGAGTTGTTTTTGTATCTGGTTCGATTTGTAAGTATCCAAGGGATTTATTTTTTTTGCCAGCGCCTCAAACAAAATGGAAGTTGAAGATGAAGTCGCAGATAAAAAATGTCCAAAAGTATGGAGCGGAGTAGTATGTATATTATATACTTACTAACTAACTAATATGTTGGTTGTAGAGAACCAAAGAATCAATAAATCACATTTATGAGGAATTTGAGTTATATCTATGTTTGTTCGATACTAAATCAAAATTTTAGTCAAACAAACATGCAAGAGCAGACGCCCTTAACAAAATTTGTAACGCGTTAAAAATTCCTTGGTTAACTGTGGAAGATGTTAAACAAAAAATAAATAATGTGCGAACCCAAGTTTTATATGAGTTGAAAAAAATTAACAGTGGGCGAAGCGGGGATGAAACAGAGGACAAGTATGAGCCAGTTTGATGGTTTGACATGGCTCAATTTTTGCTTCTCCACATAAAAACTCGGAAAGGACATGATTCTCTAGTGGAACCTCAGGTATGTAGATTTATAATAAATAAGTTGATCCACAGCTAAACAAGAGTGATCTGATTATCCAAAATATTAATAGCAAGACGGTCAGGAAAGTGGTCCCTCTGTATTGGCCACAAGGGATGAATCATCAAATGCACATGGGAAGAGTCTGACACTCCTAAAGGAGCAAAAGTTAAAGCAATGTGCAAGAAAAGAGGTGACGTAGATGTTATTTATAATTAGGTACATGTTAAAAACTTTGAAGCACTTAATTGCAAATGCTGATGCCCAAAAGTGCTATAAGAGTTTGCCAATTTCATCATCAAGGAACTATCTGACATAGATTAATTATTACTCGAAGCAAAACAAGAAGTAACAAATATTATATTTAGGACAAAAAGATAATATACCCAAATGATGATGATGCTGATGATTAATATCACTTGTGAAATCATAAAAACACAGAGCATATATTAACTCTGTTAAACATAATAAAGAGATTTAAAAACTAAATTTAATTATAGTTTTTTGTTGCCATGAAACTGCACCTGATCCATTAAAATAGTAAATTTTTCTCTTATGGCTATTGTCTCATTAGAAGACCTGTTGACCACATTACGTTGTAAATTAGTTACAAAAATATTCTCTCCGCAATCTCCCTCAACTATTGATACATCATCACCAATGTTCTCAACATCAATTCCAGTTAAATATTTTTTTCCGTCCCTAATTTTAATAAAGTTGCGCAAACAACAACATGACACTGTGATTTTTTCAACTGTTTCAATAGGCAGAATTATTTCCGACTGTATACTTGAAATTTATTACTTAAAATTCCAAATGAATTTTCCAAAACTCGACGAGCCCTACTAAGTCTATAGTTAAAAATTTTCTTCTGGTTTGAAGTGCGTTGTCGCCAAGATTTTATTAAAAGTGGTGTTGCTTTGAATGCTTCATCAGCAACTATAACATAAGGCACTTTAAGTCCTGTTCCTGGCAAAAACTCATCTTCAGGCAAATTAAGTGTATTGTTTTGAACAGCTGTACTCCGTCCACAGTTGCTGAATACACCACCATCACTTATTCTTCCATTACATCCCACATTACATAAATAAAATTGTATTCTGCATCCAGCAAAGCTAACAGTACAATGCTGTTAAAACCCTTATATATACAATAAAAGGATCCATGAGATTTCTTTGCTCAAAAATGAATATGTGTACCATCAAGGACCCTCAGACACAGAGGAAAATTCCACAATTTAAAAAATGTTGCTGCAATTTGTTTCCATTGTTCTACTGAGGGCGGTGTCTAAAAAAATATTTACCTTATTTCTCTATAAGTATTTTATTTAAAGTCACATATATTGCTGTAATAGTTTCTGGTATTATAGATCATAGAGATGGTACAGATATTCTGAAACTATAACTTAAGCTTTTAAATTTTTCTCCAGTAGCAAGATATCGTAAAGTCACAAGTAGTCTAAAAATTACAAAATATTGATAAAATGTATGTAATATTGTTATATGAGTAATATTTATTTCCTAGTATCAGTGGCAATAGACTCTCAAAATACTGTATTTTTCCGTTGAATGTGTAGTGTAACTCAAGCGAGTACAGCTTCAAATGTTGAAGAACTCAATGGAGTAAAATTTTTAAATCCAACAGGATCCTCAATTTTCAATTCACCGAAAACAAAATGTGATGCTCCGCAAACTTTGTTTCTCCGCAACAGGCACTTTCTAGCCCATAAGTTCCTGTTTCTACTAGGGAGATAGAGATACTTCTACCGTGCGTCAAAATAGAATCCAACGAAAATATCGAAATGAAAAATCGATCCTAAATATCTAATAATGTAAGATACTCTTAAGTATCTTGAAACAATACTCAGAGATAAGATGTTTCATTTAATCGGATCGTTTAAACATGCTATGTATGACGTAATGTCTTCTGCGCCCATTTGAACTCTTTATTACAACTTTGGCTCACCCTAGGCCAATTTTGGTTACTTTTATAAGTAATTTACTTTACTAATATAAGTAATGTAGAATTATCGCCGATAGCAAAGATTTATGTTTTGCCGCTAGTTCGAATATTTTGTTAAATAAGTTGGCAACGTCGCCATTTATTGCAAAACTAAAAATTTAACCACATGCACAGTTTTATGAGGAAACAAATATGCCAAATCTAATAGGCAAAAATATGCAGTGTGTTCTACTTCAAAAAACAAAAAAATTCTCCAGCATTTAAGGGGGGAAAGTAATTCGTGCAGTTATATGAAATAAGTGTTTCCGAAAAACATTATGGGACTTCGTCACATTATTGCGCCACCCTGTATATAAAACGAATTATTGGATTAGCAATATTCTTAGTTTATTTTCTACCACTCTGCGACAGTTTAGTGTAGTACTCATAACTAGGGATGTGATTTCACCGGGTGCATTTGTTTACACCGACATTTGGAGAATATGCACCCTTATTGCACCCGGTGCATCCAGTTCGCAGCGTTGCCTTTTCAACTTAAGTTACCACGTTGCCATATTCTTATATGACATATGTCATATTATGTATTTTTTCATTTTCTACATTAACTACAATCTACAAGTCACGTGCATGCGTATTTTTAATTTTTATTATATTGTTGCGAACTCGGGTTCAATAATTCCAGTGTAACGATTTCACACGAAAACACTATTTATTTGCTCCATAAATACACACAGGTACAATTCGACTACTAAATAGCTCACTACTAAACACTTTATAGCCTTCCATTATCGCTTCGTACTTTATCTTACTTATAGTTCGCTTAAAATAAGACTACTCCTAACCGCTCGCTCTTTGCGCCTTTTATATACAATCCTAAAATTACAGAAAAATCTAGAAAGTTCTTGATAAGAATTCTTGAATAATCTCAAGTCATATCTTGCTTTGGCTCGATCACTGGATATCCGCAGTTTATTCCTGACTTGTTCATGAACATTGTCCAGCCTCTCCTTGAGCTCCTCCACAAAGTTCTCAGAGTTGCATTTTGCACTTTTGCCGGAGTATAACCAGTGGCTTCATGCGTAGAGCCTCGGTATGCCATCAAAATGAGAGGTAGATGTTGGTCCCAATCACGCTGATGATCTGCCACCATTTTAGACAGGTAATGTTCCATGGTCCGATTAAATCTCTCTACCATCCCATCCGACTGTGGATGCAAAGAAGTTGTCCTGGTCTTGCGAATTCCTAGAAGTTCCATGACCTTCTGGAAAACAGCCGATTCAAAATTTCGGCCCTGATCAGAATGAAGTTCGAGAGGGACTCCAAATCTGCAGAACATTTCATTTACTAGCACCGTTGGCACAGTCTTTACTTCTTGATTAGGCAGGGCGTATGCTTCAGGCCATTTAGTGTAGTAATCCATGGCGACCAAGATGTATTTATTGCCCGACTTAGTCTGAGGAAACGGTCCCGCGACATCAATTGCTACCCTCTCGAATGGAGCACCTACAGTGTACTGCACCATTCGGCCGCGTGATCTTGTTCGAGGTCCTTTTGTGGCACAACAAACTTGGCACTTGCGGCACCAAGATTCGACGTCTTCATGATAATTCCCAGTAGAACCGCTCTTTAATTTTGGCCAAGGTTTAATTGACCCCAAAATGACCTCCACTGGTTCCGTCGTGCATTTCCTGTAGTACGTCCGATTTTCTGCTACCAGGAACAACCAACTGACTGACTACGGTCTTGCCATCCGGACTCTCCCACGCTCTCTTCAGTAGTCCATTTTCTATTTTAAGAGAGTGCGACTGGGCCCATAGCGCCTTCAGGTTTGGACTTTTACCAGCAATTTCTTGCCATTCTGGTCTCTTGTCGTCAGCCTTTGCAGAGAGGATGGGTCCAATATCTGGATCATTAATTTGTTCTTCTCGAAGGGTCTGTGTGGTTCAGCCATTGTTTATTTCCACCGACGTTCTCCGTACAGAAGGAAGTCCTTTACACTGCTCAGTTACATGGCCGTCTAGACAATGCATCGGCATTTCCGTGAGACCTTCTTGGTCGATGTTCAATTTGGAAATCGTACTGCTGCAGGCGCTCCATCCATCTGGCTATTTGACCTTCAGAGTTTTTCATCTGTAATAACCACTTCAAGGTTCCATGGTCAGTTCTAATCAGGAACCTTTTTCCATATAAGTAGCGATGGTAATGTTCGACTGCTTTAACGATGGCCAACAGCTCTTTTCTAGTGACACAATAGTTTCTTTCTGGCTTACTTAAAGTCTTACTGTAGTACTCAATGACCTTCTCTTGCCCGTTTTGTCTTTGAGAGAGTACTGCACCTAGACCACAGTTACTTGCATCCGTGTCCAGAATAAACAGTCCGTCTTTTATAGGGTAAGCCAAGATTGGACTAGAACAGAGGGCAGCTTTAAGCCTTGCAAACGCCTGACTGCAATGATGGTTCCACAGGAACGGTGTTTTCTTTTCTGTTAATTTGTGCAGCGGTTTTGCGATGTCGGCGAATCCCTCTACAAGTCTCCTGTAGTAAGTACATAGTCCCAAAAAGCTCCTTACTTCGTGTTTGTCTCGGGGAACTGGCCAATCTTTAATGGCAGATATTTTACTTTGGCTAGTTTTAATGCCTTGTTCTGAGATAGTATGCCCCAAGTACTCGACTTGCTTTTGGAATAGGCTGCATTTCTTGTAGTTTAACTTCAGGTGAGCATTCCGTAACTTGCTGAAGATTTCTCTTAAATTCTTCAAATGCTCGTCAAAATTACGTCCCATGACAATTATGTCATCCAAGTATACCAGGCAAGTTTTCCAAGTCAGCCCCCTCAAAACAAGTTCCATTTGTCGCTCGAAAGTTGATGGAGCATTGCACAATCCAAAAGGCATAACAGTGAACTGGTATAGCCCAGAACCAGTAGAAAATGCAGTCTTCTCTTTGTCTTCGGGAGCAATCTTTACTTGCCAATGCCCACTTTTTAAATCTAGAGTGGAAAACCACTTTGATCTCGATAAAGTTGCTAAGGTGTCGTCTATACGTGGCAATGGGTAGCTGTCCTTCTTGGTCACGTCATTAGGTTTCCTGTAGTCAACACAGAACCGTGTTGAACCATCTTTCTTCATAACAAGAACCACGACCATGGACTAGATGATTCTTCTATGACGCCCTCCTTTAACATTTCATTCAGCAAACTGTTAACTTCTTGTTGTTTAGCCAGAGGGACCCTTCGTGGGTATTGCCGTATTGGCTGGGCATCTCCTGTGTTGATCTTATGGACAACTAAATCAGTTTGACTGTCGTTGCTCTTGAAGTTGAACATATCAGATTCATCCATAACATATTTTATGGCAGATTGAAGTTGTTCCCTTGACGGATGACTCCAATGTCGTTTGAAAGCATCAATAACCTCTGGGGAAGCTTGGTTAGAAGATTTAACTTTGGATGTCTCTGCTTCGACACAATTGCATACCCATTGCACAGGCTCATAATTGGCAAGAATTGTTCCTTCTTTGAGCTTGATGGTCTTTTCTCCAATATTTGCAACTCGTACTGGCATAGTCTTCTTCGTGTCGGTCAAAGTTCGTGCTACCATGATTTCAGTCGTCAAATCCAGGTTAGGTTCTACAGTGAGGTTTTTTATCTCTGAACATACAATCAATTTTTCCTATGTTCAATTTTAAAAAAATCATCTCAAAGCATTGGTGTCAGACGTTGATGTTTAGGTAAAGATAAAAAAGTCCAAAAAGCCTCCAAATATATTTCATCATTGATATATCAACATTGATAAAAAGGTATACAGTCCTAGAAAAATAATTGGTTGATATGGTTGTCGGATTGGGACAAGGCAGCAAATTACAAAACTATCTCTCTGAAAAGCAGAGAGGCACAGGCACAGAGATAGTTGTGTAATTTGCTGCTTTGTCCTAATCCGCCAATAATATCCACCAATTAAATAACATTTTTATAACAAGAAAACATTTATTAAAAATACTAGAAAATTAAAAGTTTATAACAAATTCTCAAAATGTCCCCCTTCGCGTTCTAAACAATAAGCAAGTCAATCTTGAAAGGCACGAACTGTGTTTCTTAAGCAATTTTGATTAAATTCGTTGCAGGCTGTTCGGATACGTTGTTTTAAAACGTCCACATTCTCAATTTCAATATTGTTATAAATTTTCGACTTTAGATCGATTAGATAGCCCCATAAAAAGAAGTCGTTTGGGGAGAGGTCAGGGGACCTTGGTGGCCATGAAATAGGCCCAAACCTTCCTATCCACCTGTCAGGAAATTCTTGATTGAGGAAATTTCTAACTTCGTTCGTGGAATGAGCAGGAGCGCCATCCATTTGAAAACACGTGTTTTCAATATTCAAATTTTCAATTTCTGACATAATTTGGTCACGGAGCAGGTTTAAAAATTTAAGCGAATTTAAAGTCCCTTCGATAAAGAATGGTCCTATAAGTGTATCTTCAATTATGCCTATCCACGCGCTGACTCTTGCATTATATTGGGAATGAGTTAAATTTTGTAAATGCTGATTTGATTGAGACCAGTATCTAAAAACAGTAGGTAATTAGGATATTAAAAAACAGAATTCAGGCGGTTGCTATAAAAGTTCTTTACCTATAATTTTGGGAATTTACACAACCATTTAATGAAAAAGATGCTTCATCTGTAAATACAATTTTTCGCAAAATGTTGCCATTCCTATGGAGTAAATTTAGGAATCTTTCACAGAAATCTGTTCGTCTCTCTTTGACGTCGTCATAGAGCACTTGATGATTAGAGTATTTGTAGAATTTGAACTTGAATTCTTTTAGGGTCCTTCACACAGAAAATTTTGGAATTGGAAATAATCAGCCACTTGTTTTAAGGTGGATCCAGGATTTTCTTCCTTAAAACATAAAATTTCCAGTTTTAATTCCTCTGTGAGAACATGTGGTTGTTTGCTCCTCTTCCTATGAGAGTTAACTACACATCCTTCTGAATTAAAACTCTTGACGATATTATGTATCGTTCCAATAGAAGGAATGGGACTGTCTGGATGACTAGTTGCAAATAAATTACGCACTCTCCTAAGGCTATTTTCTTTTTTGTAAAGATTAAACAATTCTATTTTTTCCTGTTTAGAATACATTATCTAGCTGATTGTAAAGAAAATGTCATCTCGATTTTTGCCTTCATTTTGATATCATTAGAAAGCTTATGTTAAGATTAGCAGATTTAAGTAAAAAAATTGTTGGGTGGTCTAGTTTTGTAAGAAAAAAATAGAAAAATGAAGGTATGAAAATACATTACTCATACTTGGAAGTTGCCTCAATCTTCTTTTGTAGCCACAATACACATTTCACACACAAAATTCATGGTTTTTCGATTTTTATGATATAACTTAGGTAAGTTTCGAACGTCTCATAAATACCAATTTTTATTTAACTTACAAATTTTGCATTGTACTGAAGTTGGCAGGTAGCTTATAAAACGTAAAGTTTGTTGACGTTTTTAAAGGCAGTGTTGCAAAGTCTTTTTCTTGAAAATATTCGATTATTACAACTTAAAATTTAATTTATTTTTTTTTGATCAGGTTAACTTCGGTTGGTTCAGGTTAGGTCTGATCAGTTCAGGTTAGTCCAATTCTAATATTCATTTACACTTTTTACGTAGGCTAGCCTAGTTAGTTCCGTTCTAGTTTTCCTGGTTAGGTTAGTTCAGTTACATTTTACGTTTAGGTTAGGTTAGATCAGGTTAGTTCAGTTCTATCCTTTATGTTAGGGGTAGAGAATAATGTAAAATGCGATCCCGTGAGGGCCCGCTTTCTGGCAAAACTTTCTGTTACTTCAGGTAAGGTCTGGTTAGTTCAGTTCTAGTTTCCCTGGTTGGGTTAGTTCAGTTACACTTTTTACGTTTAAGTTAGGTTAGCTCAGACTAGTTCAGTTCTAGTTCTTCTTGTTAGGTTAGTTCAGTTACGCCATTTACGTTTAGGTTAGGCTAGCTCAGGTTAGTTCAGTTCTACTCTTTAGCGCTTTTTTAAATTTTTAAACAGGTTAACTTCCTGTTACTTCAGATAAGGTCTGGTTAGTTCAGGTTAGTTCAGTTCTAGTTTCCCTGGTTCGGTTAGTTCAGTTACACTTTTGACGTTTAGATTAGACTAGCTTAGGTTAGTTCAGTTCTACTCTTTATACCCGAATGTGTCTACCTCCGAAAATATTGCATCCACGAAACTTCCGTTCGTGGGAGGTAGTGGAATGTGAAAGAGGACATCAAGGAGAGGAGAAAACAGTTAGATTCAACTCAATCGGTCGAGGAGTTCTCAAGTTACAGGCGGTCGAATTTGAGAATAAAGTCGTGATTCCCCCCTTTAGACATTTTCAAAAAATATTTGGGAAACTTTTTTTACTGCTTTTGATCGGTATGGCACGCTTGCAATCCTCTAAATACGTAACAAACTCAATTGGAAGGAAATTAACATCTTAAGTGTTTTTTTTTAAATGGTCCAAAAACGCGATTCTAAAAGTGCCTTAAAGTCGACCAACGAAGGGGTCTATCTCGAAAAATATTTTGCCTACGGAACTTCTAGGTAGAAGGTGAAAGAAGACATCAAGAAGAGAAAAAAACAGTAGGATTCACTTCAATCGGTGGAAGCGTTCTCAAGTTACAGGCGGTCAAATTTGAGAATTGAGAAAAAAGTCGTAATAGCCGTTCCTATAGACATTTTGAAAAAAAAATTCTGAAATATTTTTAGCTTTTTTTGATCGGACTAGCACGTTTGCAATCCCCTAAGAATGTAACAAACTCAATTCGAATGAAACTCGAACTCTAAAAAGGTTTTTTTTTAAAAACGGTCAAAGAAACGCAATTAAAGTGCCTGAAAATCGACCCCCGAAGGGGTCTATCTTCTAAAATATATTTTTAGAACAGGTTAACGTTCTGTTACTTCAGGTGAGGTCTCGTTAGTTCAGGTTAGTCCAGTTCTAGTTTTCCTTGTTAGTTTAGTTCAGTTACATTTTTTACGTTTAGGTTAGGTTAGCTCAGATTAGTTCAGTTCTAGTTTTCCTGGTTAGGTTAGTTCAGTAACACTATTTACGTTTAGGTTAGGCTAGCTCAGGTTAGTTCAGTTCTACTCTTTATGTTAGGGGTAGAGAATAATATAAAAAGCGGGCCCGAAAGGGCCCGCTTTCTTTTATTTTTAGAACAGGTTAACTTTCTGTTACTTCAGGTAAGGTCTGGTTAGTTCAATCCTAGTTTCCCTGGTTGGGTTAGTTCAGTTACACTTTTGACGTTGACGTTAGACTAGCTTAGGTTAGTTCAGTTCAACTCTTTATGTTAGGGGCAGAGAATAATATGAAAACTGGACCCATTTTAATTTTTAAAACCGGTTAATTTTCGGTTAGTTCAGGTTAGCTCAGGTTAGTCCAGTTCTAGTTTTCCTGATTAGATTGGTTCAGCTACACTTTTACGTTTAGGTTAGGTAAGCTAAGGTTAGTTCACTTCTACTCATTATGTCAAAATTAGAGAATTATAAGAACTCGCTAGTCGTTGCCGCATATTCGTTGGGCATATTCGCAAACGTTATGTGTTAAATTAATACCTCTTAAATTTTCCTAATATCAGTTATGCAATTTTCTTTCTAGATGCGACCACATAATTTTATTGCACTAAATGATTACCTCCGACGTTTGACATCACTGTAAATATATTTCTAACCCTACTGTCAGATTCGAGAGCTTTCGCATCAATTTTGTCAAACATTTTCAATTTTTATTTTCTTGTTTCTCAGTGAAAAGTGGCTAATCCAAGAATTTTTTTCTTTCAATCTGTTTTATAGACCGTAAGCTACAATTAAAAAAAAGAAGAACCTTGAAAATCGAGATGACATAAACTTTACAAGCACCCATTATCTAAAGTCTATAAAAAATATTCAGCAAAAAGCTTACTAAAAGCAGCGTTATAAAAAGAAAGTTTGAAGTTTTCGAGCTGTTAAAGTTACCTGTACAGATATCTGAACCTAGAAATTAAGATCTGACAGCAATGCATTGAGATGGTTTTTTTTTAAATTGAACATAGGGGAAATAGCGTTATATGTTCAAAGTTAAAAAAATCTCACTGTATAAGTCCTATGGACCACCCAGGATCATTTTCAGAAGTCTTTGTGATAATTTGTTCTAAATTTGGAGGAATTTTCACTTCTTCCACCACCAGTAGACGGACACTAGTTTCCACATTTCCATTCGTTAATGCAAACTCCTCATCTCCAAATGTGAGAATATTCCGTTTGTGATCATAGGAGAATCCATGTTTCCTGATGAGATCCATTCCCAAAATAAACTCGTCTTTGATCCTGGCAACCAACACTTTATGCCGAACTTCGAGTCTTTCTCCAATAATGATGCTGACATCGGCTTCTCCGTCTATAGGGCAAGACTCTCCAGTGACTGATTTTAACATAATAGGATTGGGCAATGGTTGTATGGTATATCCGACAAGTTTATCTGGCCTTACAATGGTCACATCTGCTCCTGTATCGATGGTAATCTGGATTTTCTATGCCTTAATGCGTCCGGCCACTGTAAGACTTTTGCCACCCAAATTATTGACTTTAAAGATCCTGGGGGTCTTAACGGGCCCGATCAATTGCCCCCTTGCATTGACCGGAATTAGTTTTCCTGGGACCTAGGGCGGTCTTGGTCGCCGCTCGGTCTTCTAAACGACGGCGACGGACTTCTTGCCCTATTACGGCAGTTACTCTTGATGTGACCCAGTCTGCCGCAGTCAAAAAAAAATTTTTTGCCCCGATTGTCTGTTGATCGAGGCGTCCTTCCCAACAAGGCTTGTATATTGACTGCCATATCCTTAATCGTTTTATGTAAACTGGCCATGGATTCAGTCCTTGACGTATCCTCCTCGTCATCGCAAGTCGCAATTCTTACACGTGGAGAAGAACTAGATGACACTCGTGACGCTTCAAATTCCAGGGCCCGAACTAGTGCCTCGCTGATATTCCTGGGTCTGACTAGACGTAAGTGGTACCTCATGTCACTATCGCGAACTCCCTCAATGAACCTTGCGGCGGCCAATTGCGTATGAAAAGATTCAGGGGACGATGGATATGCCAGGTGAATGAGTCTGTCTATGTCCGCCTCAAATTCTTGTAAGAATTCACCTGACTTTTGCTGTCTCATCCTCAGCTTGGCCTGGAACACGGTTTCTTTGTGCTCATTTCCAAATCGTAGTAGAGTGTGTACTAAAGCCGCATAATTACTTTGATAAGCTGCCGACAGAACTTGTAGTAACTCAGCCGCTTTTCCACGAAGTGCTACCACTAATGATGTAGCTTTCTGGGGCTCGGACCAACCATTAGCTTTTGCAGCTGCCTCAAACTGAGTTTTATAAATTTCCCATGCAGTAGTACCGTCATAATCGAGAGGCTTAATTTTAGCGTTGGCTGTGCTAAAAGTCTCTGTAGACACGTTGTCGTCCTCAAGTTGTTCCCGGAATTTCTTTTCTAGCTCGATAACCCTCTGGTTGACAGCTTCGAGTCCCTTGTTAACGCCGTTAATGGATTCGTTAACGGATTGCATTATTCTTTCTTCCAATTGTTGCTCCCTAGCTGCGAGATGGTTCATTAATTCTTCTTTGTATTGTTGATGACGTTGCTCCTGCACTTGATCACGTTTTTCCTGCTCTTCCTTCTGTTCTAGATAACGTCGCTCCTATACTCGATCACGTCTTTCTTGTTCCTCTTTTTGTTCCTTATAATGTTTTTCCTGCTCTTCTTTTTGTTCTACATAACGTCTTTCTTGCTCTTCTTTCTGTGCGTTATAACGTCTCTCCTGTACTTGATCACGTTTTTCCTGTTCTTCCCTCTGTTGTTGCATGAGGGACAGCAGGGCGGCAAGTTGATCTTCCATCGCTTGATGCTGGCTTCTGGTCACTGGCATAAACACGTAATGTCCGGCAATGAAGCACTCACTTACAGTTCAGTAATATTAGTCCTCAAATTCCCACTGGAATCCCACTTCTGTTTTCCAATTGTTGCGAACTCGGGGTTCAATAACTCCAGTGTAACGATTTAACACGAAAACACTATTTATTTACTCCACAAATAAACACGACTACAATTCGACTACTAAATAGCTCACTACTAAACACTTTATATCCTTCTATTATCGCTTCGTACTTTATCCTACTTATAGCTCGCTTAAAATAAGACTACTCCTAACCGCTCGCTCTTTGCGCCTTTTATATACAATCCTAAAATTACAGAAAAACCTAGAAAGTTCTTGATAAGAATTCTTGAATAATCTCACATAAAAAAAGGTTGTAAACAACTGCCTTCTAGATTAAACCGAGCAATAAATCACTCGTGTCAGCCATGACGCAGCGCGGATAGGTCGCGAAGCTCCACCAACCAACGCGTTGCCCCGCCTCCGATGCGGCGTCGCTGCGAATCGTAACAATATGTTTTACCGCTCAGGAACTGAAATAAACTTTTATAAAACTTATAACCACCTGATTTTATAAAAAAAAACTCTGATGCAGATTACTGTAAAATACAGAAATCGATTTTTAGCCGTCGGTACTATGAAAACGATGTTTTCGACCCTTTAAAACGACTGATACCATCATTTCGCAAGCTCTAATTGTGTCCATCCACAGACTAGTTTCGCCGTTTGAGGCTCATCAGTGAGGCTTTGACACAATTAGACCTCCCGAAATATCGAAATGGTCAAGAAACGCTTCATGGCAGTACCGAGAGAAGGTTCCCGGTGGCGCCATCCGTGTCCAGTTTGTTGAACTAACGAGATTACACCTGTCCAGTTTCAACGTCAATGCCCGGTCTAAGGAAAAAATTATGCAGATTACTGTAAAATACAGAAATCGATTTTTAGCCGTCGGTACTATGAAAACGCTGTTTTCGACCCGAAAAAAAAACGAAGAAAAAACTCTCTTTTTGAAAGAATATCTGAGAAAAAAAAGGATATAATATTGCTTTAATTGCTGAGTTTTTCTTTCTATCTTGAGTATGTTATTAGAGCTAAGAGTTAAACAAAATTTAACGAACATATTCATAACAAAAATAACTTAAACTGTTTGGACTTTGGATCAAATACCTTTACTTGGACGAGAACGGAGAAATATAGTAGTACTTTACAGTTTACACCGAGTAGGAACAACAAATAACGGTTCTGCTTTTGCAGGATGCAGGATTCCATAATAGGAAATAATTTATTAACACACATTTACGTAATTCGTATATTATTTAGTAATTGTTTATAAAAAATAGTTATTTATGTATTAAGAGCGAAAAGTACAACTTTTTTTGCTCGGAGAGTGAAGTTTGCCAGGCGAGAGCAAAAAAGTTACTTTTTGCTCGTAATGCATACAACGTTTATTCTGCAAACGATTCCAAATAATAATAATCAATTTCAAATAATGTGAATCACAACTGAGCATAACTGAAGACACAATCTGAAAATTTAAATCAAAGTGACAAGAGTAGCTATTGACAGCAAGCGAAAAAATCTTTATCGCTTGCTGTCCTGAGCAGCGCGCGGAAAAGTAAACTCACATTCTGATTCTCAAAAATGGTTAGGTTTTCGTTTGTCTAATGAAAGCGTAAAATGCGTCATTATTTGACGTTTGTATAAAAAATATATTTTGTTTTATGAAATATGAAGTTGACAGATGACATTTGTTGACTGATGACATTTGACAGATCGAATTTCATTTGACGATTCTGACATATTCGGAATGCACCGGGTGCAAACACAATACGCACTGTTCATAAACACCGCACCCGGTACAATCATATGCACCGGGTACAATGAAGATCACAACCCTACTCATAACCCAACCCGTCTACTTCCAAATCGAGTACGTATGTATTTGTCTCTAGCATGCATCCTCGTTGGTCTTCACATTACCATGTAAATCACTTCGATATATTGTCTAAACTGAAACGTTTTAGCTGCGAGTCGTTAAGTGGCAATAATATCACTATTTTAACACTCTTTCCCACATACGGTCCGCTAATTACCATATAATTACTGGTAAATTACCGCTGGTAACACGATTATTGCACACCTTATTTCCATGCTTAAACGCTTTGGCTCGGAATACGGGTTTCGGTTGTGCCACCGAGTCGAATAATAATCGTTTGTTTATTTTTACTGCCACTCAAGCTGCGGCTGCAAAACTCAACATGAGGAATGAATCAGTTAGACTAAAGACCGTCCACTCGATTAAAACCCATCGATCATGTGGTTATTAATTTGCGTTGACAGCCCCAATGGCAAACCCACTCCCTCCAGACATCGATCTTCATTAGGAGTTAGCCCTGATAGGGCGGCAAGCAAGACCGTTCTATGTTAATCCGTCCGTGTGTCAAGTCCGTCCTCTTCTCCCTTCCGCTAACCTATACAAGTATAAAAATTATAAGGGCCCAATTCCCCCGTTGGGGCGCCCTTTCCAAAAGCCACTCAAAAAAGGGTCTAACACGTCCATCAAGCCAGACAAGACCTGTCATCGACTATCAAAACAAAACACGTCGCCGCAACACCTTCCAGGATCAAGGCGGCCGCGAAGAGTGTCAAACTAACAAGTTGGAGGGGGAAACCGACGTGATGACGTCACCGGCATAGTGTCGCATGTTGTGAAGCGCGGCCGTCTGCAGCGAGCGAGCGAAGAGCGCACGGCAGTCAGTTGTTTCTTGATGTTGTTGTGTCGGTCGTGTCATGGCTGGCCGAGATTAATCGGGAAGATTCGTGTAAACAATTGCGGTTTTTGTGCGAATTAGTGGTGGTCGAATCGATGTTTGATCTATGGTTTTGCCGTGGTTGTGGTGGTGTCCGTTGCGTCGTATTCTGGGATAACTGTCCGGATGGGATAATTTACTGAGGATTGGTTTTTGTACGAATCCCGTGTGGAAGATGTTGACTTCGAGTAATCAGTATTTGAGGCCGGAGTATTTGACGCCCTTACCGACTACAGTAGGTATTTTTTAAGAATGATATGAGAGAATGTTTTGTAAGCTAGGGCAGTGTGATGTGATTTATGTATGTACTTAACAATATTGCAGGTTTTTTTTTTTAATATTATGAATCATGGAGCAGGATTTATTTATTGCATCCTTTGCAAAATGTGATTTAACGTTTGCTTTGGTTTGAGTAGTGATGTAATAATAGATAACTGCCCTGAAATGCCTTACTTACATTTAGTTAGGTACTTTACACATTTTATTTCTGAAAAATGATTGGAAACTTAAATCATGTATGCTTAGTATGTTTGCGACTTTTACGTAATATATACTTCATAGCTGTTTTTAGTGGTTTTTTAGTAGTAACTGAACAGTTGTTTCTTTAAATAGTCCGAATTTTATTCTTGTAACTTTGTTAAATTATCGACAACTTACATTCATTAAACTGTAAACGTAAAAATGTCTGTAAGTATTAGTAATCGTCTGTAATTATTTCGCCAGAATTGATTTTCTTACTAGTGAAAGTAAAAATTAAGTAGTCGATAATTAAATACGGAATAACTATTATTTTCCTGTTATTAGTTACTAGAAGAAAGTAGGTCCAACTCAAGATCCAACAACAATTTATGAAAACTGTACCCATTAGGGTCAAATGGGGTAAAAGTAAACGATACTGACAAATTAAAATTTATCCTAATTTTAAGTTCAGATAAAAAAATGTTCTGGTATGTTCTTTGATTTTTTAATTTTTGTACCATGCCATACCAACTGGCATACCTACTTTACATTGTACTGACTAAAAATTAAACAACAAAAATATTAAATTGGTAAAAAAAAATTAAATAAAGTTGTTTATGTTTACAATTACCCCATCAACTTCGGGGAAATTGTATAATGGAATTGTAATGAGGTATTTGTAAACATTTCATCATTTGCTTTAATTTCACAAAGGTATACTACTTAAGTCCATGTTTACATTTACCCCAACAAAATTAAAAAAAAACACTTTTTTTTTATTTTTTTAGCTTAAAAATCTGCAAAAATATTCAATGCAACAAAGGTTTCCTATTTTGGGATTAATAACTCAGAAACTTAAACCGAAAGCACAACGGATCTAAAATGTTCACTTCATTTTAAGTAAGGTAACATTACTGAAAACTTAAATACAAATTAATTTTCTAAAACTGGAACTATTTTGTCAAAGTTATAATAAATTCTTTCCCCTTTCATTTTAATTGTAGGTAACACTCCTAATATCTGGTCTTCTACAACAGAACTTACGTCACTTGGCTGGACTGCAAAGTTTTTCTTTGTATCATCTATAGATTTCAATCCTATTACTTCTACTTCCTGGACGACAATATTTTCAATAGAACATACATATTTGTAGGTAGTTGTGTTTCTTTTTCCGCCCTTAAATTGAATGAGTGCAAAACTTCCATGTTTTAGTTCTGAAATAGGTGTTTTTGTTATTGTAATTAGCTCTTCATCAAAGTGAAAATCTTCTAGAGGACTATCTCCATCACTTAAGCCTTTTGGGGGTGAAAGTGTCAGCGTATGGGGAGGCGTGATGGGAAATGGAAAGACTGACTTAGTGGTTTTGATTGGTTTTAATTTTAACCTGAACTAACCTGAACGCAGTTAGATATCGATATTTGTGTATGAATGAAATTGTTATTCCCTTCGCTCAGAACTTTGGAGATGGTTTTATCTTAGTTGACGATAATGCATGTCCACACCGGGCTCAAATTGTTAAAAGTTCTGAGAGAGAATGGCATCGAGGGCATGAATTGGTCTGCTAGGTCGACCGATATGAATGTTATAAAGTGTGGAGCAGAATGAAACTAAAACTGAAAGAAAGGGAGCAAGAATTTCAAAACTTGGATGAATTGGATGGAGGATGAATGGAGGCAGTGACACTTAGGGAGGAATGGGAAGCTATTCCCCAGGAGTTTATCAGAAATTTGGTGGAGACCATGCCAAGAAGGGCGGCTGAGGTAATGCGAGTTTTCGGTGGGCCCACACATTATTAATTACATAAATTCGTAGATTTAGTTTACCTCATTAAATTTTTTAATTGCACTCGTATCTTATTCGAGACCAAAAAACAAAAATCCCCAAAACCGTTCCGATATTTATCAAACCTATTAAATAACACTTCACTTAAGTTAATAGTACACTTCTGAAGTTACAGCAAAGGAGCTGGGAAATCATTAACAGTGATTATGTCACAGAAGTAATATTAAAGTTTTGCGAAAACATCCGAAGCAATCTTTATGAACTAGAGTTCTACGTCACTGATTTTGTACTTAATGAGCTTTTAAATTTAGTTTATATCATTCAAATCAGGAGACCTACTCTGCTATACAGAGCAAAAAATAAAAATACTCCAAACTTTCTGAAAATACCCTGTAACTTTTTCTCGAGCATAAAAACAAAAACCGCCGAACATGTCCCGAGATATCTACCAAGCCTATAAAATGACATGACAAAGTTGAAAAGTTTTACCGTAGATATCAAATAATGCAATCAGCTCAAATTTTACATTTTTGCGCCCTATCACAAAGATAAAACTGGTTTAGTTAAAGGTTGGTTCAGGTAGTTAGTTCTAGAAGAAAAGTTCTTTCAGAGCCTTTTTAAACTATGAATTTATCATGAATGATTTCTGAGATAAAACGCCTTGAAAATTACCAAACATTAGGTCGTATCGATCTTTTTTGTTAGCAGTTTACTTTTTTATTTTATTATCTCTACAATTTTATTTGTTTGTCATTATTAACTGTCAATATACGCCAATGATTTTCAAATCAATGAACTTTTAAAGTCTATTAGTTTTACTGGCACGGGTATTCCCGCAAAACACTGTAACTTATAGAAAGGTGCAAAACTTTTTGTAAACGTCCCGTAACTCTTCTTGTTGACAAAAAAACAAAAAAGCACAAAAAACGTCCCGAGATATCGATCACAGCTCTTAAATGTAGTCACTAGAGGAGTCTTAAAATTAGGACACCAACCATGACGTCGTAGTTAACAAAATATTGATGCGTCTTTTAAAAACATTTTTGCCGTTCTTGTATAACATGGAATACAAACGTTTTATTAATCTTGATTTAACTAATTTCCGACTTTAATCGGAACCTAACTAAATTCCGACTTTAAACTCGGAATTTAACTAAATTCCGACTTTAAACTTGGAATTTAAGAAAAAAAATCTTGTTGGCCCTTCTACGCCTTCGTATTTACTAGACTCTCTGTTTGTTAGATGAAAACCTGCATTTGTGAAATTTCTGTCAACAAACTTGGGCCCCATACGCCTTTTTTTTTAATACTACCTTCATGTTTTGCGTCTAATATCTTGAAGTTGGAGATTTTCCACTTTTCTGTATGATTATTGGTATCAGCCTGAAGAAAACCAAAGCCTTTTGTGGGACGGGCTGAAATTTGGCTTCGAATCTAGCCTGAAGTGGCTCTCTCATTTTTTTTTTTTTAGAAATGTCTGGGTTATAAAATAAGCTCTATTTTGGAAATTCTGGAATATGGCGAATCAAACTCCTGTGCATGTAATTAAATTCCTGCTTAGGAACGACAGTGACGTGTTTTAAACTATTTCTTCTTGTACGTTGAGATAAAGGAAATCCAAGAAATTCTTGGTTACTTTGGGGTTTCTAGTTTCTTTGAAGTCCGGCAGCATGACAATTTCCTAGACTTGCTTTTAAAATCTCGATTTTGCGGTCTTTGGGAAATAAAATACGAGGTTCGACAAAAATTACTTGTTGCTCATTTTCTTTGGGTTCTGAGAACAAAAATGGGGCTTGAAGTACACGACTCTTCAAATATTTCCAAATATTTAACGTCACGCTTTTTTGTTTGTTCCATCTCGGATTGAAGCAAAATATCAACCATGTCGTTCGCGGTACAATAGTCAATCAGTTGATGAAGACATCAGGAGGAAAGGTGACAGCAGGTTTCGAGAGTTGGGTTTTTCCTGCAGAGATTCGCTCAAATATGCTCGTATTCTCATAAGATTCGCTCAAATATGTTCCAGATTCTAGTTTTTTATAAAATATGGCTTGATTTAGCATGTTGGTTAGGCACCCCGACTTCAAATTCCATCTTCGCTGGAACTGGAAAGTAGGGGTGAGGTGTTATGGTTAAGGTGTTAAGGTCAAGGCGAATAGGCTTTAGTATTGTTTAATGGGAGAACGGTAAATAGTTGGTATTCTTAAAAACATAAATATTTGTAAAATAAAAAAAAACTGCGAATAAAGATGGTTTACCTCTATTTAGAAACGTTGCCTTAAAGGCCCCATAACAATGATTAAAAACAAATATAATATGGTAAGCGGTTGGGATACATATTTAAATTGGGCTATTTTTTGTTTTTGTCTTTCTTCTTCTGTCTGTAAGAGAAACATAGATGAAGAATAGTGTGATAGTTGGTCCGTGGTTGGTTCCTTAAGGTGTGCTATTATGTTTTAAATAAACGATATTAAAGTACTCTAATTTCAAACGACAACTCTATATGGAAGCTCTTGTTTTATATAGAAATTATCAGTAATGTCTAATACTTTACAGTCTACAGTCCACCTGCTTCTATACTATTCTATAGACTCAGCCAGTCACCCGTACGTTTATTAACCTTACTTCGTGCAAATGATTTTTAACAATTTTATTGCTAGACTAATTTCGTCTCTGAGACCATCATCAGCTCTAAAAATCTAAAAAGTAATTATATCGTTGCTCGAAAGACACCACTGAACTACAACCTATAGGCTATGTAAGCTGCCGTAGTCATTTGAGTATCATGATTTTATGGCTTGTTATATGGTGTTGTTTGAACTTATTATGAAAGATTGCGTTAAAACCATCTCGAAAGAACGACAGAGTTCAACGGCAAGGATCGTGGTTCTTTGCACGTTTGTTCCGAACACTATATCTCAATATTATATCTCTCCGTATAATATTAAGTGGTCGGAAGCAAAAATTGTGCATAGGGAACAGAACTGAAAGAAAGGAAGTGAACGAACACTGAACGAAAGCTTAAGGAAGCAGTCTTTATTGGAAGCAATGAGGGCGTCTTTAGTAAACCAAGTTGCGACGTCTCTTCTGGATGGCATCCGAGACGATCCGGCCAATATGAATGGTGGGCGTGGTTAGCTGTGTTACTACATAAGCAAGAAGCCTCGAGCTTAATGCTCAGTTTCACTTGAAAACGAGTAGCGAGTCCACTGCTCGAAACGTCGTGTAAAAAAATCAATAAAGACAACGGAAGTCCAAGATGTTTCGCTTAATAGTACATCATTGTCTACCACCTTTAAGCAAACGTTAGGTTTACATACTCTCCACTAACCTGAACAAACGACAAAGACCCACGTCAAAGATCCCAAACAATGTGAGCTTGAGATTTGTGGAAAAAAATTGCCTAACTTGTGTAAAAGTGTGCACGTTTGTTCCAGTAAACTTTTTTATTTGTGACATGCCTGCTCCATAAGAGGAAACAAGAATACTTATGTGTGAATGATAGAAAACAGATCAGATACATACGAGTGCTGACTAACTGACCTTACGTGAGAACCAAAAATTGAGTGAAGTGAAAAGAGGGACAAGAAAGTGCACTAGTCACTTTAGGTAAAGCTTTAGAGTTAGGGGTTGGGCCTTCTTAACTTATAGTCCCAGTTAGCCGATCCTTCCAAGGTGAAAATTGTACCTATTACCAAGTACCATGGCGCCATGTGGTTCAACTTCTGTTAGCACTTTTTCCAATGTCAATACCCGAGGATGCACCATATGTAGGGAATATAGCCTGTTTCAGCCCCTGTTCGACCAGTCGTTCGGCTCTGTCTAGGGTGGTGCTCCATTTTTGTGTCAGATATCATCTTGGTGAGCTGCCTGTAGTCACTTGGCGTCCCTGATGAAATTGCGAGTCACTTCTTGTATTTTTGTCTTGGTTTACCTAATGTTAGTTTTGCATAGGCGTTTGCCACCAATCAGTGTTGAAACTGTCAGTTTTTCTGGTGCTGCCTCTTTGAATTTGACTTGGACGTTGCCGCAATCAGCTTTATCCATTTCCTCATCAATTTCTTGTTCTTCGAAGATGTCCTGCACCACAGCTTCCTAGCGGGACGGCATTTTGCGTTTCTTCGGCTATTTTCTTGGCTTCTTCTGGTTTTTCTACCAGTTCCTTCTGGACGTCCTCCAGCATCTTTGACTAGTTTGCTATGAGATTTCCAGTCCATCTATTTCTCTCATCATCTCATGGTTTTCTTACTTATCATCTCTTGGTTTTTTTTTCTCTAACTCTTTGTTTCTTTTACCACCTCTATCTTTATCTTCTTTCCATTTCTTCGCATTCATGTTTTTTAAATTTCTTGCGGGATTCTTTTATCTTTTTTGTAAACTTGCATCCACTGTAGGCAGTGTAGTCACTGTAGCTCATGTTGCTTTCCTTCATAGGGCACATTCATTACACCGAATCTCGCAGAGCTGAGTTCTAATGAATTTCTGGCCGTAAAACCGGCCTGGTTGACAATAACTTGCCTAGGCTTCAACGCTAAGAATCACTTCAGCCTGAACGCTCTACACTTCATACACAACACTAGTCACGGCTTTTCTCACTGCTCACTGCACACTTCTGCTCTCAAACTAGAATCAGATGGGTCCTTCTTCTTCTTCTTCTTCTTCTTCTTCAAGTGCCTTCTTCATTACTGAAGGTTGGCGACAATACCAGCAAACTCCTCTCTATTTCTTGCTGCTCTCAATAGGGTGCATGTGTCTAATCCTGTCCACTCTCTTATATTTTTAAGCCATGAGCATTTTCGTCTTCCGAGTCCTCTTCGGCCTTCTATCTTTCCTTCCATAAGCAGTCTCAAAAGTTGATATTTTTCTCTTCTGTATACATGTCCCAGATAACCAGTTTTGCGCTGTTTCACATGTTGTAAAAGTTCCCTGTGTGTTCCCATCATTCTTATAACATTTTCATTTGTTATTCTTCGGGTCCATGGTATCTTCAAAAGCCTGCGGAAGATCCACATTTCAAATGCCTCCAATCGCTGCATCATCCTCTTTCCCATTGTCCAGGATTCCGTGCCATACAAGAGGACAGAATAAATATATGACTTCACGAAACGGTATCGAGCATCGAGCGACAGGGTGGTATTCGTTAGAAATGTCTTCATTCTCACGAACGTGGCTCTTGCGTTTTCAATTCGAGCTCGAATTTCGGTCTCTGGATCCACGTTTTGGGTAACCCAGCCACCGAGATACCTGAATTTTCTCACCTCTTCTATTGGAGTACGGAGTACCATATATTCGTATATTGGCTTGTAGATTTTGATTTCTGCTGACGACCATCGTTTTGGTTTTTGCTGTATTTATTTTCAGGCCGTGTTGGTCACCTGATTTCACAATCTTGTCTACCAGCTCCTGTAAGCCTTCTGAAGTGTCTGCGAAGATGACAGTGTCATCTGCGTAGCGTATGTTGTTAAGTATTTTACCGTTCACCTTTATGCCAATTTCACAGTCCTCCAACGCTTGCTGAAATATGCACTCGGAGTAAATGTTAAATAAAAGAGGCGAGAGAACACAGCCCTGTCGTACTCCCCTTCTTATCGGTATCTCTGACGACACGGTGTCACCAAACCGAACAAACCCCCTCTGTTCCCAATATAAATTTTTTATAAGCCTTATGTCTTCGTAGTCTAGACCCTGTTTTTGGAGCAGTTGTAACAGTGTTGGATGCTTGATGCGATCGAACGCCTTTTCGTAGTCAATGAAACACAAATACACGTCTTTTCTTTGGTCTCTACACTTTTCGAGTAAAACCGTTAATCCGAAAAGTGCTTCCCGTGTTCCCAGTCCTAATCTAAACCCAAATTGTTCGGGGCTTATATTTTGTTCGCATTTCAAGTAGATACGTCGATGTAATATTTTTAACATAATTTTCAAAGTATTGCTCATTAAGCTAATTAATCTGAAATCGGAGCACTTTCTTGATGTGTTTTTCTTGGGAATCGGTATGAACACTGACTTGAGCCAATCACGGGGGTACGTTCCTGAACTGTAGATTTTATTAAAGAGGTCGGTGAGTCGTTGGAGATTTTCTTGGTCCAGCAATTTTAGCATTTCTGTGTATACATTGTCTGGTCCTGCAGCTTTTCCACTTTTAGCTGTTTTTATTGCTGCGTTTACTTCGGATGGTAGGATATTTAATGTCAAATCATTGTCGCGTTCTAGTTCCGGTTCTATCCTTTCATCATCAAACATTTCTCGAATATATCCTGACCACTCTTCTTTTATTTCTTCCTGGTCTGTAATTATTTCACTGTTTTCTGTTTTAAGGAAGTTGGTTTGTTGGGCTTTCCTTCTTATTCCTGTGATTTCTTTAACTTTTTTGTATATATTAAACTGGTCGTGTTTCTTTTGTAGTTCTTCTAATTCTTGACATCGATCGTTCATCCACTTCTCCTTTGCGTGTCTGATTAATTTTTGAATGTTGGTTTGGGTTTCTTTATATTTGTCGATGTTTATGTTCTTATATTTCCTGCGAGTTTCCATTAGGTCTAGAATTTCATTGCTCATCCAGGGTTTCTTTGCTGCTGTTGGTTCTTTACTAAGTTTTTCTGTTTGTATTTGGTTAATTGCGTGTTCTAGAGAACTCCATGATTCTTCTATCGGTTGTTCTTGTTGCGTTATTGTTCTTTTAATTGCTACGTTTAGTTGTTCAGTGATTTCTGGATGTTTAAGTTTTTCGAAGTCGGGTCTTCGTTGTATATGATGCTTGATCTTCTTTAGTCTTATGAATATTGTTCCCACGACAGGGTTATGATCGGATCCGACACCGGCTCCAGGGTACGTTCTCACATCACTTATCCCATTTCTGTAGCGTTTATCAATTAATATGTAATCAATTTGATTTCTAATTATGTTAGTCTTAGTGTCTCCGGGGGACTTCCATGTGTATAGCCTTCGCTTTGGCAATTTGAAACACGTATTTGTCACAACAAAATTTTCTTCTTGGCAGAATTCCACCAATAGATCGCCTCGTTCGTTTCTTTCACCCAAACCCCAATTTCCAATTATGCCATCCACTCTCCCTTCTCCTACTTTGGCATTAAGATCTCCCATAATGATATTGACTTCATTCTTTTTTGTCAACTTCAACAACTGTTTGATTTCTGAATAGAACCTGAGTATGTCATTTTCATGGCTTTCTGTTGTGGGGGCGTATACCTGGACAATATTGATATCTCTAGGATGGGCTTTTAGTTGTAATAGTGCGACTCTATCTGATAGTGGTAGAAATGATTTGACAGACTTATTATTTTTGTTATCTATTATAATTGCAACTCCGTTGTAATGTTGCGGGTCATCATTCCCACTGTAATACATTGTATGATCTTCTATATTTATTTTTCCTGTTCCGGGCCACCTGACTTCGCTGACTCCGAGGACGTTTACACTCATTCTTTTCATCTCTGCAATTATGTTGTGTGTTTTTCCTGCTGCATAAAGTGATCTGGCATTCCATGTACCAATTTTTCGAGGTGTATTGCCCTTCTTCAAAGTATTTATATTCTTTTTTCTGTACGTTTCGACTTTCGGGTGGTTCCTAGCTTGAGACGCGGGGATTCTTAGCACCCCTTGACCATCTAAGGTCTGCCGCGGACTAGGGGCCTTACATGTATATGAGCTTGCCATAATGTCTTTTCTAGGAATGTTCCATGAACCTTTAATGTAGTGGTTTTCCATTGCCTTCTACATTCTCGTGCCGTTGATTACTGTTAGTAATTCATCCGCCTTTGAGGCCGATTTCTCAGCCTCAGGACAAGAGAGTGCCCTTTCCTCTACTTGTTCCTCCGCCCGTAGCCGTTGACAAGTTAGAGGTGGATTGCTTATTCCGGCAATCATTCGGTCGTCAGAGCCTCGCCCACAACAGGGTGCACCGGATAACATTATTGTTATCACTCGAGTAGGTGAGGTTGACGTTTGGGTTGGCATATTGGACCTTCACCCCTTTCACCCCTTACACCCCAGATGGGTCCTGCCGAATTAAATATAGAGCCCAACAATAATGTGGAAGACCTGGATGGTTTACAGCTTAATTGTGTGGAATTTCCAGTAATAGTTTGCGCTTCATCAAGTCACGAAAATCCAGCTTAATCCTTATCTGGAAAACGAACACTTCTACGGTATCTTGCCTGCCTGACAGATCCTGGGGGCGCAGAAGGTTGCAAAATCTGGCTTGGTTCAGGAATGTTTTCACTGGGTGCCACTAGGCTGTCGGCTTCAAAGAAAGGTTGATAAAGTTGGTTTTGTGGTATTATTATAACGCCCTGTGGCCGCAAATGGCTGTGATCTTCAGGATCATCCTCGAGATCATCTATACTCTCAGGAAGTATGTAAGCAGGTTTGAGGTGTCTATAGCAATGGCGATTGACTAGCCTCTCGTCCGCCTCCAATAGCCGATTATCCCTGTTTTATCATATCTTCAAATTACCAGGAAGGGACCATCGAAGAGATGCTGGAAAGAACCTTACTGCGCGTCATGGTAAACAAATATTTTTTTGCCCACGCTCTATAGGTCTATGAAGACCAACGTTTTTGAGTAACAATGGCGGCGACATTCGGTGGAACGAATTGGGATGGTCAGGAACTTTTGCATTCCCTGTTGTTATAATCTAACGAAAGCCTTCATCATTATCAATGGGATTGGCGTATCTTGATCGGATACCCAGCAGAATCATCCACAGATTTTTGGTTCAGTTGGTGCCTTGACCAATTTCTCAAAACTGTTCAAACTAAGGTACCACCGGCAAGTCTAGTACTTACCCCATGGTAAGCATACAAATAAAAACCCCTAAGATATAGAAAGGCAAAATTGGATACCCCAATTCATTCCTTAATCATAGTACCTTTTTAGTATTTTATAATTTTTAGATACTTTCGTTTTGAGTTTTCTTAGAATTCATGATTTTTTCTCAGAGATAATGTTTTTAATTCAGAGCTCTTTAAAATGTGTTTCTACAAGTCTTAATTATTTACGATTCTGTTATCTAATAACCATTAATATTGACGAAACACTCGTCAATAGTTAATCTGGTACAGTAATTTTCTAGTATCTTAGTATTTGACATCTAAATAAGGCCATATGTACCACCAATGAGTCTCAACAATCCTACAAGCGGTAGATGTAAAGGCATCTAATTCTATAATCAACCTTCAAATTGACTTTTGCTTGTCAAGTAGAGTTTAGAAACTTGTATTTGTAACTAAAATACTTCTTAGTGTATGCCGCCCATGCACTTTTTACAGTGTTTATCAATTTTCTCTCTCGTTTTTGTTTATTTTTTGTCACAGCTTT
This sequence comes from Taphrorychus bicolor, assembly GCA_951812265.1. Classification (NCBI taxonomy): domain Eukaryota; kingdom Metazoa; phylum Arthropoda; class Insecta; order Coleoptera; family Curculionidae; genus Taphrorychus; species Taphrorychus bicolor. The sequence continues at coordinate 7,426,212 of OX638300.1, forward strand.
ATTGTCCTTACCCACGATGACATTCTCAGGATTCTGTTACAGCCACATCTCGAAAACTTCTGTTTATGTTGCCTAGGTGGGGAGCCTGAATGCAACTCCTTAGAAAACCCCTTAGAAGGGTTTCAATTTGATTTGTCGAATTGTTTTGATTTTTTTTTTATTTTAGATTCTGCAACCATCTTAATGTAATAGTCCTTGCTTTGATCATACCCGTGAGCAGTTAAGTCGCTAGCAAATATAACAGTATCATCCGCCTAGTGAATGTCATTAAATTGCCTCTTTCAATTTAAAATAATTGCAATTTAAATGAGATTTTTATCTTACGGCATGGAGTATGTGAACTGCATTTGGTTGTCCGCTTTTGTTTCATATGGTAGTAGTTAGCTGGGTTCCTTCAGGTTTCTTGAGAACTTTGACGTCTTCCTCGCTCTGTTCTCATGCTTTCATATCTAATTTTGACAAACACTTTTTGATGGTTATCAATGCAGGTATTTTTACCCAATTATTGTTACGTGGAAAGAGGACTTCACTGGAAGAACTTGACTTTCAAGAGGAGGCAATACATACCTCCTCTCGAAAGCATTTGCGTATGGTGGCTCATGAGAGGGCTGGGCGATCAGCACTTCCAACTAATTATATTTACAAAGTGAAATTGTGACATACTCGTTTAACTTGCAAACCTGGACATCAGCAGGATAATGATCACATATCAATCCCTTACATGGAGTTAGTGAATATCTTAGAATGAAGTCCGAGAGCATCTGATACCTACGTGGCAATCAATTATACCTAAAGACAAGTTGGTTGGAAATCGGGCATAATATTCAATGGCCTATAATGACACGGTTTGTGTACTCAAGACCTATACTTTCTCCCCTGCTTGATTCAGAGCTCAGGCTTTATTATGGTTCAATAATTGCTGCAATCCTAACTAATAAAGCACACGAGAATTTCAGTTTAACCGTCAGAAATTACTTAGTCTTATATAGCCTTAATTAAATAGCCTGTTACCATTTGTTTCAGTAGATAGAACTTCCGTGAGTAAAGAGGAAAATTGAAAGAGCAAAAAAACACTAAGAGTATATTGTCATTGGAGGTTAAAATTTTTCTGGCCTAATTCCGAACCATTTATTAGTGTGATTGGTGGTATGACTACATTGACAAATTTCAGTCCTTTTTTTTTGAAGAGAGTTGAAGAGAATACTGGTGAACCAAGAAGTCAGACCCCACAAATATTTCTAAACTACCTTACTTCTTTAAACGTTCCTGTTGACAGGGTCATAAGTATCGTGTTACCAACCAATCTGACTTTAAATAATAGATATGGCAAATTTGGTAAATTTTAGATATTAGTGTTGACCGTCGATCTACCAACTTTTTATTGAATCCTCCGTGTTGGAAGTCGAGCAAAGAAACGTACACCGATTGATTCCCATTCCATTTATCAAGCCAGGAAGCCATCAATAATAAATTGCGTTAGCCGTCGCTTCCAAGAAAGCTGTATATAAAATAATAATTCTTTTCAATTGGCTTTTAGTTTGGTAAATGATAAATTATAGGTTAGGTCGTTAGCGGACGCCATTAATCAACGTCGCGAGGTAATTTCAAACAAAGGAAACATGTCGGCAGCACATTATCTAGCCCGGTCGTGGTCGATAATGAAAAGCTCCCCGGCATTAATAAAAAATGAAGCGATTGTGACTCATCCGGATCAGTGGCGGACGCTAATGACTCCGCCCCAAGGGGCCGTGGAAGATCGACTAATTATGGGCTGCTCTTGGGCTCGATGATGGAAGCAGAGGCATTAGGAAAATCGTCTTGTGTAAACTTGGCCTAATTAACTCGAAGATGGTCTATCATCATTCTAAAAGTAAAATTAGTGGGAAAGAAACAGTAAATTGCTTTTTGTGTTTCCTTGAGTTAAGTAGTAAATGTACTCCCTTTATGGAGGGAAAATTTCCAAGGAAATAACGTGTAATGTACCAACGATTTTTGATTTATTAGTTTAAGTGGTAGCATTGGCACAATTGGATAAATGATGAGGTCTGACCTTTACTACTAATGGCAGAGATCAATCATTAGTGCTAAAGGTGAAATTTTACTATTTCATCCTGATGTTGAGGTGCTTGAGGAACCTGCTAATGAAATTACAGGATCTCTGAAGCCATATTTTTTAAATGATACTGAACCTTGCAAAAATCTGGTCTGCTATATTTATTTTATGATTTTCTACAGATTTTTTTATAAATGTTCTTTAGCTGTGGCAGATGAACTCCTGATACTGGTAGAACGATAAAGCAAAGCAGATCAGGAACAAAAGCACAACCCTAAGAAAGCAGATACATCAAGAGGAGACAGTCGAAGATGCTTACAGAAGAACTGTGAGAGAGTTACAAACATTAAGATAAGAGAGAGTGAACCAATCTAGTAGCAAAGAGGACGCGCTAGAAACAAGTTGCACCATAATGTTTCTTCAAAATATCTACAAAAGCTCCAGTTTCTGCTAGTAACGACGCTGATACGGACGAATGCAATGTCCTGCAAATAGGAATGTTTTAATCTCCCTCTTTACTTTCCTAAACGTCTCCTGAGGGAGTGAGAAGTTGGCTTAGGGACAACAGCTACAAAGGGGCGATGTATGTGTCTACAGTAGATCCTTCTAACTTGTCTTCTGGCAATTCGACGTAACTTTGCTCTCTTATATTAGAGGCGCCTGAAAAGACAGTAGATTTCTCGGTAGATTTGGAGCGCTCTTTTTTTCAAAGATCTAAGTGGATCCACAGTCGTTTGGCTATGTAAATGGTAATTAAATGGAGTAAGAGGTATGGTATTTTCTGAGAACTTCTTCAGCAACGATCTCATAAGTACTCGGAGTAACTTTCTTGTTTATCCAATACATGGCTTTCTGCCATGACCTTATCTCCTAATTGATAGGTTTTTCTCACATTGAAGTTTCTTATTAGCTTGTCGTTTATGCTGGTCTTGTGTTTGTTTCTTCTTTTCCTTGAACATTAGTGACTGGCTCTTGGTGGCGATCATTACAAACTTGATGGCTAAGTGGTAATCTTCCTCTTTAAGTGCCTCTTAAACAAAATGGCTAGCTACGTCTTTAAATCGCGATTTTTGCGTTCGATCGGGTTAGACGCTGGATGATAAACCAGTATCAATGACTGAACTCACAAATTATGGTTTCACTTTATCCAATAAAAAATAACGACAAGCTTCTGTCGTCGAGGGTTTTAGAGAGAACAGTCCGACCCACTTGCTATCAGTATCTTTCCCTGCAGTACTCATTTAGAGCAGTTTTGAGTTTCTGGAGGCAACAGAGTAAAGCTGGAGTCCTATGCATCTGTTAAAAAAGCGTCAGATGTTCCCAAATTTGACTCAATTAAAACTTGTGACTGGTTAAAAAATTGTCACATTCATTTTTCGGTTATTTTTCATCGGACTGACATGCGACTCCAGCTTACTTAGTGGGCTTCTTCTAGTAGATATTTGGCACTTAACGGTACACTATTTCATTGTTAAAGACATAGCACACTATTTCATTGTTCAAGGCGTAGCTTTAGGTGACCATGCTTTGAGGCCAAACTCGTTATCTTGATTTTTGAAGCCATGCATAATCTTTGTGAGCCAAAATTTGGCCTTTCAAGCCGTTCCTTTCTCAGTTCCTTAGTTGTTTTGGTTTACATAGTTGGAAGTGTCGGCCTGGACAACATATCAGCAATCACATTAGTATTTCCCACTGTGTAGTCTATTCTCAGATCGTAGGATGTATAATGCAAAAGCCCAACGAGGCAGTCTTCCTGTCGGTAATTTCAAAGCCCTACCAGTAGTTGACCGTTTTTACTACCAGCAAATGTAAATTCTGAACTTGATGGTGTGCGCCCGCACCACTGTATGAACATTTCTTTTAGTTGTGGCACAGTTTTGTTCAGCATATGTCAGCACGCGATTAACAAACTCCACGGATCTTTCTTCAGTTTTGTCCCCCTGGAGTAACCATGCGCTTAATGAGTACTAAAAAGCATCGGTCTTTAAGATATATGGCATTTCTTGCCAAGTCCAGACATTCTGTTTAAGTGCCTTAGTCGTTTTTCCTTTTCGATACCCTTCTTAACTTGCCAAAATTTTCTTGACCCATCAGCCATAGCAGACTCACTCTACAATGCTTTCAAACTATCTGGAGCACAATCCTGTTTAAAATACAGTATTGTTCAGTTTGTAAACTTTTATATCAGAATTGTCAAAAATTTCGCAAGTTTTAAAGTAAAATCTTGACCTACTGACTCAAGAACAACCTTTCTGTGAATAAAGAGCGAGGGATTTTGGCCTTTATATATTATACTTATTTCTTTAAAAAGAGATGTGGGTTGGATGTGGTTCTTAAGTTAGCGATTCGTTAAAGGAAAACAGCCTATATTTAGAAAATTTCCATAAACTTTTCAAGCTTTCTATAGTTTTCAACACGAGGTGCAACCCTTTCACAAAATTTACAAACTCGGCAAGGTAATTCGGATTGTGCTCAAGATGGAATGTTACATCACATCACCGAAACATAAACTACACCACTGCCTAGTCTATCCTTTATGGTGGTCATTAAACGTATCCTTAATAACCGTACTGATCATACAGTCAACACCAGTCTTTCTGTTTTTACAATTTAAATTTATATTTGGACCCAGAACCAATCTCTACTCACAAATAATAAAGGTTTGGGCACTAATTCTTTTCATGCCCATTTTTCCCTTCATTCCAATAGCTTACATTGAATACCAACTTGTTTCTGCCTGTTTTCCCACCAAGTACTGGCTTGGCCTGGATTAAGACTGGTAGTTAGAAGATTCTTCAAATTAATGGAAACCATAAGTTTCAAAATTGTGTATTGACTAGATACCCAAATCTATTTGTTCTCTTTCTTAGTAGGCTATAAGTCCAAATCTATTTGGGTATCTAGTCAATACACAATTTTGTATGTTTGTAGGAACGTATCAGTTCCCTTGCCCATACTACGCTTGGCTTTCTGTTATAACGGTCTCTTTATTTAGTCTTCGAGCTAGTCTTTCAGCAATGATAACATGCCCAAGGTAGTCAACTCGAGAGTCAACCTTAGCACAAGCAGCGTTTTGCTCGGTTCAGTCGCAATGGTATTGGCCAAACTGATCAAAAACTTATTGAACTAAGACAAAAGTCTTTAATATAACAGTTATATGGTCTTAGTAGACCATAAGTTCAAATCTTCCAACCCCGAAAGAAACCGATCTTTAAGCTTCTGGAACGTCAAGAGTGCGTTTCTCAGACCAAATTATAAACGGAGATACCGATATGTTCAGAAGAGGGTCAGAAAAGCTGTCTTATCGTAATTTTTTTTTGGTCCACAACCAACTTGATAGTCAAACTCGAGAGTAGTCATATAATGATCTTTCTAGAATATTATCAATACGTGGCAGTGGGTACCGATGTAAACAAGTTTTAACATTCAGGTGTCGCTAACCTACTGATAGACTTAGTCCACTAACTTTTTTTTGGAACACATATTACTATGGCGGCGTGTGCTTATTCACATTCTTCTATTGAGGCGTTGAGTGAAACAGTGGCCCAAGAACGTAATGGCTATATTGTAAAAAATAGAAACTTTTCACATGCATATTTAGCTCCTAAAATTCTAGAATTTAATCACTATTTTGATTTTATTAAAATTATAGTAGTGGCTTAACTTGAATGTATAGAAAAATAATGCTAAAATTATTTTGGAAAAAAATTTGATGTGGTTTGGGTCATTTTTGCATTGGTTAATTTGTAAATACATAAATATCGTCACAAAATTATAATGAAATGAATCAGCAAAAAAAAATTAAATTTGTTTACTAATTTTAATAAGTTAGCTTCTCAACAGTTTTCCGCATCACTATCAATTCCTTCGATAACATTTCTTGGCTCTTCTATTCTTGTACTGTGGTTAAGTTGCTCATAAAAATGATCAAGAGTGATGAAGCAAGATAATAAGTCCTTATACTTTGCTTAAGCTATAAGGAGGCGCTATAAGTTGCTATACTTTGCTGCTCAATTTTTGGTCCTTCGAATAAAGGAGAAAGTTTAGCCAGTTCTTGGAAAGTACGATGTCCACGCTTCTTCACATTTAGGTCACTATACAATTAATCTTCATTATTAGAGTACTTATACTGGATAATACAGGGCTTTTCGATCTGATAACGAAGCCATTATATACGTAGCCACTGGACTTTATCTCCAGCTTCTGTCTTTTTTCGATGCGTCAATGCACCCTCCAGACTTTGGGTAGTAAGAGCAAATGAGAATTTTTGTGGGTTGGGCCACTATTGCACTCAACGCCTCAATTATGATGTTAGAAAATAATTCTTCTATAGCTTGTTCGAGCTGATCTTTCTTTACTTCTGAATTCTGGTAACTGCAACTGGTACATGAGTAAAATTTTGTGATCTTCAATATGGACTGCGTTGACTACTGTTGTAATCAATAACATTTCTGTCCAACAACTTGATGTATTTCTGCTGACTTATTACTGATCACTCATCAGAATGTCTTTGCAAAATACATTTCGACTAAAAAACATGATTCAAAATAATTGTTAATAATAAATTTGTGAAAATATACAAATATACCCTTTTTCTGAAATGCCATTCACAATTTTTGTTTTGAGCACTAAATACCTATGTTATGTCACTTATAGAATACACTTTCATTACAGAAATTATTTTGAGATTCTAATTAATCCTGCATGTTATAGCAATAAAACGATTTTCCCATGGAATTCTCCATAAAAAATTGTTTTCTACAAAGAAACTTTTTTGAAACCGTTTTGCTTTTTTTAATATGTCTTCAATTAATGGTTGAGTAACTTCTACGAGTTCTATTGAATTCTGATTATGAATTACATTTGCTCTGCTAATTTAGGGCGTTGTCTTGGAAACATATTGGATTCAGCTACTTCTTCCACTTTACAACAATGACAATAAACATTTTGCTTTTTTTAATATGTCTTCAATTAATGGTTGAGTAAGTTCTTCGAGTTCTATTGAATTCTGATTATGAATTACATTTGCTCTGCTAATTTAGGGCGTTGTCTTGGAAACATATTGGATTCAGCTACTTCTTCCATCTTACAACAAGGACAATAAGCATATTTTCTTTAAATATGGATCTCTACTAATAAGGACATTTTCTAATATCTACAATGTTATTTGTTGTTTATTCTAAGAATCCAGCATTCTATGTGGATTATTGAGCACATGATCTGTTTCTGTTGAAGTCTGGTGAAGAGTGACTTCTGCTCTTATGAACTGGATCATTTTCGTAAGAACATATTGAGTTCTGCTTCGTCACTTTTTTTTCAGAAACACAATTTTCTCTAAAAAGTCTTCTTTCCCGATCAATGAGCATTTTATTTGAAACCCGTTGAATTAAAAAGTTTATTGACTTCTAGTTATAAGATACTTTTGCTTTGCAAACTTTTTTTAGTAGGTAGTTGACCAATTTACCCACGCCTAAAGGCATTTTCTGTACATTTATATTAACGAAGCAGATTTCCTAATAGTAAATAGAATTCGGTTCTTCTGAGACGTCTTCAATTTTTCTGAGAATCCATAGCTCTACGAAGTGGTCACACCAACCATGCTAAAAAACCGGGCTTTTCAACCATATAAATCCCCCGGGGAGCATGGAGTGTTCCCGGCACTACTACAACAGGGCCTGGATCAACTCGCACCTCTATTAACAAAGCTCTTCAAAGCGAGTGTTGCGTAGAACTTTATTCCAAACTGCTGAGGGTCGTCTATATACAAAAGATGGGATGTAGAGGGAAAGATCCTAAATCGCTCATGCCAATCACTCTAACTTCGCTGAAACGCTTGGAAAAGCTGCTAGACCTATAGATAAGGGAGGGAGCGCTAACAACCTACCCCCTTAGTACTGAACAGTATGCATACCAGGCTAACAAATCAACAGAACTAGCACTCCACAATCTGGTATAGAAAATCCAGGATACCCTAGATTCAAAGAGTGTCGCAGTTGTTATTTTCATAGAGATCGAAGGGGCTTTTATTAATGCACCTCTAGACACATCAAACGATGACACTGTCAGATTCACAACAGCAGGAAATGTAATTTGGAACTATGGGAATCGAAGCATACGCGGACGACATCGTTATCCTTAGAAGAAACCACCCAGACCAACAAATCTCCAGCACGTTGCAAGAGATGCTGGATATTGTACACAGCTGGTGTTCAAAGGAAAACCTGCCAACAAAATCTTAAGAAAACGGTGATTGTGCCATTTATCCGAAGGAAAGGGCTGGACTTCTTGAAAGCACCATCTTTGTTCGGGACGACAATTCCGTTTACCAACGAAGTAAAATTTCTAGGAGCCATCCTGGACCAATCACTCACATGAACGGCACATGTAACTCATACCGTTAGGAGAGGACAGCTCTCCCTTTGGTCGTGCAAGAACCTATGCGGCAAATCATAGAGGATGGAACCCCAACAAACTATGTGGCTATACGTGACGGTAATAAGACTGATAATCACGTATGGGGCCATTGTTTAGTATCAAAAGAGCAAACAGAGCTCGATCAAGCTAAACTGTCCTCTCTGCAAACACAAATATGTCTCTGCATCACGGGGGCAATGAGAACGACGTCCACGGCAGCCATGGAGCGCAAGATTGACCTGTTTCCACTTCCAATACTCCTGGAACGAGAGGCAATGAAGGCGACATACCTGCTGCAACAAGTGACGCACATAGTACCGCAGCCATTCGATGGTGGGACCAACAATGCCCAGGCTGGCTTGGAAGGCCTTGCGGTATAGAACTTGATCTCCGACCTAATGACATCAAAACGTACCTTAGACACTCGCTACGTCGTCATGGTTCCCTCACGGGCAGACTGGCACGAACAAGGCGAAGGTCTGCCACTGGCAGGAAGTACCTGGTACACGAACAGATCCAAAAACGACGAAGGTTCTGGCTCCGGAGTGTATGGGAGATCGGATGCATAGCAGAGAGCCTGGGCCGATTCACCACAGTATTTCAGGCAGAGATACATACCATTGAATTGTGTGCCCGACACCTATTAGAAGAGGGAGGACACAATAGATTAATAAAGATCTGCTCGGATATTCGGGCAGCGCTTCTAGCGCTTATGTCTTTGTACTGCAATTCCAAAATTGTTTGGAACTGCCACAGGACTCGCAGGAGAACAGCGCCACATTGGTATGAGTACGGGGCCATATTGGTCACGAAGGCAATGAGAGAGCCGACTCTCTAGCTAAGAGGGTGGTGATATACTCTCCGCTCCAGGCTGAACTTCAGAAATGGAGCAATACCAAGCCCCAGGACTGGTGGGAGCACCTACCCGGACTATCACACTCCAAACAATGTATCACGAGAACAGGGAGGGAAAAACCCAAACATTCCTCACACTAAATAGGAGACAACTCAGAGTGGTCAGTACACTGTACAAAGGACAGCCACTTAAGAACTCACATGCACATACTCTGACTGTCTGAAGAGACGAAGTGTTAGCTGTGCTTGAAAGACAACGAGACAGTTGAGCACGTCTTATGTGATGGCCTGGCTATTGCCAGATCGAAATACTCACTGTTCGGGAACACGATCATTGAACCTCAAGATGCAAACGCTGTGGCGCCCGTGAGACTCTTCAGATTCGCTGAGGGTCTGGGCATAATTGGAGACAACTAGTGGAGCTGGCAGGGGCAAACCTTGCTGGCAACACTTCGAGTGAGGCACAAAAGAGAACTGTACAAGTCCACTCACATTAAATACAATACAGTACAATACAATAGCTCGATGATTAAGAATGACTTATGTTCTGTGAACGTGTAGCTTGGTTGTTACAGTACAATTGATTTTGCTACTCATGTAGTACAACATATTCAATACTTATTGAATTCTGCAAATATAAGTAGAAACAATAGAATGAATATAGACGTTTTTCTTAAACTGGAAGTACTCCCCAATGAAGCGTATTCTTCAAAATCATTGTTGTTTTTCAGATATCTCCAATTTTTCTGAGGTTTGCGCTCTATATGTTTCGTTATTAGGCGCAAATTTGTATTAGTAACTTTTGAACTGAATTTCGATGAAATTCTAATTCAGAATGGCTTGCTCTGATAACTGTATTATCAGTTCTTTTCTAACTTATTGAATTTTACTGCTTTCACAATTTACCTCTTGTATAAACTTTTTTTAAAGATAGACTTCGACAAAAAAATACTAATGTTCTATTACTAGAAACCTTTTTTTTATTTTTCTAAGAATCCAATTCAATTTTTCGGAGAATACCTGCCTGTCTTATTTATTGCAGCAACCGATTCAAACTGCTGGATTAAAATTGTAATTAATTCTGACAAATGACTTTTGCTCTGCTAACTTAGCTTTGTCTTTATAGCACATGGTAGATGGCGCATTTGCACAAAACTACTCATGATAGTCTATAATGAATCCCTCAACTTTATTAGTAGAATACCTGAGAGTAATTTGAGAGAGGATTGATTTTAGACAAAGATCACTATCAATATTAAGCATGTGATTTAAGTATATTATTTTCAATTCGGTTCTTACTAAATTTTTGTGCTACACATTGTCCCCAAATCTAGTACACTTCTATAGTGTGTACAAAATCATTATGTGAGTACTAAATCACTATCAAGTGTAATATTACATTTAATAAATTAATATGAGCAACGGATTTGAAACAACCTTTTTAACGACACATTTACAATTACTGCGCTCATGACCAGATTTATATGTATAATTCGTGTTGATTTTTGAATAAAATCCAGCTTTGAGCTCAATCATCGTATTACACCCAGTTACCAATAAATCACCATCAGCCGCAGTCTCGACGGCAACACTTTTTGCAACACTTTGCCTTCAGCCAATATCCATCAGCTTACGTAATTCGGTTTAATAAATAACCAAAGAAATGCATGCCAACTTTGCATGATATATGTATATACTGGGGGATTACGCGAAATCTGACATAGATTTATGATATTTGTAATGGCGTTAATTAACGGGAAAAAGGAGTGTGCTTGTGTGTGTGTACGATAAATGAATAATCTCTGCTTCAAACTAGTCATCCGCTAAATAAAGTACTTTCGTTTGCAGCTCGATGCTAAGAAGAGTCCGCTGGCCCTGCTGGCTCAAACCTGCTCACAGATCGGAGCGGACAGTCCCAACTCTAAGCTACTGCAGAGCAGCTCCGATAAGTCGTCCAAAAGCAAAGACAAGACACCTTCGGAACTCAAACCTGGTCCCCCGTCTCACAAGCGACAGATCGACAGTCCTAGGGAGAAAAGTAGAACTCCTGAAGAACGTTCTTGCAGCTCCGCTAGTAGGGTGAAAACTCCTAGTTCGGTTAAAATCAATGGTCAGCTCAATGGGAGGTGTGGGAGTAACCAAAGTGCTAGTTCTCAAAATGCCAGGGACAGCCCAGCCGAAAGAAAGTCTCCTGGTGAGGAGAGTCATAGGACATCAAAGAGCCCTGAAAAGGCATCTGAAGGCAGTGAAAGTCCTGCTTCCAGTAGCAAAACTGCGTTCACGCCTAACATATTGACGAGCTCCTCAGATCCATCCATCAAAGATTTGCCATTAGGGACTTTTAAGCCTGGAGTCGTCCCTTCGACAACGTCTGCTTTTTTGACCACGACTAGCTATCCTGGATTTCCGCCAGGGTTACCAATGGATCTGATGACTTCCAGCTTTATGTCAAGAACAAGTGCCCTAAGCCCCTATTTCTCTTACGGAAGACTAAAAGCTCAAGACTCCTTGTCAGTCTGCCGAGATCCTTATTGCACTGGTTGCAGTGTGAGTTCTCACCTGAAGCCCCCATGTCCAGCCGGATGCACTCAATGCGATCACGCAAAAGTGCCCACGTCCGCTGCTAGTTACAGCCCCGCAGCTGCAGCTTACGCTCACGCTCAACTAGCAGCTTTAGCGGCTGCCAGTCAGCTGCCCTACATTTGTAACTGGATCTCCGGAGACGCCACCTACTGCGGAAAAAGGTTCTCCAGCTCAGAAGAATTGCTGGGGCATCTAAGGACTCACACTAGTGCTACAAGTGAAGCGAGCGGTGCGAACTTATCAATGTTGTCACCCGCGGGACTACCCCCCACTCACCCCCTGTTGCACAGAACCTACCCCACTCCGCCCCTGTCCCCTTTGGCTACCGCCAGGTATCATCCCTACAGTAAGCCGTCTTTGTTGCCTCCTCATTTGAGCGGGTTTCCCTTGGGCCATCCTGCGCTGCCTCCTTATTTGAGCCCGTACTCGTTGTATGGGCCGCGGTTGGGGTCCACGCCAGGCATGCACCCTTAGGGTTTTTAGAAGAAAATCGCCAAAATTTTTCGAGCTGTGCTGCTATAGATGTATTTAGAAGAGGGTTTGTGTGACATAACACCGTTTTTCTCAAGCACGTTGAACATCATTGGATCTGTGGTCAATGGTGGTCCTAATGTTAATAAAGTTATCACAATTTTTGGAAAAAAATTATGGGGAGGACTTGATATAAATATAACAGGAATGGTTCATTTATTTAGGTGCTTAATATATTTTTCTTAAATTTTCATTTATTGTTGGTCGGATCTTAATTGCTAACTTGCTTAGCTGGTAATAATTGAAAAAAAGTAAATTTGTTTTCAACCACTTTTTCAACACACACGCGCTGCCGTGGGCGTCGTTTTTATATTTTTTGCCCTCGTGATGCAGTGACATAACAGTAGGATTCACTCTAATCGATTCAGGCGTTGTCAAGTTACAGGCGGTCAAAGTTGAGAAATGTCCCCCCCCCCCCCCCCCAAACGCATATTTTTGACTTATTCACGTCACCAGCTGGGGCATAATCCCCCACTCTCAAGTCAGCTGGATACGTTTTTCTATTTGTTTGCAAGATAATAAACACGTCAACAAAGTTTCCGCTTTTGTAATATTAGTTTTTTTTTATTTTTTTTTACGTGTCGAAGAGGCTGCCACAGCTACACCCCCCGGAAGTGCGCTAGCTGGAGATCCGTTCCCTTATTAGTGATAACAAATTAAGCGGAGGAGAACATTTTCAGCTTGAGCTCTGTCTGCTGTTTGGATACCAAACTATGTACCATACATGATTATCGGTCTTACTATCGTCACCTATAGCCACATGGTTTGTTGGGGTCCCATCCCCCATGATTTGTCGCACAGGTTCTTGCAAGACCAAAGGGAAAGCTGTGCCCTCCTAACGGTACCTAACGAGTCACCGCGGGGTCCATGTGAGTGATTTGTTCAGGATGACTCCTAGAAATTTAACTTCGTGGGTAAATGGGATTGTTGCCCCGAACAAGGATGCCGTTTTCAAGAAGTCCAACCTCTTCCTTTGTGTAAATGGCACAATCACCATTTTCCTAAGATTTATTGCTAGGTTTTCCTTTGAACACCAGCTGTGAGCAACATTTAGCACCTCTTGCAACGTGCTGAAGATTTGTTGGTATGGGTTACTTGGCCCTCGACTCCCATAGTTCCAAAGTAGCCAGAAGGTCGTCCATCAATAGGGACCACAGTAGTGGTGAAAGGACTCCGTCTTGTGGACAAGCTCCCGCTGCTGTGAGTCTGATAGTGTCATCGTTTAATGATGTAGTGATCAGTCTAAATTCTAACATGTTGCGAAACCAGTTGGTTATGGTTGGTTCGATCCTTCTCGCTTTACTGGCGCTGAGGAGGGAGTCTGTAGGTGTATTATTAAAGGTCCTTTCGATGTCTATGAAAATACCAACTGCGACTCCCTTTGAGTCCAGGGTATCTTGGATTTTCACCACCAGGTTGTGGAGTGCTAGTTCTGTTGATTTGTTAGCCTGGTATGCATACTGTTCCGTATTAAGGGGGTACGTGGTTAGCGCTCCCGCCTTTATGTATCAGTTTTTCCAAGCTTTCAAGCCTAAACGAGGTTGGTTAGAATGATTGGCCTGAGTGATTTAGGATCTTATCCCCTACATCTCTGGTATGTAAACGACCCTCACCCTGGACCAGCAGGTTGGAATAAAGTTCCATGGAAGACTCGCTCTGAAGAGCTTTGTTACTAGAAGTGGGAGTTGATCCAAGTCCCTGTTGTAGTAGTGCTGGGAACACTCCATCCTCCCCGGGGGATTTGTATGGTTGAAAAGCCATAATCGTGGATTTTAGCAGGGTTGGTCTGACCACTATCCGACCTGTTGGGTCATTTAAATCGTCCCAAGGGGCTTGTGTTAGTCTACACATTTGTCATGGAATGACAGCTTGCGAGTATCTATAACGTTTCACTACCAGTGGAGGTGTAGATTCCATCGGGCCGTTTTATCGATCCAAGCTCCAGACACTGCTCCCTGGAGAGATTCCCATTAGGAGGATCCCACTGGCCTAGGACCCTAATGGGACCATTAGCATCCTAGATCAGTAATGGCTAGCTAGACCAGTAATAGAGATTGTGATGATTGTTGGTTATACTCTATACCATAGCAACCATTAACATTTCGCCTAGTAAGTAAACATTTCAGACAGAGTAAAATACATTACATAAATAAATAATCAAGAACATTTTCAATCACATATGTAATGATGACATTACCGTCTTTTTAAAATCTTGGAAGTGCCACATTACTGGTCTAGAACGGGAAGTTATGTCATTACTGATCAAGGCCAGTAATGACGATTGTGGTGATTGTTGGTTTTGCTCTAAATCATATCCAAACCAAACTGTGTGAAGGTGTCAATCAGAATGAAGTACATTACATCAATAATAATATCCAAGAACACGTTTTAACGTTATTCAGAAAGTACTTAGTGGTTCAAATAAAATAGTATACATATACTCGATGGGTGAAGTGTTTCATTACTGTCACCAGATTTCGTAAAGTCTGAACAGAAATGAAACACTTCGCATCTCGTATTGAAATATACTATTGTTGCCTTTAAAAACTTAGCCCAAGCCCCTTTTTCCTTTGAACTGCCTTTAAGAAAATCGGTGTAATGTCACATTATTCCCACAGTGAGTTTTTTAATAATATATTAATAATCTTATAAAGGAGATGACAATGTATCATACCTTCTTACTGGAAAGATTTTGTGTTAAATATAAACGAAAAGATGCTAGTCTCTATTGAATAGAGCGGTTCAACGAAACACGAGCTTTCTAGATCCTAGGGAGAAACAGACATTTTGCAATTGATTTTTATGTAAACAGTGTAGTTTATTTAGTTTCGTATTTTTTTAAATAAAATATGTATGTATCGAATATAAGTTGCAAAACCTGATACAAAATGAGTGAAAGAAATGCCTACTTTCAGAATGCTTAGCGATCAGAAATTACCTTTAAACCTTCAGATTTTGCTGCTATCAGAGGCTTGGTCAACTATATCGTTGATAAGTCAATGATGTTCAGGTAATCTACACCATGCATGCCAACTAGGCAAGATCGTCTGAAATAATGGATAAACAGTACCCTCCTAGCAGAATAGACATTGTGTCGCAAATTCCATTCATTTATTAATTAAGTTTCATTGTTGGAAAGTCATAGTGTGGGAAATTTTAGTTTGACATACTTATTAGATATTCTAAAAATTTGCAAGAACAAGAAAGCAAGAAAGGTAACATGATACATTTCATAAATTAATTAGATATATCTGCCGACTACAAACTACCACATCTCTCAACAAACAATAGTCCTTACAAGCGGAAATGCCCTCAAATATTTTGAAGCTGTCTTGTAGGTATTTATGGTATATTTGAAATCACCATTTTTATTAGCATTTTTCCATCGGTAATGGTGCTACTCAAAATTCCATAGATACCTACTTATCAGATAGATAAAAGTATCATGTGTATATGTATAAAATGGGCACTTGTTTTTATAAAATAATTGGAGCCTACCATGGGGTATCTTAGTATAATCTTTTGTTCTTTCACATCATTTCCTGACTTTACAACTAGATAATGTACATATTAAAAATAAATTTTACTGCTTAACAATAACCAGAACCCGAACAGACAAACATCTTCAAAATCATACAGCATATCCATTTTTTATGCTGCAAATAATTTCGATCCGCTCATTTCGTTGGACCGCTCTGTATGTGACAATGTGTCAAGTATTTAACAGTTTGTTTTCGTAAAATATCTATAAGAAAGGAGACTTGTAAATAAGTTGTTTTAGCTCCCAAGTTGTGTGTGTACAAGGTTTCGAATAATTATTACTTGTTTCCTCTATAAATTTCACCAGACTAGACAAACCCTGTGAGCAACCTTGTATACAACGTGTTAATGTAAATATCTAAATATTGGTTGTGCATGTCGAGTTTTACTGTTTTAGTCATAGTTAAGGCCGATTTATGACTTTTATGAATTAAATAACGAGTTAGTTTTTTGTGTAAGAGATCTTTTGAAAATCTAGGAAGATGATAACATCTTTTTTTTTAACTATAGGACTTGTTTTTCTTTCTTTATTTGACAAAAAAAAATAGTGTTTATAGATCTCATTGTTCTTTTTCTCATTTGTCATTTGTTACATGCGTTTAGCCCTTAAGTATTTATATATTCTTTTCGCGCTTATGTATTTTTTTTAATAGATTTCTAATAATAACAGAAATTTTAAATAAATCAAATTGAAAAGCAAACTTTCGGTCTGGTGTCGTAATACGGGTTTGAATGCTTGCAAGTAAATTATTGATCTTAAATATAAAAGTGTGATATACATTATACGATAAAGTATCTTTTTAAATGGTCAGTTTGTTGTTTGGAATGTACGTACTTGTATGTTTATGTAGGATTTTTTATTATTATGTTTTTGACAAAAATATTTGTCCTACCATATCATGAATGTATACCTACTTAACGATTATCTGCAACTAAAAAATATATTTTTATTGTTACAAACATTTTGTTGTCTGTTTATTGAATAGTACCTATCAACCTGCCAGTTTACCTAGTTTAGATAAAAACTTTTATTTCAGTCACCATCCCTTTCTGTTAAATAGAGTGCAGTTTTAAGAGAAAATCTATTTATGTCCTGGCAACAACTTTATTAGCTTTCGTTAAGTAAAAACTTAATCTATATTTTTCAACACAAATATTTACATATCTAGTTCTATTCCCACAAGCGTTGGCCATAAATAACGCAACTAAATCACTCGAGCGCCCGCTGGACAGGCCAAGAAATCTGAAAAACCTTGTCAACTACGCCCGAATTATCCTGGATACATTTTTAGGAGACGATCCAGGGAACAGATGTAAACGATCTCGCTGGTCATAATTTAGCGTTTCATCGGCACTGAAAACAAAACTAATGACCGACCCGTAATGAAGCGACAAGGAAATCTGTCAGAATTCAAAAATAGAACTCAGGCAGCTGTTGAAATGTTTTTGTTTGCGGAATTTTTGTTTTAAGTACAAGCCAACCAGGAGCGTAGATAAGGTTTTTACGATAGATAAGTAATAAAAAAAAATTATAATAAATAAAAAAAAAAAAGAATTGGGAGAGATGGAACCGGTTCGCACCTCCCTCTCCATTCTCTTTTTGTTAATAGGCCAGTAGGTTCAATATCCAAATCAAAAGTGGTTGGATTTCTAGTAGTTAATCGTATAAATGTTGAAAGTTGCTAAGACTGTATTAACTCAACGAGGTTGCCAACGCTCTCTAATAATATGAGCTGTTTGAGTTTTGATGTATGACATGACATTGACTTTTAGTTAATATTATTTTCTCTCTCTTAGAAAAACTGTAACAAAAAGTTGTTATGTCTTCACTTTTAATAATTACTTTGAGTAAATAAAACTACAATAAATACTTGACTCTATTTATGATCTGCAGGTTCCTAGCCAACGGTATTGCCCAGATAATGCCGATTGGTTATGGGCCCAGGCTCAAAAAAGTAAAAAAAAACATACAGCTTACGGTTTTCCATATGGTTTCTGTAGTGCCGGAGAAAACCATATTCGTGTGTTCTGTAGAGTAAAGGGCCGAGAGAACTATAATGTCTGGAAGTTCCAAATGAAAAACTTACTTAGAAGCGATAATTTATGGTACGCGGTGACAAGTTATCCAGAAGGAGACTCGTCAGATACAGCAACTCGAACACGAAGAGACGAAAAGGCTCTAAGTAAGATAAGCTTTATGGTCGAGATAAGTTGTGTTGTCACATATAATGCAGGTAAACAGTGCTAAAGAAGCATATGAAAAGGCATATGACGACAAAGCCCTTAACAGAAGGGTTCGTTTGATGAGAAACTTGTTTCCTATAAAACTAGAGGATTTTACTAGTATGGAACGTCAACGAGATTTTGTCCATATCTGAGCAACTTGCAGGAATTGGACAGCCGGTAGATGATGAGTATATCGGCGTCATAATGCTGCAGGGCTTGCCTGACGAATACGAGCCGATGACAATGGCTTTGGAGTACAGTGGTGATGCTATTACAAGTGATTTGGTAAAAACAAGATTACTCCTGGAAGAAATGGGGCCGAAAGGCTGATGGCTCAGTATTGTTTGCTAAATACAAATGAAAACCAAAGAAGCCTTGGTGTTAGAAGTTGGAAGTGCAAGAGTCAAGGTTAAAAACAACACTGTCCAAAACATGTTAGGCCTAGTAGTGTTGTTCAGAATCCATTGGATAAGAAAGGAAAAGGTAAAGCTCTACTTACCTAAATCTGAGTGGTATATTGACTCAGGGGCCACAAATCACATGTGTGGTAGTTCAGAGTGTATGAGAAACTTTACAAAAGTCAATAATGGACTGGAGGTGGTGGTAACGAACAATTCAAAACTTAAAACTGAAGATGTTGGTGATGTGTCAATTGACTTTGAAACTGGCAAAGTAAGTAAAATTGCTAATGTTATTCATGTTCCTAATTTAACAAAAAATGTGTTGTCTTTCAGTTGTAGGACAAAAAAGGGCTATACAGTGTTGTTTGCCAGGGATAGCTGTAGAATTTTTGATAATTTAAATTCACAAATTCACAATCAGAAGACTTCATAGCAACTGCCAATGAAGTATCTGTAAGTAAGTAATTCACACTGATCTTTGTGGTCCAAAATCAGTTCCATCCTGGAGTAATAAGCGTTACATGCTTACTTTCAATAGACGATCTTAGTAGGATGGTGTTTGCTTATTTTCTAGGTTCTAAGACAAAAACTAAACACTGCCTTGCAGAATTTCTTCAGTATGGTTGAAGTACAATGTGGCCTGAAAATCAAGAATGATATTTCTGATAATGGCAACGAGTACTGTAACCAAGAGGTTAGAGAACTTTTCAAACAAAGGGGAATTAGACATCAGCTTTCAGCTGTTAGCAAGAAAGTTAGATCTGATAATGGCAACGAGTACTGTAACCAAAAAGTTAGAGAACTTTTCAAACAAAGGGTAATTAGGCATCCATGTACACCACAACAAAATGGTATACCTAGCAGAGCGCTACAATAAAACTATCACGGGGAAAGCCAGGTCTATGATGGAAGACAGCAACTGTGGCCAAAGAATGTGGGCAGAAGCAGCAAATACTGCTGTGTACTTAGTTAACCGTTCTCCTACCAAGAAAATTTAAGGCAAAACTCCATATGAGGTTTGGTATGGGGATAGACCAAATTTAAAGCATCTCAAGGATTTTGGATTTGATGTCTATGCACATGTCCCAGATCCAAAGCGAAGTAAACTTCAGTGAAAAAGTCAGAAGTAAAATTTTCTAGGGTACTCCGACGATAGCACAGCATATCAATTATTTGATCTTTCAAACCATAATGTAATAATATCGAGGGATGTCATTTTTGAAGTCCCATCTACTGACCACCAAAGTCAGAATGAGCACCTGACCTAACAACCTCAATTCTTTTAAAACAAATGACACTAGAGGTTGACTTTATTAGTCCTGATGAATTCTCGGATGAACCACATGTTCGGAATTCAGGAACAGGGTTAGACGAAGAAGATGAACAACCACCTAGATTGTATCCTAAAAGAGAACGTAAACAAAAGATCTTTTCTGATTATATAACATATCAAACTCTCACATCTCAAAACAGGACTCGAATTTTGGGATGAATCAACCACTTATGAAGAAGCTCTGAAAAGTGACAATTGTGACCAGTGGAAGAAAGCCATGGACAAATAATTGAAATCACCGAATGACAATAATGCCTGGGAGTTGGTGGATAAACCGACTGATCCTACTAAAATAGTGAAAAGCAAGTGGGTTTACAAGATCAAGAAAAATGCCGAAAACAAAATAAGCCAATATTAAGGACGACTTGTTGCCAAAGGCTTTACTAAAAGCAGAAATAGATTATGATGAAACATACTCACCAGTAATCAGACATAGTTCAATGAAAACTTTGCTTGGAATTTCAACTGCAAATGACCTAGAAATAGATCACCTGGATGTAGAAACTGCCTTCTTGCATGGTGATTTATCACACGAGCACTACATCTTGCCCCTGGAATGCTTATTAACAGATAAGAATAAAGTGTGTCCATTAGAAAAGGCCCTCTATGGTCTTAAGCAGTCCTCACGAGTATGGAATGGCAAGGTGATAGATGTTTTCACTGCTGAGGTATATAAATAAACCCGAAATGAAGTATGTATTTTTACAAAGCAAAATGAAAACAAAGTGGTGAATATATGTGGATAATTTTTTCATCTTTTACAATGACCTCCAAAAGGCAGATCGATTCAAGTCGAGTCTTCAAGACTGCTTCAAAGTAAAGGACTTGGGACTAAATTCACATATGTTGGGCATAAATTGGAGAGAGATAGAAAGAATTATGTCATCAAATTAAATTAGACTCACTATCTGATATCAGTCCTTGCCAAGTTTGGAATGCTGATGGATACAGAGCCAGTAGGGACTCCACTTAAACCTAATGTGAAATTCACCCAGGATGGTGAGCTAATAGATGATGTTCCATGCCAACAGTTAATTGGTTCATTAATGTATCCGTGTGTGGCAACCAGACCAGACATCACGTTTGCAGTGTCTTTGCTTAGCCAGCACAATACGAAGCATACTAATGATCAATGGGTTGCAGCTGAACGTGTATTTCGTTATTTAAAGGGTACCAAAGACTTAAGTCTAACTTACCAAGGACCTGATCTAAATTTTAAGGGGGTTGTAGATGCAGATTGGGGAAATTAAGCCATGGATGGGAAGTCATTCACCGGATATGTCTTCAAAAGTGTAGTGCTGCAATTTCGTGTGGTTGCCAGAAGCAGAATGCAATTGGCTTATCATCGACGAAGGCCGAGTACATGGCATTGACTGAAGGTGCAAAGTAAGCTGTGTACTTGAGGGAAAGGTTAAAATCTTTGGTGGACCCTTTTCCATCTTGAGCACTGACCTGAGCCCGTCCTTAAACGGCTCCTGGCCATGTGGCTACAGTAAATCTCTCTTAATTTGGGGTAACACTTTCTTTAGTTAATTTAAATTTATCTAAGCCTTTCATTATTCAATTAAGTCTTAGTTTCTAGTTCCTAGTTCCTAATTGTCGGGTTCCAAGTTCCAATGTTTGAATGCTGAAACACCCTTTTTTTGGATTTTACAACTACCATCCATTAACCCCTCTGCCGAAGATGGAGCCGTTAGTGACGGTGATGGCTCTTAGGTCTTAAGCCGTTCAGTTACTGAGCCACCTTGCCGAAGATGGAGCCGTTAGTGACGGTAATGGCTCTTAGGTCTTAAACCTTCTAGTTTCTGAGACCTCTTGCCGAAGATGGAGCCGTTAGTGACGGTGGTGGCTCTTAGGTCTTAAACCTTCTAGTTTCTGAGACCTCTTGCCGAAGATGAAGCCGTTAGTGATGGTGATGGCTCTTAGGTCTTAAACCACCCAGTATTTCCCATGTGTTGCACTGATCCTCTAACTCAGCTAGTGAGAGGGCCCTGCAAGTTAGCCAAATTGGTAGGAGTAGATTTAATAACCAATGAGTACCTGCACTAACCATATATAAGGACTAACAGCGTAGCAAATAAAATAATTGCCCAATTTTAATAATTCCTGTTGTTTTACTTTGGTTTGATCACCTAAACAAATGAACATCCATTACTTTCTATAATATTTTTCTCAATTTCAATATTATAGCCTTAATCTATAATATGATTTGAGGCCCAACTGACAGATCTAAGTTAGTTAATTGTATTGAACTTCAGCCCTTTTATGTCATATCGAACCATGATCTAGCTCTCCAGCTTTGCTAATTTTTATCTTTAAAATAAGCTACAAGGTCAGCCTGACTACCCTGGGTTTTTTCCTTCGGCCGAGTTGTGTGTACATAGGGGGTAAAAATACACCTCAAGAAGTGGTATTTTTTTGGCATTTGTACGGTTATATCTCATGAAGAAAGCGACTAGACGCATTTTTGAACCATGATTATAAGATCAAGTCAACGACATAAAGTTGTTGGCCTGTAGCTGAAAAAAATAAGAATGTAGACAAATTTCACAGACAAGTGGCTAATCAATTTACAGTACAGCACCATTCGCCTCATCAGCCGGCTCTTCAAAAACTGTAGTTTTGTCTCCCTATATAAGTTGTACAATTCTTCGTCAAAATCTGGTTGGTTAAGTGTAGGTTTGGGAAAGTTAGAGCAGGATTTGCCGTTGCAGCGGGTACAAAACATCGACCATTTAAATTCCAACACTCCGACACCTACTTTGCAGAGAACTGCGGAGAGAGAAGGGTCTGCGGAGCTGGTTCATTGGAGGTAAGAACAAGATCAAGACCAAACCTGAGAGTGGATTGATTTGAACCCCTATTTATGAATTATAGAGAGGAGAACTTGCAAAAGAACGTGACTTAATTAAACACGCAGAGTTTTCTTTTTTTTTTTGAAAAACCATATAGAAAAGGACTTGGAGGATCTGAAAGTTCTCCTATTCTTGATTTAGCGAAACGCAAAACACAACTTGCAAGGTTTTATTGGATTTGGTTCTGTCTTTATGAGCTCCTAGAGAGTATTTCCTTCTCTTGCTCTCAAGAATTAAGGTCCTGGTGTCCTAACCACATTTCCACTTGTAGGTAAGTTCTTAAGCAATATTGGATGGCTGCTCCGGATGTTGGTGGCAGATAAAATTTCGATTTCACGAGATCTTTGGAAACAGGTTGAATCGCAATTTATCTAAAGTATCTCTTGCCCTACTTCCTTAAAAGATTATTAAAAAACACAATGCAGCTTCTACAATAGCTGCAGCTTGAAAGTCATGTTCGCAAAAAAAATTTGATATCTTTGAGAAAGAATTTATCTTCAGCTTGACCACCTTCTTTTTGAACGGCCTGAAGAGTTCTGGAATTGTGTCACATTTAAATATGGCTTACAGAAATTTGTTGTCATTCTTCTTCCAGGTTTTGAGAAATATTTGCTTGATCGAAATATGCAAAATTGAGTATGATGACAAGGTCCATATCAGCAATTACCACAACCATATCATGCTTCTGGGATACCTCAGGTATCACGGGAGCGCACGTATTCATTTGCTTGCTTTACTAACAAGCCTTCATTCTCAAGCTTCTCTCTAAGCAAGCTAATAACACGTGCTTTATTTCTACCGATAGAAAGTAATTGCTCCTAAAGAAGACTTTTACAACTATCAGTAAAACTTCAGTTTGAAGTTTAAACTCCAGCATTGTTTGTCTGTCCAAATCTTCCGCTTATCTTCAAACTAAAGTTTAAATTGAACTTATAACAACGGGTCTAAGTTATGGTCACCACCAATAACTCAGTAAAGATGATGTCGAGGGTAGTGTGCAATTTGCTTTGGCGGAGCTGTTCAGCAGATTTTACGCTCTTGGTAGGCAGGTTTTCTCGGTAGCCATCTAACACCGTAGTTGTCGCACTTCCGTTGTGCTGTTTTCTAGATGCTCAACGTATTTGGTTAAGATCAGTTGGAATGTTTCACCCTTCCTCCACTCACGATGGAGTAGAAAAATCCATCATCGATAACAATCGATCAGGAAGAACCTTCCAGGTTGTAACGAAGTTACTCCAATTTCTTGCGAAATGGGAACGCGGTCCTAAAGTAACAAAACTCAAGTTCAATTAGTTAGGTAGTAGGTTACCTTACGGCATGTTTGCCAGCTTTTAAATTTGTGTATTTCCTTCAAATTCTGGTGAACGACTGGCAATATTTAGGTAGAATCAGTCCTTGGATATTTTGTTTTAATTGTTGTTTCCATATAAAAGAGCTGAGGAGCAAAATTTTAGAGAGTCGATCACCAGCTGTTCAGCAGTAAACATCGCCAAACCTAGAAATAGCACTGTATAGAGACAGACCGAAGCCCAGATCCTTGTAAGCCCCATTTTCACACACTCACATTCCCGGGTCATAGCGATTGTTGGACCCCCCTCTTTCACATAAAATATACAGGTCTAGCGATTGTTGAGCCCCACTCATTCAGAACGCATAGGTCATAGCGATTGCTGGGCCCCATTTACATACACACACACCCAAGCCAGAGCGTTGGTTGGTCCCCATACATATACATTTCACCGTCAACTTACCGAATTAGTTAAATTCTCGTACCCGTTCTCATCCAAGGAAAGCCGTATTCAGAACCGTATATTTTCCTTTAAATCACCGACCATTAGAGTGCCTCTCGCTATAATCCATAAAAGCCGTAAACTGCTAAACTTTTGTAACCTTGTTGACATTGCATCTTGACAATAGAGTTTTACCTTATTGATTCTACTGCGTATCTTTCTCTCAAATCGCAACTAAAGACAGAACGCCTGGACAACTTTCTCCACTGTTTAAAAGCTCCCCGATAGGCATTTCTATGGACCCTCTACCATGTAAAACCCATAGCGGGTGGCGCCCGAAATAATTTACTACCAGCTTGGACGTCAAAGGGCCAACACCAACAGCCCCCCCCCCACGCACATATGCGTTACAAGGTTTACCTCCTACAGTAGTCTAAAGAAGTCATACAACATTGACTTGGGAGTTTTCCTCGTTCTAACTGAAACGAACCGAGAGAGGGGATAGAGTGCCAGCTCCTAACAGAAAAGTTCTTTAAGCTGTTCCTCGGATTTATTGTGTTTTAAGGAGACTACTGAAGTTGAGTTCTACATTAGAGAGGTGGATGCTTTGATAGATCAACAACTAGTCGTAAGTGAAAGTGTCTTTAGGGTTTTATGAATTAATTAGTACCCATAACTCATGGGACATTTTTTAAAGATTCTAGAAATGGTTAATGGTTATGTATGTGGATTTGGTGAATCACCAGTAGTATTTCCTATTTCCATTGAAAGTAGACCAAAAGTCTTGATTGGGTACATTCCGTGGTTAGTTATCTACTGAGTACTGTGCAAACGTCAAATTCTCTATTTCTTGTCTACAAGCCTGGAATAGAAATGGCCTTATATAAAGGCCTTCCATAGCGGTAACAACTTAGCGATAGTGCTATCCGGTGAAATGTGATTTCACGGTTCACAGCTACATCCTCCCCATCAATAGTCACCTTAGTTTTGTATACTCATTACTCAATTTTTTTTCACAAACTAGAAATTGTTCAAAGGTTTGAGATTCAAACCACTCAATAAACTTATGAAGGTCAGCATTACCACGCTACACTCAGTCTCATCAACAGTGAATGATATCTCACAAAATTCTTCGACCTGGTGTCGTCCTTGTAGTAACAGTTGTCATGGTCATAACCCATTTACTCAGAGTGCTGTCTGAAATGCCGCGACCATGACTGAGACAGATATTATCTTCGTCATAATCTCGGCTCAATTTTGACAACTGCGTTCTGACTGAACCTCGACAATGAATCATTACTGCATATTAGGAGCCGAGTCGAGTGATGCAAAAAATTGGAAAGAAGCTGTAGGGGTTGAAGTAGATGCTTTCGAAGAAATTGTAAAAGGTGTCAATCACTGTAAGAAGAAAAGAGACCAATATTCCAACGTCGTCAAGTTCAAGGCGCGTTCAAGTTAGCCTCAGTAAGGGTATTTTTGTTCTTCATTGTAAGCTAGAAAACATAAGAATCTAAATTTACACATATTTTTTATTATTATTTACACAAGTCATCCTCCCCAAGAGATTTGCAAATAGTAACACATTTCTATAATTTATATTGAAGGTGTCATTCATTAGATCTGTAGGGAGATCTCTTCATAATGTATACACACAATATGCATTTTCAAGATGCGGTTTCTGGAAATGTTTCAATACATTGTGCAAAATGTTTCATGCAGTGAACCGGAGCCAAAAGTTTAGTTTTATCGGTATCACTGAAAGAGTTAGGAACCACTGAAGGTACATCAAGAAAACTTTAGGTGTTTGTTAATGTCCAATACTTCTACCAATAATAAGAAAATTTGCGTTAAGACACACATGTTAAAGATAGTCACATAAACTGAAGTGGTGAATGTAGAGGTTGTGACAGACAGTAGAAGAATTCAACGTTGGGTTATGTTTATGTTTTCACACTTTTTGGTTGTTAGTGTTTCCACAATAGCTTTATCTGAAGCTGAAATTCTGGCACTAAATACAGAAGTGATTGAAGCATTTCTTAGTTCTAATGGTAGTGTGGTAATTTTCAAGAATTGTGAATTATCAATTAGGATATGTAAGAATCCAGAAATTACACAGAATCAAGAAACGGTCGTCCAGCAATGTCAGGTATGTAAGTACTCATACTTGTCAACAGTGGGCATTCCCATTGGGGCCATTTCCAAGTAGACCATTTAGTACTAATAGAATTTTGCATCAAACAATTCCTCATAGATTTCCCTATAATATCACTTTAACATTTTTATACCTATCTCCCACCAATTCGCAGATATTTTATAATTTACTTTTTTTGTAATCAAAATAAATACTCTAAATATTAATTAAAATCTCACGATCTGAAAGATTTAACGATATGAATGTGGGGACTTAGTTGTAACGGCCCATGAATGCCACAGGGCAATTACTGTCAAAAACCTACAAAGCGGAACACAATTAACTTTCATTCATCAGAGAAGAAAAATGTCTGTGGATTGTTCTTGGCAAAGAAATGTCATTTGATTTAGAATGAATCTAAACCGAATATGCAGGAAATTCAACGAAACTGATCTAGAGCTACTACTATCAATAAAAGGGAATTTAACAGAACTAGACAAAATCTAGAGTAATTTAAACGGTACAATCAAATAATAATGTGTATAATAAATATTCAATTGAGCTCCATTGACATCTAGGCATTTATGATCTCGAGTAGTTTTACCGTCTCTTACAGCTCGCCTAGTTTCTATAGGATCTAAATCTCGAAACACTTGTACCACCAGATTTTGTAGTTCTTCTTTACTATTTACTGGAGTTTCGTAAACAATGTTTTTGATAGTACCCCTGTAGATAGTACCCTCATATATAGCGCCTTGTACAGACGTAGTAAGCAGGATTTATGATGACCGATGGATGAGGCGGATGGGACCATGGAATTGGCCACCTAGGTCATCCGACCTTACTCCACTTGTTTACGAAACTCCAGTAAATAGTAAAGAAGAACTGCAAAGATAGAAGTCGAGTGGAGTAAGTTCGGGTGACTTAGGTAGCCAATTCCATGGCCCTAACCGCCGCATCCATCGGTCATCAAAAATCCTGTGCAGCGCTAGGCTTACTTCGTCTGTACAATGTTCTGAAGCCCCATAAAGCCGATACCAAGTCTGATGACTCGGCTTCATATAGATAACCTTAAATTACGAGTAAAGGTTAGCAGCTAGTTAGAAATAGCCTCACTGTTAGCTTCAATGTATGACTGTAGGTACCAAACCTTGTCAGTAAAGTGCACGTACACGGTTAGTAGATGGTAGGGTTGCGCAAAACTGGAAATTTTCAGAATGGCAAAATGTATGGAAACGTTTCCGAAATTTTCCGGTATAAGACGGTAAGGTTGAGCAAAACTGGAAATTTTCAGAATCGAAAGACTGAACTCAAACTTTCCCGAAAATCTCCTGTACCAAGTCAGTTGGTACAGGTTGGGCAAAACTCCAAAATTTTAACAGAGAAATGTGTGTAAACTTTCCCGTTTTTTTGTCATAAATAAAATAAATAATATGATTGTCCATGATTAAACAAGAAACTCTAAAACTAATTTATCTTGCTATGCTGATTCCCTAGTCCAGTCAGGATATTTTTGCACCCAAAAGTGATTGTTTTTCTTTTAAAAATGCCGTCTCCCGAAAATTTTGATTCGTTCAACCAAATAAATTTTCACAAAACCATTTCAACGTTTCACAAAACTCAACACTTGGTATATGATCTACAGGTTTCGGAGCTCGGGTTCTGGTGTATTTGTAATCGTGGAACTTATGTTTTCCTAAAATTCCTTGAACGGATGAATTTGATACAACCAAGTTATGTTCAGGACATCCTGTTCCAGTACATTTACTTCACCATCTTCTAAGCGAAACATCTTGAACTTCCATTGTCTTTACTGAGTTTTTTTACACGACATTTCGAACAGTGGAATCGCTGCTCGTTGTCAAGTGAAACTGAGCATTAAGCTCGAGGCTACTTGCTTATGTAATAATATAGCTGACCACGCCCACCATTTCTATTGGCCGGATCGTCGGCACCGTCAAGCGACCAGCACTCGTCCGCCGTATCAACGGATGCCATACCGAAGAGACGTGGCAACTTGGTTTACTAAAGACGCCCTCATTGCTTCTACTGAAGACTGCTTCCTTAAACTTAGGTTTCTTCCAGTGCTGTTGCCTATGGACAATTTTGGCTTCCGACCACTTAATGGTTAAACAGCGAGGACCAACCTCATCTTCTTACTATAGAATACATAAAAGGAACTTCAGAGAAACATACGAAAAGTTTTCAAAACTGAAAATACATTAAAATGCGTACTTTCTAAAACCAAAGCGGAAAATTCAAATCAGCAAAAAGACTGTATATATCAGATTCCGTGTGAGTGTGGCATGTCGTACATAGGACCAAGCGTCCTTTGCATGTAAGAGTTCAGAAACACAGAACTCATGCTATAAGAGGAGGAACATCACGCTTGGTCCGAACACCATAATATTAATTAGTCGGTAGCCAAAATTGTGCATAGGTAACAGCACTGGAAGAAACGAAATTTTAAGGAAGCACTCTTCATTGGAAGCAATGAATGGAAGCAGTAAACCAAGTTGCGACGTCTCTTCGGTATGGCATCCGTTGATACGGCGGACAAGTGCTGGTCGCTTGACGCGCGACGATGGCGACGATCCGGCCAATAGGAATGATGGGCGTGGTTGGCTGTGTTAGTACATAAGCAAGTAGCCTTGAGCTTAATGCTCATTCTGTTTAGTTCGGGCAGTGGTTCAAGTCGGTCGTGTCGAGTTGAACTTGCCTTCCCGGATTGTGTGTGCGCATTAGTGCGATTTTCGAGCGAAGGTGCTTTTCAGCGCATTAGCTCTGCCAACGTGCTTTTCAGCGCTGCGGCGACATTCGCCTCTCGTTTAACCATTTCGCTTCTTTCAGACTGGAAATTCGTCTTGTTGAATCTTTTCGTTTATTTCAGGCTGGAAATTCGTCTTGCGTTCTAATCATTTCATTTCTTTCAGGACTAATAAACATCTCTTTTCAGGTTAATTAACATTTTTTTTCAGATTACCGTTTCTCCGGGAGGAGAGGAAAACAGCGGGATGGAGAAATTTACACCCCAGGATCTGGGGGTAATGGCCAAAAAAGAGCCCGACAGAATGATAAAGCTGTTCATGCGCCTCAGTGAAGAGAAATAAATTTGGATTTGGAAGAGAAAGAAAGGCTTGCTAATGCCAACGAGAGCTATATGTATAGCAGCGATAATGAAATTACAAGCGAGGCTGGAAGAAACCGAAAAACAAGTGCCTGAGATGAAAAGACAGCGTGAAGAGCAAAACGGGGGCAAAAGGAAGAAACCCCAGAGAACCAAAAAACAAAAACAATCCTCTGGGGCTTCAAATCGAATGAAAGGAGCGGAGAAAATCGTGGAAGTGACACCCAATTTGGATAAGGTCCAAAGGAAGAAAAAGAAGCTAGGAAAGTGAGGTCGGGTAAAGATGCAATAGTTCCCCGAAATGAAATTCCGAAAGGAAGACAGCCGCCAAAGAAAAGAAGAACTCAAGACAAGAAGAGCGCGTGAAGAGCCCCAGTCGGCTAGGTAACTTCTAACAGGACCCAGAAATGGACACCTTGCTCAGGACTGAACAGTCTTCAAGATTGCTCAGAAGAGAGATGGGGGGCTACAGCGTTGATAGAGTAAAAGGCAATAGTCCTGCCTGACTCTTTTACCTGAGGCCATCTTTTAGTCACAGATAGTGGCGCGTTTAATGCTCAGTTTCACGTGAAAACGAGCAGAGATTCCACTGCTCAAAACGTCGTGTACAAACTCAGCAAAGACAATGGAAGTCCAAGATGTTTCGCTTAATAGCACATCATTGTCTACCAATTTTAAACAATTCATTATCTTCATTGGACGTTAGCGATAATTCTGAATTTTATGGCGCTTTGCTAAAACCATGATTAATTACACCTTCATGGATCCTGTTAAATTTCCTTTTATCGATACTAAGTAGCTTTTCCATTGAATTTTCTCAGGCTCGGTTCAGACTCTTCTTACATAGTCAATGGATTATGGATACATTTATAATGACGACACTACAATAAGTATTATTATCTCTTTGCATCTGCAGAAACAACAAGTCAGTCAGTAAATTTGACGCAAAGAAAACCAAATTCAAAGACACTACATAACCGACAACGGTGTCACATCTGTTCTATAAAAATTGTACAAACATTAACTGTAGTCAGATACCTGAGCTGCGATTGTTGAATTAAAATGGAATACGAAAATGCGCCTTTGAAGAAATGAAAGTTTATGGGTCAAAAGGTGTTGGGTTTAGGAACAGTATAAGGAATATATAAGGAGTATATATTCTCTATACTGTGGTTTAGGTTTGTTAAAGTATACACCGATTTGTCCTAAACTAAATGACCTTTCTCTGCAAAGAACAATCCACACATGGTTCTCTTTAAACAAATCAAACTTTTGACAATTTTTCTTTTCTTATGATCGAAAGTTGACCGCCCTGTAGGTTTTCGTCACTAATTCAAGTTTGAAATTAGTCAACTCTAAGTCAACAGTCTCAAGTTTATTATGTTGTACGGCTACATGTTTCGCCTAAAAGGCATCATCACGCCTAAAATAAAATTATGAACAATTGCAACGCAAGATTGTTCCTCACACAGAACCAGAATTAAACTCACCACAATCACAACACACGTTAAAATAGTTAAAAATTTAAAACACGTTCACATATTTACAAATTGGCTAGAAGACTAACAGTGGCAAATACTTTGCTCGACGACCGACCTTCAGGTATTTGCCACTGTTAATCTTCTAGCCAATTTATAAATATGTGAACGTGTTTTAAATTTTTAACTATTTTAACGTGTGTTGTGATTGTGGCGAGTTTAATTCTGGTTGTTCTTGCGTTGCAATTGTTCATAATTATATTTTAAGCCTGATGATGCTTTTTTTAGGCGAGACATGTAGCCGTACAACATAATAAACTTGACTATGGTTGATGACTTATGTCTTTAGTTGATATACTAATTTCAAACTTGAATTTCTACCAGTCTCTTAGAGAAAAAATTGATTTTTTCGTCACTAACTGCCCATTTGGTGTCCAGACACATCGAAGTCCCCGCACTCATATCGTTAATCTTCTAGGTCGTAAAATTTTAATTATTATTTAGAGTCCTATTTTTGATGACGAAAACATGAAATTCTTAAATATATGCGAAACGGTGCGAGATAGGAATAGGAATGTTAAAGTGGTGTCATAAAGAAATCTATGAGGAATCTGAAAACAGCTTTTACTACATGGCGATCCGTTTATGAGACGAAAGGTGGTACTCCTTTTTAGCTGAACTAGCACACTACAAATGTGAAAATTTTGTCTAGACGCATTTGTGTTAAAATAATATTAATTTAACACAAAACTTGAAATAAATATGTGAAAATTCTCTAGATACATCTAAGGTAATACCACTCAGAATCACCTTGTATAGGAGGTAACCCGGAAACTTAAACCAGATTCTGTTTCACTATGGGCTAGACATTTTGGGTTATTAATCGTTGAATTAATTAATTACAACTTTGAATAATTAATTCACCTACTATAAAAATCAATTTTATTAGGAACGTTCTAAAGTAAAATTTTTAACCAAAACACAACGGAAGTGTATAATAACGACATATTAACAGAAGTAATTAATAACATATTTATAGCTACAGTTAACTTATCATCCCAACTGATATTGGTAATAATAATTATTAAACTACCAGATATTAATTTAATACTAAAATAAACTTTCGCTCAAAGCGAAATATTCCGAATAGAAAATTCATAGGGCGATTAATTATTCGAAATGTTAATTAAGCAATTTAATATTTATTAATTCCTGTCCCGAAAATTTAACATTAACTCCATAATTAATAAAGCGGACGCCGAATAAGTTTGCCATTAAAATAAATAATTTATTTAATTCGAAATCGTTGTAATAGGAACGGTCTGGTTACGGTTTTAATTTTATCGGTTTGTCGTTAATAAAATATAGTTTATTCTGCCGTCCTAATTTATAATCGGCCCCAAAACAAATTACTATTTATATTGACGTGTATTATGTATTTCGTCGGGCCGAAAACCGCAATGACGGATGCTAATCTCGGTTTTAATAACTCCGCCAATATTCATTCGGAATTTATTAAAATTATTATTGCGATATTTTAACTGCGTTAGTTCCAAATGAATATTTACAATCAATTTCGTATAAAATGAAAATTAATTTTACAGTTCATTAGGGCCTCTCTCTTTGTTAAGCCCCCTACGCAACACATGACAATTTTGGTACTAATTTGTTAAATTTATCGTTTTATTTTTGCAATCTACGTTGACATTTGCTGAACTGTCAGTATTTAAGAAAATAGAACTAAGTGTATCTATTTTTTTTGTATAACTTGACGTTATGTATAGAAAGAGAGAGAGAGAGAAAGGAGCCATTATTTGCTTTTTCGTTTAGGTACTTATTACTTGCCTTAAAGAATTCCACTTTTCGCATTAACTTAAAACAAAACTGCCCATAAAAATCGGCCTGATGGCCAATAAAAGTAATGTTGCAGCCCGTCTTCGATACATTACTCTCCGAGTTCCCGCTTAGGAAACTATCAAATCAAGTTACGATACTGCCAACGGTAATTTATTAACGACGTAAAATCCATAAAGTATACGGCCATTTAACCTTTAGCTGGGGAAATTAACTGTAGAAAGTTATCAAACCGTATATCAGAGAGTCGATAAATATAAAATGGCGTATGTTATAAAAGGTATATGCGCAGTTGTAGTGGTAGTAGTGCAAAAACTTTCATTCTTACGTTATTCCAAATGTAACGAAAATTGTATTACTCAAAACATTGCGCCATCTATTTATACAAAAGGTTCTGAAGAAGATGCGAATAAAGATCGAAACGTTGGGGTATTCACAACAGTGAAGTAGCTGTTTATTTGTCCTACACCTGCTATTCACTTTTTCAATGTACCATAAAGCACACAAAGCATATGTGGCGGGGACACCTCTTTAAAGAAAGGTCTCACACCAAGGTTGATTTCCTAATGGATATAAAGCATATGGCTGTGGAAGGTTATTATAGTTTTTCGAAGGACCACATGGACAACTTGTGGATTCAAAGGAACACCATGATTAATTAAAAATAGGATAGACTGTGTGGCGGAACTTCATCCACCGACTCACAGGTGGCAGCATTAGTTGAAATCCTTGATAACATCACACCGCCTTTCCTGCGCCGAATTTGTCTTCAAATACAAGTTCCAACTCTAAACCCAGCGTATAAGGCACGGTCTACCACGCCTTATTGCCGAATCGTCGTCCCAGTGGTGTTTCCCTGAATAACAAAATTTTTTTTTTGGGAATACATGAGCCCATACACGGTTCATTATTTACAACACCATAATTGGTGACCCTCGACAAAAGCAACAGGCAATATTTCGAGCAAAAGGCTGCAACAAGGATCGCTTCAACGCAACGACACTACCAGAGCAGCATCTCTCTCATACCCACCCGCGTCGTCTGGCAAACTCTCTATTCACTCACTGCAACGACGAATAATCTCACACACACACAACTCTCTGGGACCA
Source organism: Taphrorychus bicolor (assembly GCA_951812265.1). NCBI lineage: Eukaryota > Metazoa > Arthropoda > Insecta > Coleoptera > Curculionidae > Taphrorychus > Taphrorychus bicolor. The sequence goes on from OX638300.1 coordinate 7,460,432, forward strand.
TTCTCGGCAACACTGGCACAGCTCTCACACAACTTCGTCCCTTCGTTCGCAAAAAGAGCCTCACTTCAGGGGTATCGTTTAAACCCAGAATCCCTCCACAACCGGTTCATCCAAATGAACAATCAAAAACCTACGATACGCAAAGGAAAACAAAACAACGCAGAACGTGTTTGTTACTTATCAACTCTGATTTGAGAGTAAATGTCGACTAAATTACTTAAAATCACTTAATGGCACAACTTACATGAGAAAGTCTTCTTGGATTACTTATCCTGAGATATACGGGAAACAGTGCAGTTGAATGACAATAACTACACTTTACTTGGGATAAGCAGAGAGAGAAACACTATTTATGCAATAAAATCAGGTTCATTTAATGCAATCTACGAGGAACTAATCTGCACATCCTCGATAATGGATAAAAACAAAGTGAATCCAGTAAACGAGTCTGCGATTAAGCCAGACACCAGAGCACCAAACGATTACTTTATCGAACCCTTAGCCAGCTGACCTACTGACACCGATACATTTCGATCGATATTTTTCGCTCGGGAGACGGCGATGTTTCATCTGCAAAATCTCAACTTGAACTCTCCTTCATTCCGGGGAACGAATGCATTTATGCATTTTTGTGCGCTCCCCTGTGGGGCAGCAGCCAATCATATCGAGCGATCCATACTATTAATCAGTCGCGACGCTGCACAGCCAATGGGGAAATCGGTCGCGCACCGAGTTCCTCGTTATCCAGGGTAATATAAATCTATAATCTGGGCTTCTAGATTTCTAGATTTAATTACGACAGCTTTCGTTGAATATGAAGACATTTGGCATGGCTTATTGATTTTTTGTCTGAATAGAAACAAAGGATTTATTTAAATCTTGACTGTTTGAGTTCTTATGTTGGGTTTTCGCAACAATATGATAAAAAAAAGATACCTACCTACATTAGATACAACAAATCAAAGTTTGGAGCAAAATGAGAAAGGTATTTCTTGTAGTTGAGCCGTTCTACCAAGAATCCGTTCAGCAATGCTATTCAGTTACCGAAAAAAAAAAAGTCAAATAGTCACTCAAACTGAGAAATTTGGTTACCAAATATTTAAATTAATTAAAAAAATGTCTTCAGATTGGTCTTTAGGTTTACAAAAAAATGCAAGTGCAGAGCTATTTAAAGATTCGGATCGAGCAATGGAAAACTTCAATTTCTGCAGATTGGGAAAACCTCCTTCAGAGACTCAGTGCTGAAGATTTACAACTGAAAGTAAAAGCGTCAATTTAATAAAATTCAGTTCCAGAAGAAAAAACTAAATTGTATTAAGCTAAAACTGACACCAACTATTTTAGAAAAAAATGCTTTATTTACAAATTTTAACCTTTGAGTACCATCAAAAACATTCTGATGAGAGGCTATTAGAGACAAGAAATAAAACCCCTTTCTTCATAAAAGAATGTTTAATGCTTTGGTTGCAAATTCAGTTATCCTAATTTCTGTTTCAAGAAAATTACGTGGTACAAACAACGAGGCACCCCGAAAAAAAGACATCTCCCGGCAAACTAAACAGGGTGTCCCAGAAAAGTTGGAAAATCTTGCAACTGAAGGATACTAAGCACCAGCATGTTTGCCAGCTTGAAAAGTTGGGATTTTTTTTCAAATTCTGATAAATCTACGAAGTTATTTCAAAGCACTAGACTTTGGATCTCAGGTGTAGTTTTGTTTGCATTGTTGTTTTTGATAAACCCCCATAATTTGTAAGCCACAGTTACATTTAGGCTGAGACGGTATAGTTGCACCCCCTTTTTATAGATACACGGGTCATAGCGTCTGTTACATTATCATACAGGGCTTTTAGCGAATGTTGGGCCCCATTCATACACCCTGCCTAGCGATTGTTGGGCCCTACTTATACATGGGTCATACCTTTTGTTTTGCACCATTGAGATATTGTATTTTATGTGAGTAGTCCACTACGACCTGTGGGATATTATGGCTCACCTGGTGTCTTTCTTGCGTTTGTCCTCGCTTGCCTCACTGGTCGTTCTTAGGTTTAGCCCAGACTTTCTATGAATCTAAGTCTCTCGGTAGTCATTGTGTTTACGTCCAAACTTTACGTCACGTCTCGTGTTAGAAGTGCAGGTTTCCTTGATGAGGGGACACCTGCTTCCTTGCACCTCTTCCTTAGAAAGTAGGTACCTGCTTTCCCATGATTAAGGTTGGCCTGTAGAAATGAAGTCTACCCTGCCATTCCTCTCTTCTTTGCCCCGATATTTATTACCAGGCTTAGTGAGATTGGGAACAGACTTTCTCCTTTTCCTTAAACTATCATTGGTCAGTTGTCTTGAGTACTGTCTTACACGGAGATGTATTGGCCCCAGCTTTTTTGTTTTTGGCCTTGGCCAGCGACTTACTGTTACCCTCGGACATACCCTAGCTGGTAGGCCTATCTATTCGCTCTGGTTGAATGTCAGCGGTTGTTTTGTTAGAGTCAGATTTATCTGCTTGACTCGTATCTTGTAATTGCCCACCTTGCTTGGATCTGTGGCGGAATTGAATCTTTCCAAAATCAAAAAAGTATCTGCATTCTATGACTGCCAGTGAGGCATCGTCAATGGCAAAAAGTCCAAGTTTGCCCAGGACTTGCTTCCACGCGATGTAGAGTCGAACAGGGACTTATGTTCCGCCCATGGTTTATTTTTATGAGCCGAAGCTTGACCGTTTCTGGAGTTAGTTGCCGGTCATTGCTGTCATACGGTGTGTAGGCCACGCAGATGTTGGGTTTACATGAGGTCTACTCCACTTATGATTCTGAGACCAGCGCCACCATAAGGTTGGAGTCTGTCAACCATAGCTTCCGACCACGTTACACCCTCCTCATCCTCGCAGGTGACCTGTAGGCAGCCAGGGCGTTGAATGTAGCTACCTTGGAATCTTTTCTGTGATCCTTACGACAAGTTTTCGAAAGCATTCAGGATTGCGGCCTGTATTAAGTTGAGCTGGTCTGGGCTCAGAATGGTCTCCGGATATTAAGGAAAGGGCCCTTCTTGTTTGACTGTCGAAGGGCGAAGCATCGCCTGGACGGGGACTGGATGGCCGCTAACCTCACATGGCCATGTGGCAAATTCGGCAGTTGAGGGTCAGGTCAAGCCATCGAGACAGGAGTTTGGAGACTCTGCGTTAGCTAGAGAAGATCTTCTAAAGCTTGCGTCCGAGGAGATTGTCGGGGAGGACGGCTAAGTGGTTCACGAGTCAAGGCCTTGACAGCGGCGGTTACACTGCAGCTGGGGAGGAGCTCCAGATTCAAGAGTCGCCCGTGTGTCAAGGAAAATATAGTTTTTATTGCTGTATGTAAAGAAAGGAATTCTAAATCTCATGGACTTATCTTGTCGAGCTAGCAAATGTCCAACCTGGCAACGTCATTTATCAAACAAAGTGGGTTATGAAAACTCTGACCCTTTTTAGGTTCTCTCTGTAACCGGCCCCTCAGGTAGCAGGTTGCAGCCTATTCGGGTGTGCCGTTGGCGATTTGCGCTCTCGGTGGAGTTTTTTATGGGAGCTGTTTTGTGCTCCATACTTTGTATTGTTTCGAGTATATGCTTTAGAGAGCGATAGTATATCCCTCTGTTTACTGCGTTTTTCGGGTGTTGGCTTTTGGTTGCCAGCTTTCTCTTGAGAGATAACTCCTCAATAGCGGCTACCTTACTGTCCGAATTAGCTTTGTCTTCTTTCGAAGTGAATTCTAATAACTTCTCGTCGGAAGTGTTATCTTCTGCTGAGGAAGTGGAAGGCTGATTTTCCTTCACCGAGGCGGGTTGTAATCGACTAACCGGTTGTTCTAGAACCGACTGACCTGTCTCCATAGGTGCCTCAATTCCTTGAGGATCAAGGGATGAATTCCTCTTGTCGGACGTGATTGTATTCTTCTCCAGATTTTGTTCGACATTAACAATGCCCCGCATTACTGCTGCAAGGCTATATTCAAACCAGGGTTTTGTCTCTCCTTGGAGTTCACTGTTTGTGGCCTGTGCCTTTCATTCCTCATCGTGGTACCATACCTTGACTTGCTTTGTCTAGATCCAATGTTTTCAGTAAGCCTTGGCAGCAAGTGTTTCTTCACCACAAACATAAATCTTAAGCTACCGCTGTCCCAGCGAAACCATGGATCGTGATCAATGCAACAACGCAGTCCCCCATAATTTCTATTGATACATACATATATCACCCATGAATGGGTGGTAATCAGAACTCCTCCCCATGACAACCGGCATGTTTATGCTCACGCCGAAAACTTTACCACCTCCTCTTTTGTTGGTTTACGGTCTCATTCTTCAGCTTCAGGGCCCGAATTCTCAAGATTGGAATAGTAAATCGTATGGTATATGAGTCATCAATATAGTATATGATCGACGACCATTACAAAAACTAATAGGGTTCATTTACGTGTTAGAGTCGATACAGTCGTACAGTCGTCGATTCTGGTACAGTCGAACTCACCATGTAAGACGACGATCTGCCCCCAAACACTCAACAATCTGGTTCCTTTCTTGTAAGTATGTTTTATTTATAAAATGGTCAAAATGACAGATTAAATTATTTATAAACTTGGTCCACCACAACAATTGAGGATGAGATGCAGTCGAAAGCCCAAGAGACCTTAAAGAATGCAACATATTGTTAACGAATGGTGCAGGTGGTCCTGGCCAATGGGTTTAAGGCGACGTTTAAAAAGATTTATTGGTGTTGGCCGACCAGACCCCGCGACCATGGACCTGTCGACTCGACGCCTCGAGGAATGAATTATTTCGTTTTCTACGCTCTGTTTTGTGTTATATACATGTTTAGCGGTATTTGCTTATATCTCAATAGTTTTTTTCTACATTTTTCTAGTTTTTAGACGTTAAGATTAAAAGGCACGCACTGCTGCGGTCAGGTAATCTAATTCTTAATCGATTCTAGGTAAGCTAAAAAGAACGAAGCGATACAATTGCGTTATAGTAAATTATTAGATTGCATTTGATAACTGCACTCTAACAATGGACTCTAACATGAACTATAAGTAGAGAAGTTGTACATGTATTTGCTTGTCGAGTCAATAAATAGTGTTTTTCTACAACCGTCAAAATATGACACGGTTCGCGCATTACTGACAGTATGCAAACTGACACATATTTTCATTGTTATCTTTCTCGCACGTCGCCCATAGCAGAGTAAAAAAAAGTTACTGGTTGCCATAGGACACGTGCGACAAAGTCTTTCGCGCACGCCGTCAATACAGGGGTAGCAGAAAAGAACTGTGAAGCTTAATCATTTATAAAATCGTTAAAAAAAATGTTGTTCCTAATTCTTGCGGAAAGTTTCTTTCGCGCACTTCACTGCTACGGTAGTCGCGTGCGCGAAAGTGTTAGTTTGCCCACTTGTTAGGAAAATAATTCTAAATATAGTTAATTGTTGCAATCGCAACAATTAACTCGCAATTGCATCAACGCTATTTAACAGCTTTAAGGTCCATTGTATCTTCTTCTGTTAATTTACAATTCACAAAGCCATATTCTGAGTTAAGTTCTTCAAAGCATGAAACTGAAGGGTTTTCCAAAATCAAGACAATTGCAGTCAAATTGCTACATCAAAGCTGTTTTAGAGCTTTATAATTGCAAATCCCAGAAATCCTTTCAACTGAAAAAATTCTTTAACAACTCCAATCCAGGATCAGTGCTCCGTAGTCAAGAAATGACCAGTAGGTATTATCACTCTTGTAGCCGACGGAGTAGTGGTAGGTACCTCCTGAATAACTTCCTAAACCAAGCCAGACCTTAAAAACTGCTTCGTCACCAGAAATTGTGAGACAGAGGAGATCCGGTAGAAGACATCATCACAAAAATATTGTTGGGTCCTTTATATTTGTTGTGAAGAGTACTCCAAATTATTATAGTCGTTTTATAGTTTTGTATTGTATAAGTTTACAACTGCAATTTTTGAGCCCTTCGTGCTTATACCACAATAATCTGTATTAATACCTTCAACAAAGATACTTTAAAAAATTTCTTTTCAACTGCCAGCTAGAGCGTTATTCTCTCGTTAAACCTCGTGTGATGTATTATTAACATTTTGCAACTAAATTGTATTATTAGACTGCGCGGAATTTGCATTTACACGAATCCCTTACAGAACCTCTAAATAACAATTTTGTAGTTATTTTCTAACTTTTCTCTCAAACACGTTTTTACAATTTTTGTTACAGGTGACAAAATATTCTGTGTGGACACTGGTAAATAATTCAATTATTTTATAAAACCAGCTATACAACCTTATTTAAACCAAAATATTGAATAAACAAAATCGTATACCTAATGATTTTTTTTTAGTTGTGTAAGGCCAAGATCGTTCAAATTCGAGCAAATTTGCGGATTAGTAGGTGGTCACCAATTTGGCGATAGACCCATCTGCATACTAGTTTCGGGGTCTACCCCGCATAAGTACAACTTTGGCTGGCCGACAAATTGGAGACCGTGAACTCGTGGCTTAGAGCCAATAATGAACGGAACACCGGTGATATATTGTAAAGAGCAGGAGTACGGGACATCCACCAGCGTACTAGATCTAATACTGCATGGCAGATAGTTCTCAGAAGCAGCGTATATTGCTCTGTGCCTCGCAGGTTATCTAAACCAGAACGAAGTGTAAAGAGTAGGTGGTCACCAATTTGTCGATCAACCCATCTACAAACTAGTTTCGGGGTCTACCCCTCATCAGTACAGTTGTGGCTGGTCAACGCTAAACTGGATACCGTGAGTTTCGGCTTTAAAAAAATATACAGAAGACCAATTAGATGTTGTAAAGAGCAGGAGCAGGCGATATCCACTGCGTATTAGATCTAATACTGCATGGCAGATGGCTCTCAGTTCGAGAAGCAGCCCATATTGCTCTGTACCTCGCAGGTTATCGGAACCAAAACGAAGTGTAAAGAGTAGGTGGTCACCAATTTGTCGATCAACCCATCTGCATAATAGTTTCGGGGACTACCCCTCATCAGTACAGCTTTGGCTGGTCGACAAATTGGAGACCGTGAGTTCGTGGCTTAAAGCCAAAAATGTACGGAAGACCGGTGAGATGTTTTACAGAGCAGGATCGGCCGACATCCACCAGCGTATTAGATCTATTACTGCATGGCAGATGGTTTTCAGTTCGAGAAGCAGCCCATATTGTTCTGTACCTCGCAAGTTATCGGAACAAGAACGAAGTGTAAAGATTAGGTGGTCACCAATTTGTCGATCAACCCATCTGCATAATAGTTTCGGTGCTACCCCTCATCAGTACAGCTTTGGCTGGTCGACAAATTGGAGACCGTGAGTTCGTGGCTTAAAGCCAAAAATATACGGAAGACCGGTGAGATGTTGTACAGAGCAGGAACAGGTGACATCCACCAGCGTATTAGATATAATACTGCATGGCAGATGGTTTTCAGTTCGAGAAGCAGCCCATATTGTTCTGTACCTCGCAAGTTATCGGAACAAGAACGAAGTGTAAAGAGTAGGTGGTCAACAATTTGTCGGTCAACCGATCTGCCTACTAGTTTCGGGGTCTACCCCTCATCAGTGCAGTATTCTTTGGCTTCCACATTAGTATTCTTTGGCTGGTCGACAAATTGGAGACCGTGAGTTCGTGACTTAGAACCCAAAATGTACGGAAAAACAGCCAAAGCAGTACTGATGAGGGGTAGACCCCGAAACTAGTATGCAGATGGGTTATCAACCAATTGGTGACCACCTTCTCTTTACACTTCGTTCTGGTTTCGATAATCTGCGAGGTACAGAGCAATAGGGGCTGCTTTTCGAACTGAGAGCCTATCTGCATGCAGTATTAGATCTAGTTTTCTGTAATCTGTAGATGTCGCCTGCTCCTGCTCTTTACAACATCTCGCCGGTCTTCCGTAAATTTGCGGATATTGACGCCAACCAAAATGATGCTCTGAAGTTAGAAATCTTTGCTTAGTTTAAAGGTTCAATAGCTTCAAAAAACTTCATAGTTGTACACAGTACGTCAGCAATTTCATCTATAATAAAAAAAAAATATTTTCCTGTGAACCCAAAAAGCAACCGGATTTTTTTATTAGAATGATACCTACCTATCAAATAACCACTGTTTAATTCTATATTCTGCATAAGCTTTCAAGACCATGAAGAATTCGGTGGTGTTAAAAGCTTTCTGCAAATCTACTGAGATGAGTTTTATGAAAAATATTTGCATGAAAAAATATGAGGAAGCCTATATTCCATTCAGACAAATAATCATCCACCCAGTTTTCCGACGGACGTATTTAATGGTCTCAGTAGTTCTCAAGCATGGGATCTTCTCGGGTTCTTTTGACATCATAAACCATATCCACATACACATCCAACAAACATGTATAACAAGGCTCAAACAGCTGGTAGATATATGGCTTGGCGTTTTTATTTCCTGTAAATACTACATTCTATGCTCAATTATATTTTATGCTCAACCGTTTTATTTAGAAGCGCGATAAGAATGTAACTTTTACGACGAAATGCTTGTCAACATCAAGTAAACATTTTTACGAACAGCACCAAGTGTAAATGGATTCCAGAGGCGTGCCCTCTGTTGAAATTTAAATAAAAAAAATACCTTCTAATCTCGAAATAACATATAAAAGTCTAATTACATTACCAAAATTATACCTGAATTTAAAATTAGCCCCATATGTTTCAAAATCATAGCAGATTGATGTTCTACGTGTTGCTCTAATTCTTTTCAGACCACAGATCTAATAACTTCCAACTGGGACGTCTTCATAAACAAGTCGCGGACGCATAAATATCGTCCGAGATGCCTAATGACGTATTTCCGCTGGTGTCGTCTTAAGATGAAACGGTGTCCCCTGATCCACCGTGTATAATAAACGTGACATCAACAGCGAGCTGCCAGTAGCTTAAGTAGTTATGGACTAATAGAAATGCCAGCGAACAGAAATAAATTACTTTAATGTATGGTAAACATTCATATATGTAAGCGGTGGCGTCATAAATATGTCAGAGCCGTTGTCAACTAAATGCCTATTAATGTGTTCTTGGGAAATTTAAAACCCCGCCGCTTTAAATTTGCCTCTGTGTCACTCGGCGCTACCAGTGGCGTGCTTGCACCTTACTTTTAGTTTAAGTAGATGTAGATGGTGTTCATTTAAAACTGTCAACTACTTGGATATGAAATGTCAAAAGAACGGGATAAGGAACAAAATACCATGCACTTCATCTTTTTCTGTCAAAAATTCATAGCCTTCTAGATGACGTACCATGTTAAGAATAGAAACAGTTCTCTTCTTTCGTATCTGCAAAATACCGCCATTTTTTTGTTGTAGTCGCTTCGATAGGTATACGAGGGTCGCATATGGTCTGAATTGCAAGTTGAAGTCGAGTGATGTAGGGTCTAGGTACAAAAAGAGGTGGATCTAGAAAGAACTCACTTACTCATCGTGCTGAAAGTGTTTAAGATGTTTATAACTACTACCTGTTTGGTAGGAGATATGATAGGTAAGATACTAGAGACGAAAGGGGTAGGAAGGTTTGTGCCCAACCGTCAAGTGCTCAAAGTTGTTATACTGGTGAGCCGTGGTACCACTACATCAACATAAACAGATGTTTATTAGTTTTATACCGGGTGTCCAGCACAACCCTGGACATAGGAGATTAGCATGGGAAATCTGTACGGTTGAATTGATTGAAAAACTTTTAAGAGTAAAGTTGTAGAGCGTATGGTCAGCTATTATCCTGTAATTTTTTCAATGCCCCAGTTTTGGCCGTTTTTTGGAGAAACGCCTCGAAAAGTTCAAAAAATTGAATTTGGCGCCTCGCTCCCGCCATGCATGTGCAGTGTCGCCAACATATTTTCACTGCATAATCACGTTAATTACTACATGATAGTCCCTCAAAATAAATAGGAGAGGAAAATCGGCTCTGACTCTGACATAAGAAATTATTATGTTGGCTACACTGCATATGCATGGCGGGGGTGACGCGCCAAATTCAAAATCTTGCACTTTTCGAGGCGTTTTTCCAAAAAAACAGCCAAAACTGAGGTATTGACAAAATTACAGGATGATAGCTGACCATAAGCTCTATAACTTTACTCTTAAAAGTTTGTCAATCAAATCAACCGTACAGGCGCAAAAAAATAAAAACCGATTTCCCATGTTAATCTCCTATGTCCAGGGTTCTGCTGGACACGCGGTATAAAAAGGTGAAAAGTAAGAAATTTTTTGCTTGCAAGCGCAAATCACCTCTAGCTGTGTGTCGCAGATAGCTATGGCGCCTGTAACAATGAAAATCTTAATTCCACCGATAGTCTTCAAACAAGCCGAAGCGACAAAAAAACTCTATATTATACTGCCCCCTGTCAAGCGTATAATAACTATCCTTGGCCTTTTATAGAATAAAAGGCCGGACGTTTGACGTAATTATACCGTCGGGGTTTAAATTATACGTTGGTCGGAACATTAACCATTGCCCCAAACGGCACCGGTCAATCGCTATTACTGCAGCGACGCCAATATAATGACCGGCGAAAGCTTTTTTCAAAATTAGCGATGAATGAGAGGATTGGTTGGTTATTAGTTATTAGCCGGCTAGCAGGTCGTTACGTCTACACATTAGTTTGGGTTTTAGTTAATAACATAGTGTAGGTAGTGGTTAGTATTTTAATTATCTAAATCTAACTCTAAATTTGTTTTGTTTTAGCCTAATTTTTAGGCGAACTAAGAGGGAGTGAATGGTTGGCGAGAAGCGGTCAAGTGATAGAGTGAAGCTAGTGTTATATATTCACTATACTGGTAACAACAAAAATCGCGGAAACAAGGTAATAAATTATTTTCGCCGGCGTCGAGTCGACAAATACACGGACGCGGGGTCCAGACCAATCAGGCAACACCAATACAAATAAGCCCTAATTAACTACAACAAGCAGATCAGGGCTGCTAAAAGAGAGTCTTGGAGGAGGCTCTGTGGCGGGACTGAAGACCTGCCAACAGAAGCCCGAATCCATAGGATTCTCTCCAGGAAACCGTATCAGGAGCTTGGATCGATAAAACGGTCCGATGGAACCTACACCTCTACTGGTTGTGAATCGTTATGGCTTTTCAATCATAAAAATCCCCCGGGGAGGATGGAGTGTTTCCGGCACTACTACAACTCGCACCTCTACTAACAAAGCTCTTCAGAGCGAGCCTTGCATGGAACTCTATAGGGGAACACGTAAACTCAATCGCGCATTCTTGGAACGTCCCGTTCCAATCTCGAGTTCGAGACGAGGGGTCGAGCATGTGTTACGTGGAAGGTTTCGTGGAAGGTTTATTGTAACCAAATGTTGAACCTTCTGATTCACCGTAAGCGTCTCCCATCGTGATGGTTAAGAAGAAATCTGGTGACTGGAGGTTCTATGTGGACTATCGTCGTCTGATTCAAGTCCCGATACCAGACGCCTACCCCATTCCTTACGTTAGCACTACGCTCGATAAATTAAGAGATGATCGATGCTTGAGCACTCTGGACAGTAAATCCGCCTACTGGCAAATTCCTGTGTCCAAAAGCTCCAGACCATTGACCGCTTTTACAGTGCCTGGTCGCGGACTTTTTCAGTTTTGCAGGATGCCGTTCGGGTTGACCAATGCCCCTGCGGTTTGGCAACGTTTAATTGACCGTGTCGTAGGTGTCGATCTAGAGCAATTTGTTTTCGTGTACCTGGATGATTTTATTTGTACCCAGACCTTTGACCAGCATTTGTCAGTTTTGAAAGAGGTAATTAGACGTCTCCAGGTCTCTGGTCTTAATCTTAATATAGATAAATGCAGCTTCTGCAAGAGTGAGTTGAAGTATTTGGGTTACGTGGTAAATTCTTCCGGTCTTCTAGTTGACCCGGATAAGATCGAGGCTATTATCAATATTCCTCCACCGAAGACCGTTACAGAAGTCAGAAGAGTTATCGGTTTGGCTTCTTGGTACAGACGGTTCGTACCTAACTTTAGTACTTTAATTTCCCCGCTCACATCTCTAACTCGTAAAAATGCTCGATTTTTATGGTCCGATGAGTGTGAGGCAGCATTGAGAACTATCAAAGAGCATCTCATACAAACATCAATTTTGTCTTGTCCTGATTTCAATATCCCATTTGTTGTGCAGACGGATGTAAGCGATTATGGACTGGGAGCAGTTCTAACTCAACGACTCTCGAGAGGACGTTCTTTACAAGATTGGAAGTTAACTACAGGAATTGGTGCTTCAACTCTTTGTGATTTGATTCCCGAAACTTGTCAGGCTATATATGAGTCTTTGAAAGACGATTACAGGAAATTAAGTTACTGTTTTCAAATGTCAATTGCAAGAGATCTAATTTCCTCATCCTTTGTGAACAGTAATAGATCATAATACCACAATGAAGATACATAGACATCGTCAGCAGAGGCACCACTTCTTTTTTACTCTTCTACCTTCTTTACTTCGTTTCGAAAAGATCCTCACAAGCTCTTAATTTTTCTTACTACAAAAGCGCGATTTGCATCCGGATAAATACTTTTGCATAGATTTTCTAATTTTGCATATGATTCATTCTTTAAATTTTTGTTCGTGTATTCCTTGGATCGTATTTTCCACAAATATGGATGTGATTTATATTCTTCTATATAGTTACTCATAAAATCTTTCGACCATTCCAAACTGCTGGTCCAGGGTGAGGGTCGTCTAAATACCCACACACAGTGTACAGTCTAAGCTCTTTTCTGCTGAAAAGCTTGGAAAAGCTGCTAGACCTATACATAAGGAAGGGAGCGCTAACAACGTACCCCCTTAATAGGGAACAATATGCATACTGTTACGTTTTGACACGCAAGTTAAAGCCGCAGGATCGACCCTACCAACAAAAAGACAACTCCAACGATTATATAATGTTTATTATAAATAATAAATAAAACGGAATAAGTTTAAATTAAATTAAGAGTTAAAATATAAACAGAGAATAAAATATATTGAATAGAAAACTTATGCAATATGGGCATGATAAAAGAACAACTTTATAAATTCCTATTTAATTGATAGATTAGTTAATTGAGACTTTTACCTCTAGGAACACAACCCAAAACATTATACAGTTTAATATTTTTCAATTATTAATCACGTTACTAAAGAGTGCCACAAAAAAAGATAGAACAATGCAAAACACTAAAAGGTAACTTACTCAATCAGGCACAAAAACGGATTCGGGTCTGACAAACGGCATCTTGGTGACTACTCGTAAACTTTCAGACAGAACTAAATCCGTTAATGGATTTCTGAGTTTATATAACCTTTCTTGCAGATAACAATTCGCATACCAACCTTGTACTTTAACTTTATGCCTAGCTCAGCGGCACGTGGCTTTATTACCTTCAAGATAATGGTTTGTATGCAACAATGTTATAAGACAAGAAATATTAAAGAATAGTTATTTGAAATTAAAAATTATTTTACATTAATAAATTTCACTTCGCAACAATCAATAGAACCACAAACATCAACAGGCAACAAATCAACAGAAGCCACCAACTCCACAAGCTGGGAGTGAAAATCTAAGATATCCTGGATTCAAAGAGTGTCGCAGTTGGTATTTTCATAGACATCGAAGGGGCCTTTAATAATGCAGATACCCTCCTAAACGCCAGTAAAGCGAGAAGGATCGAACCAACAATAACCAACTGGATTCGCAACATGTTAGCATCCAGACTGATCACTACATCATAAAACAATGACATTATTAGATTCACAGCAACGGGAAGTTGTCCACAGGGCGGAGTCTTTCCACCAATCCTGTGGTCCCTACTAGTGGACGACCTTCTGGTTACTTTGGAACTATGAGTCAAGGTCCAAGCTTGACCCATAGCACCCATACCAATAAATTTCCAGCACATTGCAAGAGGTGCTGGATGTTGTACACAGCTGGTTTTCAAAAGAAAACCTAGCAATACATTTTAGGAAAACGGTGATTGTGCCATTTACCCGAAGGAAGAGGCTGGACTTCTTTAAAGCGCCATCTTTGTTCGGGTCGAAGAAAAATTTCTTGGAGTCATCCTGGACAAATCATTTACATAAACCCCACATGTGACTGTTAGCAGAGCAGCATCTCTCCTTTTGGTCGTGCAAGAACCTGTGCAGGAAATCTTGGGGGATGGGACCCCAACAAACTATGTGGCTATACGTGATGGTAATAAGACCGATAATCACGTATGGGGCCATAGTTTGGTATCGAAAGAGCAGACAGGGCTCCATCAAAGTCAAACCCTCCTCTCTTCAAAGACAAATATGTTTCTGCATCACGGGGGCAATCAGAACGACGCCCACGGCAGCCATGGAGCGCATGCTCGACCTATTTCCACTTCCAATACTTCTGGAACGAGAAGCAATGAAGGCGACATACCTGGTGCAACAAGTGACGAACAAAGCACAGCAGCCATTCGATGGTGAGATCGACAATGCCCAGCCAGGCTTTTCCAAGCCTTGCGATATTGAACATGGTCTCCGACCCAATGGCATCAAAACTTGCATTGAACCCTCGTTACGTCGTCAGGGCTCCCTCACAGGCAGACTTGGACGAAAGAGGTGAAGATCTACAACTGGCAGGAAGTACACGGACGTATCCACACCCGAAGAAGGGGCTGGCTCCGGAGTATACGGGAGATCGGATAGCATCTGCATAGCACAGAGCCTGGACCGATTCACCACAGTGTTTCAGGCAGAGATACATGCCATTGAGTTATGTGCCCGACAACTATTAGAGGAGGGAGGACACAATAGATCAATGAAGATCTGCTCGGATAGTCGGGCAGCGCTTCCAGAGCTTATGTCTTTGCGCTGCAATGCCAAAACTGTTTGGAACTGCAACAGGATTCTGAACACCCTACCGCAGGAGAAAAGCGTCACACTGGTATGGATCCCGGGCCATCGGACCACAATGACAGGACCGACTCTGTAGCTAGGAGGGCGGCGGGCTCTGCATCTGTAGACCTGGAGCCGGCACTGAGGGTCCCATACTCTCTGGTCAAGCCTGAACTCCAGAAATGGAGCAATGCCAAGGTCCCAGGACTGGTGGGAGAACCTGCCCTGACTATCATACTCCAAAAAATGTATCACGGGAACAGGGATGGCAAAAGCCCAAACACTCTTCAGACTAAATAGGAGACAAATCAGATTGGCCACTGCACTGTACACAGGACATAGGCACCTAAGATCTCACATGCACAGACTCAGACTGTCCGGGAGAGACGGAATGTTGGCTGAGCTTAGAGGACGACGAGACAGTTGAGCACGTCGTATGTGACTGCCCGGCTATTGCCAGATCGAGATACTCACTGTTCGGAAACACGATCATTGCACCTCAAGATGCAAAGGCAGTGTCGCCCGAGAGACTCATCAGATTCGTTGAGAGTCTGGGCATAACGGGTGACAACTAGTGGAGCTAGTAGGGGCAATCCTTGCTGGTAGCATATCGAGTGTGCCACAATAGACCGCAGGACGCGGTTTAGGACTGTATAAGTCTACTCAAATTGAATACGAATACGAATACAAATAAATCTTAATAAACATCCCCTTACACCCATCGGCGACGAGCTTCTGTACCATCCCTTAATATTGCCCTCTTTCTAAAAGTTTCAAGCCAACTCGTTAATCAATCCAGATGAACAAACTTCAACTTTGGGTGTCCGTTGGATTCTGTAGCCCATTAATATTATTCTTCTCTATAATTGTGAAATATTTAGGGCATGGGTATCGAGCATGAGCTATTAATCAATAATCAACGACATTGGAACCATTTAGAAAGTTAATATTAAACAAAAAAAAAAAAACAATTTATCGTCGGGTAATAGGTGCAAGTAAATTTTATATAGTAAGCAAAATTTAGATTTGTTAAAATAAGTATTTATAACAGAACGAATAAGTGTAGAAAGTATTGCGGGTGTAAGACATGAAAAATGCACATTCACACTTTTGAAATTATCAACGTTTCGATCCTTTATTGGATCTTCATCAGGGCTTTTTTAGTGAGTGAAGATAGTCGAGTTGTAAGGTGTAAAATTCTTATCCATTAAAACACGCGTAAAGTCTATGGCTGGTTTAAGAACATGTGACATTCAAGTAGCTTTAGCGTGGACACGCCAAGGCTACGACTCAATGAAAAAGCCCTGACGAAGATCCAATAAAGGATCGAAACGTTGGTAATTTCGAAAGGGTGAAGTGCATTTTTCAAGTCCTACACCAGCAATACTTTCTACACCTATATCTATAAGGACGCGAAGTATCATGAGAACGAATAAGTATAAGGCGGCCTATTTTGGTGGTACCTACTGTACTATTTACCAGTTTTCCAGGTGCTTAGCCTCCAGGTACTCGTATAAGCTGGCAGCAAAGGGAGTCGTTCTGATGTGACATCATATCTAAGTCTCAGAATACCTGGAGTCCTACCAGTCACCTGATTATCGAAAGTAGCTCGTAAGAGCCTTGTGCTTGAGAATATTGTATTACACTCAAATGAAATTATTGAAGACATCAAATGGGTTATTTAAAAGCTAAAAAGCTTAGCTTGTACCATATATTTTAATTTTACTAGTATAGCGATTACAAAACTATGACAATAATACTAAATTGATCTTAAGTGGATGAGCAAACATTTTTAAAACTTAGGCCAAGTGGTTTCGATAATCACTCAAAGATGCAATACAATAACCCACCTCCAAATTGTTTTCTCAGAAAGGCAGGAAAGCGGAAAGTTGCCAAGGTCCAGAACGACCTAACAACAAATGCCTCAAGAGGTTGGTAAAGCGGTGACCTCATTGTGATGGTCTCTTACGTGTAACCATAGATTTACTCTCCTAACCTACCTGTTGCTACTCTGTCTACTGTGGTAAAACTTCTTTAACTTTTCGCCTTCTTCCAGCCTCAATGATTGAATATTGTTTAATGAATAATCAAAAGTTTCTAATAAAAACTCGACTCAGATGAGGATTTAGCTCAGATTTCAGATGAGCATTCCGGAACTTGTCGAAATCTTTCCTTTGTCTTCAGGAGCAATCTTCACTTGCCAATATTCACTTTTTAAATCTGAAATAATCACTTTGATCCCAACAAAGCTGCTAAAATGTCACCTGTACCAATGGGTGCTTTCTCTGGTCACATCATTAAGTTTCCTGTAGCAGACAACGAGCACGGATTTGACGATTTTTCTATGACGCCGGTTTTCAGTATTTCATTAGGTTGTACTGCCTTGTGTGGCAAGTGAAAAGCAGTAACCTCTCGCCACTTAGCACCACTTGGGTAGTTATTTCCTTCAAGAGGGAAAACTCGTGGATCACCGAGAATCAAAACCTGCTTCAAATATAAAACGCACTTGAAGTGCCCTCGTTAAGGCCACATACCAACATCGGTAATTCGATTGACGCACTCACTTTTCTCATTCAGTTTATCTAAGAATATCAGACAGTTTAGAACTCTTATCCAACTTCATCATTTCAATTCTTTTCTTCATTGACGTGTGCTACATTGGTGTACGGGTATATGAGCGACCACACAGTCTCCAAGCACAAGCTATCCACGCACCAGACTTCCGTCGACTAACCCAACTAAGCATCCTCCATCTTCCAAGCATACCATTCCCTCTACAGACTACGCGGATCATTGACCACAAGGCACCGCTGTAAACAATCTTACAGAAGGAGTAATTCGACAACACATTGCTTAATTTTAACAAAGAGAATTAGTACTTTTACTACCATGCTAACTAGTTCAGATTTCACTATTACTTAATGTGGAAGGTGGGATTGCGAGAACTGTTCCTTACCTACCCGCAGACACAGAATTAAAGAAACACTTAGAGAGCTTTTGTAAATATCTGATAAAACAGCTAACGAAATTATTTCATTCCGTAGACGATACACAAATGAAGAGAACTGTACCTCTGATGGAAGAAGATCAAGATTTGATATCTTTTGATGACGATTTGCCCAGTGCCACATCTAAGGTACTTCAGCATGTCGAAGAGCATGGTTTGTCAATAGTACCAGGAATAAGGTCGAATCATACTTTGAATGAAGTTAGTGACCTATTAACACCACATTTCGACAAACGACTGCAAGAACGACCGAAATCGATAGACTTCCGGAAATCTCTCCTATGGAATTACCTATTGAATCCGTTTCATGTGGACTTGAAGCTTGTGGAGTGTGGAGCCAGTTTTATCTCCAAAGTATTGGGATGTAAGTGGCTGCAATGTAAACTATTACGGACGTTCAAGCGTCATCGCCTATTTGGAAGATCGAGGAACTTCGATGGTCAAGAGGAGTGCCAAAGCAATTTCTTCTCCGAGGCCTACCTGAATGGTTAATAATGACTTCGGTATAGAACAGGAAGTTTTGATTGTGGGATGATTTTGTAACTCAGCTGAGACAGGCTTTTCAGCCGTATGATTACGAGTACACTCTCTGGGATGAGATTCGACGACGTACACAGGGGTCTCAAGAAAAAGTACTGAATTACGTGGTGGTGATGCAGACCCTATTTAGGAAGTTGCCGGTTATGCCAAATGAAACAACTCAATTACATGTATACAACCGTAATTTACTGCCTAATATTCAGAGCCGCCTAACTTTACACCCTATCTCATCATTAGCAGAGAAAAGACAGAAAACATATAGAACTTTGCTCCTCCACCCTACGCTCGCTTATTACAAGGTTAGTAATTTGCTGCTATAGATGAGATGGCACCTCCTATAAGATCGCAACTGGTGTCAAACCATCCAGAAACCAGAAACCACTAACTAGACCCACTAATCGACGCTAGTTCAGGTAACAGCCCAACCTGTTGGAATTGTCTCGGGAAGGGACAAAGATTTCGAAAGTGCCCTGAATCCGGGAAGTTATTTTGTTTCAAGGGTGGTCATCGAGGGGCGACCGCAAACACTTGTGAAAACTGTTCAAGAAATTACAAGAAGAGAAAGTCGTAACACAGTTCAGTTAGAGGATAAAAATAAAGGCCTAGGTTAAAGTTTAAGTAGGGTTACACACTTGCACGGGCTCAAAATTGCAGAAGTGTTCATTTTAGAAGTCACTGTAATAATCTGCTCTGAATTTGGAAAAAATGTTCTTCACCCACCAACAGACTTATACTCGTTCCCACATTTTTGTTGTCTAATGCAAACTCCTCATCGCCCAATGTAAGTATATTAAGTTTATGATAATGAGAAAAGCCATGTTTCTTAATGAGATCCATTCCCAAAATAAGTTAGTCTTTGATCTTGGCAACAAACACTCTAAGATGAATAGCAAGTCTTTCTCCAATCACGATGGTGACATCGGTCTTTCCGCTTAAAGAACAAGACTCTCCAGTGACTGATTTTTATGTAATAACGTCGAACGATGGTCGTATAATATATCTAAGAAGGTTATCGGATCTTACAATGGTCACGTTTGCTTCTGTATCGATGGTAATCTGGATATTTAGTTCCTTAATACGTCCGGCTAGTGTCAAACTTTTTTCTCTCAAACTATTTACCTTAGCAACTCCTTGTCCCCTTAATTTGACCGGAATTAGTTTTCCAGGGGTTTGGTTTGGTCTTGGCTGCCGCTCAGTCTTCTAAACAACGGGGTCGGACTTCGACAACAACGGCAGTTACGGTTGTCTGTTGATGGAAGCTTTCCTTATACTAGAACTTGCATATTGACTGCGATATCGTTGATCCTCTTTTTTTTCTTCCTCTTCTTCATGTGGTGAACGTTGGCGATTATCATGGCTAATCTTATTCTATCAGCTGCCTCTCGACTCGTTCTATACTTTCTTGATTTAAAGTCCAAACCATAGGTTGATCGTTGATAACTTTATATAAATGTGCTAAATTAAGCTTAATTTAAGTTGCTATTCTTACACGTCGGAAAGAATCGGACACCACCTATGACGCTTTAAACTCGAGGACCAGAACTAGTGCCTTGCTGATACTTTTGGGGTTTACGATTCTTTACTACTGACGTTCTTCTTTTGGTTCTCGATAATGACTTTCTTGCTCTTTTTTGAGCAGTTTTCGTTCTTCCTTTTCCTCTTGATAGTGTATTTCCTGACATCTATGCTGTTCTTCATCCATTGCCAATTTCCTGGCTTCTGGTCAGTGCCAAAAATATAAGCACTCATCTACAGTTCACCAACTCAACACCATTAGTCCTCAAATTCCCACTGACATAGACTTTGTTCTCTCGTTCCACCTATCTCACCGACATTGCAGGTATCACATTCCCCTCTATAGGCAAAAGCTTGACCCAGTGCTTGCTGTTTTCCTGATATCTTTTCCATAGCATCAAGCTATGGAAATGAAACTATGGAAATAAAACTTCTTTCTAAAACTCCCTATTTAAAAATTTATTATTTGCCAAGTGATCTGTCTATGCTTTTTTCATCATCAGATACAACCATATCCTGCAACAACGGCTGCCCTTTCTATCTTTTCTGTGCCTTAAGTCTCTGCAACATCAAACCTTGCCACTTGGTCCTTAAATATCTACTATTAATCTTTTTCTCCTTACTTCCAATGCCCACTTCTATGGTAATGATGCGACAATCGTGAATACTTCTGCCAAAACTTTTTTGGGGGGGGGGGGATTTATGGTGCCCATTTTGGCACCATAAAATATGTAGTCACATCAGTCCAACTTTCTCCATTAACACTATTAAAGATAGTCATTTGCCATTTTCAACTCGTCAGTCCTTCTACTTACTCTACCCGGCTCATCATCGGCTAAACGGGTACCAAAATAGTTTTTTCATCACAAATCCTTACGGTTACCACATTCTTGGTTCCGGTCCCCAGATGTCTCGGAGACTCAAAACGATCATTAACCCTTGTTTTAACCTATTTGTCTCTACCCCGATGTTAAGATTCCCGATTCTAAAACAAGGTTTCTGTACCAGTACTACATCAACAACCAAATCAGTCACTGAATCATATCACTAGAGTCTTTCCTCTCGTACTCATCTCCGTGCTGATTTCCACCAATTATCTGCAGATTATTTCCTACTCCTGGAGATTTCCAGCAACACTTACTTCACTCTCCTCATCCATCCAGCAATTTGTGTCTTGTTTCACCATTTCCCGTTTTATTCCGAGGACTGGGCATTTGTTATCTTTTGTCATATGTTGTCGTTAATCAGGATCTATTCCCCCTTTTACATTTCACAAAGCTCACTCTGCCTTTTCTATCACTCTTAGAGACAGAGAAAGCATATTAAAATATTCGAAAAAATATGTAAATTTAAGTTGAGTAGGTCCAGATTACCTTTTTCTATAGAGGTAATTGGCAACTTGGGTGTAACATATTAAAGAAAGTCTTTCACATACAACAAGCAGTTTCAAGTCAAACGTCAAGTTTTGTCATTTTTTTTTAATTCTTTTGCGTGTTTGGTGGTTTTGTTTTTTTTTTGTTTTATACACCCTAGCAACCGTGATGAACAAGTTTTCTGCACACATACTGGCGGGGACACACTTTTAAAAAAGGTATTACACTAAAGTATATGGCGCTGCAAAGCTATTACAGTTTTTCGAAGGACCACATGGACAACATAATGATGTATTAAAAATAGGATAGGGTTGGTATTCATTACAGCAGAAACCACTTGACGCAAGTCAGCAATACTAAAACTAAATGAAATTCTTAAACTAAATTAAGATTACGTCCATGCAACTATTAAAATATAGAAATAGGTACCATTTAAGCAAATGAATACACACTAGCAGTAAGTACCGTTTAAACAGATTGATATATCAAGCAATGTGTACCGTTTATACAGATATAATCACTAACCTCAAGGGTGTGACCCATTGAAATCTTTAATACTTGATATTATAAGTCAAGAACACAACTTGTAAAGAGTTAACAAGCTTATGAGATGCACGAGCTAAGCAGTTCTTCACCTCATTATTTATTGATTCAGAAAATCAAGAGAATAAATGTCTGATTAAGCACTTTAAATGCACAACTTACATGATAAAGGATTGCTTACCCCCAGTTTTGCTCAGTCTAGGACAGAGAACAGTGTAGTGATGCGACAATACTCTATTAGAACTCATCAGAACAAATAATGGAATCAAACAACGATAATTAACTGCACAACACTATAAAAGAGCTCTATAGACATACAGCAGATTTATGAACAGAAACAGAGGTACAGTGATTTAGAAACGAGGAAGAACAACACAATTTAATCGAGAGAAACACACTTAATCCATCAGTACACGAGACTACAATCAAGCACAAACGAATACCAAACGATTACTTCATCGAACTTTAAGCCAACTTGCTGACATACTTTTCGATCCACTACGATATATTTTCCGCCCCGGAAGACTGCAATGCTTTACGTAATAAACCTGAACTTGAACTCTCCTTCGTCCTCATGAACGAACGCATTTATGCAGCCATCAGCCAATCAGGTCACGCGATCCATGTCATTAATCCGACCCAAGGCTGTATAGCTAATAGGAAAACCAGCAAACGCATTCCGTCCTTGTTATCTAGGGTGATGTATCTGAGGGTAATAAGAGAGAAGACTATGTGCTATTTTTAGATTTTATTACGACGGGTTTCTTTGAATATGAAAATATTCAGCGCGGTTTATTGTGATATCTATTTTTCATACGTTCAAGTTGAGATATACACATTTTTAATGATCTTGTGATGGAGAATGGTCGTTACCTCGTATTATGATATAGATACCAAACTAGCAGATAAATCAGATCGGTGTTTGAACCAATAAAGTCCTGGGTTTCAGTATTCTCGTGCTCGCCCGCGAAGCCAACAAATCTTCGAAATCGTCCGAGCTTTCAATTCAGTTAACTACGCTGTCGAAGTGGCGAGATGCATGGCCCCAATAAAAGCGACCCCCACCCCGAAGCGAAATTAAACGGGGGGGTTTTCTTTTGCTACGAGAAAAATTTATTTCCGCGGCGCCGACAAATTGTGCTTTGTAAAGGAAACGCTAGGGCCAACATGTTGGCCGATATTTATTCTCGTTTCCGAGGAAAACAAGGGCAATTTGTTGTCCGGACGATTTTTCTCTCGTTTCGCCCTTGCCCTGACAAATTGGGCTTTCTCTAAACGAGAACGTGATCCTTTAATGCTTTATTTGCTCGACTTATTAACGCCACAAAGCTCGCACGAATTATCATTTAACGTCGTTCGCAGCTCGGACTCTATAATTTAGGCGCTTTCGTAACGCCCGGTGCGTCTGAAAATTACAGAGTGTCGCTCCGTGTTCCGGACAAGTGCCGGTTCACGCACCGTCGACTCGAACATAGGAAATGACCTGTCAAAGTTGTCAACGTAATACGGGGTCCAGGCGTGAATTACGTCGCGAGCACTGGAAATGGACCCCGTTGAATTATGGGGCAGCTCTGGCGTAGCGTGACCGGTCAATTGGTATTTATGTACGATATGTGGGCAGTTTATCATAAAGGCTGCTCCGATAGTTGTAACCGCGATTTAATGTAAACAGTCTTGCAGACAAGCTGCTAACAACAATTGTTTTAAAAACTTGAAGCAATACTTTAAGTTGGGCCCGTGGTCAATCAAGCTCCTTAGTTCATTAGAAAAGGTCATCTTAAAGGCTGTGAATCCTTGACAATAAAGGATGACATAATCGAAATAAATACACTTTTGTTCCATTATCCTTTTCTTTTCACATTTTACAGCCTAATAGATGCCGTTATCAAATGAACACCCCCCACTTATTTTGTGTATAATTGTTAATGGTGTGAAATAAGCAACTAACGGCTACAAAGTTATGGTTACTCAGCAGGTGTCCAAAAGAACTGGTCCTATATGGTTTGGTCTTTTTCTTTCTCTTCTTTAATTCATCATCGATAGTGGGAAGGATTCTATTTCATCATCTAGTTTCGGCAATATTTCTTTTGCTTCTTCATGTTTCTTTGGCTGGGCGATCTTAACCCCAACTTTCACTCTCTCCTGTGGTTTCTTTACCACTTTAAACATGAATTTCTCGGGTTCTTTCTCGAGTCTAGATTTTCGAGGAACTTACTTTGTAGCTTCTTCTTCTTTCTCTTCGTCCCGAAACTTTGGGTTTCGGGTATCAGTTGCTCTAGCTCTTCTGACTTTGTTTTCTTATATTTTTATTTATAGGTCTTTCCTGTAAGGTTTAAGCTTTGAAAACTAACTGTAGGTGAGTCCTTCCCTTTCGTGGAGTACTTTTCAAGGAGACTCTTTCTTTTCGGAAATCGCAGCTTTCTTCTTTGGTCTTCTAGTTTTGGCAATTTTTTCTTTTGTTTCTTCATGCTTCTCTAACTGGGCAATCTTAGCGCTATCCCTTTCCTCTTCCTCCTGAAGTTCCTTTACCGATTTAAACTTTAATTCCTGGGGTTCTCCCTAAGTTTTTCGGGGAGCTCTCTTTGTAACTTCTTTGATCTCTTACTCCAGACGCTATGGTAAACCATTTTCGATGGTTATTTCCTCGGTTCCTCGGGTGAGTTTCTCCGGTTTTTCTAACATTGTCTTCTTCTTTTTCTTTACAGATTTTTCCTGTAGGATTTAGGTTTTGAAAACTACCTGAAGGTGGTTCCTCTCCTAGTGGAGTTTTCATTCAAAGAGATTGTTTCCTTTCTGCAAGAACAGCTTTCTCTGTAGCTTCCTTCTTTAGTCATTTAGTTTTGGCAATATTTCTAACTGGGCCGTCTTAGGCCTACCCTCTTCCTCTTCATCCTCAGGTTTCTTTACCGCTTTAAGCTTGAATTCCTCGGATTTTTCCTCAGCCCTAGGTTTTCCAGGAATTTACTTTCTAACGTTTTTAATTTTTACTCTCCACAATTTGGTATCCTGGGTCCTAAGTTTTCGAAGAACTTACTTTTTAACTTCTTTAATCCTTATCTACCGATCCTTTGATATATAGGAAATAACCTTTTCGATAGTTATTTCCTTGGTTCCTGGTATTGGTTTCTCTGATTGTTCTTGCTGTGTTTTTTTTTCTTTTTCTTTTCAGGTTTTCCCTGTAGGGTTTAGGTTTTGAAAACAACGTGTAGGTGGTTCCTCTACTTGTGGAGTTTCTTTTCAAATAGATTCCTCTCTTTCGGTAAGCGAAGCTTCCTCTTGAAGCTTTCTTCTTGGGTTTGGCCTTTTCCTCACTCTTCTTAAACATTGCTATCGCCAGTGGAGAGAAAATCTATTTCGTCATCTAATTTTGGCAATATTTCTTCTGTTTCTTCACGCTTTTTGGGCTAAACTATCTTAATCACATCTTCTCCTTCTTACTTCTGAAGTCTCTTTCCCGGTGTAAGCTTGAATTCCTGGGTTCTTCTTCAGTTTTCAAGGAGCTTAGTTTGTAGCTTCTTTGATCTTTTACTCTCGACGCTTTAGTATACCCTTTTCGATGGTTATTTCCTTGCTTCCGAGAATCGGTTTCGCTGTTGTTTCTGGCTTGCTTTTCTTCTTTTTCTTTAAAGATTTTTTCTAAATGATTTTGAAAACTCCTTCTTGTGGAGTTTCCTTTCAAATAGACTCCTCCTTTTCGGTAAGCGCAACTTTCTCTGCAGCTTTCTTCTTTGGTTTTGTCTTTTTCTGCCTCTTCTTGAAGTCATCATCGGTAGTGGAAGCGAATTCTGTTTCGATAATATTTATTTTGCGTTTTTATGCTTCTTTGGCTGGGCTATCTTAATCACATCTTCTTCTTCCTTCTGAGGTCTCTTTACCAGTTTAAGCTTGACTTCCACAGGTTCTTTCTAGGGTATAGGTTCTCAAGGAGCTTACTTTGTAACTTCTTTAATATTTTACTCTTGACGTTTTGGTACACAATTTTTGATGGGTTCCTGGTATCAGTTTTCCTGGATTTTCTAGCTTTGTTTAATTTCTTTTCTTTACAGGTTTTTCCTGTAAGGTTTAGGTTTTGAAAACTACCTGTAGATGGTTCTTATGTTCCTCTTCCTCTGGAGTTTCCTTTCAAACCGATTCTTTCCTTTCAAACCGATTCTTTCCTTTCGGTAAGCGCAGCTTCCTATGGAGTTTTCTCCTTTGGTTGGACTTTTTCTCTCTCTTCTCAAAGTCCACGTCGATAGTGAAAGCGAAATATTCCTTTTGTTTCTTCATGCTTCTTTTACTATGCGATCTTAATCCATCCTCTTCTTCTTTCTGAGGCTTCTTTATTGGTTTAAGCTTGAATTCCTGGGGTTCTTTCTCAGTATTCGAGGAGCTTACCTTGTAGCTTCTTTGATCTTTTACTTCCGATGCTTTGGTAGACCCGGATACACCCTTTTCAATTGTTATTCTCTTGCTTCCGGGTATCAGACTCTTTTCTGAAATCTATCTATAGGTGGTGACACTTCTTGTGTAGTTTACTTTCAAATAGATTTTTCCATCTCGGTAAGTGCAGCTTCCTCTGGAGCTATCTTCTTTCGTTTGGTCATTTTCTCCCTCTTCTTAAAGTCATCATTAATAGTAGAAACAAAATCTATTTCGTAATCGAGTTTTGACAGTATTTCTTTTGGTTCTTTATGCTTCTCTGGATATCTTCATCGAATCTTCTTTTTTCTACTCCTTCTGAGGTCCCTTTACCAGTTTAAGGTTGAATTTCCGAGGTCCTTCCTCAGTTTTTCGAGGAGCTTCTTTGACCATTTATTCCCCACGTTTTGAAAACTACCTGTAAATGGTTCCTCTGATCCTCTTCCTGTGGAATTTCCTTGCAGGAACAGATTCTTTGCTTTCGGTAAGCGCAGCTTTCTCTGGACCTTTCTCTGACTTTGTTTTTTCTTTTTTTTACAGGTTTTCCCCGGGGAAGTTTAGGTTTTGAAATCTTTAGGTGGTTTCCCTTGTTGTGGAGTTTTCTTTAAAATAGACTCTTTCTTTGGTAAGCACAGCTTTCTCTGCAGATTATGTATTTGGTTTGGTCTTTTTCTGCCCCTTCTTGAAGTCCTCATCGGTAGTGAAAATTAACTCTGTTTTGGCAATATTTCTTTTGCTTGTTCATGCCCCTCTGACTGGGCGATCTTAATCATCTTCCTGAGCTCCCTTTACCTGTACAAGCTTGACATTCACAGGTTCTATCGAGATTCTAACTTTTCAAGGAACTCACTTTGGAACTTCTTTGATCTTTTCCTCTTGACGCTTGTCGTTCCTGGTATCTGTTTTCCGGGTTTTTCTGGCTTTGTTTTCTTTTTCTTTCTTTACAGGTTTTCCTGCAAGGTTTAGGTTTTGAAAACTACCTGTATATGGTTCCTCTGTTCCGTTTTCCTTCCTGTGGAGTTTCCTTTGAAACCGATTCTTTCCTTTTAGTAAACACAGCTTCCTCTGGACCCTTCTTCTTTGGTTTCGTCTTTTTCTTTCTCTTCTCAGTCCTCGTCGGTAGTGGAAACGAAATACTCCTTTTGTTTCGTCATGTTTTTTTACTGTGTTTTTCTTAATCACATCCTCTTCTTCTCTTTCAAGACGTTTACCGATTTAATCTTGAATTCCTGGGGTTCTTTCTCACTGTTGGAGGAGCTTACCTTGTAGCTTCTTTGATCTTTTTCTTCCGACTCTTTGGTACACTCTTTTCGATGGTTATTTTCTGGCTTCCGGGTATCGGTTTCTCTGTTTTTTCTTAAATAGTTTTCTTCTTTTTCTTTACAGGTTTTTTTTGAAAGGTTTGGGTTTTGAAACTTATTTCTAGGTGGTGACCCTTCTTGTGGAGTTTCCTTTCAACCAGATTTTTTACTCTTAATAAGCGCAGCTTCTTCTGGAGCTATCTTCTTTCGTTTGGTCTTTTTCTCCCTCTTGCTAAAGTCATCATTGATAGTGGAAACAAAATCTATTTCGCCGTCAAGTTTTGGCAATATTTCTTTTGCTTCTTTATGCTTCTCTGGCTATCTTCATCGCATCTGCTTCTTCTTCTTCCTTCTGAGGTCTCTTTACCTTTAAGGTTGAATTCCCGAGGTTATTCTTCAGTTTTTCGAAAAATTTCTTTAATCTTTTGCTCTCGACCCTGTGGTACACCCTTTTTGATAGTTATTTCCTTGCTTCCGGGTATCGGTTTTTGCCGGTTTTTCTGTCTTGCTTTTCTTCTTTTTCTTTAAAGTTTTTTCCTAAAAGATTTACGTTTTGAAAACTATTTCTTTGTGGTTTTCTTTCCTGTGGAGTTTCTTTTCAAATAGACACCTCCTTTTCGGTAAGCAAAGCTTTCTCTGGAGCTTTCTTCTTTAGTTTTGTGCTTTTCTGCCTCTTCTTGAAGTCACCATCGGTAGTGGAGACGAATTCTGTTTTGGCAATATTTATTTTGTTTTTTCATGCTTCTCTGGCTGGGCAATCATAATCACATCTTCTTCTTCCTTCCGAGGCATCCTTACCAGTTTAAGCTTGACTTCCACAGGTTCTTTCTTGGGTCTAGTTTCTCAAGGAACTCACTTTGTACATTTTTAATATTATACTCTTGACGCTTTGGTACACACTTTTCGATAGCTTTCTGATATCAGCTTCCCTGGTTTATCTAGCCCTGTTTTCTTCCTTTTCTTGACAGGTTTTTCTTGGGAGGTTTAGGTTTTGAAAACTACCTGTATATGGTTCCTATGTTCCTTTTCCTCTGGAGTTTGAAACCGATTCTTTCCTTTCGGTAGGCGCAGCTTCTTCTCGACCCTTCTTCTTTGGTTTGGTCTTTTTCTCTCTCTTCTCAAAGTCCTTGTCGATAGTGGAAACGAAATATTCCTTTGGTTTCTTCATGCTTCTTCTCTCTCTCTCATACTCTTAATCCTCTTCTTCTTCCTGAGGTCTCTCTCTTGGTATAAGCTGGAATTCCTCGGGTTCTTCCTAGCGCCTAATTGTTGAAGAAGCTTACTTTGCAACTTCCGATGCTTTGGTACCCCCCTTCTCGATGGTTATTCTTTGATTCCCGGTATCGGTTTCCCTGTTTTTTTTTATGTGTTTTCTTCGTTTTCTTTTCAGGTATTTTCTATAAGGTTTAGGTTTTGAAAACTACCTGTTGGTAGTACCTCTTCTTGTGGAGTTTCTTTTCAAATAAATTTCTCCCTTTCGGTAGACGCAGCATCATCTAATGCTCTCTTTTTTTGGCTTGGTCCTTTTCTCCCTCTTTTTAAAAATCATCATCAATAGCGGAAATGAAATCTATTTCGTCATCTATTTTTGGCAATATTTCATTTGCTTCTTCATGCTTCTTTGGCTAGGCGATCTTAATCACAATTTCTTCCTCCTGAGGCCTCTTCACCGGTTTAAGCTTGAATTCCGAGAGTTCTTCGACAGTCTTCGAGCAACTTACATTGTTCATTCTTTGATCTTTTACTTTCGACGCTTTGATACACCCTTTTTGATAGCTATTTCCTTGCTTTCGGATATCGGTTTCTCTGGTTTTTCTGATTTTCTTCGTTTTCTTCTTTTTCTCTACAGGTTTTCCCTGGAAGGTTTACGTTTTGTAAAGTATCTCTAGGTGGTATCTTTTCTTTTAAATAGACTCCTCCTTCAGTAAGCGCAGCTTTCTCTGGAGAATTCTTCTTTCCTTTGATCTTTTTCTTCCTCTTTTTAAAGTCATCATCGGTAGTGGAAACGAATTCGGTTTGGGCAACACTTCTTTTGCTTGTTCATACTACTCTGGCTGGCGATCTTAATCACATCTTCTTCTTCCTCCTGAGGTCTCTCTACCAGTTTAAGCTTGATTTCCACAGGTTATTTCTAGGGTCTAGGTTTTCAAGGAGCCCACTTTGTAACTTCTTTGATCTTTTACTCATGACGCTTTGGTACACACTTTTCGATGATTATTTCCTTGGTTCCGGGTATCGGTTTTTCTAGTTTTTCTGGCTTTATTTTCGTCTTGATTGTTTTTTCTTTGATTTTTTCTCATTCTTCTTAAAGGCATCATCAATAGTCAAAACGAAATCTATTTCGTCACCTAGTTTTGGCAATATTTCTTTTGCTTCTTCATGTTTCTATGCCTGGCCGATCTTTACCGGTTTAAGCTTGAATTCTTCGTTCTCTTCCTCACGACGCTCTGTTTCACCTTTTCGATAGTTATTTCTTTGGTTTTAAGTATCGGTTTGCCTCATGTTTCTGGCTTTCTTTTATTATTTTTCTTTGCAGGTTTTTTCCTAGAGTATTCTTCAGTGTGCGTGTGGGTTTACATGTCTCCCTTTCCATGTCTTCATGATCCAGCCAGATGGTTTCAAATTTGACCCTTCAAAACTTGCCTTCGGTTACTTTCCAAAATTATCTGTTTCTTTCTCTATAACGGGTTTAATTTTATTAGTTTCTTGCTTGCGCTTATACCAAAACGCCTCATAGACATCCTCCGGCTCTTCCTTGTTGAGGTATTCGACTTCAAGTTCAAGCTCTGTCAGTTCTTTCTCGAAACCCTTGAATTTCATGGGACAATTCTTTTTTTATTTTTTAGGTTCTTTTCTATTTCTAGATATTATGCAATTTTTCATGATGGCTCCAATTAAGGTAACTTGAAGAGATTGTAATATTTAATTGATTGGTGGAAAATTCACCCACTTAATCCTACTTTTTAAAATTAGACTTAAGAAGTATTAGTCTTTTTCAATTCGATGTCTGCCAATTTGTCTACTTCGGGAGGGAGATTTATCACTTTAGCTTTTTGAAGCTTAACGTCAACAACTTACTTGATGGAACACTGGTTTCGCCTTTTTTGTTCTTTTGGGCCTCATTCTAATCTCATCGTCTACGGTTTCTCGTTTCATTTTTAAATCATCTTAGGGAAATTTTTCTTCGCCTTGGGCTTAGGATTGCAGCTTTTTCAATGTTCCTGGATATTATACCATTGTCCTTCTAACTTACTCACAAGAGGTACTTCATTGGCTTCGCTTACCGGAGAGAAATCATCAGGGACAATACTGATCTAGTTTCGAACCATCATCAAGATTAAGTCTCAAACCAAAAGCCTCAGATTTCTTTGGCACTTTTTTCTTCTTTATATCCTCAATTGGCGCTACTTTGAGTTTAATCAGTTCAAGTTTGGAGTCCTCGTGTTTTTCATTCAGTGACTTGATCTGAGGCTTTTCCTGCGTCTCTTCAGGTTTTTGTTTCTCTTTGTATTTCACTTGTAATATCTCAAGTAACTTCCAGTTGCTCCTTATCTGAAGTTTTCTTAGGTTTTTGAAACATGGCTTCCTTATCTTCCGAGGATTCTTCAGGTTTAGCTTTCCTTTTCCTTCTTAAGGAAAAGTTTCACTTCTTCAGGCTCTTCTTTTTCTTATTCAGGCCATTCAGGTTTCTTAAATTAAAGTTTCTCAATCTTCACGTCAACACCATCTTCACACAAACCGTGGGACCGTAACGTTTCTATGTTATGCATATACAGGGTGTACGAAAACTAAATCAAAATTAGTTTTTAATCTATCAGTTTTTCGGACAAAGGTCAAAAGACCTCTTCAACTCATCACTAGATTTAGCTGTCAACGTTTGTCGGTTTAGTTGCTGGTAACTTTGCATATATTCCGAATTCTGAAACAAAAAGCAAAATTTTTTACAAATAACGTCGTACTAGGTGTCACTGTAAACAACCTTAATAATATTCCTAATGAATGATACAATATATAAGATCTAATGGGCTTTATGACAAACACCTGGAGTAAGCTATAAACTCTTGGCTTCTCCACCCACAAGCGACTAGCATTTTCGTGTAGGGCAAAAAGTCGGGAGCTGCCGAACGTATTGACAATTAGGCGGGACAAGACTAATGCCACCATTTTTCTTGTCTTGAAAAAAGATCGGGAGGCACAAAGCGAACGCGTTAATCCCGCCAAGACGCTTAATCGTATGGTGGCACTTTTGTGCTCGCTCCCTGTCGATTCGCTTCTTACAAATCGACCTCGTTTGTCTTCGGCAAGTGAATTATTGCCCTCGTAAGTCACGACCGGTTTATATAGGGGCGCAACCGAACGAACCCGATTTCGTTTAGTTTTTTCCACCCTGTACACAATGGACCGACCTCCCATCCTGGAAAATTGGCCAGAAGATAGATGGCACCTCTCGCGCCAGACTAATGGATCCCTGCTACGAACATTGTCTGTCTAATATCTAAATATAACCCCCGTTAATCTTGTTGTCAGCCGAAAACTATCTCACGCGTTGTTGCTTTTCGGACAGCTGTTTTTCAAAGGATATGGTTAACAAACGATTCTAATGGGATATGAAAGATATCTCTGATATGCATCGTCAAATAAATTGGTGACAAATTGCATAGTTGAAAAATTATGCAAAAGGTAATTTTTTGCAAGAACCGTAATCAGTCACCATCTACTTGACCAATAAATGCATGAACCCAATAATAACAAATGACGCACTCTGTCACAACAATAGCTGCGATTAGTTTGACTCGAGCTCAAATCAGGATCGTATGGAAATCTCCTCCTGTGTGGTATGTAAGTGTTCAATTATTCAACACCTTAACCGTCGTGCCTTACGTTTACAAGATGTAAATGTGTCGTGTCAGGCAATGCAGTTTCTGTTTTGCATTCGGACGTAATCACGATTAGGTGTCTGTGACAAATGGTTTAAAGTGAAACAGACAATCGAAGATAATAAATGTCTTTAGGAGGAATTGCTCAGGTGGTCTGGCGGGTGAAAATTGATGAATACTGATCTTTGTTCTTAACAAAGGAATACTGCAAGATATTCCTAGGAAATACTATAGGGTTAATAAAATTAACGTCGTGTTAAGCTCACTTTTAAAAACATTACCATCAACTGGGGCAAAATGGCACTGCAGCGTAAAGGGAGGCAAAACGTCGCCATGTTGAACTCAGGATTCTTTACGCCGGCGCCGGTTGGTAGCATAGACAAGTTCCATTTTTTAGGTAACAAGTGAAAGTTGATAGAAGGCAGTTGCCGAAAACTGCTTTGACATAGATTTTTACATTTTGAAATTTGACTTAATTGCTGCCCAATTTTTTATCGAAAATGAAAGTGGAATATTTTTTATATTATTTATTTTTTATTTATCAATACAATATTATTTTATCGAAAATATTATTGTATTGGTGCAATACAATATTTATCAATACGTCGTCCTCGAAGGATTTATTGCTCTGAGCACTGTCATCTTCTTGATGAAGTTCTTCCTGGTCCGACTCTTCCTAATGAGATCCTCCCTGGTACCCCTCAGGGTTAAATCATCTAATGATACACTTTTTCTGGAGCGGAGCAACTGTCACTTTTTTTCTTTTTTTCACAGTTATCTGCCAATTTACTACTACCAAATTTAATGTTATCTGCCATTGTTGGTTAAGGTTCCATTAGGGTGTCACTTAGTAAAAATGGAAAATACTGCTTTAAAAGTGGGCCTTTATTTCTTAATTTCCACTTATTCAGAACACTTCGCCATTTTCGCCATCATTTATTGCCTTCAATTCGTCAATCTCTTCAAGCAATCTGTTCTTCAGCAGCCGTTCCAGGAGTTTTCCAGGGTTTTTCCAGAGTTTTGTCCTTTAATCGGTTTTTCTATTAGAACTAATTTTGCTTTTTTCCATATTGACGGGAAATTATTGCTTATCAGACATTCGCTCATCATCCCCAGAACGACATCCATGTTTGCCTTGACTGCAGCCGCCAAGACACCGGCAGTGATACCATCAGGCCTCGGTGCGTTCTTTGGTAAGTGCTCAACTAACCAAAGCCTCAATTAACTGCCAATTTCAACTAACCAAAGTTAACCTGTTCCAAAATTTAAAACAAAAGCGGGCCTTCACGGGCCTGCTTTTCATATACCTACTTCTCAACCCTTAACATAAAGAATAGAACTGAACTAACCGGAGCTAACCGAACCTAAACGCAAAAAGTGTAATTGAACTAACCTAACCAGGAAAACTATAACTGAACTAACCAGACCTAACCTGAACTAACCTAACCTAAACGTAACAAGTGTAATTGAACTGACCTAATCAGGAAAACTAGAACAGAACTAATCGAACCTAACATGATCTAAAAATTGAAATAAATGTTAAGAATAGAACTGAACTAACCGGAGCTAACCGAACCTAAACGCAAAAAGTGTAATTGAACTAACCTAACCAGGAAAACTATAACTGAACTAACCAGACCTAACCTGAACTAACCTAACCTAAACATAACAAGTGTAATTGAACTGACCTAATCAGGAAAACTAGAACAGAACCAATCGAAATAATCGAAAATGTTTAAGAAAAAGACTTGGCAACACTGGCTTTAAAAACGTCACCAAAATTGATCTTTCATATGCCACTGCCACCTTTATCAGTCAGTCGACTAGCAACTAGAAAAAAACAGCAAAATTTTAAATTATTAAAATTTGATTTTATGAGACGTTTGAAACTTAAGTTATATCCAAACAATGGAAAACCATGAATTTTATAAGTGTAATGTGTGTTGGAGCTACAAAAGAAGAAATCGAGGCAACTTCAAAGTATGAGTAACGTAAACTGCTCGTCAAAATAGTCGGAAAGGCCAATTTTTTGCTCATTTTTGAAAGGTTGTATCTCAGAGACGCTTTCACCGATCTCAATGAAGTGACATGATTCTAAAAGCCCATTTCTTGTAGAATCACAAAAGATACCTGGTTTGTGATAAACATTTTTGGTGAGAACTATACAGGTTGGATTAAAACGTCGTGTAAAAAGTACTAAACTTTAACCCACTGCATTTGGTTGCTAGAGTTATTACAAAACTACAATGGTATTTAGAGATCCTGATGAATATCTCGGGACATGTTTGCCCGATTTTTGATTTTTGATCTATGAAAGAAGTTACAGGGGTTTGTTAAAAAGTCCGTATTTTATCCAAATAACTGCCAAAACTAACTTTTACGTTTATAAAACTGACTTTTTATTAACACATGAAAATTTAGCCTAAACTAACGTAAAGTTAATGTTTTTCAAGAAAAAATATGAATCTACAATAATACAGGGTTCATAACTTTAGCCGCCCCCTGATATTAAGAGTCACTTTAGAACTTGCATTATGATAACATTTATAGGCCCTGATTTATAGCTTAGGACGTATAGGCCGGTTTTTTCGTTTTTTAAGAAGAAAATACAGGTTGTTTCAAAAAGTCTATTTGGTAAACAAAACCGTTTAAATAACCAAGTTTATATATTGATAAGGCTGGTTTTCTATTACCCTTTTGAAAAACTAAGCCTAACAACTAACTAACTAACTAAAAACTAACATGTAGGTATTCCAAGAAAAAATACTATAGGTTATACGGATAATTGTGGTATTACGAGCGGACAATTCAAAACAGCAACTTGATGTCTCATTTTATTTTGATATCGCGTAGGCCCACCTCGTACTCGCACCAGTTCGGCTGTCCTTCTTGGCATACTGTCCACCAAGCTTCTGATGAAGTCTTGGGGAATAGCCTCCCATTCTTCCCTAACCGCAGTCGCTAATTCATCAAAATTTTGAACTTCTTGTTCTCTTATACTCAGTTTCAGTTTCATTCTACTCCATACGTGCTCTATGACATTCTTATCGGGCGACCTAGCAGGCCAATTCATTCGCTCTATGCCATTTTCTCTCAGAACTTCTTGGACAATTCGTGCTCTGTGAGGGCGCGCATTATCATCTATCAGAATAAAGTTGTCCCCAAAGTTCTGAGCAAATTTCACAACAATTTCATTTACACACATATCTCGATATCTAATTGCATTCATAGTTTCTCCAATCAAAATAACCAAGTCACTCTTTCCGTCCCTTATTACACCATCCCATACAGTCACACTTCCACCACAAAATGGCACTTTGCTCACCATATTCTCTTCAATAAATCTTTCATTCTTTCCTCTCCACACTAAAATTCGCCCATCTGATGCATACAATGAAAACCGACATTCATCAGAAAACATGCAACAACTCCATTCGGCTACTCCCCAGTTCAAATGCTCTTGAGCCCAAACTCTTCGAAAAGCTCGGTGGACAGGTTGAAGAGATGGCAGTCTTCTGGCGTTCACACCTCGCTCATGCAGGCGTCTTCTAATAGTGCTAGTTGAAGCTCTTGAGCCGGTAGTAGCCTTAGCTTGTGTGGCATTTAACTGTCTTCTTCTTCTCAAGGATAGGTTTATTAAAATGTCCTCCCTGCGAGTAGTGCATCTTTGTCCAGCCTTTAGATAATTGGGAGCACCATAATTTTGGCTTCTTTTTATTGTCCTATAAACTGTGGATTTTGATGTCCCTACTAGGTCCGCTATGTTAGCTACACTTAGCCCTCGTAAGTGCAACCTGTTTAAGATTGCTCGTTATTTTTGTAAAATTGTTAACCTAAAAAGAACAAACTTACCGCACAATGTTCTGTAGTTCATTTTGGCTTAACATTGGCATTTCTATATGAATGAGAATTAAATAAATTTAAGTAAAACCTTCAGCTTTATACTTGTAATTAGATGACAG
Source organism: Taphrorychus bicolor (assembly GCA_951812265.1). NCBI lineage: Eukaryota > Metazoa > Arthropoda > Insecta > Coleoptera > Curculionidae > Taphrorychus > Taphrorychus bicolor. Next base: position 7,496,852 of record OX638300.1, read on the forward strand.
ACATCGGCTTCAGATTATTTACTTAGTTTCCATAGCAACCCATATTTTGTTTTTCTAATGTTGTTCGATATCGGAGACCTAATACTGAAACATCACCTCTAAAGACGTGAAAGTAAGATATTTTAACAGTTTGGTGGATAAAATAGGGACTTTTTAAGAAAATCCTGTAACTTTGTTCGTAGAATTGTTATGCAGAAGCAGGCGTCACACCACCAGTGCATTTAATTAAATACGATCTGGTAGATGGCTCTCAATACGAGAACCTGCCTATAGTGCCTTGCATCTCGTCGGTTGATTGACAAATTAGTGACCACCATACCCTTTTTTGTTCGTAGAACAAAATTAAAAAACCCGCCAAAAGTGTCCCGAGATATGAATCAGGACCTCTCAATGTTATCATAATTCATGTTCTAAAGTGACTTTTAATATCAAGGCGCAAGTAAGAAACCCGTTCAAGTTTAAGAATTTTGCATTTTCCTTTGTTTCACCCTGTATGATTGTAGATTCATATTTTTTCTTAAAAACACACTAATTTTATGTTAGTTTAGGTTAGGTTTTCCTACGTGTTAATAAAAAATCAGTTATCTAGACGTAAAAGTTAGTGATTTTGGCATTTTGTTGGATAAAATTCGAACTTTTTAACAAACCCCTGTAAAATTGTTCGTAAAACACAAATGAAAAACCCGCCAAACATGTCCCAAGATATGACTCAGGACCTCTCGACGTTATCACAATGCAAGTTCTAAAGTGACCCTTAACATCAGGGGGCGAGTAAAAATGTCGCTAAAGTTTACGAGTTTTGTATTGCTCTTTGTTTCACCCTGTATGATTGTAGATTCATATTTTTTCTTAAAAGCCAGATCAACTTTCTGTTAGTTTAGGCTAGATTTTCCCCTAAATATTAATAAAAAAGACGTAAAAGTTAGTGATTTTGGCAGTTTTTTGGATAAGATACGAACTTATTAACAATCCCGTGTAAATTTTTTCGTAGAACAAAAATTAAAAACTCGCCAAACATTTATCCCGAAATATAAATCAGTGCCTCCCAATGTTATCATAATTCAAGTTCTAATGTGACTCTTTACATTAGGGGGTGAGTAAGAATGTCCCTAAGGTTTAAGAATTTTGCATTGCTCTTTGTTTTACCCTGTATGATTGTAAATTCATATTTTTTGTTGAAAAACAGGTTAACTTTATGTTAGTTTAGGCTATGTTTTTCTAAGTCTTAATAAAATTCAGTTCTGTAGACACAAAATTTGTGATTTTGGCAGTTTGTTGGATAAAATACGAACTTTATAACAAACCCCGGTAAGTTTTTTCGTAGAAGAAAAATGAAAAATCCGCCAAACACGTTCCGAGATATGAACTAGGACCTCTCAATGTTATAAAAATGCAAGTTCTAAGGTAACTCTTAACATCAGGGGGCAAGTAAGAAAGCCGCTAAGTTTAAAAATTTTGCATTGACCTTTGTTTCACCCTGTATGATTGTAAATTCATATTTTTTCTTGAAAAGCAGGCTAACTTTATATCAGTTTAGGCTAGATTTCCCTGAGTGTTAATAAAAAATCCGTTCTATAGACATAAAAGTTAGTGATTTCGGCAGATTTTTGGACAAAATACGGACTTTTTAACAAACCCCTGTAGCTTCTTTCATAGATGAAAAGTCAAAAATCGGCCGAACATGTCCCGAGATATTCATCAGGATACAAAATTCGACCATCCAAGATTTTTTTGCTCAAATCGGCTAATCTTAACCTAAGCGTTCTAATGATATCAAAACTAAGGCAAAAATTGAGATAACATTTTCTTTACAATCACCCCTTGGATTTCCAGGGTTGTCAACAAAAGTTGTTTCATCATAATTCAACATGCAACTAGGAGAGACATCGGGAGTACTACTGCACCTCTTTCGTTGTATTCCCCAAAAGGTCTAGCCTGAACTGCCTTCTTATTAACACGCACCATTGTCCCACTTCGACTAAAAAAATACAATAAATAGTAAACAAACGATAATTTTTTTTTGAACATCTACTTACGTATTCATTGCATACAGTTCTTAGCATCAAATTGAAATTCTAAAATAATTACAGAACTGTGAGCAAATATGAGTTACCTTCAAAGCAATTTTCGATAAAAACTAGAAAAATTCGAACCAAAAGTTCGTTACCAAAAGAGGAGAAAATTATCACAACTACTGAGGATGAGATAATTTTAACCAAGAAATTGTCTAGCGAAAGTTCAAAAAGCCCAAGGGTGACCGAGAAAATGAAGTTACCGCAATCTTGATTTTAGAGGAAGAAAACAAGAAACCTGAAGTCATGGCTGTGACCTATATTGAAGAGCTAGAGATGCTCCCAGAAGCAGAAGAAACCGATCCTCTTGACATAATTGACCTCAAACCGAAAAAAAGGTAAACCAATCGTGGTTAAACTGCCGGAAGAAATAACGATTGAAGAAGTGAAAATCAACGTAGACGAAACGAAAAAGATTATTAAAGACAAAAAGAAATATAAGAAAGTGCCCAACCTAAAGAAGAAGTAATTACAATAGTAACCGAAGAAACAGGGGGAGTTGAGGAAATTCACGTTAAACTTCGAAGAAGTCACCCCGGAGACATCACTGATGTCCTGGAAGGTGAGGTTCTGCAAGAGCTATCCGCTGTCACTGAAGTCAATGAAGAACTTGTAGACTCCAAGCTTGCAAAGAAAAAGGTGAGCAAGAAAGTAACTAAAAAATGTGTCGGAGACAAACAAAGCAGAAGTCACTGAGTTTATAACAACAGATACTGATGGCACCCATCAGTTTACTCACTGCTGATACCAATGACCTGCCTTCTTCACCTGAGGAAGACCACACATTACTTGCAGCAGAAATGCCTGAAGAAGTAACAGTTTCCGTGTCCATAAAGTGGAAACTGCAGAAGGGGTAAAAACGCGCGTCACCAAGAAGAAGGTTATTAAAAAACTGGAAAGCCCGAAACAGGAAACCGTGACAGTTGAGACTAGATACGAACAAAAGATAAAATGCCTGAAACTACAGTAACTGTTGACAAGGTCAGGGACTTGTCAGAGCTACCTGAACGTGTTCAGGTGAAGGAAATGCCTCAGCAAGTGATTGTTGACGAAGAACGTTCCAGAAAGACCACGAGGGAAGTTATCCACAAGAAGAAAGACGACAATATCGAGACCACCACGATCAGCACTCTGGAAAAACCGGACGAGAAACCGGTCACTACTGTTACAACTGTAGTTCAACTCTTACACACGATGTTTCCGAATTGTATTTACAAACTACAGTAACTGTTGACAAGGTCAGGGACTTGTCAGAGCTACCTGAACGTGTTCAGGTGAAGGAAATGCCTCAGCAAGTGATTGTTGACGAAGAACGTTCCAGAAAGACCACGAGGGAAGTTATTCACAAGAAGAAAGACGACAAGATCGAGACCACCACGATCAGCACTCTGGAAAAACCGGACGTGAAACCGATCACTACTGTTACAACTGTAGTTCAACTCTTACACACGATGTTTCCGAAATACCACAAGATGATGTCTTGAAAATATTCGACGTCTTGACACCAAAAAAATTGAAGAAAAGATTAGCACTACTCCACTCTTCGAATTAGAAACCGCAGATGTACACACGCAAGAAAATACCCAGAAATAGGCGAGCAATACAATATTATACTATACCTACTAGCTTTAGGGCGCTTTGGGTAGTGAATCAAGAACTCAAGAGGTTAGACGCAGTTTCAAGACTGACCTGGTTCACGACCTCATCTGCGCGCCTTTATACTCAACTTTAAAACTTGCACATGCACTATAAATATAAAAACATACTTTCGCTCTTTTCCCATCCCTAAGGTTTCATATATCCAACTGTTCAATATGTTTTAGGTGAGGTGCCTGAAGAACTTCCTAAAGCTAAAGGTAAGCGGGTACAGGAGATTAGAGAATCAGACGATGTCTCAAAAAGCCCCTTTAATCGAAGGACTATCAGAAGAAATATAAATTGTAGAAGCAGTTGCTGAAGATAGCAAAAAGAAGAAAAAGGTTTTCAAAAAGAGAACTATAAGAAAACGTCTTGGTGACATTAGAGAATATACCTTTATTGTCATTATAGAAGAAGAAGACAAACTTCCACAGTTTACAGTAACGATAGAAGAAACTGAGGTTCCAGCAATTGAGGGTGAAGAACTAGTATAGCGCACAATCGAAGAAGTTCCCTACATTGAAGAATTACCAGAAGAAATAATTGAAACTGAAATGGATACCGCTGAAGGACCCAAGAAGAAGACATTTAAAAAGCGATCTATCAAAAAACGACGCGGAAGCAAGGTAGAATCAACAGAAATACTTATCGTTCAAGAAGAAGGAAAGCGACACCAAACAAAAAATGACCGGGTAATCGGTGAAAACATGATACATGCACTTACCTGTGATACGAAAGATTTCTGTCCCACTGTTATAACTAGAAGTCTTATATATATGCCACAATATCTCACCATAATGATAAAATCTTTAATAAAATACCAAAAAATCGCACAAAACGTTCGCAAGCACTGTCTCAAATTCAAACACAAAGGAAACACGTTTTGCCGTTTTCTGGTTGACATCAGTTCAATGAGGTTGACACACACACATTGAATTGACAGTACTGTTGTCTATTCGTCAATAAAGAAGATTTTCTACCTATGTTTTGATCTTGCGGTACGGCTACATTTGGCTATGCAACATATGGATTGTGTAGTTGGACCCTGAGAGCGGGCATCGCACCGAACTTTTAGAAATGATGCCAGACAAAATTTTGTAAATAACGGACTCTAGTTAGACTTCTTCCTCCGTGTTTTCAACCTAAAGAATATAGATATACCAGAAATAGAAACATAGACATTAAGGGTGACTTTTACAAGTTCAAGTAAAACTTCAGATTGAAGATAAAACTCCAGATATAACCAAACATTGCATTGTTTATCTGTCACGTAAACAATGCAATGTACATCAAGTCTTGTCAATCTGAAGGCGGAGTAAAAGTCGCCCTAAATCACAGCAATACACACTTTCAAGATGCACATCAACGACTCACGGTACCAGGAACATTCCTGGCTCTCTTTCATTTAAAATACGATGCTCATTAAGATAGGCTGAAGATCACAGGGTGAGCCATTGCAAATCCAGCAGCAAGCTCAATGCAAACGTACTAGATACAACTGGAAACCTTGATGCACATATAGTACCCATATGCTAATGAAACCAGAAGCAAATCTTCTCTTATAAGAGGAAAAACTACATTCACTCTTAAAACTTAAAATGTAAAATGAAACCTAACACCCCTAATGTTAAGAGGGATTAGGCTAGACACGTGGTGTCTCAAATCCTTTAATTCTCGAAGATTGGGACTCCGTTACACCAAATCACCAAAATGGATTTTCCTGAATTTCTGTCCCAAATAAATCCCTGCTGCAGAGGCCGTGGAGCAACTACTCAAACTCAACCAATTTTGCGACCTTAAACTGCGATGGTAATAAAGAGTAGACAAAACAAACAGAAAAGTAAGACAAGGCAAGACGGAATTGAGACACGGCTTCCATGAAGAATAGACATATGACAGATTGAAGAAATCACAGAACTAAGAACATTGGAACAATATTTCAAACGGTTCACCGTAAGTCCGCCATGTTTGTGGTGTTCGCACCGGAAAGAAGACCCACATTACGAAACACGAAGGCTCCTGCAACGATATACAAATAGTTAATCTCGAAATAATGACTGATGACCGTTGAAATCGTGCTGACACATGTCCCCTATTTACAGAAATACTTGAATAAAATATCAACAGTTGAATTCTAAATCAATCAATGATCCAGCCAAATCCAAACCATGCCACTAAGTCTCGAAAACCTTACTTCGAGTACGAAGACCAACTTCTCCATGCTTAGGCTGTGGGCTTTATCTATTGCAGGTACCATCCCAGGAACAGTATTACTATTGAACAAGGAGAATTTACAAAAATCTGAGCAATATCCAGGTCCGAGTAACCTAAGGAAAGACATTTGTGTCAGTAAAAGTGCGGCAATTCAGAAATATCTTAAGATCTTAATGAAAATCTACACTACCTATTCGTTGCAATTAAAACCTGCTAAGAACCATATGGAAAGCCTAAATTTACTGCATTTGTCTCATAAAATCAAATTTTACCGTTACAGCCAGAACCATAGCAGCAGAAAAACAAGTATTATCGAGAATTGAAGAAGATCTGTAAGCCCTTGTGTTATTGCAAACCAAGAAGGTTTATTTCAGCCAACAGTATAAAGAATTTTGCACGAACTAAGGCACTAAACTATGTGCTATACCCATATCGCGATGTGGAAAAACACTTTCCACATCGCTGGTCGAAAGACACTTTCTACATCGCGTAGTTTTGTGATTGGTTTGAAGAGCAACGTGCTGCCGATCACCATTTTAAAAGAAAAATATTATTTACCGACCACCAGCTTCAAATTGCCAAAATTACACCCATTTCTTACAAAATTAATTACCACATTTACTTCAAATACTACCACATAACTTAGAAATGAATATGTGGTTTATGCATGACGATGCTCCCCCACATTTTAATCTAGCTGCTAGACATCATTTGAACAATGTATACGGGAACCATTAGAAAGGTCGTGGAGTCCAACCTGGCCACCACGATTTCCTGATCTGAAGCCTTTCAATTTCTACTTATGACGGCACTTTAAAGAAATGGTAAATTCTATTGCTGTCCTCAAGCAAAGAATACAAAAAGATTTTGATAGTATTAGAAATAACCCTTGTATTTTAAAAAATGTGAGTATAAATTTCATAAGAAGGTTAGCAGCACGTTGTGAAGCCAACCGAAGTCATTTTGAATATTTTTTGTGAAAACTGTATGTATTATGGTTTTCTTTAATTAATCCTTAGTTAGAAGCGCATTGTTGTTTCAGTTCAATATCTCGAAAACGGTTGAGATTAAAAATTGAGGACAAGAGAGACTTTTTTACTCAAAATTGTCTATTATTTCAGATTATTAAATTTAAATTTGAAATTTAAAATTACACCCTCTCTCTCCTGTAAACCCACCCTTAGCAAAACGTTATTAAGACGGTTTACTAAATTTAAATTCCACATAGCATTTAACTTAAGCGTACCAAGTTTCATGCAGTCCCAGATCTTTTAAGGGCTTCAATAAAATAAAAACCTTTTTTCTTAGTCAATATTTAAAGAGTTGTAGCTCGGAAGTATACTTTTTTTCTTTTTCTTTAAGTTGGGAATACGCCCCTTACAGTTTTTCATTTACTTTTGAATCTTATTCTAATTGAGATATTCAAGTCTTCGAAAGATTGTACTATTTCAGATTTAGGCATAAATGCTTTTCCTAATTTCTAACTTGTAGGCCATTTCTTGCACACTGACTTAAACTGCTAGAATGTTAAAATCAATTATTGGAAACTGTAAAAAGTTTTTTCAAAGCCGAATAAATAAGTGGAATAATTATTATTATAAAGAGAGATTTTAAAAAGTAACTTATGAGACTTAAGTTTTGTTATATGTGTCTTGATAGCTGCTGGAGCGGCAAAACTAATGACTAAATTTTGCCAAAAAGTGAGTTTACTTCGATCAGTGTAAAACTCGATTTGCAACATCAAAAGTATGGTACACCGATCGTCCCTCTTGGCAGAATTTGAAAACCAAAGAATTTAACTCATCAGTTAACAGAAAAGCTAAGCTTTACGATGCTTTTACAGAAAAAAATCTTATTGTTGTCGAGCCCGCATTCCTAGAAGCTCTGAAACCGGAGAAAATAATTTATTAAACAACACCCTGACGGCCCAAAGAAAGGAGCTTTAAGATAATGTTCAGCCCACTGTTTTGAGTAATCTATTAAGCCGATTTGCTGTCACCTGTCAGGTGATAAACTTCCTTGATAAACCGTGTTAACGGTAGAACGTTCGAGGATCGAAACGTAGAGAAATATAGAGGAGGTCGATATTTGATGACAACCATCTTCTAATTTGTTGCTGTATATAATGTTAAGTACAGTGATTTTGATTTTTTTTTAATATTTTATATTTGACTAGAAGGTAGTACAAATTGCGGAAAGTATAGTGAGGTCTAGGCCTTTTAGGTATTTTAATGGTCGAAGGTTGAAGTAGATTAATGTCCCGCACCTTTTCGACATCCTTGGAAAACCAGTAGCTTGAAAGCTGTAAGAATATGTTTAATCCGTTCATAATGAGCTGCTTGTGAACGACCTGCAAGCAGAGAGGGTATAATCCAGGGTTGGACAAAATTTTAATTAAAGAACTCAAAAATCCCTGATTTAAAAAAAAAAAATACAAAAATCATGTTTTTTTTTTCATTTTATCGGTTCATAAAATCAGTAGTTTATTGCGTAATATCGGGATATTTGATTTTTCTGGTTCTGCTCACTGTCCCAATTTTGAACTTATTTTAATCTCATTCTAATATCCTCAACCAATATTCTCCGCAGAGACCGGCAGCTGGAAAAGTAAAAAGACATCAGATTTCGGTATTTCTGTAATTTTTCGGTAGATCTGTAGTAACACTGTAAAATACCGTGCATGATATAGTTCTTATACGCGTCAGAACTCGCGCTTTTCTTGAAAGAAAATTCCCGTCGTCGCGTGCGTCCAACTTGCTCTAACACGTTCCAGGTGCGATCTATATTAAATACAACGCAACTGCTGGAAGAAAAGAAAACAGCGTATGGCAGTTTTACCTCAAAATAACAGATTCAAAAAAATCAAATTGTAGAGCGATTTGCAAGAAAGAAATTCAAGGGATTGTGCAAAGACTGAAGACGCACCGTAAAATGTATAAAGAAGAAACAGTAAGAACGTCCAAGTGTCGCTTGACCCTGCATCTGCTTAGATACTGACATTACCCTCTCCCTCTACAAGTTCAATTTCAAGCTGTTCCACAACAACTACTAAGTCCATGAGTATGACTATTGGGTAGTTTTGTGTTGCGGACAACAGCAGCTTAAAAGCATAAGTTTGACAAACAAATGGGTAAGGCAATTTTTGATACCACTTCAAGCTTCAGATCCATCGAAAACTCATTAGTGATAAAAGCCATTTACTTATTAAGACCCCGACATACGCCTCCTTCTCGGAAGGCGGTACCAACAACCCTTCTGGATGAAAACTTCAAGGAAGATGAAGACATATGTTTTTCATCTTCCTTGAAGTCTCCTTCGTCTAACCGGACAATGTGTGATTGTGTCCATTGATGGATAGTCAAATGTCCACAACGAGTCAGTTATATGTGCAACGTTAACAACGGAAGAGGGACAAGTAATTCTATACGAAAGTATTGACACCTCGGGGAATCCTCATACTTCAATCAATCAATCAATCAATCAATCAATATTTAATGCCAGCAAAATAGTAAACATACCACAAGGCAACGTCACAAAAAAAAAGTGGTTTTCAATACATTTTGCAATACATAATAATATCTTACACTTACTTAATAGGTGCATTTGGATTCTTGTTATAATTACTTAATATATTATATTCCTATAGTCAGTATCAAATGAATACAAGCACTTATCCTTCAAATGTAATACTGCTTCTTTTCTGAATTGGACCGGGTTATTGATATTTGTTATTGACCTTGGCAGCCACTGATAAGCTTTGACTGCACGACAGTAGGGACCTTTCTGGAAGAAAACTGACTTGTGTTGAGGAGTTGCCAGATCCCTCCCACTTCTGGTATTTATTAACATATCCGGTGCATGGTTCCCATAATTCTTGCTGAACACCACAGAATTCCTCTTAACAAACATCACCAAACTAAGAACATACAGGGAGGGCACAGTTAAAACATTTAGCTTTCCAAAATATTGCTTACAACTAATTCTAGGATGAAGACCAAATATCGATCGAATCAGCCTTTTTTGTGCAATGAAAACATCTGTAGCTCCGCTAGAAGAGCCCCAGAATGAAATGCCATAATAATATACAATATAGAAAGTTCTAATGGATTCCATAGACAAAATATCACGAAGTGTTCTCAATTTTATTGATTCGCTGTGAGGAACTGATTTTTCTTGCATATTTACATATAAAGAATCAGGCTGCGTTTTTTTTGAAAAACAAATCATTCCAGTTTTTTTAGTATTTAGTTTCAAAAAGTTTCTTTCACACCACTGACACATTTCGGATGCGGCCAATGATGAGATGCCTGAGAGACTATCCATTGTTTTATGATTCAAAATGACTGAAGAGTCGTCAGCATATTGGCACACTAAAGAATTGCTAACATTACCTGACAAGTCATTGGCATAAAGTATGAAAAGAAGTGGACCCAAGATTGATCCCTGAGGGACACCCTGTCTGAGTTCCTGCATTTTTGAAAAGTATGTCCTCCCATTGTAGTTTACACAAATGGACTGGGATCTATTTCTCAAGTAAGAGACAAACAAAGAAGCGCATACTCCCCGCAAGCCAAATGTTTCCAACTTATGGACTAGAAGATCATGATTGATGGTATCAAAAGCTTTAGATAAGTCGAAAAAAAGCCCGCACACCCTGTCATTTTGATCAATATGTTCGAGTATAAATTTAAGAGTATTGAAAATTGCCATTTAAGTGGACCTCTGGGGAATAAAACCAAATTGATGATCTGCTAACAACTTGTTTGCTTGTAAAAATTTGAGAATTCTGCTATAGATAGCTTTTTCAAGAACTTTGGAAAATGACGGCAGCAAAGATATTGGCCTATAGTTGGATATGTCCAGCGGGTTGCCTTTTTTGTGGACTGGGACCACTTTAGCTACTTTCAAGGCATCAAGAAAGACTCCAGAAGTAAAGCAGTCATTTTTCAAATCAGATAATGGTCTACATACATATTGGGCAACAGATTTGACAATTGAGATTGGTATTTCATCAATACCTGCGGAATATTTGTTGGGTAGGCTATTTATTATTGTTAAGACTTCGTGTTGATCTGTGGGGCTGAGAAATATTGTTCTGTCATTGGGTGTCCTTTAGAAAAGGTTCGACATCATTATGAGAAATGGGTAGATTAAATTGTTTACTAAAGAGTTCAGTTAAGGTGATGGGATTATCAATTGTTATATCATTAATTTTTAAATTAATATTGTTCTGGGGTTTGCTTTTATTTGTAAGTTTGCTAAATATAGTCCAGGCAGTTTTTGATTTATTTGTGGAATTGATTATTTTATTGTCATTAATGGCCTTGTTTAGTTCATTGACGTAATTTCTATATTGTTTTCTAACTTCCTTGTATTGTAAGTAAACCTGTTCACTTTTTGTCACTTGATACCAAACATAGATATCTTTGACATACCTTGAAAATTCCTTAATTTCTCTAATTATCCAAGTGTCAGAAGCTTGACAGCCAGCTTTGATACGAGTTTGTGGAAAACTCTGATCAAACCAGTAGGAAAAAATGTTTGGAAATATAATGTACTTGTCGTTTATATCTGCAGCTTCATACATCTCTTGCCAAGACTCAGCGACAAGAAAGCTCAGAAATCGTTGGATATTAAAGAAGTTGTAAATTCTTTTCATCAGAAAACTAGACTTACAATTTATCATCTCTGAGTTGGCGATATAAAGAAGAATTCCGTAGTGATCAGAAAAAAAAGTTTTGTAGATTTGACAGCTTACCTTTTCCGGAACAATATTTGTAAAAATATTGTCAATTTGCGTCGACGAAGTGGCAGTGACTCTGGTAAAACCGTTCGCTTGAGGATTTAAGCCATAAGTGTCCAATACTCGTAGCAGTGCTGTGGAGTTGCCATTTTTAGTGGAGAAGTCAACATTAAAATCACCACATATTACAATGTATTCAGCTAATGAGAAGACCTCATGCAATAGATCGTCCAATTCAGATATGAAGCAGTTTAGATTACCCTTAGGAGACCTATATATACAAATAATAGTAATTTTTATATATTATAGTAATTTTTACATACTTAGTAAAGAACCAACAGCAGCAAAGAAACCCTGGATGAGCAATGATATTCTAGACCTAATGGAAACTCGCAGGAAATATAAGAACATAAACATCGACAAATATAAAGAAACCCAAACCAACATTCAAAAATTAATCAGACACGCAAAGGAGAAGTGGATGAACGATCGATGTCAAGAATTAGAAGAACTACAAAAGAAACACGACCAGTTTAATATATACAAAAAAGTTAAAGAAATCACAGGAATAAGAAGGAAAGCCCAACAAACCAACTTCCTTAAAACAGAAAACAGTGAAATAATTACAGACCAGGAAGAAATAAAAGAAGAGTGGTCAGGATATATTCGAGAAATGTTTGATGATGAAAGGATAGAACCGGAACTAGAACGCGACAATGATTTGACATTAAATATCTTATCATCCGAAGTAAACGCAGCAATAAAAACAGCTAAAAGTGGAAAAGCTGCAGGACCAGACAATGTATACACAGAAATGCTAAAATTGCTGGACCAAGAAAATCTCCAACGACTCACCGACCTCTTTAATAAAATCTACAGTTCAGAAACGTACCCCCGTGATTGGCTCAAGTCAGTGTTCATACCGATTCCCAAGAAAAACACATCAAGAAAGTGCTCCGATTTCAGATTAATTAGCTTAATGAGCAATACTTTGAAAATTATGTTAAAAATATTACATCGACGTATCTACTTGAAATGCGAACAAAATATAAGCCCCGAACAATTTGGGTTTAGATTAGGACTGGGAACACGGGAAGCACTTTTCGGATTAACGGTTTTACTCGAAAAGTGTAGAGACCAAAGAAAAGACGTGTATTTGTGTTTCATTGACTACGAAAAGGCGTTCGATCGCATCAAGCATCCAACACTGTTACAACTGCTCCAAAAACAGGGTCTAGACTACGAAGACATAAGGCTTATAAAAAATTTATATTGGGAACAGAGCGGGTTTGTTCGGTTTGGTGACACCGTGTCGTCAGAGATACCGATAAGAAGGGGAGTACGACAGGGCTGTGTTCTCTCGCCTCTTTTATTTAACATTTACTCCGAATGCATATTTCAGCAAGCGTTGGAGGACTGGGAAATTGGCATAAAGGTGAACGGTAAAATACTTAACAACATACGCTACGCAGATGACACTGTCATCTTCGCAGACACTTCAGAATGCTTACAGGAGCTGGTAGACAAGATTGTGAAATCAGGTGACCAACACGGCCTGAAAATAAATACAGCAAAAACCAAAACGATGGTCGTCAGCAGAAATCAAAATCTACAAGCCAATATACGAATATATGGTACTCCAATAGAAGAAGTGAGAAAATTCAGGTATCTCGGTTGCTGGGTTACCCAAAACCTGGATCCAGAGACCGAAATTCGAGCTCGAATTGAAAACGCAAGAGCCACGTTCGTGAGAATGAAGACATTTCTAACGAATACCACCCTGTCGCTCGATGCTCGATACCGTTTCGTGAAGTCATATATTTATTCTGTCCTCTTGTATGGCACGGAATCCTGGACAATGGGAAAGAGGATGATGCAGCGATTGGAGGCATTTGAAATGTGGATCTTCCGCAGACTTTTGAAGATACCATGGACCCGAAGAATAACAAATGAAAATGTTATAAGAATGATGGGAACAGACAGGGAACTTTTACAACATGTGAAACAGCGCAAAACTGGTTATCTGGGACATGTATACAGAGGGGAAAAATATCAACTTTTGAGACTGCTTATGGAGGGAAAGATAGAAGGCCGAAGAGGACTCGGAAGACGAAAATGCTCATGGCTTAAAAATATAAGAGAGTGGACAGGATTAGACACATGCACCCTATTGAGAGCAGCAAGAAATAGAGAGGAGTTTGCTGGTATTGTCGCCAACCTTCAGTAATGAAGAGGGCACTTGAAGAAGAAGAGAAGTAATTTTTTGCTTATTTACGTACATTGTAGAGATGCACAATTCACATTCGTTGAATTTCAAATACCTGGGCAGTTCATATTTTTTGATGTTTTGATTCTTGGAAAAAATAGCAGTACCACCGCCCTTCTGTTCCGCCCTTGATGAGTAGCCATCGAGTTTTCAGTCAGTGAGATGAAACTTTTCAATGTCCGAGTCCCTGAGCCAGTGTTCTGTTATGAGAAGGATGTCTGGAGATAATTCAGCCAAAAGCACTTCTAATTCACAAGTTTTGTTATTGATACTTTGTGCGTTTAAATATAAGAGTTTCAGACAGCTTTTATTTTCAGCATCAGATGCAGAATATTTGCCTATCCAATGTCCCTTTAGGGCATTGGTTTTTACTTGTTTTTTAGTGAATCCGCATTGCTTGTGTGGAAATTTCCACCCATCTGGGGATCGACTCGGGCTTGAAAAATGTTTTTAATAAACTCCTGGTGTCGTTTAAAATCAAAACGCCCAACACCCACATGCTTTGGCCAGAAACTTGATTGGTAGAGAATGTCCTTACTTTCCAGAGTGGCAACAACTACAAAAGATATCTTCTTCAGTCGGGAGCTCTCGTACTAGGGTGCTTGCATCCTCAAATCCAGCCTTTTTTATTATGTAATTTTTAATCACCTCCTCCGTTGCGCTTCTTTTCACTCTATTTATGTAGATCCAAGCTCTACGGTCACCTCCCTCGAAACCTAATTCGGCTGCCCCAGTACCTAAATTTCTCTTTTTTCGCTGGAACTGTTTATTTTGAGCCACTTGGGAAGTATTATTTCGGGGTTCAAATGGCTGAAATACATTGTTTCCCATGGGCACATGGGATTCTCGGCAAAGGGTTTCTCCCTTGCTTCTAGGTTTTTCATTATTTTCGAGATCAGCAATAGATTCGCAGTCCGAAGCACTGCTATCTCCTTTTCTCGAACCTCGTTGTCGTGGTTTACGTTTTGGGGATTTAGCATTTGAACCCAAGCGATTATTATTATTGTTGTTATTTGAGACTAACAAATTCTTGCTAGTCCCTGGTAATAACGGTAGTCTCGTATCGTGACCGTTCCTTTCAAGAGGTTTAGTGTTTAACACTCCACTGTAGATCTGTTTATATTGCCCCGTGTTTACATTTGTAAGATTGTAAATTTTCTCAGTGAGCAAATTAACATTCTGCTAAAGAATATTGTTTTTATCCATTACCTCTTCAAGCATTTTCTTCAGGTAAGTTATTTCCAGATTCATTTGGGACTTAGTTGCTTCGTAGAGCTCAATGTTATGATTGTTGTTAATTTTGGCGCCATTTTCTGGCACCACACAGCAAACAAGTTTTGTTCATCAATTCTCCTGAAACTGGTGCCTTGCCGATTTGCACAACTATCATGATAGATCGCAAAGCAATTGATGCATACACTAACACTACTATTTTTCTTAACACAGCACTTAAAACCATACTTTTTATCGTCTTTTGTACTAGCCTCCGAATCGACATCAGATCCGGCGGCCATGTTGAGACATACTTGACTTGTCTCGAGTATTTGACTGATTTACTATGTGATTTAGTTCCTTCCTGTCAATCAAGTGCAAAGTTAAGTCTTTCGTGACAGACAATGCTGCAAATTGGAACCTCCTGAGGAAAACTTTAGAAGAAAGAACGAACTCAGAAGTTATAGTTTATGTCTGCACTTCACATCTATTGAATTTATTGTGTCGGGAATATCAAGTAAAAGATGTTAAAAAACATGTAGTCCAAATTTTCAAGTACTTTCGCAATAACCCTCTGGCTAAAGCAAAATTCAGTAAAGCTGGAGGCAAGGCTTTAGTACTACCAAATGATGTTCGATGGAATAGTGTTGCTGACTGGAAATGTGGTCCTTACTTAGTGGGTCCACTGAGTGGAACTTAGGTTCCACTCAGTGGAACTCAGTTCCACTCAGTGGAATTTAATACTAAAAATCTGGGAGGAGAATAAGAAGGAGATTGATGCAACTCTCTACCAAGAGGTTTCAAATATTGGGCTCAAACATGCAGATCAAGAATATCTGAGCATTTTGAAACTCAAATTCAAGGGTTAAAAGTAAAATTTGGGCAAAGATTAAAATAGTTAAAATAGGTGTATTTAATCTTGGTCCTGAATTTCCTATTAAGGTTAATAATAAATGTCCAGCAATTATATTAGCTGTTAGACGGATGGCTAGAGTTCCTGGTCGAATAATATTTCTTGTAGTTTCGATAATAACAAGAAAGGGAAGAAGAGCTCTAGGTGCAATGTATTATTAATTCACCCAAATAAAATAAATCTGAGTCATAAGGGTAGTCTTAATGAGAGAGTGAAAGTTGTGTCTAGATCTAGTAAAAACATAGGGAAATAGACCTAGAAAGTTATTTAATATAATAAAAGAAAACAGTCTTGCAAAAAAGAGAGTTCTTCCTTTAAATCTAGGGGTTCTAATTAAAATTTTAAATTCATTGTGTATAATTGTAATTAGTTTTATTCAAATTATTCTTCAGCGGGAAGGGATTAATCAAAAAGTTGATGGAATAATAATAAGTAGAATAGATCTAATTCAATTTATTAAAAAGGATGGGAAAGTTGAGGGGTCAAAAGAAGAAAATAAGTTTGCTATCATTTTCAGTTAATTCTTAGGGTTTTTCTAAATTTTGATTTATATTTTGGTGAATATATGAATGAGTAAAAATTTAAAATGATTGAGAGAATGAGTAGTATTGAAAAGAAAATTAATAGAATGGTTCAGCTAAGTGGTGCTATTTGAGGAATTAAGAATTATTATATTAATAATAATTTTAGCTTGACAAGCTAACGTTATAGTTTAACTAAATTCTTCATTAGAAGTAGGTGCTATTCTACTATAGAAAGGTTTAAGAGACCATTACTTGCTTTCAGCCATCTAATGAGTTTTGTGATTGAATTCAGTTTAGAAAAGATTTAGGACTAATTCTTTCAATAACAATGGGTATAAATCTATGATTTGCTCCACAAATTTCTGAACATTGGCCATATAAGATTCTTGATCGATTAATAAAGAAGTTGGATTGATTTAAGCTACCTGGAGTTCTATCAATTTTAACTCCTAGGGATGGTATAGCTGAGGAATGGATTACATCTGTTGATGTAGTTAAAATTCGAATTTGGGTATTGAAGGGTACAACTGATCGATTGTCTACATCAAGAAGGCGAAAATTAAATGGGTTTAAATTATTAGAGGGGATTATGTAAGAGTCAAATTCAATATTTTTATAATCTGAGTATTCGTATGATCAGTATCATTGATGTCCAATTCTTTTAATAGAAATTATAGGATTTAAATTTTCATCTAAAATATAAAGTAGCCAAAGGGAAGGGAGTGCAATAATGATTAGAATTAAAGCAGGTAGAATAGTCCAGATTATTTCGATTAGTTGGCCTTCAAGAAGAAATCGATGAGTAAATTTATTAAATAATATGGAAAATAATATTTGTCCAACTAGAATAGTAATAATAATTAAAATTAGAAGTGTATGATCATGAAAGAAGGTTAATTGTTCTATTAATGGGGAAGCTCTATCTTGAAGCAAAAGAGTTTTTCATGTTGCAATTTCTAAAAAAAGATTTAATCTTTATGGTTGGAGTTTAAACTCAAAGCACTATTCTGCCATATTAGAAGTTTGTTAGGGCTGGAAGTTCATTATATCTATGTTCTGCCGGGGGTAATTTTTGTAGTCATTCAATTGAGGAGGCTAAATTGAGTGGGGTTAATGAGTGTCGCTTAACTATAAATCTTTCTCATAAAATAAAAACAAAGTAAAATACTCTAACTAGAGAAATTAGTCTACCAATTGATGAAATAATATTTCATAGAATATAGGCATCAGGATAATCAGAGTATCGTCGCGGCATACCTTATATTGGACATAATATTAGTTGAAACGCAGCAAAATGCAAATTTTGTCTAAAAAAAGAAAGTGGTGTCAGGATTAAATCCAAAAATCATTAAAAATGACTCGAAGCGTTGTTATTGGAAAAATTTCGAACATGATTAGTTCAGGTTAGTTAAGGTTAGGGTCAAAATTGGTTAAAAATTACTTAAAGGCTCTAAAAATACAAATTTAAATATTCTGAAAATTTTAAATTGAAATTGATCTAAAATAATCCACACTCTCAAAAAATGATGACCTTAATGTTTAATCAGACAGGCTCAATTTTGAAATATACAAAAGTAATTTTCTTTAAGGAATGTTAGTGAGTAGCGCAGAAAATTCAATTACAAAAAAATACACATTTTCATAAATATATTTTCAAGAAAAAAAAACAGTATGTGAAACTGTACGAACAAAGCCACAGACCACAGATATGGGAATAAAAGTATCAGAATGAAATCAAAATATGTTCAAAATTATTGGGAAAGTGGGCAGAACCACAAAAATCAAATTTTCCGATTTTACGCAATAAACTACCGATTTTTAGCGATTTGGACGTTCGCCAATCCTTGTATTTTAGTCCCTGATCGAAATAATTTTAAATCACTTAAAATAATTGAGTTTTTTAATAAAAATAAAAAAAAACTAATTTTTAATATTTTTTTTTAAATCGGAGATTTTTTATTCTTTTTATTAAAATCAATTTACAAAACATTTGCTGCTTATTCTTTGAAAATGTTAAGTTCTAAGCCAAAATTACTTTAAAAGAATAAAAATGCGCTAAAAAGTTCAAGTTAGACTATCAAAAAAAAAAGTGATAACAAAAAATTTAAGAAAACATGACAAATAATATGAATAGAACATTGAAAACAATACTCATTATACTCTACAATTGTTCACTTGTTGAAAACACAAAATAATTAAAACCAAGCAAAAAACTAAAAACTAAAATAAGAAGCCAAATTTAGGCCAATAAAAAAAATAAAAGAACAAAACGCAGGACGAAGAATGAACATAATGAAAACTAAGCAAAAAAAACTAAAAACTAAAATAAAAAGTCCAATTTAGGTCAATAAATTTCAATTTTTATCAGTTCAATAAATAGTCAATAAATTTCAAATACATTTATAGGTCAATAATAGGTCAATAAATTTCAATCCAACTATATTAATCCTAGAAAATGTTGGGGAAAAAAGGTTAAGTTTACTCCTAAAAATATTGATAAAAACTGAATTTTTAAGTATTTATTATTTAGGGTAAGACCAGTAAATAAGCGAAATCACTGTACTAGTCCAGCTATGATAGCAAAATTTGAAACAGTGGCTCTTGAAACCATGCAGAGAAAAAATGCAATTTCCGATGCTGTAGAGCAGTGAAAACATAGAGCTTTCGTCTTCGAAGATGATTTAGAATTATCTCTAGAGCAGCTGAAAAAAATCCAATGTCGATACAAGCAAGCACTCACGCAACATATGTTCACAGACTATATGTAAAACCCACAGAAGCAGAAATACAAGTTTACACCTGAAGAGCATCTGGCATTAGAAACAATCAACGAGCTTCATGGAAATACTGGACTTTTGCCCTTGGTAATAAAGTCAACTCTCGTAGTAGCCCATTTAAAGGGGTTATGTTTTCGGACGAAATACTGAAGAACGTGAATGGAATCCACGGGTGGATGTCACAGAGTGAAGAGCCAGAAATCGCAAAACAACTGCCAGTAATTAAACAGTTCTTGTGGGCGTCTGCTTCTTGCCAAAAAACAAATGAACCATGTACAGATCGCTAGTCCTTTAGCACATTTGCGTTTGTACCTACAACATTTAATAGATTTGAGTGACGCCAGGGACCATCAGTCATATCAGCGCCTCCTGAAAGAAAGGGGGGGTGAAGGCCTTGAACGATGATCGTAATTTAACCTTTAAAGGAAGCCCTCACACCATGGGAATAATAAGTCCAACAATTGACACCGTTCCACCCTCTTTAAAATTCATCTGGGGCGTAATTGCATCCGCGAAAAATAAAAAAATGAGGAGGGCCCCTCCGGCAATTTCGAGCCATTCTTCACCACGGGCGACGTCGTTTTAATAATGCCGTAAAAACGGGCATATCTATTAGCTCGGGCTGGCAGCCACTTGACAGATAAAAGACCGCTTTCACGAACGGTGGTGAAAATATTACGCCGGGGGCCCCCCAGGGGCGTAGCACCGTCAATTTTAAGCGCGACGACGACAACATAAATGCGACTATTTTCGGTTTCTCGTCGGATAACTCGATTCCGACCTCCGACGTCATATATATAAAGTAAAACGTCACTCCCCCAAAGTAACTGTATACTTTCCGGAAGCACTTTACAATAGACGGGGATCGACGACAATTCCCAATGTCATTCGTTTCGGCGAAATAGAATTTGAAATTGTTGTGAAATTCGCGCCATCTCGGGAATGAATTTTTCAGCACTCTGGGGTGATGTAAAAGGGCGGCAAGGGATGCTGCGTCTCGGCTTGTTTAGCTTCTTATCAACTTAACAAGCTCATATTTCTTCTTCCGCAAAGAGCTGATTACTTAAACTTAACTCCGTCCCTGCTAAACCTCTGAACAACCAAATCACCCAATTTAACTGGCATCCAGAGATAAATAATTTACGACTGCTCATCACAACACATCTCAGACGAGCTTTTATGATTAATTTTTCCTGCTGAAAAATATACTGAACTCTCACATACAATAAACACGTCTCAGCGGGACCGTTCACATCAAACAATGTGTAACGAGAGTAAACGGGGCCATCCCATCTGATTAATTACGGAACAGTAAAGAGATCAAAGCGGTGTACCGCCATTTAGATCGGCTGTTGTTTATTTTCCTTGAGCGGTTTATGTCTATGCCTCTGTCTATGACAGATGACAGTAAGCAATCGGTCGGTTGTGTATTGTGTTCAAAAGAGAAAAAAAAATGGGCTACATTTGTTTTTTGTTGGCACAAATTTTTTGATTTAACGTATCAAGCAACTACTGAGTAGCTGAGTCATGTCGCCTGCATGACTTTCTTTTTTCAAATAATGACTAAGATACTGTTTAGGACCTAGCGATAAATAATATTAAGTAGAAGCATTGTCTAGGGTGGTTTCGCCAGTAGTCGGCCTTTTTTTGATGAACTTTAACTTTGACGTAAAATGCCATAGATTTGGTATACAATTTTATTACTTTTAACCTGATCATCAAAAAGCCTATTTTATCAACTATTAAATAAGAGTGACAGCGGAATCAAGAATTAAATTGTCTATTTCTTATTAATTTTTATTTGAAAAAACAGCACTTTTACTAGTAGTCGGCTGTAGATGTCCTTGTGGTCGGCCGTGAATGGTCAAATAAAATTGTACTTATAATAAAATTTAAAAAAAAATATTAAAAAATGTAACACATAAGTAACTTAATGTTAAGTAAAAAATAAACATTTATATTCAAGATAGGTAACTTAGTAAAAAACTTAGTAGGGATAAGTTAAAAAAAAACACCCTTCAGGTAAAAAAAAAACGAATATTCAAAAATACATTTTAGCTGTAGACTATATTTAATCATCAGTACAAAAATCACAGAAAAATTCTTGGTTTACAATATTTTTATAAGATTGCCCTGAAAGCTTGGTACAAACTAAATGAAACCATCTAGGGCAGGTATCACAGCCTACATTTTTTTCACCTTCTTCTTCTGCATCAGAGTCTAGTTCCTCATCACATACACCACACTTTTGATTCTTTCGTATTTCTTCATGAGACATGTCAGATTCTACGACTTTTGCTTTCAATTTCTTGCTTTTTCATGATTTTTCAGCTTTTCCCGTCTTCTTCTTTTCATAACCTCTTCTTTTTTTTTCTTTCTCCTTTGCAATATAATACGAACGCCATGCTTTTGTAACACTTTAATTTCAGTAAAGGTATCTTAGAATATTCAAAAAGTGCTCAGGGAAAAGTATCAGGTTAGGAACAAAAAGTGCTACAAAACCGGCCGGTAAAATGAGTTCGGGGCGCCACCAATTTTAACAATTAAATTGGAAAAATCTTACGCTGTTAGGTAGCTGATCAGTTCCCTTTAGCCTCTTCCAAAATACCCATAGTACTTGCAAACAAAATAAAAGTAACAAGTTTAATTTATGTCCTATAATATCAAAGAACCAAATCAACGTTGTACAATATGATGATTGTACTTCAAGTAAATGAGTGAAAGGTTTTCCTTAATTCTACTTATCACAATTGTCTGGAAAATATTTCCCTAGTGGTGATCACCAAGCGTAACAATAAAAAAACAGGTTAACTTAAATACTACTACTTAGCTTGACACGACGCTATTACAGATGGTCACAAAGGCTAGGCGCCTTAGGTCCAAAACAACGCAAAAGGTAGTAGTGTAACACTTTAATCTCAGTTAAGGTATCTTAGAATATTCAAAAAGTGCTCAGGGAAAAGTATCAGGTTAAGAACAAAAAGTGCTACAAAACCGGCCGGTAAAGTGAGTTCGGGGCGCCACCAATTTTAATCAATTAAATTGGAAAAATCCTACGCTGTTAGGTAGCTGATCAGTTCCCTTTAGCCTCTTCCAAAATACCCATAGTACTTGCAAACAAAATAAAACTAACAAGTTTAATTTATGTCCTATAATATCAAAGAACGAAATCAATGTTGTACAATATGATGATTGTACTTCAAGTCAATGAGTGAAAGATTTTCCTTAATTCTACTTATCACAATTGTCTGGAAAATATTCCCCTAGTGGTGATCACCAAGCGTAACAATAAAAAAAAAAAGGTTAACTTAAATACTTCTACTTAGCTTGACACGACGCTATTACAGATGGTCACAAAGGCTAGACGCCTTAGGTCCAAAACAACGCAAAAAGTAGTGGCTATTGGCCCTCCAAAAATTATGGTGGTAGCTGTCTGCCTCTTACACACAATAGTGGTGGTTTTCGAACAATAAGGTGGTGATTAACCTTCAGAAAGAATAATGGTGCCTGGTAGCCCCTTGGAAACACAAAAGTGGCGGTAGGCCCCCTTGGAACATTAATTGGTGGCGGTAGGCCCCCTTGGAACACCCTAGGAAGGACATTATTTACTAGGATGTCCCTTGATCTAGTTAATTTTTCCTTTAAATGTATGTTTCGTGAAGCGATTACATACAAGTTAACCAATAAAGTGACTTGAAAATTTTGCTCATGAACTACTTTACATCAAATGGACTTAGTAAACTTAAATTCAATAAATAAAATAAACAAAAGTTATTCAATAATTGTAACAAATCCACCCAGACAATTTAACCCCGTAATGACCCCAGATTGGATTGGAAAAATCGGACAAATAAAGAAAAATCATAAAACTCTAAACATAGATAAATTAATGAATAATTACCTCGTCCACGAGGGTTTCCAAAAACAGAACAAAATAAACACGTGGTGTGGCTGCTTTCAGCCCTCACATTAACCTTGCTGACACGTGGTACATTGGCTTGTGTGGCCCTGGATCGTAGTATAGGTTGACAAATGCTTTGCTTGTAGGCCCAAACTCTGATAGAAAGAAAATACAAAAGGCTCAGTGGAAGGAAAAGAAAACCCTTCAACCAAGAAGATGGCCGACGTGAACTTACCTCTTGCTGCACAATCCCGAAATTCGGTTCAACTTCCCTCATCCAAAAATGTCCCAAAAACTGGTCGAGTGACCACAAAACTAACACCAACTAAGGGAAGTTGAAATACTACTACAAATCGACTAAATCCCACGTAGTGGTTTACACTTTTACGTCGAAATGAGTAGCAGCGAAGAGATGAGTGTTGTCTTCCACGTGTCTTGATCCAGAAAGAAAGATCTTCACCGATATTCCGATTTTCAATAGATAAAAGGTGGAGGAGGGGAAAAGATATTGGTCGAGAGCGCCAGCGCGCAACGAACAATTGACAAATGACAACTCTCATTGTTATCGAAAGGCGTTTTAGGACGACACCCAAAATACTTGCTCTCGCTACCCTTTTTACTCCTCAGAAAATAAGCAAAATGTACCACTTAAAGTTTGTCCCATATGTTTTCCATTTCATCTAGTGATATTATCATAAAATAACGTTTGACTTACGAACAGCTAACAAAGGCTATTAGTTGCAAGCAAAGAATTTGCAAAGTCCTCTCAAACATGGCGGACTTCCGGCCAAGAAACCGAAGCACTTAGGTGGATAGGCAGTCACCTCCATATCTACATACTTCACCCAACAAATCCGTCAATATATCAGTCAATGAATGCGACATTTGAAATAAGTCAGTTGTTTATTTATTTTCCAAGTTTTGGGGTTATAATTTCCCACACTTAATAAAATCTGTGGCCTCCCTTATTGAAACAAAGGCAAGGAAAATGGGCGCAACTCACTGCCAGCATAGTCCTGAGACCCCTGACAAGACAAAACGTGAACCCTATCCATCTTCCACAGGTTAGCAAAAAAAGGTAAATAAACAACCTCAAATCTTTACACTCGAGTAGAACAACAAACGTTTCAGCCCCAAATAGACGACAAATATCCGCATTTGCATGACTAATTCTAGCGACAGTTTTCAACCGTTACAGTAGCTATTGGCCCTCCAAAAATGATGGTGGTAGCTGTCTGCCTCTTACAACAATCGTAGTGGTTTTCGAACAATAAGGTGGTGATTTGCACCCCTCGGTAACAATAAGGTGGTGATTAACCTTCAGAAACAATAATAGCGCCTGGTAGCCCCTTGGAAACAACAAGTTGGTCAGCAAAAAGATTGAGTTGGTTTGTTTATGGTGTGCTTTTGTCACACACGCGCGTCAATTTTTTTTTATTTATTTTTTTTTTTCGTTTAACCACGCGCGCGGGGCGCCCATAGTTTCGGAAATCCGAACGCTGTGGACAAAGTACTTTTGAAGTTTTGTAGGGTAAAACCACGCGCGCGGAGCGCCCATAGTTTAGGAAATATCCCAACGTTCCTCAGATGTAGCCCAAACTGCCGTAAAATTATTAACAAAGAACCTGAAGATACCTAAAAGTAACTGAAATGTCGAAACGTCTCAAATACCTTATCTCAAATACCTATATTTACGTGCTAAAATTCATAAAAAGATATAAAATGGTACCACGAGTACCCATATCAAAGTTGCCATTTATGACATATTGTTTGTGATTGTGAACAGAATCTACAATTGAAATTTCAATTTTCTAGCTTTAGATGTCCCTAAAAATGTAATACTAAATCAGAAACCAAAGGCACTATTTATAATAAGAGAATAAAAAACCTACAAAAAAGTATTGTTAAACAAAAAAAACTAAAGTTAAATGTTGCAGCATTATTTGGGACACCGTATATTATTTAAAACAGAAATCAACGCTCTATTTATCATAATACTACTGGAACTTACGCAATAAATTAACAGATATCAATTTACATGAAAAAATCCTAAAATTCACAAGGTTACAACACTTTTTTGGGACACTCTATACTATCCAAAACGTAAATATATGCCCTATTTATCATACGACTACTAGAACCTACGAATAAAATCGATTACTATTGATTTATATGGGAAAAGTCGATATTTCTATATTAAACATATGAGACTCTCCCCAACTGGCCCAAAAACCTAAATTTTTAGATAAAAATCGTGAATTTCAGCCTTCAACAGCTTATATCGCGTTTTAATGAGGATTTATCCCAAAAGCTGTAAGAAGAGCAAAAAAAGTACAATAATTTTAGTGTTTTTTTAACAATTTGTGGATAAAATGGCGAATGAAATGTTCTGCAGTTAAATATTACTATAATATTTATAATATCTGACAACACCAGACTCCTTGAATAATTAAAATTGCTTTCATTACTAAGTTTTAATAACTCTTTCATCGCCTATATCTAACATTTTATTCTGGCTTGTCTACGTACTAAATAATCCGCCCTTTCTATGTAAAATACACACTGATTATGGACCTTTTCTGCATTATTAGCATATATTAGCTTCCTGCATCATTTTTTGACCCACCCTATACTATCTAAAACAGAAATCAACGTCCTATTCATTATAAAACGACTCGAAGTAACAAATAAAATCGATTACTATAGATTTAAATGACACATATAGAAAATTCTATGTTAAACCGACCCAACTCTCAAACCGGCCCAAAAAACTAAATTTTGAGATAAAAATCGTGCATTGCTGCCTTTAACAGCTAATATCTCGTTTCGATGAAGATTTATCAAAAAATGTATAAGAACAGCTAAGGAAGTAGAAGAATAGAGCTAAACGCAGAGCCCATTTTCGAAGCTCTGACTAGAACAGTAACTGAGCACGGGTGGCCCAAAAATAAGGTACAAATTTTGCACTTTTTTTTAATTTTCTCGAAAACCGTGAAAGCTAGCTTCTTTCTGATACATGCATCTGATAGCCCTTGATGACCTCTTCATACGCCATATTAACTGGCATATCGAAAGACCTTACCGTTTCCAAGATAAACAGAAAAATGTAAAAATTTCAAAATTTTCAAAGGGGGTAGGTCGTGAAAATTTTCAGCCAAAATCGATTGTCATAGATTTTATCAAAAATAGTCTCATATGAAAGAGGGGACAAAAATATGTAAAAAATTTGCAATTTTGGAATTTTCGGTAATTTCCTTCCTCCATCAAAATGGCGCCAGAAACGTTATTTTTCCACTTTTTATCGACATTTTAATACTTACATCTATATAATTCGAAAACTAAACATGGTATAACGATGCTATTGACACTCATGAATAGAGCATTCTCGACCACAAAATTTTAATAGTTTTTCACTTCCTATGAGACCGTTATTAAACTTTGCAAAATAGTAATTAACGTTTTGAACAGTATTTGAGCCGACTCACACTTAATTGAGACACTGTTGTGCTATTGTCATAAATGGCTTTGCTATAAAATGGCAAAAGTCACTCTACCCCTATCAGTGAAAAATTTAATCAGTTAAATCTCGGAACCTAGAAACGATAAAATCGAACAGTTAGTACCAGTCGAATGGGCTTCGTTAAAGCTATTTTGTCAGTCATATACGAAAAACTAATTGTTTGGGCGTGGCACATTAATAAAGCAATAATTGTAATAAAAGAGAATACGCTGATGATGGCCTATAGTAACTGTAAAGTCGAAACGTCGGATATATTTGGTTTCAGCGCCCTTTAGCAACAGTGAGTAAGTTGTAGCAAAAAAATGTAATTTTGTTAAAAAAGTTTCCAAAATAGAACCTTTGGTACCCGCGGCAAGGTTCAGGACCTTAGAGACCTCTAGCCCAACCCATAAAGTAGCCATATACCAAATTTCAGCTTTCTAGCTCAAACCGTTCCAGAGATATCGACTTAAAACTTTTCAGGCCGACATGTTGGATTTTAAAAAATACAATTTTTAGCGAAATTTACATAAGGGAAACCTACCATTCGATTTTCAAGTCGATATCACCATCGGTTCATAAAACAGCTATAACCTAGTTATGGTCAGCTACATAGCTATGTCGGCTATATTACCATTCATGGTACCTCAATGGGCACCCAGCGTCCAAAGTTGAACCATGTATCATTCACAGTTCTCTAAATATTAACGTTATTCAGCTACTGCAGCTATGATAGCTGAGTCAGCTATATTACAATTTATGATACCCATAGGTACCTACCTTCTAAATTTGAACCATGTACAATCAATGGTATCCTAAATACAACCTTTTCTACATTCCTCCAATTTAAAATACATGCTTATATGCTATGTTGCTGCCGTCGCCGCCTTTTTGAGATGCTATTTTGCGCTAGTATTACATAAGGGAAATGTACCATTCGATTTTGAAGTCGATATCACCATCGGTTCATAAAACAGCTATAACCTAGCTACCGTCAGCTACATAGCTATGTCAGCTATACTACCATTCATGGTACCACAATGGGCACCCAGCATCCAAAGTTGAACCATGTATCATTAACAGTTCTCTATATATTAACGTTACTCAGCTACTGTAGCTATGATAGGTGAGTCAGCTACATCACAACTTATGATACCCACATAGGTACCTACCATCCAAATTTGAACCATGTACCATCAATGGTATCATAAATACAACATTTTCTATATTCCTCCCATTTAAAATGTCAGATGCAGATGGGCGCGGCCGCCGAATGCTTCCGACACCCCCGTGGTTGACGTCGCTTCGGAACCATTCGGGATATTCGGCCAAAATTTCAAAAAATCTGCATCTTTCGCTTCGAAATTCAATTAAGCCCATTTCGCGACGTCCCAGCTAAAAGTGATTCCTAAGTCCCAAAAAGAAAACATTCCAAGGTATCCCCTGGGATAGAAATCCAGTCCATAGGATGCACGGTCTCGGCACAAATAGGCCTCAAAGTAGCAATTTGAAATTTAAAGTTTAAAAATTCGTCAAAATTCCAAATTCAAATCTAGGCCCTTGATTACTTGACCAAAAAGTCGTCAAAATTCCAAATTCAAATCCAGGCCCTTGATTTTTGGCATGGTTAAGGGCCCATGTGTGCACTACCTCCCTGAATTATTTCAGATTTTTTGCTGAAAAAATGTCGAATGTACAGAGTGAAATGTGAGAAAAGTACACCAAAATTGGCAAAAAATGCGGTACAAAAAAACGTTTGTAGCTCACCCGGTATAAGAGCTAGACCAAAACTAATAACTGATTTTTTTTTCTCTCCACGTCTTCTAGTTGCCCATATACCACCGAAGCTGGACCGCTTCATAATTTTCGTAAAAATCACAAAAAACTACCTTCAAATTTTGGACACTTTTCCTTAATTGTTTTTGGACGTTTTTTTGACCACTCTGTATTAAAGTGACGCCTTTGGCGAGATAGGATTAAAACTAGCCAAGGATATGCCCTTTCCCCTGGTACCATCGTTATTAGGCCAGTCGTCTAACTAAAGGGGTCCAGAAGGCCCACAAGTGGACCATTACAAAATTATTTTTAAAAAACCGTCCCAACTTTGCGATTTTTGTAAATTTTCCTATTTAACTTATCGGAATTAGACTTCAAAATTTATCATCTACATATATGAGGAAATCTACCCATGGAGAGCCCTATATCCCACATAGCCCCGGAGTTACGGTAAAGACGTCGTAAATTTGGGTACCTAAAAAACCGCATTTTTGAATTTGGTACGCCACTGGTCAGTCCCCCCCGCACGTACCGAAAAACCGACCACATTTTTGGAAAGCCCATTCATTTCTGTACCTACGCCCCTCGAACGAAAATCCCGTCAAGGGAGCAGTTTCAGAGTTATAAGCGTCGAAATGGAAAAATACCAAAAATCTACAACCAAATTGGCTTCTGGGAGACCGCTTTATATCCTCACTGGCGTTCGGATAAAAAGGTGGCGGTTGGCCTCCTTGGAAAGACTAAAGGTAGCGGTAGGCCCCCTTGGAAACACTAATGGTGGTGGTAGGCCCCCTTGGAAACACTAATTGGTGGCGGTAGGCCCCCTTGGAAACACCCTAGGAAGGACATTATTTACTAGGATGTCCCTTGATCTAGTTAATTTTTTTCCTTTAAATGTATGTTTCGTGAAGCGATTACATACACAAGTTAACCAATAAAGTGACTTGACAATTTTGCTCATGAACTATTTTACATCAAATGGACTTAAAATCAATAAATAAAATAAACAAAAGTTATTCAATAATTGAAACAAATCCACCCAGACAATTTAACCCCGTAATGACCCCAGATTGGATTGGAAAAATCCAACAAATAAAGAAAAATCATAAAACTCTAAACATACATAAATTAATGAATAATTACCTCGTCCACGAGGGTTTCCAGAAACAGAACAAAATAAACACGTGGTGTGGCTGCTTTCAGCCCTCACATTAACCTTGCTGACACGTGGTACAGTGGCTTATGTGGCCCTGGATCGTAGTGTAGGTCGACAAATGCTTTGCTTGTAGGCCCAAACTCTGATAAAAAGAAAATACAAAAGGCTCGGTGGAAGGAAAAGAAAAGCCCTCAACCAAGAATATGGCCGACGTGAACTTACCTCTTGCTGCACAATCCCGAAATTCGGTTCAAATTCCCTCATCCAAAAATGTCCCAAAAACTGGTCGAGTGACCCCAAAACTAACACACAAATACTACTACAAATCGACTAAATCCCACGTAGTGGTTTACACTTTTACGTCGAAAAGAGTAGCAGCGAAGAGATGAGTGGTGTCTTCCACGTGTCTTGATCCAGAAAGAGAGATCTTCACCAATATTCCGATTTTCAATAGATAAAAGGTGGAGGTGGGCAAAAGATATTGGTCGAAAGCGCCAGCGCGCAACGAACAATTGACGAATGACAACTCTCATTGTTATCGAAAGGCGTTTTAGGACGACACCCAAAATACTGGCTCTCGCTACCCTTTTTACTCCTCAGAAAATAAGCAAAATGTACCACTTTAAGTTTGTCCCATATGTTTTCCATTTCATCTAGTGATATTATCATAAAATAACGTTTGACTTACGAACAGCTAACAATGAGCTATTAGGTGCAAGCAAAGAATTTGCAAAGTCCTCTCAAACATGGCGGACTTCCGGCCAAGAAACCGAAGCACTTAGGCGGATAGGCAGTCAGCTCCATATCTACACAATTCACCCATTGCGAAAACAAATCCGTCAATATATCAGTCAATCAATCCGACATTTGAAATAAGTCAGTTGTTTATTTATTTTCCAAGTTTTGGGGTTATAATTTCCCAAACTTAATAAAATCTGTGGCCTCCCTTATTGAAACAAAGGCAAGGAAAATGGGCGCAACTCACTACCAGCACAGTCCTGAGACCCCTGACAAGACAAAACGCGAACCATATCCACCTTCCACAGGTTAGCAAAAAAAGGTAAATAAACAACCTCAAATCTTTACACTCGAGCAGAACAATAAACGTTTCAGCCCCAAATAAACGACAAATATCCGCATTTGCAAGACTTATTTTAGCGACAGTTTTTAACCGTTACACTTTTGCAGATATTGCACTGGTGGAAAAACCAGATTTGATCTTCGTAGATTTTTGCAAAGTTTGGATATTACAAATGTTCTTAAAAATAATTTACTGTTCTATCCTCAGTTGAATAATTAAATTCTGATTGACATTCTGAAAGGATTTCAGTCTCGATTTCAGTTTTTCTTAAAGAATTTCCTTCAAGAGGCAGATTCTTTTCAAATGGAACATAGTTCTTCTGAAAATCGTCGTATTTTATTGTATCAGTATCACAGTCATTTTTGGTATCAGTCGTTTTGAGCAGTTCTTTATTTTGAGTATTTTCGAATGGGGTTTCTTCTTCCACTTCCACAGTTGCAGGTTTTACAATATCGACTTTAATTATGTTGATTTTTGATTTATTCATTTCTGAGTCATCTTTGGTAATTGCTTGATTGATCTCAAATTCTGAAATCTGAACATCTTCCATTGAAGCTAAATTATGCTGGAATTCTTCAACAACCTCTGCTGCGATAAAAGAATCAGAATTTGGACCAAGTACTTTTTCTTGAAAAACTTGAACCTCTTTTAGAAGCCAATCTACATTTCCAGCTTTTTCCAACAAACTGCTTTTCGAATTAGCTAAAACTTTCTGAGTGCTTTGAAAGTCAGAAATAGTCAACAACCCTTGAGGATTTTTCACTTGATTACCTTCAGTGTCATTCTCTTCCAAGATATTTTGGACACATTTGGTATAATCCACTGTTTCTGGATTCTATGGAAATAGTCCGCAGTGCTCAAATCCATTTTTAATGTGATTCGAAATATTGGGATGAAAGAATGTTTCTTTAAAAACTGGCGCAAATTCAACTTTTAAAAGTGCATCTGCAGGTTGCATAATATGGGTGGCATTAGGCGGTGAGGCATACAAGATGATATCATTTTCATCACAAAATTGACTTAATTCTATAGACATGTGTGAACGGTGCCCGTCCACGAAAAATAATACTGGTTTTTTATATTGTTAGTCAAAATCCATTTATGAAATCCATTGGCAATATGTTTAAAAAAACCTCAGATTTCATCCAGCCAGTCTCTGATTTTCCAAGAATCCACTCTGGTGGCATACTTTCTGCTAGCACTCTTGGGGACTTTACATATGGATAGACAACACAAGGAGGACACAAAATACCATCTGCAGAAAAAGTTACTAGTACCGTAATGTTGTCCTTTTCATTTCCCTTCTTTATTTCATACAAGTTTTTGTACCTTCTTGGACCGAGTACCTTTCCTGTTTTCGGACATAAACTAAAGCCACTTTCATCGGCGTTAAATATTCTTGATGAATCTGATAAAATATCCATTACTCCTTTTTCCTGTAAGAAATCTTCAATACTTCTAAACCAAGATTTAATGTACTCTTTACTTAATTTAGCTCGCGCTTTATCTACAGATTCTGATGTTCGGATAGAAATTTCGGGATACCTTTTCAAGAACGACGAGTACCATTTTTGCCCCGGGTTTTCCATTTTTGAATAGTGTTTTAATGTTTCCATCCAAGACAATTTTCTGCACTGTCAAAATTAAGTCTCGTTTTTGTATGGAAAAACCGCATTTTGCAAGTTGAACTATCCAATCTACAATCTTTTTTTCGTTTTCGGAAGTCAAGTATGGATCTGGACCCATTTCTCGGTTGTTTTCGGAATATCCGATCTTTGTATACCATACTTTCGACATGTTTGTCTTATTGTGGCGCCATTTTGAACTTCACGCAGTGCATTTCGCATCTTTTCCACTGAATATTGATGAAACTTTCGTTTTCGTTCGTTAGGCATTCTCTGAAATCAAAAATTTCAAATTTTTATCAAAAAGATGTTGCTCAGCCAGACGTAAAATTTCGTGGCCGACTACTGGCACAACCTATAATTAATGCCTAACCTAGTAATCGGCCGATACATTAAATCTCTCATAAGTTTCTTACTTTAATGAATACCCCCGGCCGACTAATGGAATATAAAATCTGCCCACCTCGAGCTAGAGAATAGAAATATAGAACCCTGCACATTTGGATATGCTTGTCTAAAAAACTCAAAACAAAAATTCGCACTTTATTCCAGTAGTCGGCCGAGGTGGCCGACTTCTAGCTTTTATCGCAAATCTTTGAGCCTGAATTACTATTTTCAACTTTTTTTGGTAATAATTAGTTGTTTTAAAGTATGCCTTTCCACAAAAATCCATAAAATAACACTTGGCATGCACAATATGACTTTCACTTACCTTCAAAAGTTTCGTTCTTGATGTTGCACCTGACTTGAAATTTCATCAAAGCCACTTTCTGACGACAAGCCTCTTTTACGCGGGAATTTTTGACGTGACATTTGACTCAAGAGAAAGGAAGTATTAATGTACATATTCTTTAGGAATGACAGATTCTACGCGTAATATAGTGACAGTTAAAAAATGCGGGCATTTTAAATTAGGGCTGTTTTAAAGGATTTGAGGCCGACTACTATAGTCAACTTTATTCTAATCAAGATATTTATGATTAAATATGCGACAAACTTTTGAAATGTTCTTACTCTCATCATTGTGAATAGAATGTATCCAAGCAATATCTTAGGTATGTTAAAAGAATATGGGTTTATCACTCTAATGCAACGTGAAGAGAGAAACCATGTTACTTTCCAGAGGCCATCAAAAGTTCAGCTTTAAAAATTAATGCAATTGATGTATCAATTGCTGGAACGAAGATTGCGTCTATCCTTCTTTATGAAAACTTTATAAAAAAGAAAGAATGATTTCTGTAGCTACTGGTCGGTGAATTCATCATTGGAAACAATAGACGATTCCAGAACAGCTGTTTTTGATTAGGTCCACCATACTTTATTGTGGGTCAAACAAACCACGTAGCCAAACATACGAAACTTTCCGTGTTTATACGGAAATGATCCACAAGGATCATGACAATTCACATGTTGTTGGTACCTTTGGGGTGAGAAATCTTTTATTAAAAGAATATTTTTCTGTTGTTATTTACATTTTTTCACATTATTTTTCCTCTTACCGATTTTAAAACAACATAAATAAATTTAAGTATAAAAAAATAGTGAGAATAGCAACCCCGCCGCCGTTTTATTAATTTGGATGTGTAAACGTTTCAATAACATCGATTTTGTTGGTTTGAACATTGAAACTTATTGAAAAGTCGTTTATTTCTAATTTTTGTGCGACATTTTTTAAAGTCTTGGATGGAAAAAAAAAGTCATATACCAGATGGCAGAGTATGTTTGACAATTTGTCAAAAATCAATCAATTAATGTCAATGCCACTTCCAGAACAGCTGTTTTTGATTAGGTCCGCCATACTTTATTGTGGGACAAGCAAACCATGTAGCCAAACATACGAAACTTTCTGTGTTTATACAGAAATGGTCAACACGGATCCTGACAATTCAGATGTTGTTGGTATTTTGAGGGTGATAAATCTTTTTTTTAAATAATATTTTCCTGTTGGTATTCACATTTTTTGACATTATTTTCCCCTTACTAATTTTAAAACAACATAAATAAATTTAAGTATAAAAAAAAATAGTAAGAATGGCAACACCGACGCCGATTTATTAATTTGAATGTGTAAACCTTTGAATAACATGGATTTTGTTGGTTTGATCATTGAAAATTATTGTAAAAAGCGTGTATTTCTAATTTTTGTGCCGAAAGTGTTTAGAAGTGAATATTACTTCAAGCTTACTGGTGATGTCAAGTATCCTTATGACCAGAAAGTGGAAATTATAAACAATATTGATCCTTACTCCCTTTCGCCACAAGATTTGAGTTTCCCAATTTGTGATTTGCCAAATGTGACCTTACTGGATCTTGCAGACTATTTTATTTTAAAGCACAGTTATTATACGTAGGTACTAAGAAGCAGTTGAAAGCATATAAAAGTCTACAAGGTTTTAAACTGTATGAATCTGGTGCAGTTCTTTCGATCCATGCAAAACAAGTCACCAAGGATGCTTATGTAATTTTAAGTAAGGTAAGATCAATTTAAACAAGCTACTGCTTTAGCCAAACTTATAGCTTATGCGGTTTTTTTTATAGTTTTTCCTACAGTCTTAACTTCAAGACTAGCATATTCATCAAATGGTGTGAGTAGCTATATGTTTCTGAATTCTCATATATCAATTTAGGGCCTGCTGCTTTTTTGTCACAAAATGAACCAAATTGAGTTTAACCATATAGGCAGAAATTCAACCAATTGTCAGCTGTGTTTTCTCCTTATATTTTATTCATACTTAGGGCAGGACAACTTGACTTTATAAAACTGGGCATTAGCATAACCACATAACTTTTCAATTCCATCAGAAATCTCATTAAAGTAAAGTTCTTATTAAAGGTGCTTATCAAGACTATGTTAGGTTTAGAATCACTGGGTGGACACATTTTGCAGATTTAGTTGTAGGTATTCAGAAGGATTTATAGTGACATAAATTAAATTTTTAATAGATTTCCTCAAAATTCACCCCAGAGGGTCATTTACCCCAGAGGTATAATTACTGGTTAGTTTTATTGTGGGCACATAGAATATTTAGTGAAATTTAATTGAATTTAGTAATATTTAGTGAAATTAAAGGAAATTTTTCTTGACACTTAGTGGAATGAATTTGAACATAATTTGTGAATCGATTTACCTCTCGTTTTAGGTGCTGTGTGAACATGTGATAAGACAAGATATCAATTTACTTACACAATAAGCCTCATTTGCAAGGTTGTGGTTTAACAGGGTCAAGTGGGCTGTGAATCAAGGAATCTCCCACCAAGTAAAAGAATGTACATATGTTGGTCATTTGCAGACATTTTGCTGCAAAGGAGGCAGAAAATGTCATAAAATTAACATGACTGCCATAAAAGAACATAGGTAACTCCAGATATAAGAAAGTGCATGAATGCAAAATGCAAATTATTTTCACTTGTTTTTTAATGGGAGAGATCTCTTTCTTTGAGTTGTTGAAAGAAAATAGTGGGGTGACAACTCCAGTGAAATTCATTTTATCTAAATGCTTTTATTACTCCAACTTTTTGGGTCAAAAATTCATACCCAACTTGAGAACTTCTTCCTGAACTTTTCTGTTGAACTCCTACAGTTACATGTAAGTCATTCACTTGTTATTGACTTCAAGTAAGCATTGGAAATTAGGCTTTGACATTTTTATTGTATTTTCTCAACATGTGCTGAAAGGAGATATTTAGGTTTTAAAAAAAATGAGGATTTCAAAGATAATGAGATGACTAAAATAAGTGAATGACTTGTATTTACTTATTATACTCTACCTGTTTATTGTATTTAATATTATTAGTGTAAATTTGCAGTATTGTTAGGGTTGTATTAATTGTTACTTAATATCACTTTTATTGACATGCTCAGAACTGCATATAAAAACATGTTGTGTATCATATAATTTTACAGTGAAAATAATATACTTAATGTTAATATACCTACCTGCCTAATATCCAAAAACATTTTGTGTACTTTTTACAACTTTGACACCCTGCCCTAACTTCAGAGAGAATCGGATCGGAAGCTCCAAAATGGCATTATAAAACCCCACTTAGTAGTGTTTATAATTTAACCAGCACCAAGCCACACTTAGCTAGCTACAACCTTTGACAACAACAATTGCTCCGAAGCTCCTCCTTGAAACATTATAAAATATTTTTGTAATGCTTTTATTCCAGCCAATGTACCAAATTCTTGATTGTAAGACATGAAATATGAAATAAGACATGAAAGTCTTGTAAAAGGATTCTACGTGGTTGGTCTAATGACAGATTTAGAGAAGTATTTAAATGGTAAGTTTAATAGGACTTTTATAAAAGGACAGTATGTACTAAAATAGTGCTATGGAAACATCTTGGACTTCCATTTTCTATATTGAGTTTTTTTACACGACATATCGACCAGTGGAATCTCTGCTCGTTTTCAAGTGAAACTGAAACAAGCAGAGATTCCAGCCTCACTTGAAAATGAGCAGAGATTCCACTGCTCAAAACGTCATGTAAAAATACTCAATAAAGACAATGGAAGTCCAAAATGTTTGGCTTAATAGTACATCATTGTCTACCACCTTTAAACAAAAATAGTGGTATGTTTAAAAGCAGATAGTATGTTTAAAATATTTTAGTACGTTTAAAAGTCCACAGAACTTTCTTATGATGAAAAAAATATAAACATGTCTTGTACGTAGTTGGACTAAAGATGAATTTAGAAGATAAGGATTTAAATGGCAAGTTCAGCAGGACTTTTATAAAAGGATAATATGTAATGAAATAGTAGTATGTTTAAAAGTAAATAAAATGTTTAAACTATTTTAGTATAAATATCTATATTATATATGATAGTATGTTTAAAAGTGCCTAGACATTCTTACAATGAAAAACTATAAACAAACAATACTGTATGGATCAGAACCAATTACATACCTACAACTTTTTGGAGGGCCTGTAGAAAGGCATAATTTTGGTTAACTAATTATTTCTAAAATGCTCATTGTTAATATCAGATTTTGTGTGTTTATCTATATTATACTCTATACGCGAAAATTACTGGCTTATTTGCGGCAGAAACATGTGTAAGAAAGTGGTAAGGAAATGTATCAGATGTTTTCGGGTGAATCCCAAACCTAATACATATCTTATGGGTCAATTGCCAGAAGTGCGCGTTGATTGCATTGGTCCTTTTGTTAATGTCGGCACTGATTTTGGTGGTCCTTTTCTTCTAAAGGATCGTCAAACTAGGAACCCAAAGATGATCAAGGCATATTTATGTTTATTTATTTGTATGAGTACCAAGGCGGTACACCTTGAATTAGTGTCGGGACTGAACACTGAGGCCTTTCTTGCAGCATTTCGACGTTTTATAAATCGTCGCGGAAGACCTTTAAATATTTATTCAGACAATGGTTTCAGCTACGTAGGAGCTAATAATGAACTAAAAAAAATGTATTTTTTTGTAGAGGAAAATTCTGAAATTATTGCCCATGACTTAGTAAATGAACGGATAAACTGGCATTTTATTCCAGCGTACTCGCCTAATTTCGGAGGTATCTGGGAGGCTGGAATTAAGAGCACGAAGGCTCACCTAAAGCGAATAATTGGTAACACTTCATTAACGTTTGAGCAATTCAGCACTCTCTTGACGCAAATCGAAGGAGTCCTGAATTCCCGTCCTCTTTCCCCTTTGACCGAAGATGTAGACGATACACTTGCCTTGTCACCTGGACATTTTCTAATTGGAAGACCAATCACATATTTTCCGGATTCGACCATCGTCGTGGAAGTGTCCTCCAATCGTTTGAACAAATGGCAACACATTCAGCAAATGGTACAGCATTATTGGAGACGTTGGCAGAAGGAGTACCTTGCAGAATTGCAGGGCCGAGTAAAATGGAAGAGGAGGTGTTCTGAGCTATTAAAAGTGGGTTTCCTAGTTATAGTGAAGGAGGATAATACACCACCACTTTCTTGGCCTCTAGGACGAGTGGTTAAATTACATCCCGGCAAAGACGGAGTACTAAGAGTTGTTGATATAAGGTTACGTAACACTATTGTAACTCGAGCTGTAAACCGCGTATGTACGTTACCATTAGAAGACTGTTAAGGAAAGTTTCGCTATCGGAATATATTTATTGTATATCACTAGTTTAAAAAAAGAAAAGGTTTAGTTTTTATAAAGTGAGTTTATTTAGAGTAAGCTGTCGGATTTGTTGAAAGAACTGGGTTCATTCAAGGGGGCCGGTATGTTAAGACTGTAAATATTACATTTTAAGAATCGACAACAGCGCCGCTAAAAATTGGAATGTGACAAGCTTACGCTAAGTATGTGATTTTTATGGTCGCCATTGTAAGGAGCGACACGGTTTTGTTTTGCTGCGATTTGCAGTCGGATTTCTTAATTAAAATCAAGAATACAGTCCACAAGAATACAGTCCAGCGTTTCAATATTACCCCTAACAAATGGCAAGATGAAAATTAATTAGTAAAGCAAAAAGCAGGTTCAGACTGCCTCTCAGGAATCAACCAGAGGAAAATTAATCAACAAGCTAAAATGTACTTTGCAATAATATCCCACTAATCAACGGTAAATGTATCGAGTGTAATGAAGTGGAACAGCAATCAAGAAGGTAGGTAAGTTAATTCTCATAATTCTAATGGTAAAACCAAACTGTTACAGCCTATAAACCAAATTTGAAAATCATCCGCCAACTATCACTTTTCTACAAAGGCGTAGAAGGGCCAACAAGATTTGTTTTCTTAAATTCCGAGTTCAAAGTCGGAATTTAGTTAAATTCCGAGTTTAAAGTCGGAATTTAGTCAAATTTCGAGTATATGATTGATAAATCAGTGGCGTAGACGCAAAGTTAATAAAACGTTTCTATTCCATGTCGTACAAGAACGGCAAAATATTCTTTGTGAAATGGATCAATATTTTGTTAACTACGACGTCCTCTTTAAGACTCCTAATGTGATTACTTTTAAGAGTTATGATCGATATCTCGGGACGTTTTTTGCGGGAATGTCCGCGCCAATAAAACACATAAGCTGTAAAAGTTTATTGATTTTAAAATCATTGGAGTATATTGATAGTTAATAATAAAAAAAAAACAAAATTGTAGAGAAAGTTTGAAAGCGTTTTATCTCAGAAACGGCTTATGATAAATACATAGTTTAAAAAAGCTCTGAAAGAACGTTTCTTCTAGAACTAACTACCTTGGGCAATCTTTAAGTAAACCAGTTTTATCAATGTGATACGGTGCAAAACTTTAAAATTGAACTCACTCCGTTTGATTGGCGTTGGGCAGAAGAACATTTGCACTGGGGAATGGCAGAGTGGAACAATAATTGCATTTTTACAAATGAATGTAGATTTTTGTTGTATGCATCAGATGGACGTATTTTAGTGTTGAGAGGCCGGAATGAACGAAATCTGCAAGAAAATATCGATATTTGTCTATGAATGAAATTGTTATTCCCTTCGCTCAGAACTTTGGAGATGGTTTTATCTTAGTTGACGATAATGCATGTCCCCACCGGGCTAAAAGTGTTAATGAAGTTCTGAGAGAGAATGGCATCGAGGGCATGAATTGGCCTGCTAGGTCGCCCGATATGAATGTTATAAAGTGTGGAGCAGAATGAAACTAAAACTGAAAGAAAGAGAACAAGAATTTCAAAACTTGGATGAATTGGCAGTGGCACTTAGGGAGGAATGGGAAGCCATTCCCCAGAAGTTTATCAGAAATTTGGTGGAGACCATGCCAAGAAGGGCGGCTGAGGTAATGCGAGTTTTCGGTGGGCCCACACATTATTAAGTACATAAATTCGTAGATTTAGTTTACCTCATTAAATTTTTGAATTACACTCGTATCTTATTCGAGACCAAAAAACAAATATCCCCAAAATCGTTCGGATATTTATCAAACCTTTTAAATAACACTTCACTTAAGTTAATAGTACACTTTTGAAGTTACAGTAAAAGAGCTGGGAAATCATTAACAGTGATGATGTCACAGAAGTAATATTAAAGTTTTGCGAAAACATCCGAAACAATCTTTATGAACTAGAGTTCAGCGTCACTGATTTTGTACTTAATGAGTTTTTAAATTTAGTTTATATCATTAAAATCAGGTGACCTACACTGCTATATAGAGCAAAAAATAAAAATACTCCAAACTTTCTGAAGAAACCCTGTAACTTTTTCTCGAGCATAAAAACAAAAACCGCCGAACATGTCCCCGAGATATCTACCAAGCCTATAAAATGACATGACAAAGTTGAAAAGTTAAGATTTACTGTAGATATCAAATAATGCAATCAGTTCAAATTTTACATTTTTGCACCGTATCACAATGATAAAACTGGTTTAGTTAAAGATTGGTTCAGGTAGTTAGTTCTAGAAGAAAAGTTCTTTCAGAGCCTTTTTAAACTATGAATTTATCATAAATGATTTCTGAGATAAAACGCCTTGAAAATTACAAAAAATTAGGTCGTATCGATCTTTTTTTGTTAGCAGTTTACATTTTTATTTTATTATCTCTATAATTTTATTTTTTTGTCATTATTAACTGTCAATATACGCCAATGATTTTCAAATCAATGAACTTTTAAAATCTATTAGTTTTATAGGCGCGGGTATCCCGCAAAACACTGTAACTTATAGAAAGGTGCAAAATTTTTTGTAAACGTCCCGTAACTCTTCTTGTCGACAAAAAAAAACAAAAAACCGCAAAAAAAAGTCCCGAGATATCGATCACAGCTCTTAAATGTAATCACTAGAGGAGTCTTAAAGTTTGGACACCCGCCATGACGTCGTAGTTAACAAAATATTGATCCGTCTTTTAAAAATTTTAAACTCGATCTCGAACCCGACTTTAAACTCGAGACTTAACTAAATTCCGACTTTAAACTCGGAATTTATGAAAAAAATCGTGTTGGCCCTTCTACGCCTTCGTACTTTTCAACTTTTTATTATGAAAAATTTAAATGTAATGTTAGTGAAAAAAGTGTCCAGAGGATTTTCAAATCTGGCGTTCGGTTTTTAATTTTGATTTTAAACAACTTTTACGAATGACTTTTTGACGTGTCTGCTAGAGATAGAGAGAAGCTAAAAAAAATAAAATTTTAATAAATGTTGACAAATCTTAGTAGACCAAACAGCAACTTTTCTTAACAACATTCTGCCGTATTTCTCATAGCATGGAAAATTTACTCCACCGAGGAAGAGGTTTTATGACTATGCTTTTCAAAACTTAAATTACTCCAGAAATTGGTCTGTGACCAAGCAGAGCTTAACTCCAAAAAACAAAATTTTAAATTTTGCGATTTTTTCTTTTTAGAGGAGTCGTTTTACCTATCCGGGAACACACTAGAGACGCAAATTCTTAAATTAATGCCACCCCTGAGCTTACGACTATTTGAAAAATTTGCATACGTGAGAATTCAACTATAAGGACATCTAGTGAGGAAATAATGAACTAGCCAAATTCAATTTTTGATTGTTGTTTCCTTCATTTATTTAGTTCCAGTATAAGTTTTTAATTACATTTTCCTGCAAGAACTTTTATTCCAGTTCTAGCGATGCTGGTGGAATACGGACCAAATTCAAAATACGAAGTTGAGGCTGTAGTTATTACTCTTACAACTATAAAATACATCGAAATCGGTTTAAACATTTAAATTACATGCAAGCTTAGACTTAGCTTTGCAGAATGCTTTATACAGGATGTCTTCCCTAAAGCTCTATACGATTTCAACTTGGCGGAAATCAAGACAACCTCTCCCTTCAACAAGCGAGGACGTTTTTAAATTATGGACTGCAAAAGAACGGGATATGTGGCTGATTCCTCCAGCCCCAGCAGTCGTAAATTATATCCAGAAACGAGCGGGACTCCTCCGAAGAATTATGACTTCAAAATAACTTGGCGGAGTAGAAAGCTCTGTAAGAGGCGGCCATAACTTTCGCAGAGTGATGTTAGGAAATGTAGTGGACCGTTCTTTATGTCTTCTCCTTCTCTGAGCCGGCACCTAATATAATTATTTTTTCATGAAATATACTCCGGTTAAAGACCTAACTCCTAAGTATACAACCCTAAATAGGGGCGGCACACCTTTTCTGAAAAACCAATTATTTATGAGGTCATATTTCACCACATCAATGTAGGATCGCACAAAAAGAAAGTTTAACACAATGAACCGTATTTATTACGGGGTATTGTCGAAAGTACCCGGCTAGGATAGTACTTAAGTTCATAAATAATATGCTTAGCAACAGGAGAAAAGCCGAAGGGATCCCGTGCAT
Source organism: Taphrorychus bicolor (assembly GCA_951812265.1). Taxonomy (NCBI): domain Eukaryota; kingdom Metazoa; phylum Arthropoda; class Insecta; order Coleoptera; family Curculionidae; genus Taphrorychus; species Taphrorychus bicolor. Next base: position 7,539,537 of record OX638300.1, read on the forward strand.
ACAATAGAAATGTTACCAGACGTCAAGGGTATAACAAGAGTTATGACCATATTAATTGGAGTAATGGCGAGCCTTTATTTGGCGCTGGGGTGACGACTTTGACAGGGAATGCCGTTATAATGGTTCGATGTAAATATAGATCACCGTGCTGAATTCAAACAAAAAAAAATTGGTGGATCAAACCTTATAATGCAATAAATAATGATATTCATTATACAACAAGGGCCCCCCTCACCCAAAGGTACCGATTGTTCTCCATGAAAAACGAGCCATTAATAATTGCAAGACATACACTTTTTCCGCCACATCCCATTTATCTGGGCCATTTATGTAAGAAGCTATAAATCAGTTTGGATGTTGTGCGGAAGGGGAGTTTTCGTATGAGAGAGCACATGTTCTGCTTTCGGGTGCACGACTTCCAACATCAGCTCTTGCTCTTGAGGTTAGAAGTGTATTACTTAACCCATTGAAACATGTTAGCCAAAGAGATGGCGGGAATAATAAGCTGAAGAAATACATGTCTTACTCAGGATGAATGGGGGACTTACATCTGACAATTGCTGCGCGGGAGCTGCGAAAACTGACAGTAATATAATAAATGACAGCCGACGGCTAAGGCCATTATACAACGTTCGCTCCGCACATATGACGTGTCACTCCTGGCCCATAAATTACTCCGCTTGACGGCTCCAACGACGCCGGGATGATAAATAAAGACAGGGAGGGATGAACGATGTTCTACGGGAGTCTTTTTGAAAGTATGGAGATGGCCGATAAATCCTAATTATAAGGGATGATGGGGAATTAAAATTGAACATGATACGGAGTTCAGGAGTCATCTGATGAGTTACGACGCGTGTACTAGAAGGGTGTTTCCTAAATACCAATTAAATTAATTCGACCTGTATTGTACTGTATTATACTGTCCCGCTAGTTCCAAGCAAATAGAAAACAATTGAATATAGAAGTAGTCAAGGCCTCAAAAATGTAGCTTGGAACCCGAAGATCAGCCCGGTTGCTAACTAATGCGCATGCGTCCTCTAGGCAGTTATCCTTCATTTTCGCCGACGTCGAGCCAATCAACGTTGGGTAGAGGAATTTCTCGGCCAATCAACATCGTCATAATTTTCGTGACATAAAATGCAAAAGCGCTTGGTGTTAGTATAGAACCTTTTTCCTGATTATCGTACAATTTATAAAATTGTAACTCGTAAGCATCCAAAAAAATCACTAAAAACTACAATTTTGGTTGCAAATTTTGGCTTTTTAGCAGGTTTAGTTTGTGTTGGTGTTGTTTTAATTTCAAATTAAAATTATTTCAATAGCCTTTCAGTTTATTGCTGTAGTATTTTGCTTTTTTCTGCTGTTCTGTTAAGTTCTGTGCTATTAAATGGTTACTTTAAACTTGAAGACTCCGGAACCTTTCAACATTATTCTATTTGCAATTATTAACGAGGCCAAATATCCATAAAAAAAAACGTGGATGCCAAGAAGAACAAAATTATAAACATGCAATGCATAATGTGAGAACTATGAGATGCTGAAAAACCTCCAGTGGATGGAGTTTTCTTGGGGTGAGTAGATGCAGTATGTATTTACTTTTTTTTATACTTGTAGATTTGTATGTAGATAACTAAGGGACAACATTCTTATTGGCCATATTGCGTAACTAAAGGCTTTGGAAGAAATCTTCACAATTAAATAGATGCCGTCCTATAGCAACATCAGTAGCATTTTTTGCACTTTATTAAAAAATCCATTTTTCTAAAATAAATATGAGAGAAAAAGGAATTTTCTCTAAATATGTATCTAGTTGAATGAGTATCGAAAAACTAGTTAGGTATTTAGGTAGCTACTTATATGATATGAAGTACTACCTATTTTTATTTTTACTTAAAGATAATCAAGTTGCTTGTTCAAAAACAGAAAGTTTTATGTGCTATCTATTGAATCAGAGACTGGCTAGCCAAATATTCTTTTCTTGTAATCATTTACTTTGAATAATGCTGTAGACTTTGTTTACCTATACCAAAATTTTGTTGGTGTAGGTAATATACTACCAACTACCATAAACTTTGAACTCATATTTTGAACATGATAAGGCCAATAATGGTTTCCAACCCAGGAAATGATGAGGAGGATTATAATTTAAGAAGTGTTGAAGCTTGTCATAAGAGTTATTTAATAGAATTGGAGGTAGCTAATCATTTTTTTTTAAATCTTTCCAGATTTCTATAGGATCCAGTGGTTAAGAATCTTGCATAGATTTTAGTGTTGGTTGTGGGGTTATGCATCCAGGAGAAATTGACTTCATCATCTGGAGCCTCTTCATATGCAAATGGCACTTTATGGCAGAAGACCTGGGAAAGAAAAAGTTGAGAAAATATGCTGCTCCCACTATTTTAAGTCCAGGTAATTAGAAATTATTCTTTATGCAAAACTAATTTTTGTTTTTCTTCTAAGATTAGAACTACTTACCTGTTAAATTTAACTGTTGGGTACTGATGGTTTTCCGAGCCTTACATGATGAGAGATTTAGATAGAGATCAGAGATAGTGTCACAATATGTAGAGAAAAAAAAACATTGATTTATTTTTTTTAGCTATAAATGGTGGGTTTATTCATGAGAATAAAGAATAACGTTTAAGAATGAAAGAATCTCGGAAAGAACAAGATAATAGTTGGTTACGCATTATTCGAAAAATGTGATTATTAAACAAATAGTGCTTAATGCTTACCTAAGGATTAAGCTATTTTTCAATTTAAATGGTTGTATGTTTAAATAATAATGTAGGTAGGTTATTCCTAAGCTCACTCCTAAGTAAAACTATATTCTTGTGCTTAAGGCCATATTGTTATTCTGATGTATAAACAGCGCAAAGTAATTTGTTCTGTAGACCCTATAGAGCATGTCATGCTTAAAATATTTTTCTTCTATGTATCAATTAAAGGTTTAATAACACTGAATATTATATAGAACATTTAGGTACATCCACAACCTACAGGATACTAGAAAATATTGAAAAACAACACCATGGGGTTTGGGCAACACCAAGTGTCCTTCACAGCATTTATGCAATTTGGCACTTCAACTTTGAATTTTATCTTTACAAAACTCAAAGGATTTTATAAATGTTAGATTTTCGAAAAACTTTGGAAAAATAATGTGAAGCTAAAGATACAGTGCAGCATGGGCTTTCTTGTCTAAACTGTGTAACTTTTTTCCACAACCTTTGATGACATTCTGAGTGGTATCCTTATCATAAGACTTTGGAAACTATCAGTCCCTATTGCCAGACTCTGACCCTGTATATAATTTCCTATAACCTGGTATGAACTTTTGTAACATTAAAGGAAGAAATACAGGGTGACCGTTTGGAGTTTAACCATGGGGATCTTGGTTATTTGAAGAGATACAAAAAAGGTTAAATTAGGGCAAAGTTGCGCAATTAGAAGTCTATAAAAGTTGTTTTCAAATTTTGAAAACTTCGGCTGGTTTTGGAAATGATGCAGATTACTGTAAAATACAGACATCGATTTTTAGCCGTCGGTACTATGAAAACGCTGTTTTCGACCTTTTAAAACGACTGATACCAACATTCATTTTTTCCTTAGACCGGGCATTGACGTTGAAACTGGACGGGTGTAATCTCGTTAGTTCAACAAATGGACACGGATGGCGCCACCGGAAACCTTCTCTCGGTATTGCCATGAAGCGTGTCTTGACCATTTCGACATTTCCGAAGCTCTAATTGTGCCAAAGCCTCACTGATGAGCCGTAAACGGCGAAACTAGTCTGTGGATGGACACAATTAGAGCTTGCGAAATGATGGTATCAGTCGTTTTAAAAGGTCGAAAACAGCGTTTTCTTCGGTTTTGGAAATATTCTCAAAACGTTTTTATTTTTTCTAGCCTTAATTTAATGAGTTAATTAAAAACTATTTAACACTTCTTCATAGCCACTTTGTACTTTCTTCAACGCGGTATTTTCAAATTTAAAATCCGACGTTTCATTTTCATGCAAACAACATTGCTTCAATTTTTTTTAGATACAGTCCTGTATTTTTTATATCAGCTTCTGAATCTCCCTGTAACTCTCCATTAATTAAAATGCAACAATTCAAAATTAATTTTTAAATTTAATTAGAAAGAGCAAGTGCCTTAATAAGCCATTGATCTTTCTAATTAAAATATGGTACTTATACAGACAATACAGTCAGATGATGGAGATATGTAAAGTTATTTATGTTCTATTTAAAATTTTATAATATATATTTGTCAGTTTTTTGCTCCAGCATGGATAAATCTTAATTAATAGTTATTTTCATAGTTAATAGTCACTAAGTCTTAATAGTTATTGTCATTAACCGACCGCCCTTATCGCTTTGGCGGAATGTATGACCGTTAATATATTTATTATCTATCAATCTCTAGGTCCAAAATTCAAATTTGATGAGTGTAGAACCATTAACATGGAGGAACCGCAGAAGGCAAAATATGTTCATCGCAAGAGCGTTACTTTATTTTCAAAGGCAAAACAGTTAATAAGGTCCAAGACCCGAATAAAATCTTTGAGATCTCTTCTAATAGTTCTCAGGAAAAAGTACCTTCTATCTATGAATCCATAGATCATCTACTGGAAAGATTTTTTTATTATATAATATGACAATAATAATTTATAATAATTATCATGTTAGTCTACTTCAAAGCAAAGATTGTTAAAACATAGATAATTTTAAAAATATGTCTCAAAATCAGTTATTGAATACAGGATGTTAAAAAATTATTTTGCTCTTTAGTTTTTAATTAATTTTTATTTAGGTATGGTTTTTATAATTCTTATATACTTTTCAAGACTTGTAATAACTGACACAAAAAAATAAATAAATAACAAATTAACCTTACATATTTTTTGAGCCTTGTATGTTTTGAAAAAGTTTCAACTAATAATAAATGTAATCCCCTTATTTTACTTTAATAGCTTTACAAAGAAATAAAACTTAATCGAAGGATACTTTTGAATTATTGAAAATTGCTTTCTACTAACAAAGAACTACACTGTAAATAATACTACAATAACCTATACGTTGAATACATAACTTATACATTTTTTTAAGTAAATTTAATTTACCTAACATTTCAAACCTTAATATCACATATCTTCAACATATACCATATAGGCTAGTGGTACCCAAAAGTTTTATAGACGTCATAGCAGTACAATTCTTCAGCATGCAGAAGTCGCGCGACCTTTTTTACGCGCTTGTCTTCATTCATCTTCAAATTTAAACTGTGGGTTTCAATGCAGGATGGAAACTCCATATCCGAACTACTTCCGTTTTCCTTCCCAGGAAATTGGAAGCCAGAATGACAGACTTTCTTTCTCCTTCACTTAGACCAATGTTTATCAACCCTGCAACAAATGAAAAACACCGATACATTTTTCTAATGTTGAATATGTAACAATTGAATTGTCGAATAAAATTCTCAATTTAATATAAAAATTAATTGTTTTGAGCACATTTGATCAAGGCTGCTTAATCATAATTAATGTAATAATGTGAACATTGAATGCCTATTAATTGATTAAGTCATATGCTCCCTATTAATTTTTCGATCCTCTGCATACTTTCCAGCAGAGTAAGGAGTAGAAGGCATATATAACAGAGAGGAATTACTAACTTCATCTATGCCAATGAAGTAAATGTTTAACTTATTTGGTCGGTAAAAAAAAAACCTCGTAGCAAGCCATGAAATTAAAACTCTTGTCTAAGATAAGTTTATAAAACATACGGGGTGTTCATTATAAAACTTCATCTAGTTGGCTGTGAAATGTCAAAAGAAAAGGATGGAGAAACTAAAGTCCATTTATTTTGATTGTGTCATCCTTTTCTGTCAAAATTTCATAACCTGCTAGATGAAGTTTTATAATGAACACTACGTATTAAAATCTGAACATTTTATGACATTTCCAATTGTCAATTGTTTTTATGAAGTCATCTCAGAATTACTGATCTAATGCCATGGCCTGCTTGAGGTTTTTTTTAATGAACGCACGTTATCTTTGTACTTAAACATTTTACTTTTTTTCATGATTTTTCATCATACTGAAAATAAAGTATAAAATAGGTGAAATCCAAAACCGTCATTTTTTATTAATGAAGCGTATTGCAATTCCCTAATTTACCAATAAGTATTTGATCACAATTTTCAGGATTACTATTACACAGAAAAAAATGAGTTTGTGAGCAGAATATGTGCATATAGTAAGACAATCGCAAAAAAAGGATCATTCAAGTGGAAAAAGGACTTTTGGTAAACTGGCAACACATTCCATAGCTTGTTGGCTAGACTTGACGAAGAGACAAAAAATAGGAACTACATTCAGGAATCAACTCAGCGAAAATTATTGAGTGTGTTAAGTGTTAACAATGTGAGAAATCTATAAACTAAACTAAGAATCAATTGAAACGATACACCCCAAATTTTGAATGAAATTTAAAACTGTCTTTCTCTAAAGCTACTCAACCGATTTTCGTTGGAGATGCCATTTTGGTAAGATCCAGCTTGCCCTGTGCATAGTCTTTATATTCCATATAAAATTTTTATCAATATTTGTATTATGGGGCAAATTGGAGCCCCAGTGTTAAATGATACCTCGTTTATAGAAAAAACTAAATATCTATGGAACCAGGCAAAATATCCAAAACACACTAAATATGTCCCCATTTTTTTCTGCAAAATTATCTGCTCAAAAAGTTTTTACAAAACTGCATCAAGTTTTGTTGAACCCTGTATTATGTAACCTGCAAAACATATAAGCGAGTGCATAACCACTTAAAGCAGCTTATACACGGATCTTACCAAAATGGCATCTCCAATGAAAATCGGTTGAATGGCTTTAGAGATAGACAGTTTTAAAGTTCATTCAAAATTTGAGGTGTATCATTTCAATTGATTCTTAGTTTAGATTAAAAGGGGGGTTTAATCAAGTATGAAATTTGTTGCTAACTTACATGCTTGAAATCTTAGTGGCACCCTGGAATTTCTTTGAAACACACAAATCTTTTCCTTTATTATCTATTTATAAGGCGCCTTTCCATGGTTGAATCCTAGGTTGGTACCACATAAGGAAAAAACTCTGCCACATCTCATTTCCACAAAAGAAAACTTTCCTAGTCTTGAGAAGACTATTCTGAAACCCTAAAACAAGATAAGAGGTAAGTAAAAAAAGAGAGAAAAAACAGGGCTACACAATATGTAATTATTTACCCTCATATTTCACTAAAAAAAAATAAGTTGGTACCTTAACAGTAACAAGCTTCTGAACTTTAGTCATTGCAAAAGAAAAGTAATAATTTAACTTAAGTGCTAAGATGCATCCTTATATTGTTAGTTTTTTGGTAGAAAAGTATGCCTTCTAATATGCCTGTCGGATACCCAACTAAAATATTAACAGTGGCAACACCGCGCACAGCTAGGAGCGAGCGAGAAAAATGCAACAACCGGCAACATTCATTCATCATCGAATCGTCATCTTACTAACATCATTGTAAATCGTAGATCAATAAAAACATCAGTTTTTTGTTGTAAATCAGTAGAAATCTAATTTCTAATCATAAATCATCGAAACCCAACAATGCCTCTTAGTAAATAGTGCACACGTAAAACTTCATAAATACATTTCTAGTAAGGTGGTTGACATAGACATAAGTATGTAGAAAAGCTAATGCAGCATAAATTGCGAAACCAGCTACTTGCTTTTGAGTCAAAAATGAGAGGAGAGCATATTGTGCACACATTGAAAATGGCATAGGCATAATCTATTTTTGGTCCTAGTAGTTTTAATGTAAGTATCAAAATCTTTATACAAACCTTAACTGCACTGTGGATGTACCCATAGCATAATTCTCTAGCAAAACGAGAGTCGCTTTGCTTCTATATGAATAGGATATAAATAGATTATTAACTGGGATAGTGGATCACTGGCCTAATAGAGCATCTGCTGGAACTTGATTAAAATATATCCTTTTTCTCTTTAAAACAAAGTTTCTATATACTCTCCAGTGTGTAGAACTTACTAAACCCTTCCTAAAAAACGAGAATTTTTAACTTCAGCCTACTACAACCAGTGTTTATCATTTCAAATTAGGGGTAAGGATAGCCGATAGTCCTACTTAATCATAATTAGCAAATGCAAATGGCATAAGTTATGAAGAAAATGAGAGGAGAGTGCCATACTTATGAGCTGTTGAATAAAAGGAAAGTTGTAAAGCATACATGAGCCCTATAACTATACTGTGGACTCATGTATGCTTTACAGTCTTTACAACAAGGCCAGGATTGTCAACAGCTGTGAACACAATGTTCCTTTGTAGGGGCTATTTCAAAAACTACCTCAAACACATGCTGCCCCTACCTTTCATTCTTTCACACCAACACCATACCAAATTATTACACATACCTAGATACTGGATACTTACATCTTTAGGTACTACACTAGCACAAGACTGCACTGAAAAGTGTGTGTAGATCATTTGATAATAATAAAAATTGATATTATTGAGAAATGAGTGGAGCAGAAACAGGAAAACTGGGTGCCGGCTGGTGTACCTGCATGACGCTTTCTCGATATACGAGAATCCAATAAATCCGTCACTTGACACGTTGCGTTAGCAAATCTCGCGCAATTCTTGCTAAACAAAGATTCCTTTTACTAATTGAAAACACCAATTCTATTACACCAACGTTGCTGAAATTAAAAATTACTGTAAATTATTTGCAAAATGTAAATTTTTATTGTCAAAATGGCCGGAACCGTAAACAAAAGAACCCAGTAACCCATAATCCTTTTAATAAATTTTGCGCTTGCGCAGTTAAGGTCAACCGGGCTGATGTCGGGATTCCAACGCCTACTCGAACGTTCACATTTCGAACATTGGAACCAAAGGCGACTCTTCGTATAAATCTCAACAGTATTCGGTTCCAAGCAAAGACGATGAAAACACAAGACAGTTACTCCAATGCTTTATATTGGCCGCCCACTGAAAGGACGACAAAATTGGACGCCAAACGTGGTTTGTGCTGTGTGACTCGCGCTGAGTGAAAAATCCGGCCAGGAGTTCAAATCACGAATTCAAAAATTCAATTTTTAAAAAATTTATTAAAGACAATACTACAAGCAATGGCAATGAAAATCTAACTACAAAGACAATTTTACTTATATTTATAAGCTCAGTACTGCTGATACCGCATCTGAATAAAATAAGGCAAATCTAGAAATTTGAGCGTGAGAAATGCTGAGTTGTTACTTGTATGGGAATGTAACTCCTCCCGTGCTAGTTGAAAGCACATTCTTACGATTGTGATTTCAAAAGTCCATTTGATTATTTAAATTTTCGTTATTGATTATCAGCGACTTCTTAAATTTGTTAAAAATATAACGATATATTATGTAAATAAAAATAATAAACAATAATACATAAATCAGTATTGTCCATACACCTATACGATTCACATAAACACTGGATGAAACTTTCTCCAGACTTTTCATTTGTTCATTCAGCTGGGCTTGTATTTCATCTGTGGCTCGAAGGTTCACTGAGTTGAAATCAATGACAGGTGGGTTGAATATCGATTTTGGCTTATCGATATTGGTCCAATTTAAGTTCGGTAGGCTAACTTCGTCAAAGGATATGTGTGGCTCATCATGGTTCTCTATAATCGTAGATTCGATCCGGATACTGCAACCGGCGGGTACTTCCAACAGGTGCGATCCACATAGGGGATGATTGTTATTTACATTATGACAGTTGCATTGCCCAATTACGTTGGTGGGTGCGGTAATGAGCCATTTACCATCTGCAACTTTGGTAAATTGCTTGTCTTGCAAATGTACTTCATATGCGTGACAGTTGTTGAAGTCTTTGTGGTGTTTTAATAGTTGAACAGCACAAGGGGAGTGACTTGATATTAGTCTACTAGGGCTCTTTCTGCAAAGGTACTCGTCAGGAAGGACTTCAAGGCAGCTTTCTTCTTGAAATGCGTATTTGGATTCGCTCAGTGCAAGGGTTTATAGGGTATATAAGTGACGAAAGTTGAAAGGTAACAGGTAAGGGAAACAGATTGTAATATTGATAGATCTCGGCCTCAACTAATGGGAGTTCCAACACAAATGTTATTACAAAACTTTTAATGAAACTTTTAATTTCAATTAGTTTCTCTAAATTTAAGATGTTATTTATGTCAGGATTGAAAGACAATGTTCCCAAGTGGGGTTGTATTTCTAATTCCCTGATTTTTTGTAAAAGTTTATTAGGATTTATAATTGAATTATGTAGAACATTTACTTTTGAAAATGTGATCGCCACTTCTAGTTTGTCCAGAATATTGTTGCGAACTCAGGGTTCAATAATTCCAGTGTAACGATTTAACACGAAAACACTATTTATTTACTCCACAAATACACACGACTACAATTCGACTACTAAATAGCTCACTACTTAACACTTTATAGCCTTCTAATATCGCTTCGTACTTTAGCTTGCTTATAGCTCGCTTAAAATAAGACTACTACCACTCGGGCGCTCTATGCGCCTTTTATATACAATCCTAAAATTACAGAAAAACCTAGAAAGTTCTTTATAAGAATTCTTGAATAATCTCATATAAAAAAAAACGGTTGTAAACAACTGCCTTCTAGATTAAGCCAGACGAGCAATAAATCACTCGTGTCAGCCATGACGCAGCGCGGATAGGTCGCGAAGCTCCACCAACCAACACGCTCCCATGCGTTGCCCCGCCTCCCATGCGGCGTTGCTGCGATCGTAACATTGCCCTCTTCCTAAGTCTGTTCGTCCCGAACAGATAGAGTTCCATGGTATCGTGCTAATCGATCCAAATGAACGACCTTCATCTTTGACCTAGGGGTCCGCTGGATCCTATACACCACATCATTATTCTTCTTTATAATTGTATAAGGTCCTTCCCAATTTTGGCTAAGTTTGGGCGACTTCCCCACCTTTCGCCTCGGATTGTATAGCCACACCAAATCACCATCCTGGAAGCCGCGGGAGTTAGCTAGTAAGTCATATCTTGCTTTGGCTCGATCACTGGATATCCGCAGTTTATTCCTGACTTGCTCATGAACATTGTTCAGCCTCTCCTTAAGCTCCTCCGCAAAATTCTCAGAGCTGAGCGACTCTTTTTCTGGTGTTCCATACATCAAATCCGCAGGAAGCCTCATTTCCCTCCCGAACATCACTTTCGCCGGAGAATAACCAGTGGCTTCATGCGTAGAGCCTCGATATGCCATCAACATGAGAGGTAGATGTTGGTCCCAATCACGCTGATGATCTGCCACCATTTTAGACAGGTAATGTTCCATGGTCCGATTAAATCTCTCTACCATCCCATCCGACTGTGGATGCAAAGGAGTTGTCCTGGTCTTGCGAATTCCGAGAAGTTCCATGACCTTCTGGAAAACAGCCGATTCAAAATTTCGGCCCTGATCAGAATGAAGTTCGAGAGGGACTCCAAATCTGCAGAACATTTCATTTACTAGCACCGTTGCCACAGTCGTTGCTTCTTGATTAGGCAGGGCGTATGCTTCAGGCCATTTAGTGAAGTAATCCATGGCGACCAAGATGTATTTATTGCCCGACTCAGTCTGAGGAAACGGTCCCGCGACATCAATTGCTACCCTCTCGAATGGAGCACCTACAGTGTACTGCACCATTCGGCCCCGTGATCTTGTTCGAGGTCCTTTTGTGGCACAACAAACTTCACACTTGCGGCACCAAAATTCGACGTCTTCATGAGAATTCACCCAGTAATACCGCTCTTTAATTTTTGCCAATGTTTTATTGACCCCAAAATGGCCTCCGCTTGTTCCGTTGTGCATTTCCTGTAGTACATCTGATTTTCTGCTACCAGGAACTACCAACTGACTGACTATGGACTTGCCATCCGGACTCTCCCACGCTCTCTTCAGTAGTCCATTTTCTATTTTAAGAGAGTGCCACTGGGCCCATAGCGCCTTCAGGTTTGGACTTTTACCAGCGATTTCTTGCCATTCTGGTCTCTTGTCGTCAGTCTTTGCAGAGAGAATGGGTCCAATATCTGAATCATTCAGGCTTCAAGAAACAGCTTCGAGAAACAGTGTTCTTCTCGAAGCGTCTGTGTGGTCCAGCCATCGTTTACTTCCACCGACGTTCTCCTTACAGAAGGAAGTCCCTCACGCTGCTCAGTTCTTTGACAATGCCGACAATCTTCTTTACATGGCCGTCTAGACAATGCATCGGCATTTCCGTGAGACCTTCCTGGTCGATGTTCAATTTGAAAATCGTACTGCTGCAGGCGCTCTATCCATCTGGCTATTTGACCTTCAGAGTTTTTCATCTGTAATAACCATTTCAAGGCTCCATGGTCACTTCTAATCAGGAACCTTTTTCCATATAAGTAGCGATGGTAATGTTCGACTGCTTTAACGATGGCCAACAGCTCCTTTCTAGTGACGCAATAGTTTCTTTGTGGCTTACTTAAAGTCTTACTGTAGTACTCAATGACCTTCTCTTGCCCGTTTTGTCTTTGAGAGAGTACTGCACCTAGACCACAGTTACTTGCATCAGTGTCCAGAATAAACAGTCCGTCCTTTATAGGGTAAGCCAAGATTGGACTAGAACAGAGGGCAGCTTTAAGCCTTGCAAATGCCTGACTGCAATCATGGTTCCACAAGAAGGGTGTTTTCTTTTCTGTTAATTTGTGCAGCGGTTTTGCGATGTCGGCGAATCCCTCTACAAATCTCCTGTAGTAAGTACATAGTCCCAAAAAGCTCCTTACTTCGTGTTTGTCTCGGGGAACTGGCCAATCTTTAATGGCAGATATTTTACTTTGGCTAGTTTGAATGCCTTGTTCTGAGATAGTATGCCCCAAGTACTCGACTTGCTTTTGGAATACTCTGCATTTCTTGTAGTTTAACTTCAGGTGAGCATTCCGTAACTTGCTGAAGATTTCTCTTAAATTCTTCAAATGCTCGTCAAAATTACGTCCCATGACAATTATGTCATCCAAGTATACCAGGCAAGTTTTCCAAGTCAGCCCCCTCAAAACAAGTTCCATTAGTCGCTCGAAAGTTGATGGAGCATTGCACAATCCAAAAGGCATAACAGTGAACTGGTATAGCCCAGAACCAGTAGAAAATGCAGTCTTCTTTTTGTCTTCGGGAGCAATCTTTACTTGTCAATACCCACTTTTTAAATCTAGAGTGGAAAACCACTTTGATCCCGATAAAGTTGCTAAGGTGTCGTCTATATGTGGAAATGGGTAGCTGTCTTTCTTGGTCACATCATTAAGTTTCCTGTAGTCAACACAGAACCGCGTTGAGCCATCTTTCTTCTTAACAAGAACCACAGGCGACGACCATGGACTAGATGATTCTTCTATGACGCCCTCCTGTAACATTTCATCCAGCAAACTGTTAACTCCCTGTTGTTTCGCCAGAGGGACCCTTCGTGAATGTTGTCGTATTGGCTGGGCATCTCCTGTGTTGATCTTATGGACAACTAAATCGGTTTGACTGTCGTTGCTCTTGAAGTTAAACATATCAGATTCATCCATAGCAAATTTTATAGCAAACTGAAGTTGTTCCTTTGACAGGTGACTCCACTGTCGCTTAAAAGCATCAATAACTTCTGGGGAAGCTTGGTTAGAAGATTTAACTTTGGATGTCTCTGCTTCGACACAATTACATACCCATTGCACAGGCTCATAATTGGCAAGAACTGTTCCTTCTTTGAGCTTGATGGTCTTTTCTCCAATATTTGCAACTCGTACTGGCATAGTCTTCTTCGTGTCGGTCAAAGTTCGTGCTACCATGATTTCAGTCGTCAAATCCAGGTTAGGTTCTATAAGTCCTATGGACCACCCAGGATCATTTTCAGAAGTCACTGTGATAATTTGTTCTGAATTTGGAGGAATTTTCACATCTTCCACCACCAGTAGACGGACACTAGTTTCCACATTTCCATTGGTTAATGCGAACTCCTCATCTCCAAATGTGAGAATATTCCGTTTGTGATCATAGGAGAATCCATGTTTCCTGATGAGATCCATTCCCAAAATAAACTCGTCTTTGATCCTGGCAACCAACACTTTATGCCGAACTTCGAGTCTTTCTCCAATAATGATGGTGACATCGGCTTCTCCGTCTATAGGGCAAGACTCTCCAGTGACTGATTTTAACATAATAGGATTGGGCAATGGTTGTATAGTATATCCGACAAGTTTATTTGGCCTTACAATGGTCACATCTGCTCCTGTATCGATGGTAATCTGGATTTTCTGTCCCTTAATGCGTCCGGCCACTGTAAGACTTTTGCCACCCAAATTATTGACTTTAAAGATCCTGGGGGTCTTAACGGGCCCGGTCAATTGCCCCCTTGCATTGACCGGAATTAGTTTTCCTGGGACCTAGGGCGTTCTTGGTCGCCGCTCGGTCTTCTAAACGACGGCGACGGACTTCTTGCCCTATTACGGCAGTTACTCTTGATGTGACCCAGTCTGCCGCAGTTAAAACATTTTATGCCCCGATTGTCTGTTGATCGAGGCGTCCTTCCCAACAGGGCTTGTATATTGACTGCCATATCCTTAATCGTTTTATGTAAACTGGCCATGGATTCAGTCCTTGACGTATCCTCCTCGTCATCGCAAGTTGCCATTCTTACACGTGGAGAAGAACTAGATGACACTCGTGACGCCTCGAATTCCAGGGCCCGAACTAGTGCCTCGCTGATATTCCTGGGCCTTACTAGACGTAAGTGGTATCTCATGTCACTATCTCGAACTCCCTCAATGAACCTTTCGGCGGCAAATTGCGTTTGAAAACATTCAGGGGCTGATGGGTATGCCAGATGAATTAGTCTGTCTATGCCCGCCTCAAATTCTTGTAAGGATTCACCTGACTTCTGCTGTCTCATCCTCAGCTGGGCTTGGAACACGGTTTCTTTGTGCTCGTTTCCAAATCGTAGTTGCAGAGAGTGTACTAAAACTGCATAATTACTTTGATCAGCTGCCGACAGAGATTGGAGTAGTTCAGCCGCTTTTCCACGAAGTGCTACCACTAATGATGTAGCTTTCTGGGGTTCGGACCAGCCATTAGCTTTTGCAGCTGCCTCAAATTGTGTTTTATAAATTTCCCACGCCGTAGTACCGTCATAATCGGGAGGCTTAATTTTAGCGTTGGCTGTGCTAAAACTCCCTGTAGACACGGTGTCGTCCTCAAGTTGTTCCCGGAATTCCTTTTCTAGCTCGAGAACCCTCTGGTTGAAAGCTTCGAGTCCTTCGTTAACGGATTCATTAACGGATTGCATTATTCTTTCTTCCAACTGGTGCTCCCTGACTGCGAGATGGCTCATTAATTCTTCTTTGAATTGTTGATGACGTCGCTCTTGCACTTGATCACGTTTTTCCTGCTCTTCTTTTTGTTCTTTATAACGTTTTTCCTGCTCTTCTTTTTGTTCTTTATAACGTTTTTCCTGATCTTCTTTTTGTTCTTTATAACGCCGCTCCTGAATTTGATCACGTTTTTCCAGCTCTTCTTTCTGCTCTAGATAACGGCGCTCCTGAATTTGATCACGTTTTTCCAGCTCTTCCTTCTGCTCTAGATAACGTCGCTCCTGTACTTGATCACGTTTTTCCTGTTCTTCCCTCTGTTGTTGCATAAGGGACAGCAGGGCGGCAAGTTGATCCTCCATTGCTTGATGCTGGCTTCTGGTCACTGGCATAAACACGTAATGTCCGGCAATGAAGCACTCACTTACAGTTCAGCAATATTAGTCCTCAAATTCCCACTGGAATCGCACTTCTGACACCAATTGTTGCGAACTCAGGGTTCAATAATTCCAGTGTAACGATTTAACACGAAAACACTATTTATTTACTCCACAAATACACACGACTACAATTCGACTACTAAATAGCTCACTACTTAACACTTTATAGCCTTCTAATATCGCTTCGTAATTTAGCTTGCTTATAGCTCGCTTAAAATAAGACTACTACCACTCGGGCGCTCTATGCGCCTTTTATATACAATCCTAAAATTACAGAAAAACCTAGAAAGTTCTTTATAAGAATTCTTGAATAATCTCATATAAAAAAAAAACGGTTGTAAACAACTGCCTTCTAGATTAAGCCAGACGAGCAATAAATCACTCGTGTCAGCCATGACGCAGCGCGGATAGGTCGCGAAGCTCCACCAACCAACACGCTCCCATGCGTTGCCCCGCCTCCCATGCGGCGTTGCTGCGATCGTAACAATATTATAGATTAGTTGGTACAATATGGTGATTTGATTTATTGTAGTGAATATTTGTTGATATCCATGCAATTGGGTGTTATGCACGTCAACGGCTTTAATGACACTTTCTATTCGCTGAATTCGCGTTTTTAAGATCATTTGATTATGACTGATATTTGACACCATATCTTTAAACTTATTAATGGTTTTATCTAACAGTGAAATTCGATTAACAGAATCTAGATTCAATTTTTGTTGATTGGTTTGTAATTCTTTTATCTGTGAAACTAAAATTTCTGCATCATGCTGATCTAAGTTCCCAGTGATGCATTTTATAAAAGAACCTAACGGATGAAATAGACCTCTTTTAATTCTTAAAATATAAGTATTAGGAATTAGTTGTTGGATTAAGCTATCAATGCGGTTTTCTATGCTAGTAAACGGAACCAGCGAGTTTGCATATTCTTCGTGGAACGAACTGCTGGTTTTTATGTACAAGGAAATTTCAGCTGTTCAATTTTTTAGGGACTGGAATTCACTAATTATGGGTTCTAAATTAAATGTTTGTACAAATGACCAATGATCATTTACGAGTTGTGCAGTTCCTAATCGGAAAGGCAGCATTCTAGGATATTTATTTAAGTTGTGGAGGTGGAGGTGGACGGTCGCGAGGGTGAAGCCGGTCCAGGCCCATCTGTAACAAGGGGCTTTATTTTACATTCGTTTAGGTGAATTATTTCTTTTCGTTTGGTTTTCGGATTTTAAATTTCAATTTTATTATTTTCAATATTTTTGTAAGGATAAATGGTCCTACAAATTTTTTCTTTAATTTTCCTGACCGTTGATCAGATTTTTTATAAACTTGAGCTCCTATTTCAAATTGTTTTGTTGATTTCTGTTTATTGATCCTATCAATTATTTTTTGCTTAAGCTCTTTAGAGTCTTCTGCTATCCTATCATATAGTAATGATGTTTTATTTTTATGAGAGTCTAAATAGTCGGTAAATACGTGCGACGTAACTAGATCCATAGGATCTCTTGAATTTGTGTGACCTTGCATAAGTTCGAAAGGACTGTAAGTTGTACTAGATTGTATAGTACTATTGTAGGCAATTATTGCATACGGCATTAGACTGATGACGTCATTGTTGGAGTCAGATTCTCGTAATAATCTTAAATGCTCGATTAATGTGGAGTGAAAGCGCTCGACTGGGGAATTTGACTCATGGTGATAAGGAGTGGTAAAATGCACATTAATGTTATGACTTTTTAGTAGACCTTGAACAACTTCATTCTTGAATTCTGAGCCAGATTTGGGTACTCCAAAAAATGAGAAGAATTTAACTAGTTGGTCTGCACATGAGACGGCATTGCCCGAATATGGAAGTGCGTGACCAAATTTGGAAAATTTGTCAAGAAAAGTTAGAAACTGATTTCTGAACTGATTTCCGGTAATAAAGGTGTCAATGTGTACGATGTCAAATGGTTTTGTGGGGGTTTCTGTCAAGACAAAGGACTGATTTAACAGTTTTCTGTTATATTTTAAGCGTTGACATATTTCGCATTGGTTTATGTAAGTGGTTACATCTGCTTTCATAGATTTCCAATAGTAATTGACTTTTAAGGATTTAAGACATTCCTCATTTCCTCTATGATTGGTTTTACCTTCATGTTTGTATTTAATTAACATGTGTCTTTCATGTTCTTTGACATTATTGACGAGCTATATTGCGCTATACTATATTGCCAGACACCAGAGTGCTTAATGTTTCTGAAGCCACAATAGACCACAGGTTGTAGCGAAGGACTGAACAAGTCCACTCACATAGAACACAATAATCTTTGTGGGGTGCTACTGCTACCAGACTATGTGGTGAATGCGAGGGTGAATGTTATAGAAACTCCACTATTGGCAGACACCAGACTAGTGTATTTAATGTTTGTAGCTCCTCTATTGCTAGGTTCAGTTTAGTGTAGCTATGTTAGTTCAGGTAGTATACCTACATTAAGTATTGGTAATTCAGTTTTTACCATGTATGTAACCTGAACATACTTTTATAATTTTAGAGAGAACAAAAAGTTTTTTTTTTTTTTTTGTATCTAAAGTAAAGCATGTTCCATGCAAAAAATAGAAAACAATAAATATCCATATATTCATTTCGCACGCATTGTTGGGTCCCTCCAGACACCTTCATGCTGCCTATCATGGACTGTTAAGAAGGCCCTTTTGTACAATCAAGGCTTCATCAACTAAATCCAACCTTCATATATTTGACCTCCATGAGAAACACATTGGTATCAAAAGTAATGTCAACGTGACATCAACGAAAATGTAGGCAAATCTAAAGTTAAGGACCCCTAAACCATACCCAGCCGACCAGAAAATCACCTATGTCGTGAATATTACGTGATTATATGACCATATTAAACGTCATGAATATCAATGAAAATGAAGAAATGTCACGTTTATTTTACGTGAAATTTTTGTGATAAAAATTCACCAACTTGACCGAACCCAGCCACTGACTGACGTCTAATAAACGTATAAAAAACGTTTCCCATTATTCACAAAACTCTGGGCCCTTTTATGTAAAATAACGCTAAAGTCTTAATATAATTACGAATAAATTGGGTTTTGTATTATGAAAAGTTTATCGATAATTTGCGGAAATTTATTGAATAAAACTGAATATGTATGATATGGTGTATTATAATATAACTGAATATTACAACTTTACAACTATTCAACAAACAATCATAAAGAAATAACAATAACAGTGTTGCCATGTTGCCAACTCAAAAATTTTAATTTATAAGATAGATTTACTCTATTCTCTACTCTCTGAATCATATTTTAAAGTTAGAAATGTTCACAAATTGCTCTAGAGCAGCAAACCGAAAATGCTATAACATGATTTTTTTTTATTTTTTATTTTTACTTTCTTATTTTTTATGTTTTATTCAAAATTTCTTGTCTACACCAACGAGCTAGTAGAAAAGACTCTCCTGTTTTACAGTTTTGGCCCCACTTTTTTAGCAATGAACACCTAAAAAATGGCCGCGATATCCGCTGTAGTATAAATTTAAATTTAGACAATATTTTTCTTTTAACTCTGAATGGTTCTTTGCAATTGTTTTTTTCAACTTTCAATGATGAAAATAAAATTATCTATTGCGAAAAACTTGGGAAACATTTTTGAAAAACGTAGAAATCCCTTTAAAAAATTCAGAGTCAGTAGTAATGTTTAAAAAAATTAACTAAAAAATAAAACAGAATTTTTCCATTTTAAACTTAAACGTAGTCAACATTTTTTTTTTGTCTATGCTTAACTTTTATGGAGCTGTAACTGGAATTTGTAAATGTTCCATAATCCTCTCACGAAAGTATGTAAAGGTAATTTAAAAAACTTTAAACAGATAATTAAAAATAAATTACACTTTTTGGTTTTTCATTCACCGTCAAATTATTATTTTTTAAATACAGTCTAGGAATTGTTTTTATTGTATTCTGAAATTCCTTGCAAGTCTGCATTTCAATTCACCATGCATTTCGAATCAAAATTTATAATGTTTCCACAAAAAAGAAAAGTCGGATTTTAAGGAAAATAACACGTTGAATAGACCAAAAAGTGGCTAAAAGTGTCATTTCTTTTTTATTATCTCTTTAAAATAAGACCGAAAAAAATAAAAACTCATTTCAAAATTTTAGTTTTTGCGAATATTTCCGGAACGAGTTGGAATTTTCGAAATTTGAAAACGTAATTTTTATGGACTTTTAGTTGCGCAAAGCGGTGAGAAAGATGACTTAAGAAAAAAATAACTCTGATACTACGAAATATGACGGGAAAATAAATTAAAGCGACAAACCATAAAAAGTTACAAAATGAAACCAAGTGAAATGAGCGGAACACAAAGAGATCGATGAAAAAAATAATGAGAAATTAAGTAAACAAGAAAGGTAAAACTTGTTTATAAATAAAAATTATAAACAAATTACATTTTTGAAAAAAAATACAGAGTTATCGCAACAAATAGGGAATAAAAATGCGAAAAAAAGGCAATTTGAGAAGCAAATCCATATAGGCTCATTAAGAAAACAAGAAGAATTAATAAGAACAATAACCACAAAATATTACTAAAAAATTTTATTAATTCAAAAAGTAGAAAGACTACATTAAATTTGTGAAAAAATCACAAAAACAAGTGAGAGTTTTAGAATGTTTTGCGTGGAGAATAAAAAAAAAACAGGAGGTAAAACAATTTGCGAAGCAAAAATTTAGGATCATTCAAAAAGAAAGAAAATAGAATTGGTGAGCCCCATAAATCAAAAAAAAGAAATAAACGAATAAAAATTATAAGTTGGAAAAAAATACTATATTAATTATAAATAAAAATATTAAATATCACACTGAATTAAGTAACTCTATCGAGTTTAAAACGCGATTTACCCACGACTCAGAGAGGGTTTAATAGTGTAAAATAAGAATTGGCGCCAATCAGAACGGCATAGCCAACAACTGGTTTCGTCTCGCGACAAAATCAGAACTTTTCTTTTCCTCCCCTGACAGGTAGTAATTTTATTGAGTTCAAAGTGGCACCTAAAAAATGGCGGGTATATCCGCCAGTAGTGACATCAATTGACTTCTTACTTCAAATAATTAGAAATCGTGTTTAATCAATTGATGAGATTATTGTGACGATGATATTACGTCGTGGGTATTTTAAAAATTCCGGACAACCGGCCGAAAAAGGGTACCATTTTTAGGGGAATATTGGTATTGGTTTGCTCTGTCCGTATCTTCTACTTCATTGGTCTACACTTTACATTACTTAACCCGAGTTCGGTAATTCCATCTGAGCGCTCCGGACACAGACCATCTTCTAAAATCTTAACAAGCTAGAGTGAGATAGACCGATATCCCGAGCGCTCGGGATGTAATCACCGAACTCAACTTTAACATAGCACTAAAGAACGTCAAACGTAATGTTAATATTTGACATTGTTGGCCCTTCGTTTGCATTACTCTAAATACAGAAGATTCTCGAAAAATCCTCGCATCGATTCAAAGCTCCCGCTTCGCTCACATCAAGGATTCGCACTCGCATTGGCAACACTGACAATAAAGGTAGTCAACAGACGACACTTGAAATATTAAAATACCGGAAAGTAGTCGTGTAAGCACTCCCTGTTTGAAGGTCATTTAAGGACACTTTGGATGATTTTTCGTTGGATGAAAATACGGTGGATCGAAAAATTTTGGATGTTAATTGGTTTGGATGGAATTTCGGTGGATGTTTTTATTTTGGACAAAATCATCAGTGGACTGAATTAGTTTGGACGTTTTTTCCTTGGATGTTTTTACTTTGGATGATTTTGTGTGGACCCGTTTTTTTATGTCGTACATCCACTATTTACCTCTTATATTATTTGTAATACTTTATGGTCACATTTTTTCAAGGAAAATTTATCATATGTGGACGTAAAATTAACATTTTTGTATGTGTGATGTGACGAAAAGTGTCTTGGTATGATTTAGTAGGGTAATCAGTGTTTATTTTATTTATTTATTTTTTTGTTAAAACAGTAGGAAACCAAAATTTGAAAATACCTACATCACCAGCTATAGTAGTTAAAACCTTTTTGTTGGTGTGTATAGAGCACAGGTAAGCCGGATGATTATGAGCCTCTAACTCTCTGTTATCAGCGTTCAACGCGGTAAGCAGTGCTTTGTGTGTAACGTTGGCGTTATTAAGGCCGTAACTCAACATCACACTCGACGTGTGTGCGTCATCTAATCAAATTTACGACCCTACACCGACGCTATTCTTTTTGCTCCCGCGTTGAAAACTGCCCCCATTTTTTATCGGCGTCTTTTTTTTTGGGTTGTGGTATTTTGTTAAAGCCGCAATGTTTCCGTAAAAGACGCGGCTAATTGCGCGAAATTGAGTTTTAACCCAACCCTAAACCAGGTCATCGCGGAGGCCGCACATTGGAATTAGCCGGTTATCGGTGTTATGCACAATTCATTCGGCGAACCCATCCAATAAATATCAATTGCAATAAATTGGTCGGAGGTAAATTGCTAAATAAAAGATACGCTCCATTGCAATGGCAAGTTTCAATTTATTCAGTACGTTTAATAACGCTTATTTATGGCTTAATATAGTATTCGGTTCGAAGGCCGTTATTTATGACAAATGCCGTAAAAAGCGTTCCCCCTTTCAAAGAATACAAAATATTTTCGATAAATAACGTTCTCTGGCTGCGATGTATGTACGGACATATATTTTGTTCTCCGCGAATTTATGGAGCATTTATGATTATTGGAACAATATATTTTTATTGCAGAGCCGGAGTTTTATACCCGGAAGATTTACGACACCGAGCGAAACAGTCATCAGCTTCTTTTGCGGAAAATTGATGGCTTGACGAGACCTCGGAAAATTCACACTCTTCAATCCCACGCAAATTACTGGATACGTCTCTCAGTGTCGGGATTGTGCGGCAACACCCATCCTCCGTCGCAGATTTTCCTCTTGAGAGTAACAATTTTACATTTATACGGGCCCACCAAATAACAATTTACTTCTCACTTAATGGGGGCAAAGCTTTTTACTCGTAAAACCTGGAAAGTGTGCTTTGCCATTTTGACCCCCTTTTCCGCTTAGTTTATTGAAGCACCCTGTCAGAGGCGTAACGTAAGAAGCCTGTAAAATGGAAAGGACGAGATATTATGACGAGAGGAAAACCCACGACCTCTTCTTTATTTGGTCACTTACAAAATTTGGTTGCCCACTCTCGGTGGTATGATTTTGGTTACGAAATATATTTACTATAAATATTAAGTATATTTAAAATGACTAAAACATAAAAAAAATTGTTTCACTTTGGCTAAACTTGCTATGCTACCAAAGAAAGTGTGGTAAATATCCAGTCACACTTGTGTAAAAAGTGTAATTTTCGACACTAGTTGCACAGTATACTATTTCCTATCCTTTTCTTGTCTACCCACCAATCCCCTTTGGCAATTTTCTGCCAAATAAGGGCTCTTCGTAATTTGCTTCTGATCCACTATACTCACCCCTCAATTTATAATTGTGGACCTCGGTAAAGTAATACTTGAACTTTTTCGTCAGGTATCAAATAGTTGTAATTTTATTGATTTTGATAAATGTGTTTTTTTTAAATATTATGGTGCCTGTGCTATGTAACCGCCTTCGCAGTTACTAATCAGAATTTTCTATATGACATTCTGTTTAAGTATTATATAAAAAATGAGTTTTGAGTTTAACATGATTTCTTAAGGATTTGGTATAGGAAAACAGTCTTTGTGCTGCTTTTTACGGATTTATTAAGGATATTGGATTGTTGGCTTTCGTGTTTTCGTTACGCATTTCTTACTACATCCAACTTTTACAACTATGTTCTTAAATGTCTATAGCATTAAACATATTATTATTTAAGTGACTAAAATTCGTGTTTCTTTTGAAGATCCTTTAAATTTTTTAAGGCTGTAACTTGCCTTGTAAAAAATATGAGATACAATTCAAATCCAAATAACTGTTTTGGAAATAATAACGAAAGGGCTGAACCCTCGCGGTTCTAGTGACTAAGTGGTTCTAACCTGAACTAAGCTCTATCCTGGAGGAAGCATAACAACAATTCTCTAGAAGATTATCAACAGCATCTACTAGTGCGGCCTTGGGGAGAAGATGTCTATCAAGCTGGACAAAACCGTGGTGGTTCCGTTCACAAGGAGTAGAAAATTGGATTCTTTGAGGTCTCCCTCCTGGCTGGGGAAAACGACCAAAACGACCACGCCATTTGCAGAGGAGGTGAAATATCTGGGCGTAACACTAGATAAGACACTAAACTGTAATGCACATATGAAAAGAGTGATCAGCAGGGCTAAATTGTCCTTGTGGATATGCAAAAGGTACTGCGGAAAAAACTGGGGATTAAAATCCAAATTAATATCTGTATGTGACGGTCATTAGTGGAGCCATTGTCTGGCATATCAAGGGCGGACAAAGAAGTGCGAGGTGTAAACTGAGTAATTTGCAGCGTCAATCCTGCCTGGCCATCAGTGGGGCATTTGGCACCACTCCAACATTGGCCATAGAAAGACTTCTCTTTCCAAGAGGAAAGCCAAGTGGAGTATATACAGACTCCACAACACACAGGGGGGGGGGGGGGGGGAGGTTACATTGGAACCAAACCCACCGCAGGCTGAATTAACCGGCCATGCTTTGCTGGGTATACCTTCGAACATTTTGCCCCCTGTCACCTTCACTTATTCGGCCTACAAGGTAAGCCTCCCTACAAAGGAGGGGTGAGACCAGAATAAACTAAGGCTACTAAGCTGGCACCACTGCTGCTAGGTGGATGGCTCGAAAACTCCCTAGAAAGTGGGAGCTGGGGCGAATGGCGCTGAACAGAGATACGACTCCAGGACGCTTGTTCTATAGGAAAGAGTGAAAGTGAAAGTGAGAATCGCTGGCCAATGGAATTCGTCAACAAAATTTTTTGACCAATCAAGGTTGTCAACATTCTCACTTTCACTTTCACTCTTTCCTATAGAATAATGCCCCAGGAGCGTCTGGCAAAGCACGCAACAATATTTCAGGCTCCATGCCAGTGAATACTCCGTGCCATTGAAATATCTGACAGATCGATGAGCAATCAAAACTGGACAAACAAAAGTATCAAAATATATTCGGACCGTCAAACGGCACTCAAAGCACCTGACTTTAGCAGGATCTTTTCGAGAATTGTCTGGGGAGTTCGAAACATGCTTTCACTTTCACTCTTTCCTTTGTCCTTCACATTGGGGCGCATAATACGCTAACCTTAGTCTGGATTTCAAGTCACAAAGGCCTTGAGGGTAATGAAATCGCCGATTCTCTTAGAAGGGAAGCGGCGAGGGCTACCTTCATAGGGCCTGAACTTGTCTTGAGTATCGCAAGAGAGGTCTCGAGAAGGGCATTAACCCAGATGGCAAAAGAATTGACTGAACGTTACTAGATAGACTTGAGGCCTTGTTGACTCAAAAGCGCTCATACAAGGAACCTGTGAGAAAAGGACAAAATACTTATTAAACCTCGACAGATAACAGCTCAAACCAGCTATCAGCTTATACACTGGGCACTGCCGATTAAAACACCACAAGCCTAGTATGGTCCTGGCAGACAATGCCGAATGCAGACTGTGCAAGGAGGATGATAACACTGAAGAACAAATCCTGAGTGAGTGTCCTGCAGCTGAAAGATTTAGATTTCAGAACTCTGGAAGAATACACATCCTACCACCGCCTTTCTAAAAGAACTGGGTCTTCTGAGTGAACTTTAATTGAATATTGAGGTACAATAGATCTTGTAGGTGGCGGTGCACGGATCTCCCTCTTGGGACCACTCATTTGGAATCAATCAATCAACTGCTCTACTGATTCTAGATGAGATTGTTAGACTTGTGCCATTGGGACTTGTCAAATAGTTTGTTATAACTTTATTGAAACAGGACGTAAGAAATGCCTTTCATCATTTAATCATAGTGAAACAATTACAGACAGGAACTTGGGATCGGTGTACTAATATCATTTATCAAATACTTAAATCGGATAAATGAAAATTCGAACCATGAACCCGTTTGAAGATCAAAGACACATTTTCAATAATCTACCTTTTGACTATACCATTCGTTGTTTTACTATGGGATAGGACAGAAAACTGAAAAGCGATGGATTGCAAAAAAGAGCCGTCATTTTAATAGCTATATCTACGGTTTTTCATAATAACTATTTAAAATTTATATCCTTATTGTTCGCTTCGGTTATTAAAAGATAAAAATTGCTATCATTTTATAATATATAATACCAACAGACAGATGATGAGATACATAGAAGACTCTGAACAAGTAGAAAAAGAAGCAGAAGAGTGAACAGATGGAGATATCGAGGAAGAATTTGGAATACATAATTGCAAATACAAGGCGCTGAAAGGACCAGGTAGCAATATTCACAAGAGTATGGTGTCAAAATTAGAACAGGTCTTATGGAGGAGTGAAGAGAGTGGAGGACAAAATAAAAACAGGAGATTAAGCAGAAAGAAATTTTGAAGGACCTATAGATCCACAAATTATGGTGAATAATGAACAAACTAAAAATACGAAGGAAGGAACAACGGTCACTAATAAAAGAGAGAAAAAAAATATTAGTTGCAAGCCAGCCAGTACATATTACTAAAATATCATCAGAAAATAAATAAAGAGGAAAAATGAACAGGCCAAGATTATGAGATGTGATATCTAGAAGAAGAAAGGAAGGAGGACTGAAGAGGAGGTAAGAATCGGCAATTACACAGAGCATTTTGAAAAGAGAAGAAGAGAAGAGGAAAGTGTATATTTTTCCCACAACTAGGAGGAATCTGATAATCAAATACCAAATGAGTGTGTGAGGTCTGGTCTGGTGGAGAGAAAAGTCAAGCCAATAAGTTTATTCTTCTCAATTAATACGTATTAAGTGAGAAAGTCTGGAAACTCACGTACCTGCATAGAAATAATAGTGTACACACAGCAAATTATACCTAAAAATGGCACGTTACCTTTTATATGTTACCCAGCCAAAATAAAATATATTGACCTAGCGATCTGCTCCCCCCTGCTCCATAACAGCGGTCTCAACAAAAAGGGCATCCAGATGCGAAAACTTACCTCTGAGGACTCTAAGATGACGATAAAACCCCAACCTGGAATCAACCGCAAGCTCCAGGAAGCGTGCACTGAAGATGTCCCAAATTTTCTGCTCACTTACCATAAGCTCTCCAGCAAAGAACCCCGAATCATGGCGACATGCGTCTTGGCAGTATTAACTGTCAACAGGTTTGCTTCGTACCATGCTCTGACTCTGATCCAATACGGGAATGGAGTCTACCGACATCCTCATCTATCAACAGAATTATTGTGTTATCAGCAAATACTCTGAATGATCGAGTAATTCTGGTTTGCCTCAGGTCAATAATGTACAGCAAGCAGAAATGGGCCTAATACAGAGAACTGGGGCACTATACCAGGGTTTAAAAGATTTAAAAAAAAAACCGGATTAGTGCATTTATAAAAAACGATCTTACTTTTTTATTTTTGAAGATAAACGAAATTTGTAAAAACATTTCTGTAGCAAGTTTATTCGGTTTTCTGAACCATCAACAATTTTTTATCGCAGCTATACTGAATTTTGTCATTTTTTGCAGAGAAGAGTTGGTGAACTGAAAGCATTTGGAAATTACTTAAAATGAGAAAAATTTGGACACGCTACAATTTTCAGTTTCCATTTTCAGGCCAGCAGAAATGCTCAATGTCCGTCTCAAGCTCAGGTACCTTTCCCTCACAAAAGTCGCCTGCACACGGTCAGACGCCTAGACCCGGCCTATCTAAGTGTCACTCCCCTGAAAACGTAAACAGGCATTTCTAAAGTAGTAAGTGTATCTCAATTCACATCATCAAAGTCTTTGCCCATAAATCACAAAACAGCCCCGCTGATGTCTCCTCTCTGTTGATTCCACTCATCATCTCCTGTCTCTGGCCCCTCCCCTTCCAGTTATTTTAGCAGTGATAATCGTTAAGAAATGACGTCACTTGACGTCTTACGTCAAGGCGTTCCCAAAATGATGTTACGTCATGGGTCACACAAACATGGCGGTTTTCCGGCCAGAAAACGGGAACAATTTTTAATGTTGACAGTTGCTTTTTTCCTTGTGATATATACGATTCGTAAAGACAGTTTACAATAGGGTTGTTGAACAGTTACAGAATGGCGAAAACTTTGAAAATGTTAAGTTTAGATGTAAGAGGGACAAAGACACCAGAGAGGATAGAGGAACTCTATCCCCCATGCGTCGACGATTGATCGTGGGGTAGATATAGCTGTCTGGGTAGCTGAATATGACCAGAAATATGGCTGCAAAGTTGAATTAAAGTCGGTTTACATATTATGTGTGATGACTGATAAGAGGGCCTGATGCAGTGAGTAAATAAATAATGATGGGACGAGGAGATGTTATATGAAAAAGGAGGTGGAATAACTGTTCAGTTATGAAAAAGGGAGAAAATTAAGGACATAAGAGAAAGGAAAATAAAGAAAATTTGATAAGATATGCGAACAATCATAACCAAAGTGCGAGAGATCTGAAAAAGGAATATGATTAGAAATAAGGAGTGTTCTAGACTGCATATATGGGGAACTCGGAAAGTATATTAAATATGAAGTTGGCTAATTAGCATATGTTCTAAAAAATTCTGTCACTAACTTAATGACAAAAAAAACGGCAGCTCTAGACATTCAGGTCTCTGACGAATTTTGGGAAAAACAAAATTGTACATTTCTAACCAAAACCGATCTAAGTTTTTTATTTCAAGAAATAAAAGAAAGTTGTGAAAAAATTTCTGACGGGAATAGAGCTATAGAGGTGAAATGTCTAACTTGAACTAACCTAAACTTCTAAGAAGTAGAACCTAGGACCGAACCGAAAGGTTGTATTCAAATTTCATCTTTCCACAGGTGTATTCTTGTTAAAAATGTTTTCACAAATTTTAATTATCTTCTAAAATAAAAGAATTATTTATTAAAAGTTTTTTTAAGGTGCATCATTTTGATTTTTGAATCAATATTTCACAAAACTCTGAATGTTAAGAGCAATCCCGTTTTTGCAATTACCTTACTGACATAATTGCCAAGAACTTTCTCCTTTTAACAATCTTTATAGCTCCTACAGTTTTGTAGGGAGATGTAGGGAGATGGCAATGGACAGAATTGACAGAGGTCATGCATTATCACTGTCAATGTCATGGCAATTCGGTAGGCGTCAAATGTCAATTTTAAAAGGAGAAATTGGAAAGAATTGGGTAGGAACACAATGTCTTGTTGTGCACTGACAAATTAGGCTTGGGTAAGGATCGAAGGGATTGTGGGACCGGGAATATTTTAAGATTGAGGGGAAAATAAACAATGAGGCACTTGTCAGGCTTGAGAAAATGTTAATTTTAGTTTAAAGGGTACAGAAAACTCTACCCTTCAAAATTGTGGCGTCGAATAATGGCATGCCATGCTAGATTTCAGAAAAGATTGTTTGTTATTCAGAGAAACCCCACTGGGACGACCTGAGAACGTTATAGCCTAGGTATGTGTAGTTGGCATTTCATCCCGAGGCCTACCTTGGATTCGTCAGCAAGGCGTGATAGACCCCTGCCTTATACGTCGGGGTGAGAATTCATAATTGGACCTTGTATTTGGAGAGAAATTCGGCGAGGGAAAGGCGGTGTGATGTATGAAGGATTTTGACTAATGCTGCCACCTGTGAATCGGTGGGTGAAGTTTCGGCGCTGCCATCTATGAGTCGGTGGATAAAGTTCCGCGACAATACTCCTCTCCCAGTGACAACGAGAACGGAGGTTGTATGATGCGAGAAAAGCGAGGCAAATTTTGAGAACTGAGGGGACGAAGTTGTGTTGCTGTTGGTTGAGCGAGGTGAGTGACGGAGGATGTGCCAATGTTGCCGAGAATGGTACAAGGTAGAGATGTGTGTGAGATATTTCCGCGGTGCAGTGCGTAAAGAGAGAGAAATAGAGAGAGATACTGCGTGCCGTGGGTGTGAGAGAGATGCTGCTCTGGTAGTCTCGAGATCTTGAAGCGATCCTTGTTGCGGGCTTTTGCTCGGAAGTTGCGTGTTGGTTTTGTCGATTGTCCACCAATTATGGCGTCGGTATTGAAATGGGACGCCCTGAGATCTGCCGGTCCTGAAGTCTACCATGGACTCGTCAGCAAGGCGTGATAGATCCCTGTCTTATACGCCAGGTTGAGAAATCATAGTTGGAGCTTGTATTTGAAGTGAAATTCGGCGAAGGAAAGGCGGTGTGATGTATGAAGGATTTCGAATAATGCTGCCACCTGTGAGTTGATGGGTGAAGTTTCGGCACTGCGACCTGTGAGTCGGTGGATGAAGTTCCGTCACAAAATATATTTATAAAAAAATATTGTTTATAATCAAATATTATTTATAAAAAATAAAAGCGTTTGTAAACTATAAGAGATATGTAAATAGCTAAAATCAAGTACGTTTAGTTTATTCATATATTGTAAACAGGCAGGAAGGTAAAAGGGAATTAGGACCCCTTATTAGACAACATTTATTGGCCATTTCTTTTCGACAGTGGATATTTATTAGCACATTTATTGGATAGATTAACGGGTAGATATTTTTTAGGTAGAAAAGCATTGTGAAAATACGAAAAATGACCAAAAAAGATAGTATAGAAACATAAATTAGTAAAAATAGGAAGGGTGTAGAGACCAAAAAAAGTAGTGCATGATAGTAGTGCGGGCATAATATATCTGCATTTTGATGGCTGTATACAGAACGTGTACAATAACTGTAGTGGGGGTATTCAGTATTTTAAGTGTAGTGGAAGAAAAGTAACAAAAAAGAGACGAAACAGTTATTTTCCTAACAAGTGCGCAAAGTGTTACTTTGCGCAAGAATGAGGAACAACATTTTTTCTACAACCGTATAAAAGTTCACCTGCCACTAATATGGGACATCTTTAACGATTTTATAAATGTTTAAGCTTCATAGTTCTTTTCGGCTACCCCTGTATTGACGGCGTGCGCGAAATACTTTTTTTCTACGAGCGTTCTTAATATATCACTTTCCCGCACGCATTTTGTTTTCGAAAGCTTTACTTTCCCGCACGGCGTGCGTGAAAGTAAATTTGTCGTGCGGGAAAGTAAATATTTAAAGATTGCCTCATTTATAATATCATTTAGACTTTATAGTCTGTCTATCTAGATAAGTGTATCTGCCTTACAGCCGTGCCAAATATTTTATCTGTTTTAAGGAACTATTATGCGTGCCTTTATTGATTTTTGATACAAAATATACCTATAATATACGTACTTTTTATTCGAATGTCACCAGTTCATGCCTGAAACATTACGTCTCGCCAACAATCACACCAAGTTTTTGTCGTAACAACCAATTGATTGTTGATTAATTCAGTTCTGATACTGTTGACAAAGATAACGTTCTATCATAAGGCTGATTATCTGTTTCTTTACTTGGGCTCGTAGAAAAAATATTGTTCCTAACTCGTGCGGAAAGTGTCTTTCCCGCACTCGTCAGCTGCCCGAAATCCGTTTCGCGTCGTTCGGGCATCGGCAGACAGCGTGCGGGAAAGAATCACTTTCCGCACTAGTTAGGAAAATAACTATTATCACGTGTCCTATGGCAACCAATAACTTTTTTTTTACGCTGCTATGGGCGACGTGCGAGTAAGATAACCGTGAAAATATGCCACTTTGCATACTGTCTGTCAGTAATGCGCGAACCTTGTCATATTTTGACGGTTGGAGAAAAAAAAATATTTAAAAACTGACAATAAAAACCCGAACAAAAGTAATAGAAAAAATATATATGTTGCTGGTGGAAGTTTCTAATAGTTTTGTGTAAATAACTAATAAATATAGTCTTAAATATTTGAATAGGTAAACGTTGAGGTCATTTAGGAAAGGATGTCGATATCTGCAAGTTCGGTGTGGCCACGATCCAAGAAAGTTATTTCGTCTCTTGAGCTAACAGAGAGACTTTTCTATATTTTGCCCCCAGCTTACTGGCTCAAAAAAGAAAAATCGGGGCTAATCGGGGTTCTTTTAATCCAACAGTATTTTTGACAAAATTTGAACAAATTTCGTAACATCAAAAAGGAGGAATCGCGCGGAAACGCTTGCTGAATACGGTGTTGCCACTTTGTGTTTGGGAGAAATTCCGGATCAGATTAATTTTTCTGAACTTATTGAAATTGTTTATTACACTGCTTATTGCCATATAGCTAACTAGAGATTTTTCTTTGTCTTAGTAAGGTGTCATATAATATAAATGCAGGGCGATTCCAAATGTTTGCCTTATCATTCCACTTCAAAAATTAATTTTTTCTTTCTTGATGGAGGAATCACCCTGTTTAAAAATACATAGGAACTGGATTACAAAAAAATTCTTGAAAACAACATGTCAGATTATTAATGTGAAACTTGTTTCTGATTAAAAAGCTTTAACGGCTTATACAAGGAGGCCTATTTTACCAAAAAGCCAAGTTCCGAATAACATGCAAATTGTAGCAAGTACATAATAATGTGTGAAATAAATATTGGGTAATTTTAGGGGGGGGGGGGAGGGGGGCAAGCGAAGGTAATATCGACTTTCTGATAGATAGAGCTGCTGAAGTCGGAAGGATTACCAACTCAATTTTAAATAAAACCAAGTAATTAACTTAAAGTAATGAATAAATCCAAGTATTTAACTTAAAATTACACGATATTTACTTTTGAGCTTGGTATGATTTGCAACATATTTGACTGAATCTTTTAAAATGGGTCACCCTGTATAGCAACATTTTGTATTGGCAAGTAGTCTAACCTACCTTTAGACCAGTTTCGCCGCTTACTTACCAGTTACTTTTGAATAAAGTTTGGTCCATACTCACAATCTCCAAGTTCCAAGTCTCCAATATTCTGAGCTGATGTAGACAGAAATTATGCTACCGCTAAGAAAATCCTAGCAGTGGCGCCATCTATCGAACACTTTGCCGACTGATTAATTTCTTAGCGGTATCATAATTACTGTCTTCTATTCTACAGCAGCACCTATATGTCTATATCATCCATATCTGTTGAACAAGCCTCTATCTGATGAGCAATAGGTGCACTTCAGTATAATCGATTCTAATCACGGAAATACACTTGAGCTTGCTACCATTGCTACGACTGCTTAAAAACAAATCGTCTGCTTTTTGAAAGAAGTTTTATTGTTGCTGATTGCTGTCAGAACGGGAAAACAAAACCTTTTTTTTTTATGCCGTTTAGTATGCAGTTGATGTTGCTGTGTTTAGTATTTCTTTACCTCCAACCTCGTCGCTAAAACGGCTCTTTTTGGGAAAAAGCCTCCGACAAAGGGGAAAAATTAATTTTCTTGAATTTATCGTCCCGTGCGAACGATTAGCCGGCTCGTAAATCTCCGGAACGGTCAGGTGAAACGCGAAAGTCGCCGAATAATTCATGCCCGCCCTGTCGGCTTTATTGGTTTATATTTTTGCTGTTCGCGCGATGAAAACCGATATTAGGGTTGATTTATACCGACAACCCTGACGCATAGTCGTCACATTGTCCAGATTTATCATCCCCGCATTTTCGAACACTCGGAGACTAATTGATGCGCCAGGGTGAATTCCTCCTCTCACGACTTAGCGGCATCCGAGTTTCATTTCCGTAACTTCGCATCAGCCCTTGACGGCTATGGGGTTGTCGGCTAATCAAATTTATGTACACACATGTGGTTTTCCACACGTACGGGGCCCCTAATTTGTCTGTCGGCGGCCGTATTTCTTTATTTGCCGTGTCGTTTCGTCGGGTGCGGTGTCACATTACCGCGATGCCGGTGGGCCATTACCGACCTGATTGACGGCCCTTAGTTCTTGTCAGGGTTTCGGGGGCCTCCTTTATTAAAATGAGACTGCGTCCTAGATTCTAGCAGGAAAAATATGCATATCCTGCTACTATAACCTGAGGATACCTTAAATTGTGCCACTACGTTTTCTTTAGACCGAAGACAAACGGGGGGAAATCAAATTCCCGTGCGTCCATTAAAGGGGTCGCCGGAAAGCAGAGGCCACTTCCGGCCGTGACACGGCGTTAAATCACCGGACCGGAGCCGTTTGTCGATTAATGATCGGACAAATGTGGAAAACCACCTCTGCACTTTTCGCCTCCTCTGGATAAATCGTCTTTGTCTTTCGGTTGGGTAAATTGGACGAAAGAAGACGTGCGTTTTTTAAGTCAACAAGAAGGTGCGGTGTATGACGTCATTGATAAAACTGTTGAAACAGTGTTGTTCAAGCTAGTTGTGTTATGTTGGCAACATTTTTATGTTGACTTTAAAAACGTCAATTTGTCAAATTTTCTAATTAGTTTGAAAGTTCGAATTCGAATAATTTGTGAGTAATTTGTTACTTTACACTGTTGTTTGTTTTCATGCAGTGAAATCTTTTTTAGAAAGGAATAAATTGGGTATATTTATTTCACAGAAGTCGGGACAACAAAAAAAATGAGTTTTCCAGCATTAGTAGCTATTGAGCTTCATTATATGAAAAAACGGTCTGTTGTGCTATTGAGAGACATCCAGGAAGACAGCTCAAGTTCATCAGAGGATGAAGTAATAATAAATACACTGAAGATAAAAAAAACAAAGAGAGAAACATACAAAATTCGAAAATTATTTAGGAGTAATTATTAGATACAGTGATGATGACTTTCATAGCCACTTTCGATTAAGTAGATCCGTTGTAGAGGTTTGTCCAGCCAGAGGCAAGCTGGGTATCTCGAAGTAGTATCTATTAATTTTTAATGTTGTTTTTAGGCTTTCATGATTGAAATGCAAGGCCTAATAACAGTAAAATTGATGGAAAGGAATTCTGTAAATTCATTAACATGTTTTCTCTTGACATTGTGGACTCTGGCTAATCAAGAGAGTTTCAGACAAATTGGTGATCGATTTGAATTTAGTCGAGGACATGCCCATACAATTTTTTTAAAAACTGTGATTTATATTTCAAATCGCAGACATAAATATATGAAATGGCCCGAAAATATTCAAAAAGCTGTAAAGGAGTTTCAAGAGCTAAGAGGCCGGCAAAGTTTTCCAAATGTAGTTGAGTGTGTTGATTCTTGGAAAAAGAGGTGATGATTCCTTTTACAACCGAAAGGGGTACATTCGATTATACTGCAGGTAATTAAATTTTTCATAACTATAGTTTGTATGATTAACTTCAACTAATGCTTAAAAAAGCCACATGCACCCACACCTTATCAAAAGTAACTTTTAATTTCAGGGTGTATGCAATGCAAGATTGGAATTTATAGATATATATTGTTACGATTCGCAGCAACGCCGCATGGGAGGCGGGGCAACGCATGGGAGCGTGTTGGTTGGTGGAGCTTCGCGACCTATCCGCGCTGCGTCATGGCTGACACGAGTGATTTATTGCTCGTCTGGCTTAATCTAGAAGGCAGTTGTTTGCAACCGTTTTTTTTTATGTAAGATTATTCAAGAATTCTTATAAAGAACTTTCTAGGTTTTTCTGTAATTTTAGGATTGTATATAAAAAGCACATAGAGCGCGCAGAGAAGTAGTCTTATTTTAAGCGAGCTATAAGTAAGCTAAAGTTACGAAGCGATAATAGAAGGCTATAAAGTGTTAAGTAGTGAGTTATTTAGTATACGAATTGTACCTGTGTATTTTTGTGGAATAAATAAATAGTGTTTTCGTGTTAAATCGTTACACTGGAATTATCGAACCCCGAGTTCGCAACAATTGGTGTCAGAAGTGCGATTCCAGTGGGAATTTGAGGACTAATATTGCTGAACTGTAAGTGAGTGCTTCATTGCCGGACAATACGTGTTTATGCCAGTGACCAGAAGCCAGCAACAAGCGATGGAGGATCAACTTGCCGCCCTGCTGTCCCTTATGCAACAACAGAGGGAAGAACAGGAGAAACGTTATAACGAACAGAAAGAAGAGCAGGAAAAACTTTATAAGGAACAAGAAAGACGTGATGAAGTACAGGAGCAACGTTATCAACACCAGAAGGAAGAGCAGGAAAGACGTTATAAGGAACAAAAAGAGGAACAAGAAAGGCGTGATCAACTACAAGAGCGACGTCATCTAGAACAAAAGGAAGAACAGAAACGGTTTAAAGAAGAATTAATGAACCATCTCGCAGCTAGGGAGCAACAATTGGAAGAAAGAA
Source organism: Taphrorychus bicolor (assembly GCA_951812265.1). Classification (NCBI taxonomy): domain Eukaryota; kingdom Metazoa; phylum Arthropoda; class Insecta; order Coleoptera; family Curculionidae; genus Taphrorychus; species Taphrorychus bicolor. The sequence goes on from OX638300.1 coordinate 7,575,677, forward strand.
TAATGCAATCCGTTAACGAATCCGTTAACGAATCCATTAACGGCGTCAACAAGGGACTCGAAGCTGTCAACCAGAGGGTTCTCGAGCTAGAAAAGAAATTCCGGGAACAACTTGAGGACGACAACATGTCTACAGAGAGTTTTAGCACAGCCATCGCTAAAATGAAGCCTCCCGATTATGACGGTACTACTGCATGGGAAATTTATAAAACTCAGTTTGAGGCAGCTGCAAAAGCTAATGGTTGGTCCGAGCCCCAGAAAGCTACATCATTAGTGGTAGCACTTCGTGGAAAAGCGGCTGAGTTACTCCAATCTCTGTCGGCAGCGGATCAAAGTAATTATGCGGCTTTAGTACACACTCTGCAACTACGATTTGGAAATGAGCACAAAGAAACCGTGTTCCAGGCCCAGCTGAGGATGAGACAGCAAAAGTCAGGTGAATCCTTACAAGAATTTGAGGCGGACATAGACAGACTCATTCACCTGGCATATCCATCGGCCCCTGAATCTTTTCAAATGCAATTTGCCGCCGAAAGGTTCATTGAGGGAGTTCGCGATAGTGACATGAGAAACCACTTACGTCTTGTAAGGCCCAAGGATATCAGCGAGGCACTAGTTCGGGCCCTGGAATTCGAGGCGTCACGAGTGTCATCTAGTTCATCGCCACGCGTACGAATGGCAACTTCAACCAGGCGGGGAGAATACGTCTATGGCTGAATCCATGGCCAGTTTACAAAAAGCGATGAAAGATATGGCAGTCAGTATGCAAGCCCTGTTAGAAAGAACTCCTCGATCAACAGACAATCGGGGCATAAAATGTTTTAACTGCGGCAGACTGGGTCACATCAAGAGTAACTGCCGTAATAGGGCAAGAAGTCCGTCGCCGTCGTTTAGAAGACCAAGCGGCGACCAAGGCCGCCCTAAGTCCCAGGAAAACTAATTCCGGTCAATGCAAGGGGGCAATTGACCGGGGCCGCTAAGACCCCCAGGATCTTTATAGTCAATAATTTGGGTGGCAAAAGTCTCACAGTGGCCGGACGCATTAAGGGACAGAAGATCCAGATTACCATCGATACAGGAGCAGATGTGACCATTGTAAGGCCAGATAAACTTTTCGGATATACCATACAACCATTGCCCAACCCTATTATGTTAAAATCAGTCACTGGAGAATCTTGCCCTATAGACGGAGAAGCCGATGTCACCATCATTATTGGAGAAAGACTTGAAGTTCGGCATAAAGTGTTGGTTGCCAGGATCAAAGACGAGTTTATTTTGGGAATGGATCTCATCAGGAAACATGGATTCTCCTATGATCATAAACAGAATATTCTCACGTTTGGAGATGAGGAGTTTGCATTAACCAATGGAAATGTGGAAACTAGTATCCGTCTACTGGTGGTGGAAGATGTAAAAATTCCTCCAAATTCAGAACAAATTATCACAGTGACTTCTGAAAATGATCCTGGGTGGTCCATAGGACTTATAGAACCTAACCTGGATTTGACGACTGAAATCATGGTAGCCCGAACTTTGACCGACACGAAGAAGACTATGCCAGTACGAGTTGCCAATATTGGAGAAAGGACCATCAAGCTCAAAGAAGGAACAGTTCTTGCCAATTATGAGCCTGTACAATGGGTATGCAATTGTGTCGAAGCAGAGACATCCAAAATTAAATCTTCTAACCAAGCTTCCCCAGAAATTATTGATGCTTTTAAGCGACAGTGGAGTCACCTGTCAAAGGAACAACTTCAGTCTGCTATAAAATTTGCTATGGATGAGTCTGATATGTTTAACTTCAACAGCAACGACAGTCAAACTGATTTAGTTGTCCATAAGATCAACACAGGAGATGCCCAGCCAATACGACAACACCCACGAAGGGTCCCTCTGGCTAAACAACAAGAAGTTAACAGTTTGCTGAATGAAATGTTAAAGGAGGGCGTCATAGAAGAATCATCTAGTCCATGGTCGTCGCCTGTGGTTCTTGTTAAGAAGAAAGATGGTTCAACGCGGTTCTGTGTTGACTACAGGAAACTTAATGACGTGACCAAGAAGGACAGCTACCCATTGCCACGTATAGACGACACCTTAGCAACTTTATCGGGATCACAGTGGTTTTCCACTCTAGATTTAAAAAGTGGATACTGGCAAGTAAAGATTGCTCCCGAAGACAAAGAAAAGACTGCATTTTCTACTGGTTCTGGACTATACCAATTCACTGTTATGCCTTTTGGATTGTGCAATGCTCCATCAACTTTCGAGCGACTAATGGAACTTGTCTTGAGGGGGCTGACTTGGAAAACTTGCCTGGTATACTTAGATGACATAATTGTCATGGGACGTGATTTCGACGAGCATTTGAAGAATTTAAGAGAAATCTTCAACAAGTTACGGAATGCTCACCTGAAGCTAAACTACAAGAAATGCAGCCTATTCCAAAAGCAAGTCGATTACTTGGGGCATACCATCTCAGAACAAGGCATTAAAACTAGCCAAAGTAAAATATCTGCCATTAAAGATTGGCCAGTTCCCCGAGACAAACACGAAGTAAGGAGCTTTTTGGGACTATGTACTTACTACAGGAGATTTGTAGAGGGATTCGCCGACATCGCAAAACCGCTGCACAAATTAACAGAAAAGAAAACACCGTTCTTGTGGAACCACGATTGCAGTCAGGCGTTTGCAAGGCTTAAAGCTGCCCTCTGTTCTAGTCCAATCTTGGCTTACCCTATAAAGGACGGACTGTTTATTCTGGACACGGATGCAAGTAACTGTGGTCTAGGTGAAGTACTCTCTCAAAGACAAAACGGGCAAGAGAAGGTCATTGAGTACTACAGTAAGACTTTAAGTAAGCCAGAAAGAAACTATTGCGTCACTAGAAAGGAGCTGTTGGCCATCGTTAAAGCAGTCGAACATTACCATCGCTACTTATATGGAAAAAGGTTCCTGATTAGAACTGACCATGGAGCCTTGAAATGGTTATTACAGATGAAAAACTCTGAAGGTCAAATAGCCAGATGGATAGAGCGCCTGCAGCAGTACGATTTCCAAATTGAACATCGACCAGGAAGGTCTCACGGAAATGCCGACGCATTGTCTAGACGGCCTTGTAAAGAAGATTGTCGGCATTGCCAAAGAACTGAGCAGCGTGAGGGACTTTCTTCTGTAAGGAGAACGTCAGTAGAAATAAACGATGGCTGGACCACACAGACCCTTCGAGAAGAACAAATGAATGATCCAGATATTGGACCCATCCTCTCTGCAAAGACTGACGACAAGAGACCAGAATGGCTGATATGCCCATGGCATATCATATATTATATGGTCCCATATAATGGCCCAATGGCACTCTCTTAAAATAGAAAATGGACTACTGAAGAAAGCGTGGGAGAGTCCGGATGGCAAGTCCGTAGTCAGTCAGTTGGTTGTTCCTGATAGCAGAAAATCAGATGTACTACAGGAAATGCACAACGGAACAAGTGGAGGTCATTTTGGGGTCAATAAAACCTTGGCCAAAATTAAAGAGCGGTTCTACTGGGTGAATTATCATGAAGACGTCGAATCTTGGTGCCGCAAGTGCGAAGTTTGTTGTGCCACAAAAGGACCTCGAACAAGATCACGCGGCCGAATGGTGCAGTACACTGTAGGTGCTCCATTCGAGAGGGTAGCAATTGATGTCGCGGGACCGTTTCCTCAGACTGAGTCGGGCAACAAATACATCTTGGTCGCCATGGATTACTTCACTAAATGGCCTGAAGCATACGCCCTACCTAATCAAGAAGCAACGACTGTGGCAACGGTGCTAGTAAATGAAATGTTCTGCAGATTTGGAGTCCCTCTCGAACTTCATTCTGATCAGGGCCAAAATTTTGAATCGGCTGTTTTCCAGAAGGTCATGGAACTTCTCGGAATTCGCAAGACCAGGACAACTCCTTTGCATCCACAGTCGGATGGGATGGTAGAAAGATTTAATCGGACCATGGAACATTACCTGTCTAAAATGGTGGCAGATCATCAGCGTGATTGGGACCAACATCTACCTCTCATGTTGATGGCATATCGAGGCTCTACGCATGAAGCCACTGGTTATACTCCGGCGAAAGTGATGTTCGGAAGGGAAATGAGGCTTCCTGTGGATTTGATGTATGGAACACCAGAAAAAGACTCGCTCAACTCTGAGAACTTTGTGGAGGAGCTCAAGGAGAGGCTGGACAATGTTCATGAACAAGTCAGGAATAAACTGCGGATATCCAGTGATCGAGCCAAAGCAAGATATGACTTACTAGCTAACTCCCGCGGCTTCCAGGATGGTGATTTGGTGTGGCTATACAATCCGCGGAGAAAGGTGGGGAAGTCGCCCAAACTTAGCCAAAATTGGGAAGGACCTTATACAATTATAAAGAAGATTAATGATATGGTGTATAGGATCCAGCGGACCCCTAGGTCAAAGATGAAGGTCGTTCATTTGGATCGATTAGCACGATACCATGGAACTCTATCTGTTCGGGACGAACAGCCTTAGGAGGAGGGCAATGTTACGATTCGCAGCAACGCCGCATGGGAGGCGGGGCAACGCATGGGAGCGTGTTGGTTGGTGGAGCTTCGCGACCTATCCGCGCTGCGTCATGGCTGACACGAGTGATTTATTGCTCGTCTGGCTTAATCTAGAAGGCAGTTGTTTGCAACCGTTTTTTTTATGTAAGATTATTCAAGAATTCTTATAAAGAACTTTCTAGGTTTTTCTGTAATTTTAGGATTGTATATAAAAAGCGCATAGAGCGCGCAGAGAAGTAGTCTTATTTTAAGCGAGCTATAAGTAAGCTAAAGTTACGAAGCGATAATAGAAGGCTATAAAGTGTTAAGTAGTGAGTTATTTAGTATACGAATTGTACCTGTGTATTTTTGTGGAATAAATAAATAGTGTTTTCGTGTTAAATCGTTACACTGGAATTATCGAACCCCGAGTTCGCAACAATATATATACTGGATGTCCTGGATCAGCACATGATGTTCGAGTATAGCGGAATTCACCTCTTTGTGAGAAACTAAATCATAATATGTTGCCAAAGGAATTTCATTTATTAGAAGACACACTCTTTAGAGGTTTTTTTGATGGTGCCATTCAAAGATAATGGAATTTCAAGTGCACAACAAAAAAAATTTAATTTAGTATTAAGTAGTAGCAGAGTAGTCATTGAACAAGCATTTGGAAGATTGAAAAGAATTTGGCGTAGATTAAAGTACTTAAATATTGTAGAAAAGAAATATGGTAAGTATGTCATTGCTGCTGATTGTGTTTTACACAATGTGTGTTTAAGGAAAGAAATTTCATCTGACTTTGTGATTGAGGAGAATATTGATAGAGACAATCAGGATTTAGAACTTGAAAATTTAGAAAGAAGGGATAATAATGAAGCTAAGGCTAAACGAAATTATTTGATGATACAGTTGTAAGCAGACTTTATTTTTTTGTACTTTCGAAAATTTTTTATAACCAAACTTAGTTAAGGAGGACACTAAATTGTTTTTCTGTCTATAAACTAAAAAATGTAATGCTTGAATATGGTAATTAAGCTTTTTATTTATCTACATCTTTTCATTGAAGAGACTAAACATTGGGAAAAGTTTTAATCTCGGTTTTAATTAACAAAAATTGCATAAAATGTGACCTTGTAATAGGGAGTTTTCAAACAACCCCATTCCCATAGCATTTATAGTGCTCGCGATATTTGTATCAAAATATCGTAGTATTTAAAATTGAAGTATCATATTGCCATTATTTATCGTGCATATAAATGATATCGTAATGACATCTTGTGAAAATGGCCTAATAGTTATTTGAAAGTTTGAGTTGTTTGCCAACTCTCTCATTGCATCTATTTCTACTTCTTTTAGTTTTTTTTCCTCCTCCCATTTCTGTTTCTCAATGGTGGCCTTCTCTGTCGCTCTTTTATTCTTTAAAAACAAGTATTGTTCTACTGACATCTTTTCCATACTTTCAGGTTGCCTTTTCTTTTTGGGGTGTGTTTACCATCATTCTAAAATATAGCATAATATTAGAATTAGGGCTTTTATGCATACACACTTATTCAAATTGAGTATATACTAATTTACAATAATTTTAACAATTTGAGAAGGTAATCCATACATTATAAATCATTTAAAAACTTACCTTATCACCTTCAGAATCAGTATTATTTTTTCCCTCTTCTTCAATTGTGTCTTGAAGAAATAATTCTGGGGTAGGGATACTTGAGGACTTTCCCTGTCAAACCCTGTCAAATGCCTCAAAATGATCCCATTTTATGGTGCTCTCTCCCGTCGATTTTAAATGCTTCTCTTTGTTGTTTCTGTACGTTTGAATAGGTTTCTATACTTCATATGACAATCATTGGACGAAAATAAAAATCCGTTTTGTTTCATTGTGTCACTAATTTCACTCCACGGTTTAATTTTCTTGCTCTGTGGATTCATAAAACGAGATTCCATGTCTAGTCTCAAACTTATCAGTAGCTTGACAGATTGCTCATTCCATTTGCTACTTTGAAGACATATTTCATTTATATTTTTTGTGGATACTAGAGTGGCAGAAGTTGTTTGATTGCTCCTTTCATCTTTGTTTGTTTGTTTGAGTCTTTTTAAAAGGGAATTATATTTTTCTGTGCCTAAAATGTATAGAACTTTCAGTTGAAGGTATATCTCATTCACGTATTAATGAAATCAAGTTATCTTTGAAATCTTAATTTTTTCAGATGTTCCAGCACATGTTGATTAGACAGGAAAAAACATTTCAAAGCCCAATTTTAAAAGGTAACTTGATGACAATAATAAGTGAATGAGAATTATGTGTGTGTCTGTTGTTTTTTAAAAGCAATAGGAAATCTGTTTAGCTTTTAAATGCTTTTACTAACCTCTTGAAATTGCCTCTATTTCCTCTCGAAATATTTCATATACCGCTCCTTCATCACCTGTTATGTTCACGATTACGAGGCCACTTGCCTCAGAGCACTCATCCGTCATATTATGCTGATAAATAGACACCTAAGCTTTTCTTTACTTCTATACTTCAGAAAATTTTTAGAGAAGCATAAATGCAGAAATGCTGCTGAACTTTTTTTGAGGTTAGATATGTTACTCCAACTGAAATTAACTGGCAGCACCAACTTTTGGGTATGGTGGAAGGATGGATTTATCATACTCTCAACCACAATTTTAAGTTGAATTTAGAAACAATAATAGGTGAATCAACCACTAATCCAACAACTGTTTAAGAACGCTTTAAAGGATGTTTAACTTTCGGTTCAAACACGTTCGTAGCTAAGAGAAAGATTATCAAAATAATCAGCATTTTTTGCACATTGCAAAAACATTGCTTTTTACATTGCTAAACAAAGCTAGTACCCCTCCTCTTTCACAGTTTTGGCCCTCTTTTTAGCAGTGAAAACCCTAAAAATAACGGCTATATCCGCCGAAAGTGACGTCTCTGTGGCGTTATGACGTCTTACGTCAAATTATCGCAAAACAATTATCACTGCCATTATTTTTATTACTTCTTATTTCCAATCCAATCGAATATCGAACTTAAATCCATAGCCTTATATCCTCCTAGCTAGAGCGCCAGGGCTTCTAGCCTTTAGCTGATATAGCTCTAAGGTTTTCTAGATCTTAACTTCTAACCTAGCAAAAACCAAAAATAATCGACAATCAATACCCGTTACGGCTTTAAGCTGACATGACGATTGAATGTCGTGCGCTAACGACAATATTACGTCATGGACGCCTTAAAAATGGCGGACTTTCGGACAAAACCAGGACCATTTTTAAGAAAATTTCGGCATTTGCTGCCTCTGTCTATATCTGCTAGTTCATTGGGGCCACCTTTTTAGCAGCAGTGGGAACCATAGATAAGAGAGGTAACTGGAATGACACCAGTCGGGATCGTGGCGCACTAGCCTCGCTCGCTGAGGGGGACCATGAACTAATAATTGACGCGATTTTCAAATGTGGCCTACAGTAAATTTGTTGACTGAAATACTATTGGACCCTGGCTCCCAGTAAAGATAAACAGCGCTAGTGGGAACCTTAAAAATGGCAGCAACATACAGTTTTCTAATAATAGAGTAAAATCAAAAATGGCGGGTCTGCAGCCGGTTTTTTGACATTTTTTAAAGTCTTATATGGAAAAAAAAGTCATACACCTGGACGCTTATTCTATAGGAAAGAGTGAAGGTGAAAGTGAGAATTGCTGGCCAATGGAATTCGCCAACAGAATTTTTTTACCAATCAAGATTGTCAAAATTTTCACTTTCACTTTCACTCTTTCCTATTGGGGATTAAAAAAATCTAGACGCCACCTGGGGGCAAAAATGTAAAACTAGTTAGGAATCATTTTTACTTTTCTGTTTATTTTTATTTATACGTATTTTCGTCCTTGCTTCGGGAGTTGTATCCTGATATTCTTAGTTGCATCAACAAAGTTTGATTTATTTTTAAATTTCCCTGCATTTTCCGAAATTGTCTAAATTTTGTATAGTTTTTTTTACTTTATGTATCACGGTGTTTAATGAATAGTTTTGTGGTCCAAATTGACAGGTAATTTATAAAAATGTTCAGTACAAGAAAAAAGCAGAAGAAAACTATCCATAATACAGATTGCTGCGAATTCAATTGCAATTGCCCCAAAAACACCAACAGAAGTATTTCCAAAGAAGAGTTTGGCGTGGATGCGTTTGTGGACAGGAGAAAATCCTGGATCAAAGTCCTATCAATACCAAAACCAGTTAGCAAACATTTGAGAGTTTGTTCATTGCACTTTAAGCAACATGATTACAATAGAGGTATTTACACATATTTTTCAATTAGGTGTTTTTTGTTTAACATTTTTGGGTAATATATTTTCAGGAAAACTAGCATCAAACTTGTTGAGATCAAGAAATCTTCCTCCAGGGAAAGTTTGTCAGACAATGATTTCTCTATCCCAGACTTTAGTAGTGTTTGTGATGGTTGTCATAAAGAACCTATGACTTTAAATTCTGAACCTAGTGAAGAAAAGTTGTTACGATTGAGTGATCTAACACCTGAGGAACAATTGGTAGTAAATGCTTTGGTAGATATGAAGACATCAGTGCACCAAGAAGCACCACAGTCTAAGTTTTTGGATAAAAGTGTCCAAGTGACAAGTGGTTATTGTTTCGAAACAGCTTTCCCAAAGATGGTTCTATTCCTCTTTGTGTATATAGTTAGGTTAATTGTTGTATTAACATAGATATGAGATAAAATTAAAAAAAGCTTGTCATAATTTTTTCTCCAATCTGTCCCAAGCAAAGAAGGATGAACTACAAATTTAAACCCCTCAAGAAAACTCTACAAGATCTAGCTGTTGGTAGAGGCCCCTTTTAACTCTGAAGTCCCACCCACCTCAACTCTTTAGCAATCCCTACTATGATACTACAAGTAACAAGGTAAATGTCTAGCTGATTATCTTCAGAAATTACAATTTGCAAGTCACTCAACATTGGAATATCTATCGAGAAAGATTGAAGGTAGGCGAAGTAAATGCAACACAGTTGGACCTAAAGGTCGATGCATTTGGTTTTCAAAATTATTAGTATTTTGACTCAAAACTACTGTCAAAAGCAAGAGTACATATTGAGAGAATTAATTAGACAATGAAAATATTTGATATATTATAAAGTTCTTTATATACCTAGGAATTTAATTAGCAATATTGATGAAATTATTACTGTAATATGTGCAGTTGTAGTAAATTTAATGTCTCCAGTATTACAAGATGACAAGTTTTAATTTAAAAAAATACCTATAAAAAGTGTCACAAAGTACATTATTCCTAGACAACCAGTTCAAACTTTAATGACTTAATTTTTATAACATTTGTAAAGATTATTGGTTAATAAACTGGCAAGTAAAACAATCTACCTTGCACAAAGTTGCTTACTACGCTTCTTTCGAATTTTTTCGAAATTTTTTCCAAAGAAATAAGGAAGGTACTAGGCAATTTATTTTCAAAGGATTTATATTTAATTTTGTATTGGTAACAAGAAATTGTTCATACTTAGGTACTGATATAATAGGTAAACAAGGACAGGTGCTACCTAATTATTTTGGAGCAAAACCTTTAGGCTGAACATGAAAGCTCATACTTCAACCGAGGACCGAGGGGTAAACCACTGTGGCATTATGGAGTACTAAATACACATTATGGAATACTAAATTTAAAGCAATGGTTTACCTCTCAACTTCAACATTGCTTGACAAATTAAGAACTCAAGTTGTTATTATCCCAGGTTTCAAAATAAAACAATTAATTAAAAACCTTTTATCTATATTATTGCATTTAAATTGTAAACACACTTTGGTGACAACACATCCACTTTACTATAGTTTTTTACTATGTACCTACTTAAATAGTTTCCAGATGCACCTACTTTACAGCTGCATTTAAAGTTTAAAATTTTGTAACCTGATGCATGGATCATCACGGCTCCAGACACCTCACGGGGTTTGCCATTCAGCAGAGCACTTATTGTCTGAAGGCACAATGCTACGATCTTTATCACTTCACCTTCCAGTGTTGGTAGATTTCTATAATGGCCACACAAAATTAAGTGTTTGGAATTTAAGATGTTTTCTCCTTCCACAATACATCTGCTGGTTACAGCCAGGCTTCTAAGTACTGGAAGACTGTAGCTAGTTTTAGGTATGCTTCAGGTTCAGCCATACCTGAATTAAAAAAAAAAATCACAATTATGGAATAGAATCGAAAAAAGGTACACTTTGCATATAAACTTACTTTTTCAAGCAATTTTTGCTTCACAGGAAATTATGCCCACAAAATATTTCACAAAAAAGCACTTCCAAATAATCACAGAAACCACTGTTGAACTATAAATATATCATTAGCACGTAATTTAAACAGTCATTTTCTAAAAACGGTGTTCACACAGTAAGTATACCTTGAAACTAGAAGAAAAAAGTCGTGTCAATCAAAAAAACTTCTTAAAATTTAACAAACGTCACTTTTCGATTACTTCCTAAGTCGTCATATTTGTTTACATTTGCAGCGCCCCCATCGGTAATTTTAATCGCCAATAGAATAATGCCCCAGATGGCAGAGTATGTTTGACAATTTGTCAAAAATCAATCAATTAATGTCAATGCCAGTTTACTGTCAAACTCGGTTTGAAACTCTAGACGGAGGGAACATAGGTCTATCTCACTCGAGAGTGCGAATACATGATGGCGGGGAATGAAAGAAAATATAAAATAGCGCTAATTGTACTCTAAATAAATCATTTCGCTTGAATTTGCTTCTGTTGCCATGGTTACTGGTTACTCTTCTGTTTGTTACAATACAAGCATCAGATGCAAAGTGCAACGCAATTTTGTTTTTGTCTAAATCTGAATTTGGTTTAAGTTTAAACTGTGTTTATGCCTTGTTTCAGTGTGTATACTGTTTAGAGGAATTTCTAATAGTACCTATAATAGTAATTTAGTTTCTAGTTTTTAGTTATAAACCGCGTTATCTAGACAATGTAAGCAGTGCAGGCTGTGCAGTCAGAGGATGCAAGCCATCCCGTAAAAGTGGGAGATATAGATTTCCTCGTCCCAAACTAAATCCGAAGGTGTTCAGAGTCTGGAAATTGTTACTAGGAAATTTGTTACTTTTCCAGTATTGTTATAACATGGAGCGGTACTGCTGGTAGGTGCAAAACATGTATTATTACACAGGTTTTTCCATGTGTTTTGGAAATACCTACCTCTTGCCACATGGTGAAACCTATAAGAAGAGATGAATAAGAGAGGAAAAGATGAATTTTTGGTATAGGTATTACATATCTCCTGATATTGTGTCCTTTTTAATGCAATGGAACTGTAGATAGCGGGTGTAAGACAAATAAGAAGCTACTTCACAGTTGCGAATTCTCCAACGTTTCGATCTTTATTTAGATCTTCTTCAGGGCTTAATTCAGTTTGAGAAGTATGTCATCTAAGCTATATGTATGTCTTCCATCGGACATAACTCAAAAATAAAACAATGAATCCACAAACAGACGACTACATGAGTTAAGGACAAACGAAACACCAGCCGCCAGGAACAAAATAAATATCATTCCATCGTTTATTCTATTATACCTAGCTGCAAGCTATTATACCTAGCTGGTGTGATACCCTTTGATTTTGATTTATAACTTATTCAGTTACATGGTTTGTGGAAACATTGACCCTGCGGACTTTAAGCAAAGTGGGAGAATCAAGAGATTGAAAAAAGAGTCATTCCTTCTAGATATTTGCCTTGGCTTATAGAGCAGACAGCGGCTTTGCATGCTGATATATTGCATGACCACAACTATGCCAAATTACTTGGGGGATCTACCAATTTCAACAATTTATTAAACCACACATTTTACATTCCTGCATTTAAATCCTGCTGGACAGTTCTCGGTTGACGTGTTCTCTTAGTTCATTTAAAATATTGAAAACATTTTTGGAACAAGGTCGTTACCTTCATAATTTTAAATTCTGGGAAATACATTTTTAGAATATTTTAGTAGTATTTTCTCCTCTACTTGAGTGTTGATTCCTCTAGCTTTGCAGATCAACAATTTATTAAACCGCACATTTTACGTTCCTGCATTTAAATCCTGCTGGACAGTTCTTGGTTGACGTGTTCTCTTAGTTCATTTAAAATATTGAAAACATTTTTAGTTTTTAGAATATTTTAGTAGTATTTTCTCCTCTACTTGAGTGTTGAATCCTTTAGCTTTGCAGATCAACAATTTATTAAACCACACATTTTACGTTCCTGCATTTAAATCCTGCTGGACAGTTCTTGGTTGACGTGTTCTCTTAGTTCATTTAAAATATTGAAAACATTTTTGGAACAAGGTCGTTGCCTTCAATATTTTAAATTCTGGGAAATACGCTTTTAGAATATCTTAGTATTATTTTCTCCTCTACTTGAGTGTTGATTCCTCTAGCTTTGCAGATCAACAATTTATTAAACCACACATTTTACGTTCCGGCATTTAAATCCTGCTGAACAGTTCTTGGTTGACGTGTTCTCTGAGTTCATTTAAAATATTGAAATAATTTTTGGAAGAAAGTCGTTACCTTCAATATTTTAAACTCTGGGAAATACGTTTTTAGAATATTTCAGTAGTATTTTCTCGTCTACTTGAGTGTTAATTCCTCTAGCTTTGCAGATCAACAATTTATTAAACCCCACATTTTACGTTCCTGCATTTAAATCCTGCTGGACAGTTCTTGGTTGACGTGTTCTCTGAGTTCATTTAAAATATTGAAAACATTTTTGGAAGAACGTCGTTACCTTCAATATTTTAAACTCTGGGAAATACGTTTTTAGAATATTTCAGTAGTATTTTCTCCTCTACTTGAGTGTTGATTCCTCTAGCTTTGCAGATCAACAATTTATTAAACCACACATTTTACGTTCCTGCATTTAAATCCTGCTGGACAGTTCTTGGTTGACGTGTTCTCTTAGTTCATTTAAAATATTGAAAACATTTTTGGAACAAGGTCGTTACCTTCAATATTTTAAACTATGGGAAATACGTTTTTAGAATATTTCAGTAGTATTTTCTCCTTTACTTGAGTGTTGATTCCTCTAGCTTTGCAGATCAACAATTTATTAAACCACACATTTTACGTTCCTGCATTTAAATCCTGCTGGACAGTTCTTGGTTGACGTGTTCTCTTAGTTAATTTAAAATATTGAAAACATTTTTGGAACAAAGTCGTTACCTTCAATATTTTAAATTCTGGGAAATACGTTTTTAGAATATTTTAGTAGTATATTCTCCTCTCTTTGAATGTTGATTCTTCTAGCTTTGCAGATCAACAATTTATTAGACCACACATTTTACGTTCCTGCATTTAAATCCTGCTGGACAGTTCTTGGTTGACGCGTTCTCTGAGTTCATTTAAAATATTGAAAATATTTTTGGAAGAAAGTCGTTACCTTCAATATTTGAAACTCTGGGAAATACGTTTTTAGAATATTTCAGTAGTATTTTCTCCTCTACTTGAGTGTTGATTCCTCTAGCTTTGCAGATCAACAATTTATTAAACCACACATTTTACGTTCCTGCATTTAAATCCTGCTGGACAGTTCTTGGTTGACGTGTTCTCTTAGTTAATTTAAAATATTGAAAACATTTTTGGAACAAAGTCGTTACCTTCAATATTTTAAATTCTGGGAAATACGTTTTTAGAATATTTTAGTAGTATATTCTCCTCTCTTTGAATGTTGATTCTTCTAGCTTTGCAGATCAACAATTTATTAGACCACACATTTTACGTTCCTGCATTTAAATCCTGCTGGACAGTTCTTGGTTGACGTGTTCTCTGAGTTCATTTAAAATATTGAAAATATTTTTGGAAGAAAGTCGTTACCTTCAATATTTGAAACTCTGGGAAATACGTTTTTAGAATATTTCAGTAGTATTTTCTCCTCTACTTGAGTGTTGATTCCTCTAGCTTTGCAGATCAACAATTTATTAAACCACACATTTTACGTTCCTGCATTTAAATCCTGCTGGACAGTTCTTGGTTGACGTGTTCTCTTAGTTCATTTAAAATATTGAAAACATTTTTGGAACAAGGTCGTTACCTTCAATATTTTAAACTATGGGAAATACGTTTTTAGAATATTTCAGTAGTATTTTCTCCTTTACTTGAGTGTTGATTCCTCTAGCTTTGCAGATCAACAATTTATTAAACCACACATTTTACGTTCCTGCATTTAAATCCTGCTGGACAGTTCTTGGTTGACGTGTTCTCTGAGTTCATTTAAAATATTGAAAATATTTTTGGAAGAAAGTCGTTACCTTCAATATTTTAAACTCTGGGAAATACGTTTTTAGAATATTTCAGTAGTATTTTCTCCTCTACTTGAGTGTTGATTCCTCTAGCTTTGCAGATCAACAATTTATTAAACCACACATTTTACGTTCCTGCATTTAAATCCTGCTGGACAGTTCTTGGTTGACGTGTTCTCTTAGTTCATTTAAAATATTGAAAACATTTTTGGAACAAGGTCGTTGCCTTCAATATTTTAAATTCTGGGAAATACGTTTTTAGAATATTTTAGTATTATTTTCTCCTCTACTTGAGTGTTGATTCCTCTAGCTTTGCAGATCAACAATTTATTAAACCACACATTTTACGTTCCTGCATTTAAATCCTGCTGGACAGTTCTTGGTTGACGTGTTCTCTTAGTTCATTTAAAATATTGAAAACATTTTTGGAACAAGGTCGTTACCTTCAATATTTTAAACTATGGGAAATACGTTTTTAGAATATTTCAGTAGTATTTTCTCCTTTACTTGAGTGTTGATTCCTCTAGCTTTGCAGATCAACAATTTATTAAACCACACATTTTACGTTCCTGCATTTAAATCCTGCTGGACAGTTCTTGGTTGACGTGTTCTCTGAGTTCATTTAAAATATTGAAAATATTTTTGGAAGAAAGTCGTTACCTTCAATATTTTAAACTCTGGGAAATACGTTTTTAGAATATTTCAGTAGTATTTTCTCCTCTACTTGAGTGTTGATTCCTCTAGCTTTGCAGATCAACAATTTATTAAACCACACATTTTACGTTCCTGCATTTAAATCCTGCTGGACAGTTCTTGGTTGACGTGTTCTCTTAGTTCATTTAAAATATTGAAAACATTTTTGGAACAAGGTCGTTGCCTTCAATATTTTAAATTCTGGGAAATACGTTTTTAGAATATTTTAGTATTATTTTCTCCTCTACTTGAGTGTTGATTCCTCTAGCTTTGCAGATCAACAATTTATTAAACCACACATTTTACGTTCCTGCATTTAAATCCTGCTGGACAGTTCTTGGTTGACGTGTTCTATGAGTTCATTTAAAATATTGAAAATATTTTTGGAAGAAAGTCGTTACCTTCAATATTTTAAACTCTGGGAAATACGTTTTTAGAATATTTCAGTAGTATTTTCTCCTCTACTTGAGTGTTGATTCCTCTAGCTTTGCAGATCAACAATTTATTAAACCACACATTTTACGTTCCTGCATTTAAATCCTGCTGGACAGTTCTTGGTTGACGTGTTCTCAGAGTTCATTTAAAATATTGAAAACATTTTTGGAAGAAAGTCGTTACCTTCAATATTTTAAACTATGGGAAATACGTTTTTAGAATATTTCAGTAGTATTTTCTCCTCTACTTGAGTGTTGATTCCTCTAGCTTTGCAGATCAACAATTTATTAAACCACACATTTTACGTTCCTGCATTTAAATCCTGCTGGACAGTTCTTGGTTGACGTGTTCTCTGAGTTCATTTAAAATATTGAAAATATTTTTGGAAGAAAGTCGTTACCTTCAATATTTTAAACTCTGGGAAATACGTTTTTAGAATATTTCAGTAGTATTTTCTCCTCTACTTGAGTGTTGATTCCTCTAGCTTTGCAGATCAACAATTTATTAAACCACACATTTTACGTTCCTGCATTTAAATCCTGCTGGACTGTTCTTGGATGACGTGTTCTCTTAGTTCATTTAAAATATTGAAAACATTTTTGGAACAAAGTCGTTACCTTCAATATTTTGAATTCTGGGAAATACGTTTTTAGAATATTTTAGTAGTATTTTCTCCTCTCTTTGAGTGTTGATTCTTCTAGCTTTGCAGATCAACAATTTATTAGACCACACATTTTACGTTCCTGCATTTAAATCCTGCTGGACAGTTCTTGGTTGACGTGTTCTCTGAGTTCATTTAAAATATTGAAAATATTTTTGGAAGAAAGTCGTTACCTTCAATATTTTAAACTCTGGGAAATACGTTTTTAGAATATTTCAGTAGTATTTTCTCCTCTACTTGAGTGTTGATTCCTCTAGCTTTGCAGATCAACAATTTATTAAACCACACATTTTACGTTCCTGCATTTAAATCCTGCTGGACAGTTCTTGGTTGACGTGTTCTCTGAGTTCATTTAAAATATTGAAAACATTTTTGGAAGAAAGTCGTTACCTTCAATAATTTAAATTCTGGGAAATACGTTTTTAGAATATTTCAGTAGTATTTGCTCCTCTACTTGAGTGTTGATTCCTCTAGCTTTGCAGATCAACAATTTATTAAACCACACATTTTACGTTCCTGCATTTAAATCCTGCTGGATAGTTTTTGGTTGACGTGTTCTCTTAGTTCATTTAAAATATTGAAAAAATTTTTGGAACAAGGTCGTTGCCTTCAATATTTGAAATTCTGGGAAATACGTTTTTAGAATATTTTAGTATTATTTTCTCCTCTACTTGAGTGTTGATTCCTCTAGCTTTGCAGATCAACAATTTATTAAACCACACATTTTACGTTCCTGCATTTAAATCCTGCTGGACAGTTTTTGGTTGACGTGTTCTCTTAGTTCATTTAAAATATTGAAAATATTTTTGGAAAAAAGTCGTTACCTTCAATATTTTAAACTCTGGGAAATACGTTTTTAGAATATTTCAGTAGTATTTTCTCCTCTACTTGAGTGTTGATTCCTCTAGCTTTGCAGATGAACAATTTATTAAACCACACATTTTACGTTCCGTTTACGTAGCACGTTCCGGCAATTAAATCCTGCAGAACAGTTCTTGGTTGACGTGTTCTCTCAGTTCATTTAAAATATTGAAAACATTTTTGGAACAAGGTCGTTACCTTCAATATTTTAAATTCTGGGAAATACGTTTTTAGAATATTTTAGTAGTATTTTCACCTCTACTTGAGTGTTGATTCCTCTAGTTTTGCAGATCAACCATTTATTAAACCATACATTTTACGTTCCTGCATTTAAATCCTGCTTGACAGTTCTTGGTTGACGTGTTCTCTGAGTTCATTTAAAATATTGAACACATTTTTGTAACAAGGTCGTAGCCTTCAATATTTTAAATTCTGGGAAATACGTTTTTAGAATATTTTAGTATTATTTTCTCCTCTACTTGAGTGTTGATTCCTCTAGCTTTGCAGATCAACAATTTATTAAACCACACATTTTACGTTCCTGCATTTAAATCCTGCTGGACAGTTCTTGGTTGACGTGTTCTCTGAGTTCATTTAAAATATTGAAAATATTTTTGGAAGAAAGTCGTTACCTTCAATATTTTAAACTCTGGGAAATACGTTTTTAGAATATTTCAGTAGTATTTTCTCCTCTACTTGAGTGTTGATTCCTCTAGCTTTGCAGATCAACAATTTATTAAACCACACATTTTACGTTCCTGCATTTAAATCCTGCTGGACAGTTCTTGGTTGACGTGTTCTCTGAGTTCATTTAAAATATTGAAAACATTTTTGGAAGAAAGTCGTTACCTTCAATAATTTAAATTCTGGGAAATACGTTTTTAGAATATTTCAGTAGTATTTGCTCCTCTACTTGAGTGTTGATTCCTCTAGCTTTGCAGATCAACAATTTATTAAACCACACATTTTACGTTCCTGCATTTAAATCCTGCTGGATAGTTTTTGGTTGACGTGTTCTCTTAGTTCATTTAAAATATTGAAAAAATTTTTGGAACAAGGTCGTTGCCTTCAATATTTGAAATTCTGGGAAATACGTTTTTAGAATATTTTAGTATTATTTTCTCCTCTACTTGAGTGTTGATTCCTCTAGCTTTGCAGATCAACAATTTATTAAACCACACATTTTACGTTCCTGCATTTAAATCCTGCTGGACAGTTTTTGGTTGACGTGTTCTCTTAGTTCATTTAAAATATTGAAAATATTTTTGGAAAAAAGTCGTTACCTTCAATATTTTAAACTCTGGGAAATACGTTTTTAGAATATTTCAGTAGTATTTTCTCCTCTACTTGAGTGTTGATTCCTCTAGCTTTGCAGATGAACAATTTATTAAACCACACATTTTACGTTCCGTTTACGTAGCACGTTCCGGCAATTAAATCCTGCAGAACAGTTCTTGGTTGACGTGTTCTCTCAGTTCATTTAAAATATTGAAAACATTTTTGGAACAAGGTCGTTACCTTCAATATTTTAAATTCTGGGAAATACGTTTTTAGAATATTTTAGTAGTATTTTCACCTCTACTTGAGTGTTGATTCCTCTAGCTTTGCAGATCAACCATTTATTAAACCATACATTTTACGTTCCTGCATTTAAATCCTGCTTGACAGTTCTTGGTTGACGTGTTCTCTGAGTTCATTTAAAATATTGAACACATTTTTGTAACAAGGTCGTAGCCTTCAATATTTTAAATTCTGGGAAATACGTTTTTAGAATATTTTAGTATTATTTTCTCCTCTACTTGAGTGTTGATTCCTCTAGCTTTGCAGATCAACAATTTATTAAACCACACATTTTACGTTCCTGCATTTAAATCCTGCTGGACAGTTCTTGGTTAACGTGTTCTCTTAGTTCATTTAAAATATTGAAAACATTTTTGGAACAAGGTCGTTACCTTCAATATTTTAAATTCTGGGAAATACGTTTTTAGAATATTTTAGTAGTATTTTCACCTCTACTTGAGTGTTGATTCCTCTAGCTTTGCAGATCAACCATTTATTAAACCATACATTTTACGTTCCTGCATTTAAATCCTGCTTGACAGTTCTTGGTTGACGTGTTCTCTGAGTTCATTTAAAATATTGAACACATTTTTGTAACAAGGTCGTAGCCTTCAATATTTTAAATTCTGGGAAATACGTTTCGAGAATATTTTAGTAGTATTTTTTCCTCTACTTCAGTGTTGATACCTCTAGCTTTGCAGATCAGCAACCTGTTAAACCACACATTTTACATTAAAAACCTGCTGGACAGTTCTTGGTTGACATGTTCTCTCAGTTCACTAAACCTACGGGGTGTTCATTATAAAACTTCATCTAGTTGCCTGTGAAATGTCAAAAGAAAAGGATGGAAAAACAAAAGTCCATTTATTTTGATATGTTATCCTTTTCTGTCAAAATTTCATAGCCTGCTAGATGAAGTTTTGTAATGAATAACCGCGTATTTTCGCTACAAAGCTTAAACGTTCAAATTTTACAATTATGGGAAATACGTTTTGAGAACATTTTAGTAGCACTTTCCTGACTGGTTGACTGCTGATGATATATCAGTGGCGTACAGTTGGGATTGACTCTAGATTGACCCTAAATTCATTCAAATATTTGACTGTAGATTTACTAGTTTTGCCGATCAACGATGCGTTAAATCACAAACGTAGATTAAAATCCTATAGTAAAAAGTATGTCAAAAACACTGAAAAAATAGCATGACAATACATCTAGTATAGAGTAAATTATAATTATTCTATACCAAGTGACAACTTTCACAAAATTAACAGTAAGGTAGTAATATAACTTTTTTTTATAACCTCATTCCTAATAGGGCCTCAAGGACATAAATTATAGAGCAACGCTTTTGGCTGTAAATTTTGCACCACTTTGTATATTGGTTCTACTTTATGTGTATTTTTTATCGAGAAGAATTATCGGACACTAAAACCAGGCTTGTATTTTTAGCAGAAAGGCAGGAACAGACTGGCCTTTAACACATAATTTACTTAAATTTAGACAGATCTCATTATTTTCAGCTGCAACAACATTTATTGGGTAATCTTGAGATTTTTATCAAAAAAGGTACTCTACATCTATTTCGATAAAATGAAAGGTTTTCAAGAAAAATTGATATTTTTTTAAACTGTTTAAAACACAATGTTACTAGGATGTTCCATGAATACCTACGTGAACACTCCTTGGGAGGGTCTAGCTTTATTTTTTTTTCTTAACGTCACTCCCAAGGGAGATATCGAGCCTCAAAAGCAACAATATAGTAGCTTGTTGGGACTCAGACAAACAGACAGAACCTAAAAGCCTTATTGAATCGTTATCGATATTAATAACTTGCTACATGGGCATTTACGCCCTTATAATACCATATGAGAAAACCATAGCGGGCATTTTTTATCCTTAATAAGGTTGTTAATATGTAAGTGCATTTTACAGGTACTACCTACTTTAGAATCTCTGTATCTATAGAATAGTTAACAAAAGCTAACGAATTTCAGTAGCTTAACTGCTGCTGGTGCTATTTCTGTAGGAGCGTAGCTACTTAATAAAGTTTCTTACATTAATTCAAATGTACAAATAACAAAAATATATATTTTTTTATATCGTTATGGTATTATTTCTATACGTGTCTCCGTACCTATACGTCTTCGGTCTTAAAAAGGCACATTGAATAATTTCTCTCAGCAATAAAAAATGTAGGGCTTAATTTAGGAAACAAATTATTATATAACCGTTATTGGTGTACAAAACTGCATTGTAGGGGTGTTCAAGAGAAATCGGCCATCAAACTGGATGGGAAATGTCAAGAGAAAAGTTAAGAGAAACAAGAGTTTTATCAACTTTTTTTATTACTTTATCCTTTCTTTATCAAAATTTTCTTACAAGCTGATGACTTTTTCTTAGGGATCAGAACACACATGAATGAAAAACTTAAACAATAAGTTTGTGTTTTAAGTATTTTCCTTCATCTGCTTGGCCAAAATTTTGCTCTTGCCAATCAGATGAGGGAAAATATAAAACTTATTGCTCAAGTTTATAATAATTGCGTCTGTGCCCTAATGAATACTGGTAGGAAAAGTGTATTCAAATCAACCGTTCAAAATTTCTGAAATGAATCAATAGATGGCGCTGATGCTAGTTGAGAGCATAGTATTTGAGAGTAATCTCAGTAACGTCATCATAATAACAATGACATGCTCGGTCAATATGGTCAAATGATTGACGTACCGTCCTGTCTACAGTTTGTCAATGTCAAATGGCGCTGTCTGGCGGGATAATGTATCGTCAAAGTCTTTTATGAACTGTCAAATTCCTTCAGGCTTCACCTGTTTTTAATGGAAGATTTCAATCTAGTAGTTAAGTTTTGGGCAGCAATATCCGCCAAAAGTGTCGTCATGACGTCCTACCTTAAATTATTGCACAATAATTGTCACTGTCAGTATTTTTATTGCTTCTTATTTCCAATCCAATCCTGTCGAGTAATTCACCCAGAATGGTTGCCGACTTAAATAATTTTTTTTTATCTTTCCCAATTTTTAGGAAAATATAGGCATTTGTTGGCTCTGTCCATATCTCCTAGGTCATTGTCTACAACCAATAGCTCTATAAGAGTAAATTACGAAAACCCCATTTGGAGAGCATGAGAAAGGAGTCCAATCAAGGGCCGTTTTATCTAACCATCAGTTAAATCTCCCTAAGAGAAAACCTTCCTCAGCGAAAATCCCCGGCAAAGATTCGCACTCTATTATCGCCACATCTAAACCGCTGCTCCCCATCCACGGCAATTAATCCGGGTGAAATTCCGGGAAGTCGCGGTCGCTCCGGTCACCGGATTCCACCTAATTCACTCCGGGCTCCGGGTTATTTACGGGCCCGGCAGCCGCTTAATTTCCACCAGGGACCGTGTCTTAATTCCCTAAGTTATTTATGGGGCTCTTAACGGTCTCCGGTTATGGGGGGCGAGTGGACATCTTAAGGAAATGGCTTGCATGCTGCAGGGATAATGAAGTGTTCGCTGGATATCAGATTAAGTCAGTGTACAGGGCGAACGAGAAAAATCAAAATGTTTTACTAAATGTAAAAGGCAAACTCAAACGTCGTATAACGAAATCATTACTAACTTATACCCTCCCCCAATGTCAACTAGGTGTGGATAAAAGTGTTTTTTAATGGCAAAACGGGATTTGTCTCAGTGCTGCACGCGCACAACCTGGTGGAACCGGAAACATGACTCTCTCAATGCACAATGTTGGCTTCAAACAAAACTAACAACCAGAGACAGTAGCCACGAAATATTTTTCTAATACACAGTCGTGCGTTAGGATTCTTAGCCACCGCACATTACCAAAAACCCCACGCTAAGGCTACTGGAATGACACATGTTCTTAAACCAGCCATAGACTTAGACACAGATACTAGAATTTTACACCTTACAACTCGACTATCTTCACTCACTGAAAAAGCCCTGATGAAGATCCAATAAAGGATCGAAACGTTGGTAATTTCGAAAGTGTGAAGTGCATTTTTCAAGTCCTACACCCGCGATACTTTCTACACCTATATCTATAAAGACGCGAAGTATCATGATTACCGAAAACATTTCAGTTAAGAAGTTCTTTGGCGAAGCTAAAACCTTTCCAAAACAAAACAGAACGCTTATTGACGACTTATTTATCTAATTGATTCTTATGTGAAAATTGTAAATAAGCCGTAGACAATAGTATATTATACAACAAGCATTTAAAGAGAGTCGTTATTCTCGAGGGTAACGTTTGAACCCACGAGCGAAGCAAGTGGCACAAGTTGCCCGAGAGAATAACGCTCATTAAATGCTAGTTGAATACTATACTTTATCCTCGACCAAGATTCCGGGTTTTCTCAAATAAGCAATTTTAAAACCACGACTGGTTTCGCTAATCGACGGCGCGACGTTTGATGCGTCAGATAGATGACGATCTAGTCGCCCGTGCATGTTCATTTCAATGCTACGAGGGTGGAGGGTAAACTACTTCATTTTATGGCTTATTCTAAGTATTTTTCAGTGAAAAGTACATTTTGTAGTTAAAAAAAGACACTGTAACCTATATTTGTCTCAATACATTATAATCGAAGGATAACTATTTGAATGAACCACTGGTACCTACCGATTTCATGTTTAAAGCAGTTTACTTTTTGAGTTGCCAGTTGCCTACGAGATGTTTCGTTTCCATGACAACTCATTGACATGACAACTCATGACAAAAATAATATAAATATCAACTACTTACTGAATAAACTACAGTCGTTTCGTGGCAGTCTACAACGATTCTTTGCGAAATTATTATCCTGGATCAGATTAATCCCTTTATCCGACTTTCAGGTACCTAGAATGCAGTATGAGGCACCAAATTTAATCCAAAAGTCTATCAAACTATCCACGTCGCCGTTTCTCTGAAATAGGGTTCTTCAGCGCAGCTGTTCATTGAAGGACGAACGAAAAGGCATCGAAGTGTCCGTTTATAGAATTGAAAAATTAAGTACAGAAGCGATGTGCGTACCCTTGCGACACCTACCGTGAGCTTCAGAAATTAGGATAGCAGGAAGCTAGCTGAAGTGGCTACTAGTGCATTATACACTACCGTTTCTCTGTTAATGGAAATTTAATGGAAAAAATCCAATTTTTCTTTAGTTCTTAATATCTCTTCATTAGAGTTCAACTGGGAAGGAAAATGTAGTATTGCTGTAACAGGAATGAAAATGGGTCAATAAGCTTTCCAACACATGTTGCTAACCTGTATACGAATTGATTACTGAGTTTCAAATTCTAAATTATAATTTACTTTTTGAGTAACAAGCATCAGTTCAATATGGCCAGTATTTCAAAGGTTCATATTTTTGTTAGTAGGAGGTAGACAGAAAACTATAGCCCAATAATGAGTTTGGCGTAACCATATCCATTTATTTTCATGGATATAATGGCAACAGCTTTTCTTTGTTGGATGAGATGAAAATTTAATGGAAAAAATTCAGTTTTTTTTAGTTATAAATATCTTTCCATTAGAGATCAAATCGGAAGAAAAATATAGTATCTCTGATACAATGGAAGAGTGAGCTGGCTAATAAGCTTTCCAACAAGGTGTTATAACTTCTTGTGTAGAAATTGGTTACCGAGTTATCAAGATTTAAAATCTGGTATACATTTTGAGACCACAGTCTTGAAAATCAAATGTGGCCAGTGCCAGTGTATCAAGATTTCCTATTTTCGTCAGTAACAGGTACACAGAAATATATAGCTCTATAATGAGTTTGGCATAACCGCATCCATTTGTAGCGGGTGTAAGACAGAAATAACTACTTCACATTTGTGAAAGAACCAACGTTTCGACCTTTATTGAAGTCTTCCTCAGGGCTTTTTCAATAAGCGAAATTTGTCAACTAGGAACAACATTTCACTGAAATTAAAACATCCCCAGTCACACGAAAAAAACGAGCAAACGAGCACCATAGCAGGACGACACATACATTGGTGATAGCTCAGCTACAGCAAGCTGTAGCATTGCTGTAGTCCTACATCTGCTATTTTCACTTCTATCGACCTGCTATAAAGGACACAAAACATATGTGGATATAATAGCAATACCTTTTCTCTGTTAATGGAAGACTTTAGCTTGGTCCGCATATGTGTCTGATGCAAAAGAAACCCATAACAGCAAATGAGTTAAAGGGCCTAGTATTGGTATGTTCAGATTTCTGAGGCATTCGGTCCTTTCCACCACAGTAAAATGTTGTGTAGGATGTCATATGCAGTGAATTTGCGTTAGTTGACAGTAGACACCGACATAGCGATACAATATGTTGCCGAAGTATCAACGCCCTAACGACGTCATTCGTTTAGCCTATCTCTTTCGACCACGAGCCACAACAGAGATAACCTTATCACAAGTCGTAATGCAAAAATAGATGGGTGGAAGAAATCTTGTGCTCATGAAGATGTGTTATTTATTTTTTTATATCGCTTCAAACAAGTTCAGGAAAAAATACAAACGATTTTCGTAAATTTCAGTGTTTTTCGAATATCTTCGGAAGTTTTCAACATTTTGGAAAATTTAGAATGCCATTACGATCTGCACGCAGGTGCGCAACTTTGCCCCAATTCAGTCGAATTCGTATCTCTTACGGTTTTCGAGATCGCAATGAGGAGCGGCGAATTCGAATAACCCTGTCTGTACTATAGACAGGACTACACACGATTAAAACACAATTACTCTCTACTAACAATTCGCACTGTTTCTGGTTTATATACCCGGCCTGAACACACTTTTGTACTTTCGAGAACGGAGGCGACTGTTCCTGGTTCTCGTTTAGTCTAGATGGGTTCCCGGGGTCGCGGTCGGCGCTCGGCGTTGTCGCTTCGGCCCGAATCTCTGTGGACCGACGGTCGGACGTAACAATATATAGAATTTGTACGTACATTTTAGTAAATGAACGCCTTATATTGTTAGCATCCTAAAGGGTTATCAAATATGTACAAGCAACTATTTATTTTTAAACATGTTTATTACAAACGAAGATAAACAGCAAACTTTAGACTGAAACTATAATAATCAGTGGCTTTTCTTTTTAAACTATTTAGTTCTCTATAGGTCTTAGATATAGGTACACTAATCAATTTTAGTGTACTTATATCGGGTAAAGTTAGATGATTACATTATAATCATTATATACGTATAATATTTGTGAATGTTATTATAATTATTACATAACTACTAATTAAGGCCTTCATCCAATATATTGTTGCGAACTCGGGGTTCAATAATTCCAGTGTAACGATTTAACACCAAAACACTATTTATTTATTCCACAATTACACACGACTACTAAATAACTCACTACTTAACACTTTATAGCTTTCTGTTATCGCTTCGTAACTTTAGCTTACTTATAGCTCGCTTAAAATAAGACTATTACTCGGGCGCTCTATGCGCCTTTTATATACAATCCTAAAATTACAGAAAAACCTAGAAAGTTCTTTATAAGAATTCGTGAATAATCTCACATAAAAAAACGGTTGTAAACAACTGCCTTCTAGATTAAGCCAGACGAGCAATAAATCACTCGTGTCAGCCATGACGCAGCGCGGATAGGTCGCGAAGCTCCACCAACCAACACGCTCCCATGCGTTGCCCCGCCTCCCATGCGGCGTTGCTGCGATCGTAACATTGCCCTCCTCCTAAGTCTGTTCGTCCCGAACAGATAGAGTTCCATGGTATCGTGCTAATCGATCCAAATGAACGACCTTCATCTTCGACCTAGGGGTCCGCTGGATCCTATACACCACATCATTAATCTTCTTTATAATTGTATAAGGGCCTTCCCAATTTTGGCTAAGTTTGGGCGACTTCCCCACCTTTCTCCGCGGATTGTATAGCCACACCAAATCACCATCCTGGAAGCCGCGGGAGTTAGCTAGTAAGTCATATCTTGCTTTGGCTCGATCACTGGATATCCGCAGTTTATTCCTGACTTGCTCATGAACATTGTTCAGCCTCTCCTTAAGCTCCTCCACAAAATTCTCAGAGCTGAGCGACTCTTTTTCTGGTGTTCCATACATCAAATCCGCAGGAAGCCTCATTTCCCTCCCGAACATCACTTTCGCCGGAGTATAACCAGTGGCTTCATGCGTAGAGCCTCGATATGCCATCAACATGAGAGGTAGATGTTGGTCCCAATCACGCTGATGATCTGCCACCATTTTAGACAGGTAATGTTCCATGGTCCGATTAAATCTCTCTACCATCCCATCCGACTGTGGATGCAAAGGAGTTGTCCTGGTCTTGCGAATTCCGAGAAGTTCCATGACCTTCTGGAAAACAGCCGATTCAAAATTTCGGCCCTGATCAGAATGAAGTTCGAGAGGAACTCCAAACCTGCAGAACATTTCATTTACTAGCACCGTTGCCACAGTCGTTGCTTCTTGATTAGGCAGGGCGTATGCTTCAGGCCATTTAGTAAAGTAGTCCATGGCGACCAAGATGTATTTATTTCCCGACTCAGTCTGAGGAAACGGTCCCGCGACATCAATTGCTACCCTCTCGAATGGAGCACCTACAGTGTACTGCACCATTCGACCCCGTGATCTTGTTCGAGGTCCTTTTGTGGCACAACAAACTTCACACTTGCGGCACCAAGATTCGACGTCTTCATGATAATTCACCCAGTAATACCGCTCTTTAATTTTGGCCAATGTTTTGTTGACCCCAAAATGGCCTCCGCTTGTTCCGTTGTGCATTTCCTGTAGTACATCTGATTTTCTGCTACCAGGAACAACCAACTGACTGACTACGGTCTTGCCATCCGCACTCTCCCACGCTCTCTTCAGTAGTCCATTTTCTATTTTAAGAGAGTGCCACTGGGCCCATAGCGCCTTCAGGTTTGGACTTTTACCAGCGATTTGTTGCCATTCTGGTCTCTTGTCGTCAGTCTTAGCCAAGAGTATGGGTCCAATATCTGGATCATTCAATTGTTCTTCTCGAAACGTCTGTGCGGTCCAGCCATCGTTTATTTCCACCGACGTTCTTCTTACAGAAAGAAGTCCCTCACGCTGCTCAGTTCTTCGACGATGCTGACTATCTTCTTTACATGGCCGTCTGGACAATGCATCGGCATTTTCGTGAGACCTTCCTGGTCGATGTTCAATTTGGATCTTCTGTTCCTTAATGCGTCCGGCCTCTGTAACACTTTTACCACCCAAATTATTGCCTTGACTTGATTGGTTGACTTGACTGATCCTGGGGGTCTTAACGGCCTCGGTCAATTGCCCCCTTACATTAACAGGAATTGGACTTTCCTGAATTCTAGGGCGGTCTTGTTTGCCGCTCGATCTTCTAAACAACGGCGACGGACTTCTTGCCCTATTACGGCAGTTACTCTTGACGTGACCCAGTTTACCGCAGTTAAAACATTTTATGCCCCGATTGTCTGTTGATCGAGGCGTTCTTTCTAACAGGGCTTGCATACTGACTGCCATATCTTTCATCGCTTTATGTAAACTGGCCATGGATTCAGCCATAGACGTATTCTCCTCTTCACCGCAAGTTGCCATTCGTACGCGTGGCGATGAATTAGATGACACTCGTGACGCCTCGAATTCCAGGGCCCGAACTAGTGCCTCGCTGATATTCTTGGGCCTTACAAGACGTAAGTGGTATCTCATGTCACTATCGCGAACTCCCTCAATGAACCTTTCGGCGGCAAATTGCATTTGAAAAGATTCAGGGGCCGATGGATATGCCAGGTGAATGAGTCTGTCTATGTCCGCCTCAAATTCTTGTAAGGATTCACCTGACTTTTGCTGTCTCATCCTCAGCTGGGCCTGGAACACGGTTTCTTTGTGCTCATTTCCAAATCGTAGTTGCAGAGTGTGTACTAAAGCCGCATAATTACTTTGATCCGCTGCCGACAGAGATTGGAGTAACTCAGCCGCTTTTCCACGAAGTGCTACCACTAATGATGTAGCTTTCTGGGGCTCGGACCAACCATTAGCTTTTGCAGCTGCCTCAAACTGAGTTTTATAGATTTCCCAGGCCGTAGTACCGTCATAATCGGGAGGCTTAATTTTAGCGTTGGCTGTGCTAAAACTCTCTGTAGACACGGTGTCGTCCTCAAGTTGTTCCCGGAATTTCTTTTCTAGTTCGAGAACCCTCTGGTTGACAGCTTCGAGTCCTTCGTTAACGCCGTTAACGGATTCGTTAACGGACTGCATTATTCTTTCTTCCAATTGTTGCTCCCTAGCTGCGAGATGGTTCACTAATTCTTCTTTAAACCGTTTCTGTTCTTCCTTTTGTTCTTGATAATATTTTTCCTGCTCTTCCTTCTGTTCTTGATAACGTCGCTCCTGTATTTGATCACGTTTTTCTTGTTCCTCTTTTTGTTCCTTATAACGTCTTTCTTGCTCTTCCTTCTGTTCGTTATAACGTTTCTCCTGTTCTAGATAACGTCGCTCCTGTACTTGATCACGTTTTTCCTGTTCTTGATAACGTCGCTCCTGTACTTGATCACGTTTTTCCTGTTCTTGATAACGTCGCTCCTGTACTTGATCGCGTTTTTCCTGTTCTTCCCTCTGTTGTTGCATAAGGGACAGCAGGGCGGCAAGTTGATCCTCCATCGCTTGATGCTGGCTTCTAGTCACTGGCATAAACACGTAATGTCCGGCAATGAATCACTCACTTACAGTTCAGCAATATTAGTCCTCAAATTCCCACTGGAATCGCACTTCTGACACCAATTGTTGCGAACTCGGGGTTCAATAATTCCAGTGTAACGATTTAACACCAAAACACTATTTATTTATTCCACAATTACACACGACTACTAAATAACTCACTACTTAACACTTTATAGCTTTCTGTTATCGCTTCGTAACTTTAGCTTACTTATAGCTCGCTTAAAATAAGACTATTACTCGGGCGCTCTATGCGCCTTTTATATACAATCCTAAAATTACAGAAAAACCTAGAAAGTTCTTTATAAGAATTCGTGAATAATCTCACATAAAAAAACGGTTGTAAACAACTGCCTTCTAGATTAAGCCAGACGAGCAATAAATCACTCGTGTCAGCCATGACGCAGCGCGGATAGGTCGCGAAGCTCCACCAACCAACACGCTCCCATGCGTTGCCCCGCCTCCCATGCGGCGTTGCTGCGATCGTAACAATATTATACTCTGTCATCAACTGTGCTTAGCGTCCTTTGAAAACTAGTAAGAACGTTTGAGTAGCAGGTATAGGACAATAAAGCTACTTCACTATTTAGAAATTCCTCAGGGCTAAAAAGACAGTAAATTGTATGTACATATGGCAGTAAAAAATCTCTAAGAAAAAGAAGAGAAACGACAAAGTATACGAATCAAAACAAAATATATAAGTAAAATATTTTCCTATTATACTATCTCAAAACCGAACAAACTATGGATATATTAGTTATAAAAGCCCACGAGCTTACATTCTTCAAATGGAGAAGCCTGTCATGCAAAACAAAACTAAAATTAAAATAATTAATTTAGTAACTCCCCATCGAGTGAATTTGAATAATCAAACTTAAAGATCGTTCTTGAGATGAATATTATAGTTATTTATTATATAGGGGGATTAACAAGCATTTAATCCACGAGAAAAAATGTACACTCATTTTGCGAGAGGATATAAGGCCGTTAATCCCAGAATTTAATTCAATGTTTTATCCATGACCACCGTTAAAGCCAATCAGTTAGGAGTGGCGAAGCAGGTGAAAATTCCTGGTTTTGAAAAACGTCAAGTTTGACAAATTTATTTTCACAAATAAGAAAGTCTGAAAGGCGATTCTATAACAAATTAATTCACTAGTGTCTTAGAAGATCTTTAGTCCACTAGTGTGTTAGAAGGCCTATAATCCATGGCAAACAGACATATCAAACCTTCATCATATGGTGGTCGTGGATAAGAGTTGTTTATTATCTAAGGGGACTAACAAGCCTTTAATCTACGAGAAAAATGTACACACGAGGCGCGCCTGAGAGTTACATTTTTGCGAAAGGATATACGGCCTTTAATCACCGAATTAAATACAACGTCTTATCCACGATCACGGCTAAAACCAATCCATTACGAGTGGAAAGCAGATAAACATTTCTGGTTTTGAAAAACGTCAAGTTTAACAAATTTATTTTTACAACGATGATATTGAGCGATTGAGCGGAAAAGTAGAAAATCTGAAAATCGTTTCTATAACAACTTAATACACTAGTGTGTTAGAAGACCTTTAATCCACTAGCGTATTACACGGCCTTTAATCTACGCCAAACAGACGTATTAAACCTTCATAATATGGTGGTCGTGGATAATAGTTATTTATTATATAAGGAGATTAACGAGGCTTTAATCCACGAGAAAAAATGTACACTCGAGGCGCAGCCGATAGTGTACGAATCGGGAAATTTTTACGAACTAACCTGAATTTAATTCAATGTTTTACTCACGGTCACCGTTAAAACCAATCACTTAGGAGTGGGGAAGCAGGTGAAAATTCCTGGTTTTGAAAAACGTGAAGTTTGACAAATTTATTTTTACAACGATGATATTGAGCTGAAAAGTAGACAAGCTGAAAATCGTTTCTATAACAACTTGATATACTAGTGTGTTAGAAGACCTTTAATCCACTAGGGTATTAGAAGGCCTTTAATCCACGCCAAACAGACTTATTAAACCTTCATAATATGGTGGTCGTTGATAATAGTTATTAATTATATAAGGTGATTGGATTAAAGATAACAAGACTTTAATCCAAGAAAATAAATGTACACTCGAGGCGCAGCCGAGAGTTACATTTTTGCGAGAGGATTTAAGGCCGTTAATCCCCGAATTTAATTCAATGTTTTATCCACAACCATCGTTAAAACCAATCAGTTAGAAGTTGGGAAGCAGGTGAATATTCCTGGTTTTGAAAAATGTCAAATTTGACAAATTTGTTTTTAAAACAATGGTATTGAGCTAAAAAGTATAAAATCTGAAAATCGTTTCTATAACAATTTAATATGCTAGTGTGTTAGAAGACCTTTAATCCATTAGTTTGTTAGAAAGCCTTTAATTCACGCCAAACAGACGTATTAAATCTTCATCATATGGTAGTTGTGGATAACTGTTTTTTTTTATGTATAAGGGGATTAACAAGCCTTTAATGATTATGAGAGCTACATTTTTGAGAGAGGATTTAAGGCCTCTAATTCCCGAATTTAATTCAACGCTTTATCCACTACCACGGCTAAAACCAATCAGTTAGGAATGGGGAGTAGGTGAAAATTCCTGGTTTTGATAAACGTCAAGTTTAACAAATTTATTTTTACAACGATGATATTGAGCTGAAAAGTAGAAAATCTGAAAATCGTTTCTATAACAACTTAATACACGAGTGTGTTAGAAGACCTTTAATCCACTAGCGTATTAGAAGGCCTTTAATCTACGCCAAACAGACGTATTAAACCTTCATAATATGGTGGTCGTGGATAATAGTTATTTATTATATAAGGAGATTAACGAGGCTTTAATGCACGAGAAAAATGTACACTCGAGGCGCAGCCGGGAGTTACATTTTTACGAACTAACCTGAATTTAATTCAATGTTTTATTCACGGTCACCGTTAAAACCAATCACTTAGGAGTGGGGAAGCAGGTGAAAATTCCTGGTTTTGAAAAACGTCAAGTTTGAAAAATTTATTTTTACAAAAAGAAAGTCTGAAAATCGTTTCTATAACAAATTAAATAACCAGTGTGTTAGAAGATCTTTAGTCCACTAGTGTCTTAGAAGGCCTTTAATCCATG
This sequence comes from Taphrorychus bicolor, assembly GCA_951812265.1. NCBI lineage: Eukaryota > Metazoa > Arthropoda > Insecta > Coleoptera > Curculionidae > Taphrorychus > Taphrorychus bicolor. The sequence goes on from OX638300.1 coordinate 7,608,579, forward strand.
CCAAACAGACGTATTAAACCTTCATCATATGGTGGTCGTGGATAAGAGTTGTTTATTCTCTAAGGGGACTAACAATCCTTTAATCCACAAGAAGAATGTACACACGAAGCGCGCCCGAGAGTTACATTTTTGCGAAAGGATATAGGGCCGTTAATCACCGAATTTAATACAACCGCTTATCCATCATCACGGCTAAAACCAATCCATTAGGAGTGGAAAGCAGATAAACATTTCTGGTTTTAAAAAATGTCAAGTTTGACAAATTTATTTTTACAACGAATATATTGAGCTGAAAAGTACAAAATCTGAAAATCGTTTCTATAAGAACTTGATATACTAGTGTGTTAGAAGACCTTTAATCCACTAGGGTATTAGAAGGCCTTTAATCCACGCCAAACAGACTTATTAAACCTTCAAAATATGGTGGTCGTGGATAATAGTTATTAATTATATAAGGTGATTAACAAGACTTTAATCCACGAAAATAAATGTACATTCGAGGCGCAGCCGAGAGTTACATTTTTGCGAGAGGATTTAAGGCCGTTAATCCCCGAGTTTAATTCAATGTTTTATCCACAACCATCGTTAAAACCAATCAGTTAGAAGTGGGGAAGCAGGTGAATATTCCCGGTTTTGAAAAATGTCAATTTTGACAAATTCATTTTTACAACAATCATTTTGAGCTGAAAGGTAGAAAATCTGAAAATCGTTTCTATAACAATTTAATATGCTAGTGTGTTAGAAGACTCTTAATTCATTAGTTTGTTAGAATGCCTATAATCCACGCCAAACAGACGTATCAAACCTTCAGCATATGGTGGTCGTGAATAATTGTTCTTTTTTATATAAGGGGATTAACAAGCCTTTAATCCACAAGAAACAAGGTACACACGAGGCGCAGCCGAGAGTTATATTTTTGCGAGAGAATGTATGGGCCGTTAATCTGTAAACTTAATTCAATGTTTTATCCACGACCACCATTAAAACCAATCAGTTAGGAGTGGGAAAGCAGGTGAAAATTTCCGGTTTTGAAAAATGTCAAATTTGACAAATTTGTTTTTACAACAATGATTTGAGCTAAAAAGTAGAAAATCTGAAAATCGTTTCTAAAACAAATTAATACACCAGTGTGTTAGAAGAGCTTTAATCCACGAGTGTTAAATTGATATAACTTTTACAATATCTCGTAGTAGCGCAGGGTTCAATTCTTGTTTGTTTCATTTCTTCAGTTTCATTAACACAATAAAAACCCCATTTAAACAATGCAAAAGATACAACAAAAATTGCTATTCCACTGGACTATAAGTATAAAAGTGTATCATTTTAAAAATGCCACTTTGGGAAATTAATAAAAAAAATTAAAAAAAAAAATGCCATGCCGCTAGAGATGCCAATAGAGAAATGCCGCTAGAGAAAAAATGTACACTCGTGTGTTAGAAGACCTAGACTTTAATTCACTAGTGTGTTGGAAGGTCTTGAATCTACGCCAAACAGACGTATTAAACCTTCATAATATGGTGGTCGTGGATAATAGTTATTTATTATATGTGGAGATGTAACAAGCCCTTAAGCCACGAGAAAAATGAGTGCAGAGGAGAGCTACATTTTTGCGAGAGGATTTAAGGCCTCTAATTCCCGAATTTCATACAACGTTTTATCCACGATCATGGCTAGAACCAATCAATTACGAGTAGGAAAGCAGATACAAATTTCTGATATTGAAATTGGCAAATGTCAAATTTGCCAAATTTATTTTCATAAAAAGTATACTGAGTTGAAAAGTAGAAAGTCTGTAAATCGTTTCTATGGAAACTTAATCCACTAGTGTGTTAGAAGGCCTTTAATCCACTAGTGTTTTAGAAGGCTTTTAATTCATGCCAAGCAGACGTATCAATCCTTCATAATATGGTGGTCGTGGATAATAGTTATTTATTATATAAGGTGATTAACAAGCCTTTAATCCACGAGAAAAAATGTACATCCGAGGCGCAGCCGAGAGTTACATTTCTGCGAGAAGATTTAAGGCCGCTAATCCCCGAATTTAATTCAACGTTTTATCCACGACCACGGCTAAAACCAATCAGTTAGGAGTGGTGGAGCAGGTGAAATTTCCTGGTTATGAAAAACGTCAAGTTTGACAAATTTATTTTTACAACAATGATATTGAGCTGAAAAATAGAAATTCTGAAAATCGTTTCTGTAACAAATTAATACACTAGTGTGTTAGAAGACCTAGACTTTAATCCACTATTGTGTTAGAAGGTTTTTAATTTACGTCAAACAGACGTATTAAACCTTCATAATATGGTGGTCGTGGATAATAGTATATTATTAAACGAGCTTTTTATGATAGCCATTATTCCCTTAGGAGGGCGTTTGCGTCACGAGCCGCAGGCGAGAGGCGCAAGTCTCCCGTGGGAATAATGGCCCTAAAAAGTGAGTATAATACTATAATTTGTCCACGGCCATTGTGTATCAATTACAAATTATAAAATCTATAGGTAGTTTAAATAAAATTACTGAAATGTCAAAGTGACACTCGCGTTTGACGGTTGGGTGCCACCAGTGCATTTTTTACGCTGCGACATTTGATATTGCATTGTTGTCTACTCCTACTTGTTGCCAAGGCAACATATATAACTTAAATGGCGAGCGGGAATAATGATATTATTCCCGCAGTTTCAACTCATATATTCTTCTGATGCTATATGAACCCTATTTAACTTTTGTCAACAAGCTGAATATTAGTATATTATTAAGTGGTCGTGGGCAATAGTTATTTATGATATAAGGAGATTTAACAAGGCTTTATTTAGTTGTTTATTATCTAAGGGGCTAACAAGCCTTTAATCTACAAGAAAAAATGTACACTCGAGGCGCAGCCGAGAGGATTTAAATCCGTTAATCTCTGAATTTAATTGAACGTTTTATCCACGACCACAACTAAAACCTATCATTTAGGAACGGAGGAGCAGGTGAAAATTTCTGGTTTTGAAAAAATGTCAAGTTTGACAAATTTATTTTTACAACAATGATATTGAGCTAACAAGTTAAAAGTCTGAAAATTGTTTTTATAACAACTTAATACACTAGGGTGTTAGAAGGCCTTTAATCCACTCCAAACAGATGTATTAAATCTTCATAGTATGGTGGTAGTGGATAATAGTTATTAACTATACGAGGAGATTAATAAGCCTTCAATCCACGAGAAAAAATGTTTGGTCGAGGCGCAGCCGAGTTGGAGGGGAGGAGGAATTAGGGGTGGGGAGCAGGTAAAAACTTCTCGTTCTGAAAAAAAAAGTTTGACAAATTTTATTTTACAACAAAGATATTGCTGAAAAGTAGAAAGCCTGAAAATCGTTTCTATAACAACTTAGTATACTAGTGTGTTAGAAGACCTTTAATCCACTGGTGCGTTACAAGGCCTTTAATCAACGCCAAACAGACGTACTAAACTTCATAATATAGGGGTCGTGGATAATAGTATATTATACAACAAGCATTTAATGAGAGTCGTTATTCTCGAGGGTAACATCTGAGCCAACGAGCGAAGCGACTGGCACAAGTTGCCCGAGAGAATAACGCTCATTAAATGCGAGTAGAATACTGCACTTTATCCACGACCAAGATTCCGGATTTTCCTAAAATATCGTAGGTTATGGGTGGCATAAAGATAATTGCCCTAAAAAAACCAGTGGTATGAGATAACGGTCTAGTCGCCCGTGCATGTTCATTTCGAAGCTACGAAGCCACTTTATGGCCTATTTTAAGTATTTTTTAGTGAAAAAAAGATACCGTAACCTACATTTGTCTCAATACATCCTAATAGAAGGATAATTATTTGAATGAACCAGTGGTAATTACCGATTTCACGTATAGGGAGGTTTACTTTTTGCCAGTTGCCTACGACATGTTTCGTTTCCATGATAACTTATTATTCACTTGTGAATAATGTTCATTATTCACTAGTGAATAATTATTAGTATTAATCTTGAGAATGTACAAGAATAATGTGATTATTATAGTATGGTCATGGATAAATATTTTTATTAGTAATATTTTTAAATAAAATGCTACGAAATTTTTTAAAAGTTTTGTCTGATTCCAGATTCGGCCCTGGAAAATCTTGTTGCGTTGGTCGCTTCGCTGAAGTCATTTTCGTTTCGCAACGGTTCGGGTTCTGGTTGACGTAAAAATGACAGACCAGCTGATTTTCAATCAATCATCTCTGTCAAAATTTAGATAAGCTGTCATTTGACAAAATGACTTATGTGGAGATCCTAAGTGCAATAACTGCATGGTCCCGACACCATTTGGTCTTCTACTTAGTTTGAGTGTGGACGAGATTTCAACTAAGTAACTTCGTACCGACAACCTTCTATACAGGGTGAGTCATAATGGGAGAACGAAAATGAAATCTCATATTCTTTGGTCGATTTTAAGGGGGGCTTGTCATACATGTGTGTTACATATCGAGCTTCGTTAAAAAGTTACAGGGTGATGAAGTTAGAATTTTAAAATGCATATATCTTGATTATTCCGAAAGGTTAAGAGATCTTTTAATAAAGTTTGGTATGTTTGGACTACTATGAAAGGCGCACACTTTGCAATAAAAAAAGTATTTTTATTTCCTCCAGTGGCGTGCGTACCAGCACGTTGACACATATTATTTGAAGAGAAAAGGGTACGCCACTGGTTTTTCGAAAAACGAAATTTAATTTTTCAATCTTCAACCATCTCTGAAGAAATAACCCCTCTTCAGATTTTTTAGTACGACGCAGGGTATATGAGTAAATTAATAAAAAGCATTGCTGGGCCGCCATTTTAAGTAGTCTGAGAACAGCATTAAAGTTTGATGTGATGTACGCCCCTTGCTTCAGAAAAATAAAATCTAATTTTTCAATTCCCCATCCATCCCTAAATAAAAATGCCCTCTTCAAGTTTTTGAATTCTCGTGAATTAAAATCTTATCTTAGTTTGTCTTATCTTATCCGCCACTACAATTCTGAAGCAAAAAGCTCACTTAACTTTTTTTTCGTAGAACTGTAATTGAGTAAATAACTAAGAAGCATTGCGATATAGCCATTTTAAGCAGTATGGCAATAGTCGCGCAGTTTATGGGTTGAATTATGTTGCATATCAATAGGTTTTAATATTCAAGCCATAAGAAATGGAATTTTGATATTTTAGATTTTTCATCAATCTTAAATGCGTTGGGCGAAACTAGGCTACATTACAATGGTTTTTATTTATTTACTCAGAAACGGTTCGTCGCACTGAAAAACCTAAAGAGGACATTTTTATTCCGAGATGAATGGAGAAGTGAATAATTAGATTTTATTTTTCGAAAACCAGTGGCGTACCAATTTTCCTTCAAGTAATATGGGTCGAGGTGCTGGTACCCGCACCACTGGCGAAAATAAAAATAATTTTATTATTGCAAATTATGCGCCTTTCCCAGATGTCGAAACATACCAAATTCCATTAAAATATCTCTTACCCTTTTGAAATAATCTAGATATATGCATTTTGAAATTCTAATTTTAACACCCCGTAACTTTTTAAGAAAGCTCGATAGGTAACACAAATGTATGACAAGCCCCCCTTAAAATCGACCAAAGAATATGAGGTTTCATTTTCGTCCTCCCATTATGACTCACCCTATATATATTTTTGTATCTGGGCAAATTAACCCCACTTTAGGGTACTTGATTGTAAATCTGCCTTAATCTTTCGGGTAAGGTATAAACTAAAGGTTCATACCTTTACGTACAACTCTGTAATATGCATTAATTCCGGATTTTTTTTGAAAGCTTTTGCAATGCCACACGCCCATACCGTGATAAATAAACCAGCACTGATGGAAACCGTGGTACGAAAAAAAAACAACCCTGCCCCTGTTTATTTTGAGAAGTCTACCTGTCCAGTAGCAGGACATAAAACGTCCGTTAAGTAAGTTAAACCCCGCATAAAATCGCAGTTAAATTGATAATTGACGGCGCAGTAAAGCCAGTAATAACCGCCGTAATTTACGCGGGCCGAATTAATCGCCCTCGTAAACGTAGACAAGATTTACGGCGTAAACGCGCTCAGACGGCCGACTAAATTTACCCCCGCGGTTTCTGCTCTGACCAATTTCCCCGCCAAATCAAAATCTCTTTCTGTTTATTCCTGTTGGTGCATTATCTCTTTACAAGCCAAAAACGTCCCAACGGTTAGGTGTCTTTAACTTTTGCCACAAATGAGTAAAAATCTTTATATCGACAACTAACACCGTAATTGATGGGCGGATTCTTTGGCAAAAAAAGAAAATTAAACGAGCGGCAATCTAATTATAATTAAAACACGCAGTACACATTACCGTGAGGAATTATGGGAAGGAAAATGAGTGTACGCGCGGCGAAAAATGCCAAGGGATTCTTATCTGGGTTTGTTATGAAGCCATAATTCAGGTTCTCGGTAGGTGATTTAGTTGCTTCCAGCACGACTTTACTCAACTTTTTATTTAACCGGCCATATATCTACCATCAGGGAAAATAGAATTATTGCCCGGCAGATGAAAGATTGGACGCTTAATTGGTTTATTATGTAAATGCCTCAAAGAGTTATTTACCTCTTTATTAGAAAATTCTCGCACGAATGCACTTATACATGTATATAAATACATAGGGTTTTAAGGGCTTTGCCGAGAACTAAGCAAGCAAACGTGTAGAGTGGGCCTAAGGCAATAATTAAAGCGAGTAAAAATGCATCAGCCTTGTTACTATCTGAGGGCAATTATGTTTCCTTCATATCCATATTTTAGACGTGTTGCGGATAATGTGAAGGAAAATGAAGAATTATTAGCCACGGTACATTTAAAATGCTAATTAGCTTCGATAATTTCAGAGTGCGAGTGCTATTGTGCTAATAAGAGCCGATATGAATCGACAGCTAGCGATGAAAATGCTAATTCCTGCCAGCAAAACAAACCGTTATTAGCCGTGTTGTTGCCGTCTTTTCTTCAGCAAGAATGTCCCTAAAACATTTACTTCATCGATGACAAACGGCCGCGTATGTACCGCAACACTGGTTCGAAAGGGCCAGATATATTGCCCCTTCGTAAGGGACATTTGTACAATTTATAGAGCACTTTCGTCGTCTTTTAATGCCCGATGGCCCGGGTAAATCACCGGAAACGGGCGACCAACCTACAAATAACCAGAGAGGGTGTCCCGGTGATAAATCGATTTTATATGTTTACTTGTCACGAATTAATATTGCGGGTCATTGTTATGAATCGTGTGAATTCAGGAAATTTTCACCCTTGTCAGATAAACATTATTTTTTTGCAGACAATTTCAGCGATGGGTGTTCTGGGGAACTATTGCTACATTCTTCAAAAATTGCTTACCATTAAGTGCTACATCAATTCATCAATAGTAGTTTGTTTCCGAATTCCCCTTTATTCGCCTTATGCTACCAGGGTGAAGATTAGTAGGTAACGACGGGAATTATAACTCTAGTATAGACCCAGTTAACCAATGAAGGCCTCATTCCCTATAGCTCCTAACTCCTGCGAGCCCACTATGGTTGCTTTCATTACTGTGTTGTCTGCATGTGTTTTGTAAGTAAGCTTGTTTTCTAAGGTTACTTTGAACAGCCTCACCACATTACTCAGTGGTACTTCTTGCCTCTAAGTCCCTCCAATACTCCAATTCTGTGAGAATTCCATCTACAACCAGGCTCTACAGAAGAGACGATATTACACCCCATGCGGACACCCTCTAGCTGTTCTCACATCCCGCCACTGGGCTGCTGACTCCTCGAACAACAAAGGAAGTGTTGGTTTTGGCAATTTTCGAGAATTAATGTAGATATCTACTGAACCAGGGGTAACTTTGATCCTCCAACAAGCAGAACAAGTTATGTAGTTATGGATTGGTGATTATATTATGTATAAATGGGAGGTTGACCTAACGTCAACTTGTTGTCTTAAGGACTAACCCATTCCTAATGTTCATGTAAGGGAATTATTTGCTGTAAATGAAGTATTTACCTAAGTGATAGCACAGTTTAAGGAATATGTTCCTTAAACTGTGGTGATACTCTACGCATGAATCTATGCTTCATCATTATAGATATTTAAGGATACCTATAGGTAACCTATAATGTATTTTCATGTAGTAAAAATCATCAGTTAGAAGTTCTAAATGCGTTTTTTCGGCCATAGAATTAATAATAGAATAAAATGAATAGAGGATAAATAGTTATAATTATTCTTTATCTACTTTGGTTTCTGTTATGCCCTTTACGCGTGGTTGATTAAACAAAGGAAGGGTTGATTAGCACAAAATTTTCGCCACTAAAAGTTCCAATTTTATATGCGATTTGCATATCCATTAATTTGATCATACAACGCGTTAGGATGATGGACCTAAAAGATTTCGCATGGGCGTAGGTTTGTCGGCCTGGTTTAGGAATGACTTTAGATTACCAATTCTCCAATTTCCTAGCACATAGCTCAGTGATAAGCTAGCCTTTTACAGAGTGCACATGGGTGATGCTGTAACATGTCCATCAGTTCGCTAATTTCCAGTTTTGTTCTAAGCTCCTTCTTGTAAGTATCTTATTTACGAACGGTATTTAGAACGCTTCCCGGGAAATCAGTATCCAGAAAAGGTCTTCTCCTCGGTCTTTGTGTAACCTACCGCTTTCTGAAGGCTCTCAAGCTTACCTTGGGTAGTCTTTTAAAGGGTTTTCTGGAGTTTGGCACATTCCGATATATTTTCAATCCCATCGCAATACCTACTCGATGAATCTGGCTTTGACTCTTTTGTTGCAGTTGGCGTAATTCCTACAAAATTTTTGTATTCTGCCCAAAGTCCGTCCTTTTTAGTTTTATGTCCCAGTTAAAAAGTCTTCAAGTTTTTCTCCTGAGGTTTGAAGGCTCAGAGGTTCGTCAGATGGTATCCCGTTTCACTTTCATCTCCTTAAGTGGACATATCTTTTTATAAGCTTCTTTTATAATTATACTGATGCTTTCACTCATCTTTTCAATCTCCGTTCTCTCCGTCTTTAGTACTTGGTTGTGACGAACACTATCGCAGTCCTTATTCTTCTTCTTCTTTGTCGGCCTTATCCGTTCCGGACGTTGGCTATCATCATGGCAATGCGCACATTGTTGGCTGCAGCGCGGAATACCTCAATGGAAGTCAGGCCAAACCACTTCCGTAAGTTCGCGAGCCAGGAAATTCTCCTTCTACCTGGTCCTTTTCTTCCCTCCACTTTACATTGCAGAAACAGCTGTAGTAGATGATACTTGACAGGGTTTCTCATGGCATGGCCCAAATACTCAAGTTTGCGTTGTTTTATGGTTTTCATGAGGGTTAAATGGCAGTTCATTCTTCGAAGGACCTCTTCGTTGGTGACTCGATCAACCCAGGAAATTCATAGGAGTCTTCGAGAGATCCATAGTTCAAAGCTCTTGATCATTTTTTTTGTTGCTTCGGACAACGTCCACGTCTCGACACCATACAACAATACTGAGAAAATATAGCATTTTAACATTCTCTTCTTGAGCGTCAAGCTGACATCTCGTCAGCAGAGGAAGTGTTTCATTTGTGTGAACATTGTTCTAGCCTTTTCTATTCTGCACTTTATTTCTTTGAAATGGTCTCACGAATCATTGAGGTTACACCCAAGATAAGTAAAACCACGCACTCTCTCGATAGCTTTTTAAAACGCAGCCCCGTTGATTACTTACTTATAACCATGAATTTGGTCTTCTTGATATTCAGTTCCAATCCGTATTTTTCGCTTGTGTGTGTAACTCTGTTGGTAAGTTATGTCGTCGGCATATCTGATATTGTTGATTAGCTCACCATTCACGTTAACGCCGTCTGTGGTGTCTTTTAGTGCCTCCCTAAATATTTTCTCCGAGTAGAAACTGAACAGTAAGGGTGACAAGGTGCAGCCCTCTCGGACTACACGTTTGATTTCTAATGGTCTGACTCGTTATTTTCAAGATTAATAGTTGCTTTCTAATTCCAGTAAAGATTGGCAATGATCCTTATGTCCTTTGCATCCAAGCCCGTTTCACGATGAACATTTACCATTGTTTGGTGTTGACAGCGGTCGAAAGCTTTAGCATAGTTTATAAAGCACATGTGAACGTCGCAATTCATATCTCTATAACGTTGTATAAGAACTGTTATGGCAAATAATGCCTCTCGAGTACCGATACCGTTGTGAAACCCAAATTGGGACTCGCCCATAGGTCCTTCGCATTTATTATACAGGTCGGCATGAACTACCCTCAGAAATATTTGTAACACGAGTAATAAGACTGATGGGGCGGTAGTCACCACAAAATTTGGGGTCGGACTTCTTCGGTTTCTTTCGTCTGTCTTCCATCATCTTTAAGATTTCGTCGGTCATCCACTGTTTCTTCTTTTGATGGTTTTTATTAAGAGTCAGAAACTGCTCACAAGCCTGGGTCACCGATTCTTTGAAAGCTGTCCTCGTGTATTCTATTTGAGCGTCCTCTAGTGTTGTCTTCCGTAATTCTTCACTTATCGTCCTTTCCACTGCATGTTGTACTTCCTTATCCTGTAGCTTGTCGACATATATATTTTTTTCTTATTCTGTATGACTTGGGTAGAGTCTTTCGTGGTTTAGCTCTCAGTACGCAGACTACGGGAGTGTGATCAGATATAACAACTGCTCCTGGGTAACATTTCACCGAGATTATGCTGTTTCGAAACCTTTGATTAATTAGGATAAAATCTATTCGATTTCTTACGATAACATCTGGTTTGTCCGTTGGTGCTTTTCAAGTGTACAAGCGTCTTGGTGGTAGTTTGAACAATGTATTTGTTATTACCAATAATTCTTCTCTGCAGAATTGTAACAGTCTATCTCTTCTTCCTATTTCGTCTTCCTTTCCATTTCCCACCTTAGCATTGAATTCTCCCATTACTTTGTTTACCTATCTTGCTTTAACGTTTTTAACTTCTTTTATTTGGGCATAGAAGCCTTCTACTTCCTTTTCAGTTTTGTCCGCTGTGGGGGCATATATTTGGATAAGATTTATGTTAAAAGGTTTTCCTCTGACTTTAGCAAAATAACTCTGTCAGAGTATGGCAGGCAGCTAATAATGGAAGCTTTCAACTCCTTCCTCATGATAAATCCAAGTCCCCAGGTTTTTCTTTTCGTTCCAGCATAATACACTATATAATCTCTTATCTGGCATTCTCCATTTTTTCGCCATCTCATTTCGCTGGTACCCATCACGTCATTATTCAATATATTCATTTTCTTTATTGTGTTATGAATTTTTCCTGCTTCAAACATACTTCTGATATTCCAGCTGCAAATTTTCAGTGCTGGCCGGGAGATTCTTCGCACCCTCTGACCATTGAAGGTCTGCCCGGAACTGAAGGCCATTCTTCTGGTTTTTCTAGCCATTAAGATTTTCCTGGGAAAGTCAGTGTAGTGGTTTTCCGCTGCCTTCTACACCCCTGTTCAAACGCCGTTTCAGTGGATGCCACTTCGCCGTTTGTTGTCCGAAACACAGCCAATAATTCTTCTTAACATTATGCCTGTGGACAGTTTTAAGGCAGCCAGCTGTCGCTGCTCAGTGCTAGTTTTGGTTCGCCCCGAGTATTTCATTTCCTCGGTACCACCTCAGTACCACCCCACTTCCTCGGTCTGGGAGGCATCCCCCTATCCGCCACCTGGGGAGGCGCTCGATGGGGGACTAGCAACCCCGCACGAGTAGTCCTTATTCTAGTTCATCTTTTACCCTAAATGTTAATACTTTACTCTAAGTGTTAATGTGGTGACATAGAAGAAAGTGCAATAGAAGTTTCAGAGTCTACTACTCTAAACGCAGAGCTCTAAGAACAATAGAGGCTTCCTCAAGACTCAAGTACAGATCAAAGTTAAAAACTTATTGGCCATAAACCTGGATGTATTCTCTCTCTTTGATAAACCCCTTAGTAAGTCGATCTTGTGCAACATCTCATTAACACTATTACACCCACAAAGCAAGGGCCCAGAAATTTTTCCTAGCAAAACACCAAGAAGAACTAACCAAAAAATTCAAGACAAGCACAAAACAACACGTCATCGAACCAAGCCCATAAACTTTACCAGTTGAGTTGATGACTCAGACTGGTTCTCGACCCTAGTTTTAAAGAATACCTGCTTGAAAAACAAATAAAGAAGTTCATTTTCTACCGGAAATGGTCAGCATATCTGAGGAGGGTATCAAAACTGAACCAGATACATGAAGAATTTTGCCTCAAATTCAAGGCCATTACATCAGCTGACTGAGTCTAAGCAAAATTTTATTTGGACAGTTGAATGTGCTGACTCTTTCCAACGGTGAAACGAAGGCTTACTTATGAGTTCGGTTATGACATCTGTATACTCTTGTGTTCGGATATCATATACTTAAGCCCTGGTGGTCTAGTTTTGTGAAAGTTCCATCCATGAGCAGGTTCCACAGAGTAGGCGGCATTACGCCCCTCTGTTGTTTTAATCATTTTAACAACGGTCGTTAAATCTCATCAGTTGTCTCCCTGATCCTAATTGCAGCATTCAGCCATCCCGGCATTGGCTGCTCGACCTTCGACAACTTTTTCGTTTCTAAACTCTTTGAGGTTATGGCATCGATAATGTAATGGAAAACGTATTCTCAGAAAAAAAATTTCTTATTAAGGGAAACACCACTGAGACAATCTGAGATCGTTGTAGCCTATGTATGTGGTGTTGGACTCGTCAATAAGGCGTCAATAACCTCTGCCCTATACGCCGGGGTGAGAGTTCATAGTTGGAATTTTGAAGTTGGTTTTTTGAAGACAAACTCGGCTCAAGAAAGGCAGTGTGATGTTATGAAGAATTACGACTAAGGCTGCCACCTGTGAGTCGGTGGGGGAAGTTTCAGCACTGCCACCTATGAGTCGGTGAATGAAGTTTCGGCACAATACTCCTCTCTTAGAGACAACGAGGACGGAGGATGTATGATGGCACAGAAGCTCTTTTTGCGAATTGAGGGGACGAAGTTGTGTTGCGGTTGCTTGAGCGAGGTGAGTGATGAAGGATGTGCCAGTATTGCCGAGAATGGTACCAGAGAAGGATGTATGTGAGATTGTTCCGTTTTGCAGTGAGTAATGAGAGAGTTTGCTGGATGCTGCTATGGTAGTCTCGTTCCGTTGAAGCGATCCTTATTGCGGCCTTGTGCTCGGAAGATTGTGTGTTGCTTTAGTCGAGGTTCACCAATTATAGTGTTGTAAATGGTGAACTATGGATGCGAAATGTATTCCCACAAAAAAGATATTTGTAATTCAGGGAAACACCACTGGGATTTTTCCTGAGATCGTTGTAGCCTATGTATGTGGTGTTGACGTTTCGTCCCGGGGTCTACTTTGGACTCGTCAATAAGGCGTGGTATAACCCTGCCTTATACGCTGGGGTGAGAGTTCATAGTTGAAATTTGTATTATCAACAAAAATTTGGCGCAGGAAAGGCGGTGTGATATTATGAAGAATTTCGACTAATGCTGCCACCTGTGAGTCGGTGGTTGATGTTTCGGCGCTGCCACCTGTGAGTCGGTGGAAGAAGTTTCGCCACAAGGTAATCACTCATTTTGTATCCAAAATATTTATATTTTTTTGGTTCTCAAGTATTATTTTCTTTCATTGATTCTTATCCTTTATCTACGGTTTCAACAAGGTCTTCCATTTATACGATCTATTAAACAATAAAAATTATTCGAAATGTCATTAACAAGATTCACAGAATTAAATGCCATATACATCTCATAATCTTTACATCTTTTGGACGCTTTAGTTTCCCGCCTACTAGTGCTACTATCTTTTTCTTCCAACTATCTTCAATTCTCTCTTCCATAGCCTTATTTTCATCTAAATTTGATAATTTGCTCTTATATTTCTTTCGGGTACTCTTTCATTTACCATCCTGTCAATAACATTAGAAACTCCTTGTTGTAAATACCTCGTGCCTGTCCTTTTCGTTTAGGAACGGTATGGGGACCCTTCCCGGGAAGTATCCAGAAACAGGTCTGTCTTCTCCTAGGTGGTTGTGTAACTTCCTTCTTTCTGAAGGTGGGAAGATCTGCTCTTTTGAAGACTTTTCTGGAGTCTGGCATACTCCGAGGTGTTTTCCATCCCGTCCCAGGACCTCCTCCATGAGTCGCTTTACTTTTTTGATTGAGTTGATATAATTCCTTGGGAATTTTTGTATTTTGTCCAGTCTGTCCTTTTTTAGTTTCAAGTACCAGTTAAAGAGTCTGCAAGTGTTTCTCCTCAGGTTTAAAAGTTCAGAGGTACATCACTTGGTATCCCTATTCACTTTCTTTTATTTAAGTAAAGAACTCTTATTATAAGCTTCTTTTTTTTTAATTATACTGATGTATTCACTCATCACTCCAATCTCCGCTGTTGTCAACTTGGTTGTGAGGGACACTCGCAATCCTTCTAGTTTTATATTATAGATCCCAGTTGCAATTCTTGGATTCCTATACGCTACCATTTGTTCTTATGATGTATTGATTTTGAATCTTTTGTACCTGTGGTCGGCGAGTGACGGTTCTGCTTCAGCCCGCCACTCCCTTATTTCCCTGATGTTATTTTGGGTACAGAATCTTAAATGTATCACCTCATTTCTTGTCTCTAATCTAATAACGATGGGACCCCGATTCTTTATTTCTAAGTTATTGCTAATCAGAAATTCTAATAGAGCCTTAATCTCTTCTGTTAGACCCCGAGCTACCCCACGTTATATGGCTTACATTGGCATCGTAGCAGGGTACGAGTTGCGTCTGCCTTTCATTGCAATATTTCATTAGTGTCTGAACCTCCTGTGTAAATGGTAATTCTGATTGGTTATATAAGGAATTTCGATCCCACGGTCAGGTACTTTCTTTGTCCTATTATGTTTAGGCACGTCTTCACTACTTGAGGTCGCGTCGGCTGATGTACCATAATGATAAAAATGTTTTTGTCTTTTAACAATTTCTAGTCCGGTTCCATCCCAGTTTCCTCCTCTGCGCTTTCTCTCTGGAACCCACACACTTATACACTATCATTTGTCTTTCTTTCTGTTCATCTCCAGTTTTCCGCCCTCTCTAAGTGTTTGCCTCTCAATCTGCTTTTTTTCAATTTCCATCTATGAAGAAGATTAGCTATTAACCCTTGTTGTCTGCTTTGTTGACAAGACAGTGCAGGATTCGGTTTTGAGCCAACAGTTATAATTTTCCTGTCGGATTTTAATGACTTCCGGTTCAGCAAATAACCTTGCAATCCACGCTATCGCTCTGGCTGGTTTCTGTACGTCCTTGATTTCCATAACCTCAAGTTTTGCACTGAGCCTAAGTTCGCTTCCAGCAATCACTCTGAAACTACGTATTCCTAGTAGATCCTCATCCTGCGTAGATCAGCCTACGAGGCAAGAACCTCCCTTTCCTTTTTTTTTAACGAGGAGAAGCTCGGATACATGTTTCCTAAGAGTGTTGGTTTGTTCCGAAGCACCGACAATGGTTTCCTTTATAAGGACCCGATATTTGTTTTTTCGATCCTTTTGCCACTTACTTCTTTGAGCAATCCACTCTTTCCCGCTGGGTTCAGGATGGTTTCCTTCCATTTCCTCCCTGCGGTTTCTAATCCCAGCAGGTTCAGGTGTCCAGATTGGGATCCATTTGTTACTCTCCTTCTTTTCATATCTTCATATGCTATACACCATACTCATCTCTAAGGGGTGTTAATTTGAAAATATCATCTAGTTTTCTATAAAATATCAAAAAAAAAGAAAGAATGAACAAAAGTTTATATATTATATTATGTCATTTATTTTTTGTTAACAATGCATAGTGTTCTAGATGACGTTTTCTAATGAACTCCCATACTTAACTCATCAACAATCTTATATAATCACCAACCCCTATATATGGGGTAAGCTATAGATTGTAGCTAGTGTTGGTTTGCTGAATTTAAGCGAGAACGTGGTTTTATCAGGCATCGTGAGGATCGATCACCAACTGAAATTGTTCAACAAAACACTGGCGGTGTTCGTTTTCTGATTGAGAACAAACTACATGTGACATATCGTCAAATTAAAGTTTCTTTGAGCAGATGAATCAAACACGATTCGAACACGAAAACGATATTGTATTGAAATTTATGTGAGAAAAAGCATAGTGCTCGTTGGAAAGTAAAAAATTACTTTTTACCAATAACTTATATTCTAGTTAGAGAGCTATAGCGCATGAAGTTGAAGATCTTTTTTTTTCCCAGTTACAATGAACTCATTCGCGCCGATATCCAGCGTACAGCCATTTAAAGGTCTGTAACTTTATTTAGGTATTTATGACGGCTACTAATGATGGAAGAAACGTGACGATGATTCAGATTCCCAGTAACTTGTACCGCTGCTCAGAAAAACTACAAGAGAGAGGACGTAAGACAGGCAACTCATTGCAGCTTGCAATGCAATTGAACTTTTGCGAATCATCGCGAATCATCTGCAATCGCGAATCACAAAACTTTTCCGATTTTTTATCTAAATCCATCTTTGCCCTGATATGAACTGGAATCTACTTTAGCTTAGGGTCTCAATTTTTGTGCGAAATACCAATGGTGAGCATCGATTTTGGAACACACTCTAGAATTAAGGAAAAAGGAGTTCTTATCCCACTTGGAGAAAAAAATAATTGGTAGACAATTGCAGGTAATTTACTAAAGGTTATCGGACTGTACAAAAGTCAAACGAACAAACCTACAAATATTTATATTAAATAAAATTACAAACGCGAAAATAAGCGTTTAAAGCCAGCCATATAATTCACGTTAAATATGGAAAATCGCGATAAACATAAAACGTGCGCGTTGCATGTTTAATTTTATTGTTATTAGGTTGATTACCAATTCGTAATGGCGAAGGATGCGCATTAACAATGCGGTTATTAAATAAAATATGCTTGGATCCTCTAAATTTTAAATTGTGGCTTGCCTAACGGCCCCATAAAACATCCACAATATGCGACGAAATTAAAGTGTTGGGTTTTTGTTTGTCGTACAACCAGGGACGTACAATCCAATTTCAAGAATTTAAAATTATTTTCCAAATCTAAAAAAATAGTACCTAATTACTGGCCTCCTTTGTTTACAAGAAATTCGGCATTATTGGTCAGTAAAGGCTGAAAAGCAGTTTTTTCAAAATTCTTTTAGAAACCAAAACACATATTAATGCATCTTCATATTTTGCCATAAACTATAAGCTATTGTTTTATAATAATTTACAGATTTTCGTTAACAACGTTAGGATTAACTCCGCCCTTGGAAATCTGGATACATTGATCTACAATGCTATTTATATTTCAGGCCAATTCGGATTGGTCTGCTCGGTTTGCCCGTTGTTGTTGAAATAAATAATTATTAAAACGGACTCACCACTCTCCATGTAGATAGATTATAATCGACAATTCAATATTAATGAGCCAATGAAAAACCGATTAAAAATTCCGATGAATTTAATCGGCTGCAATTTACTTTAATTATTTATTTACTGTTTAATTTGTGTTAGAGGCTGCAAAATTTAAAATTGAAATCAAAAACGGTTACTTCTATATCATAATAATTCATTATTTGTGCTTATGCTCGAATAGAGTTAAACAAAACCCTTTACCACATTTCACACCTCACAGATCACAGCACTATTATTACAAAGTGTCTATTCACCAGTCAGTTCAAGTATAATTCAAACCGAACAAAGATGCTTTGCCCGCATATAGAGATTTAGCACACCCCAACGATTTGATTAGCTTCATTTGCAAACTATACACGTTTCGAGCCCCGGGGGCTCTTCAGGGTTTGCCTTAATGAACTTTTACGCGGTTATTTTCGTTGCGGGATGCCAGCCGTTTGACATCAACCCCGTTTTTTGTTAACCCTTCATGTGGACCAACAGGGTTTAGGTGACCGGTAGGGGTCAAAAGTAATTGAGAGCAAATTGCCCTAACGCAGAGCTCTTACTGGGAACCGCTGAGATTTATTTTATATGAAGTTTCGTTCAAAGATGGTGAAAGCTAATAATGAATTTTATTGAATTCAGTTTTTTTGTCATTTCCCGAGGAAGAAAGTTCTCTCGGGGAGTTATGACATCAGCCTAATGCTAAATGACAGATGCCTCAGAGTGAAGTAATAACAAATATACGTTATATTTTTGCGACTCCTGAGAAAAATCCAGTCTTGAAGGTCAAGAATCTGGTTCTTGGTGGTTTCGGCTAGAGCCCAGGTGGAGTGAAAAATGGATCAAAGGGTCATTGCAGATATTTATCTACCAGGCTGAGAAAATGATGGTTTGTTCTATTCCATCCATGCAAATATGTCATTTATATGTTATTATCATAGAACACTAGAATCTCTGTTTTGAAATGGGTTCTAGTAAGGACGAATTAGAGAACTGGCTGGTAAATCCATCGGTGAAAGCTGCAGCAGTTAAATTGCTAGACTGGCTTTTTAATCAGTGGAAAAACCGTTGAGTTTTCAAATTTGCCTTACGTAGTTAACATGTTACAAACTTTTAGGATGAACTTGCCTCACTAAATGATGAAAAAAATCTAAATAGCAAAATGTCCGTAAACGTATTATTTTGAAAATGCAAAGAGCTAAAGTTTACCATTTATTTGCATTTATTTTAAAAATTTGAATAATGAAGACAAGCATTTTTAACTAAACTCGATTTCATGTGATTCGGTTCCAGGTGGTGCTTTTAAAGAAATTAGAAGCTCAAATTTCTTAGTATTTTTTTCTTTGTCGTCTTCTCATCTGGCGTTTCCATTGGCATTCCATTTGGCGCGGCGACCTCGCCACAATTTTCGTAATACTCGACCAGAATTAATGTCCTCAATAATTAATGTTCCGTAGAGACTCCCTGAGAATTCTTCAGAAGTCTGACTCCTGATAAATTACTTAACCCATTCACACAACACCTCAAATACATCCTACTAGTACTCCCTCACAGTCATAAGCCCCTCAGTCGGACTAACAAATGCACATCACGCTCAAAATGCAGCAAATCAATCAGGTGATCGTCATCACTCACTCCATCATTCTCTCTTTCTTTACCACCAATGACAGACTTGATGCGTTCACCGAAACCATACTCCGATATCTCCATAAAGAGTCTTCTGATACCATAAGCAGCGCCTATCCCTCCTTTGAGAGCTCTAATTAGGTATTGGTCATTACCGCATACTCTCAACACTTTATAGAGACCTCCATAACACTTAGTGAGCTTTGAATTAACTCCACGGTTTGTGGTGTAGTTAATCGCATTTTTAATACTCCGGAGGATCGTACAAGTGGACGACCTGGCTAATTTGAACTATGGTGTGTCGAGGTCCAAGCATACGCGAACAACATCGTTATCCTTATAAGAAACCACCCATATCAACAAATATCCAGCACGTTGCAAGAGGTTTTGCATGCTGTACACAGCTGGTGTTCAAAGGAAAACCTAGCAATGACCCTAGGAAAACGGTGGTCCACAGTGAGACCAACAATGCCCAGGCTGGCTTTGAAGGCCTTGGGGTATTGAACATGGTCTCCGACCTAATGGCATCAAAACGTACATTGGGCATTCGCTACGTCGTCAGGATTTCCTCACGGGCAGGAGGATCGAGGCGAAGGGCTACAACTGGCAGGAAGTACTTGCATCGCAGAGAGCGTGGGCTGACTCACCACAGTGTTTCAGGCAGAGATACATGCCATTGAATTGTGTGTCGCTGCTCGGATAGTCGCGCTTCTAGCGCTTATGTCTTTGCGCTGCAATTCCACAGCTGTTTGGAACTACCACAGGACTATGAACACCCTATCGCAGGAGAACAGCGTCACACTGGTATGGATCCCGAACCATCGTGGTTACGAAGGCAATGAAAGGGCCGACTCTCTAGGTAAGAGGGCGGCGTGCTCTGCATTCGTAGGCCCGGAGCCGGCAATGGGAGTCCCATACTTTCTGGTCAAGGCTGAACTCCAGAAATGGAGCAATGCCAAGTTCCAGGACTGGTGGGAGAACCTACTCGGATTATCAAACTCCAAAAAATTCCTCAGACTAAATCGGAGGCAAATCAGAGCGGCCACTGCACTGTACACAGGACATAGCCACCTAAGATCTCCCATACACAGACTCAGAGCACGTCTTATGTGACTGTCCGGCTATTGCCAGATCGAGATACTCACTGTTCGGAAACACGATCATTGAATCTCAAGATGCAAACGCAGTGTCGCTCGAGAGACTTATCAGATCCGTTGAGGGTCTGAGCATAACGGGATAACGGGTGGCAACTAGTGGAGCTAATAAGGGCAAACCTTGCTGGTAACACTTCGAGTGAACCACAATAGACCGCAGATCGCGGTGGAGGACTGTAGAAGTACACTCACATTGAATGCAATACAATACAATATCGTATCTAGTCACAGCTCCAAATTGTTAACGCCGCTTGTAATACTGTCTTCTCATTTTCTTCACATGAGCGTCACGTTTTCTCTTAACCGTCTCTCTCCTTTGGTGCACGTTCAAGCTTTCCTCAAGCTCCCTTTCAATATTTCCAAGATGGTACCTCTCACAGCAATCTTCTTCAGAAGTCTTGTTGTTTCAACCTCCATTCGAAAAACCCTCTTCTTGATGAGCATACTCAACTCATCTCTACCAAGCGCGCCTCTTTTTCACCTCACCAGGTGGGACGTCTCCAAAAACGTGGCCATAACTTTAAGCAAGCATCAGGTACCAGCGCATATGTACGGCAATCCCAGATTTAAGAGTTAATCCCAGGGCATTGATACTTCATTGTTGCATGAATTGTATTGTTGATGCCGCACGCAACCCATGGCAGTGTTTATCACTGATGCCTCTGTGCTTGTACCGTTAGCTCTTTCTACTTGCCCTTCCGTCCTAAACTCTTTAAACATCGCACTATCAAACGTTTTGCTTCGGTCACTGATAATTCTTCTTAGATTTGTAAAAACCCCAGAAATCTCCCTCGATTTGCTGATTGTCTCATCGACTTCAACAATCGTCACTAGAAGAATGAGGACGAACTTACTAAATGCATGTATATCACCAATAATGTATAGGTGTTTACCTTAATGCTCACCACAAGACCTTAAATGGTCCATGTGCACAGTATCAAACGGATTTGACGTTTTTTCAATAGGGTGAAGTTCACCTTCTGCTTTTACTTAAGACATACTCCGAGCAATGGCTTACATATTTGCATATGAGCCTCCTCCCATCCGAGTCTTTGTTTCCAAGGCTAAGCCACCTCTCAAAACCTAGATGACCTATCTGATCTTGACACTTCTGTAAAAGACTAATTGCCGATAGACTCTCCCGTCGTTCACCTTAAATTTCTTTTGTAGCTGTCAGCTTTATCAGCTTAACTTAAAACTTGCATGTATTTGACGAACTAATTCAACTTACAACTGTACTGTCAAAACCAGTCAAATTCAAAATGTATCGGCTTCGTTCTTCTATTACCCATTCACTTATTTTTATCATCTAGTTACCTTTGAAGCCCTCATTTTTTTATACCCATCTCCTTTTAGCATATGTTGAGAAGAAACGATAAAAAGGTCAAAGTCAATTTTCCAAAAGTTTTTCTCAACGCAGTACAGTCAGTAAGCTAAGCTTGAATGGCACGCCTAGCAGGTACACCCTGAAACGTTTAAGTGCTTCGACCGCGACGCAATTCTCCAAGTCGAATTTATTAACGTAGTTTTATAAACAGAATTATCAGTATGTTATCAGATATCAAATGCTGGAAGAAATTTCCACTGAGGAGGAGCACCGCAAAAGACCAAAAAGCTAAAAGGGGAGGAAGACCAGTTGCACAGGGAAATCGAAAAGCTTAAGGTCGATTTGCAAGGAGGCCCTCTAGTCAGTTTCGGTTTAAGTTAGTTACTAAAACTGACGGCAAGGAAACCGAAGATGAAGTTCAAGAGACAATAATCTGCAAGTGTTGTCACACCACGGCTATGACCCGCTGGTCTTGTCACACGGCTGAGTACATGACATCTTTTAACTGGCCATCACGTTGCCTCTCTATTATCTTGACTGTCTTTCTTAACATTACCACTCTGGCAAATTGCCCAACTTGGAGGAGAAGCCATCAGGAAGACAACAACATTACCATTCAACAAGACGTAATTTGCTAGCATCTGTATACCCTTCAATACCCGCCTTTGAATTCTAGAGCGCAACCGCCGGTTTCTCCACTATTGCTCTTTTTGTCTTATCGAAAACTCCTTGCTGTTCTTCGTCTCAGCTCAATGGGACATCCTTCTTTATGAGGGTAGTCAGAAACTTGGCTCTAATTGCTGTTTCCTTAATGAACTTGAGAGCCACTTGCCAAATCCAAAAAATAGTGCGTATTTGGTGCTCTGTAGAGGACCATGGACACTCCTTAACTAGAGTAATTTTTTTTTCTCTTGGACAGATGGCCACGTTTAACCTGACCCCTCATGACCTAGATAATCAAGTTTCTGCTGCAAAAATGAACGATTATTTAAGTGTAGTCTAAAACCAGCTCTTCTTTATCTAGAACACGCATCTTATTTATGGTTGACTGAAATGCAGTTGGACTATTTGGCAAGCTGAAAGGTACCCTTAAGTACTCATAGCGATCTTCAGGCGTCACAAACGATATTACTTGTTGGCCAATTTATCTATTTGATCCTTAATGGGCGGCATTGGATTCCTGTCTTTCACCGTACTCTGTGATTTTGTTTAGCTTCCAGTAGTTGATCGTTAATTCTCCGTTTTCTTGGATGCTATGACCAGCGGACACGGATACTCCGACTGACCCTCCTTGATAACATCACTCGCCAACAGCTCCTGAAGATTTCTTCTGGGCTTTTCCACGCTTTCCCCTAACCACCCTATAAAGATGTCTGACTACATGCTTATCCGTAGTTAAGCTTATTACCAAGATAACATTTGTAGCCACCTACCGCCCCAAGAAAGTAGACATTCTCTCTTCTCATTATGAAAGTCAGCCGACCGTTTCTTTCTTCGCCTTCCTTTGAGCTGTACTGCCATCCCCTAATGCCGAGCTCGGTGCTGCAAAGGTCGAGTAACTCCCTTACTTCTCTGACTTTTAGCTTCTCGGGACTTTTTAGCATGAAACCAAGCTTCAATGGCCATGGAGCGTCCGGCGACCGCATTGCGTGTATCGTTGACCCATATCGTTCTCAAGTTTTGTGACTCCTCATCCTCTGCTGTGATCGGGAACCATTCGGAATCCGTCAAAATCCTCAGAGATAGTCTTTTCCTTCATTCATCACCTGCTATGTCCCTCCTCGGCACTCTGATTAGCAATGGTAGGTACGTAGAAGATGCGCTTATGTACCTGGCATCGCGCTTTCTCAGAGATGTAGACGACTTGGTTCTGGAGGTGTAATCTGATCGGCTCTCCTTCTCTTAGCTGGTGGCATTAGGGCTTATTGGTTCTGGATCTCTCGTGGAGACTCTGATTTCAAGCTTTCTGCACAGCAGCAGGAGCGTCTAAGGGTTCCTCCCTCCGGGCAGGTAAAGAACGGCCGAATTGGTTCCTTTCCTGATGGTTCAGCAGCCACGCTTGTATCTTTCCGACATCAGCAGTAGGGTACTAATTAGTCGCCACCTGGCACTGCCATAGATATTTTTTCGTCGGTTGAAAGGGTAGACCCTACACTGCCTCGGCAAGGCCCTAGGTATCGTGGATAGTTAAGTCGCATTGCTACTAACCTCGGTTTTCCTCGTTCCTGCTTTAGGGAACCTATCTCTGTTTCTCTCCACAGAAAGAATGTGTTCACTCCTCCTTTACTGAGTTTGTGAGTAGCTAGATGAAAAACATTGGCTGAGTGCACATTTGTTCACGAATTGTTCTCTTGTGTTTGGAGACAACTAAAAAATATAAGGGTTTTGGGTCTTTTGTTCAATGCCGTAAATTTTTTCTAGTTTTAGATTTATTAGCAGGACAAGGCCTCGCACTAGCAAACTTCAACTCCTTAGGTCCTACCGACCTCCCCAAGGCTGGCTTCGGCAATGGAAGTTGAACGGACACCAGATGGGGGAGCTCTCCTGAAACTTCCTACCACCGAACGATCCCAACCATCTTGGCCTTTAAATTTTAAAAAAATACCACGATATTAAAAAAAAACTGAGAAAATATGATAAGCAAACTGACCCTGAAGAAAGAGGTTCCAATCCTGAGGAAGGAGATCTAATTTCGCTAGATTTTAAAGGACCTAACTCCACTACCCGCCAAAGGAGGCTTGATTCCACTCTCGCCAGAAGGAATTCTAATGCCACTGGTTCCAGGGGGTGGCCTCCTGCTCTGTCCGCCTTGCGATGGACAGGAAGTCCCGCAGCTGCGTCTGGAGGCACTTTCATCTGGAGACATATTATAAAAAGGAAGGCTTTGCCTTTGTAAAATATACTTACATGCAGTAGTTATTAGATATTATAGGAAAAAGTAGTTTGGTGGTTGTTTTGATGATGACATTTAGTGTTCGTTTATTTAAATTCAATTTAGGCAGAGAAGGTGTGGAAGTTAAATTGGTGGACTTCCATATGTAACAGATGCACCAGAATAAATTCCTTTATTTCGCGGACCAGTTTCGGACACTGGCCATCAACAGTATCTGAAATTGGTCAACAAAAGGTAACAACAGAATATCAAAACTCTAGTCCAATACCTAGTTACCGTGCGTAATCATCACTAATATTTAAAATGTGGTCAAAGAAAAATTATACATACATGACTATATTTTTTTCAGTTTTCAACAACAAGGTACGTAAAAACTCAATTTGTTGCGCTGCGCAAAAAAAAAATGACGAAAAGACCGAAAAGAGCGGAAGATATTCTAGTTGGTGTTCTAGGTATAGTTTTTCAAACAATTTTTGATTAAGCTAACCCACCAGGTGTCTCAAAATCCCAACTTATATTCCTTGCCAAACTTGTTTGTATTTTTCAAAAAAAAAAACCGTCGAGTGTTGACGGATTACCTCAGTTGACAATCGAATAATAATGCGAACCCTCTTAACGAGGGAGTCTTCCTTCGCCCATAAGTAGGTTTAAACGGCGGCAGCCAAGCAGAAAACATCCCTCCGACAATGCGGTGACATGTCACTGAATGACAAGCTTTTATTCGTGTTACCCGGTAAGTAATTATTTTTTGTCGAGCTCGGGCTTCGGTAATCCAATACGACTGATTTAATCGCCCTTTGTGTGCCAGCCGCCCCAGGTAATCGCCTTGGCAACCCAGGGGCGTAACATACCCCCGTGGGTTTGTAAACATATTACTGCATATCATAGTTTAATCAGAACTAAAATTTTTGATGGAAAAAAACTAACCAATGGATGTTTTGCAATTTTAAAATAGAGAACTTACAGCGACACGACATATGAGAGAAAAGGAAGGAATTCTTCAAGACTTCTCCATTCTCAATTGCTCGTTAAGCATGTAGGTACATATGTGTAATAAAAAAAAATTCAATTGTGTTTCTGCAGTTGGTTGACCTGATTAGAGCCGACAGATAACAATAAATGACAAAATTTCTTAAAAATATTAACTATATTGAAAAAAAAATGAAAGCAGCATCATCAAACTCACCAGACCCACCGTCAATAGTCTGTTAAGTTCACCTAATACTAATCCTCTTTGCCTGACGTTGGTACAGAAACCAGTTGCAAACTGTCACTCAAACTATAAAGTATCCGACAACAGGGATAACAAGGGAGATTGTGTAAGGTCCCGGATTAGGGTGCTTTAATCCTGTGGCACAAATACTTGAAACGGTTCCGGCTAATTCTTTGGACGGCTTTTGTCATGGTTTTCTGTGTTAAAGGCCACTGGGGAATTGGTTTTTAATCTGACGGTGTTAACGTGTGTGGCTGGCAAAATGCTGAGGATGCAGCTGCCTTTGATGAAAGATGCAGCAGTGAAAACTTAGGGAATTTAGGTCTTAAATAAATAGAAATTATTTAGTGAAAGCCGTGAGAGACGCGTTTATCATCACTTTTCTCATCTCCCAGTAAACACAAAATTGTCTAATATACGCTAAATTTTCTATATTGTTATAGTTTATCTAGGCATTACAATCAATGACGGATAGACCAATGAGTATATATACAATAGACGTTTATGACCGCTATATCTGTGATACGAAATTGTGATATGCAACTAATCTGTTAAAATGTCATATAGGAACAGCAGTCAAGTCACAAAAAATTCCACTGCCAATGACATTATCATTATTTGTCAACTTTACTTATATTTTGCAATAATTATTATTTAACTTAGTAAATAAATATAATATGTTATTAAGTTCTCAGGGATGGTATGTCTCTAACGTTTCTTTTTAAATAAAACACATTGTTAATTGTCATACAGATGTAGGCTTTTTTATGTTGTCTAGGGAATAAAACACTTCCGGTCCGGCGATATTGATATAACTTGATATAAGGATTTATTGAACACAAAGAAAATACACTGGAGAAATGAATAAAATACGGATGGTAATTAAATATGAGAATACAACAAATGAATCGTCTTATCGGCTTTATACGTATTTGGGCAAAAATGCGTCGCGTCTCGAACTGCAAATTAAGCCCCGTCTTTCGTCGTCTACTCGTCGTTGTAATCTGTTTTTTTTTATAAACCGAAAAGCTTAAATAAACCTTGAATACTCTATTCTCCGAATATAAGAACTCGATAGAAACAAGGCGTTATGCTGACGCTCGAGTTGCTAAAACAAAAAGCTCTTTCAAAGTTCATAACCGGAGCGGCATTCTCTTTTGTCGAATATTACTATACGATAATGATTTATTAGTTTCTACGGATAAGAAAAAATAACATTGAAAGCTTGCAGTTCCGAGGACCGAAAATATGGATTCCCACACAGATATACCTTAGATGGCTATAAAATATACTGTTGCGAACTCGGGGTTCAATAATTCCAGTGTAACGATTTAACACGAAAACACTATTTATTTATTCCACAAATACACACGACTACTAAATAACTCGCTACTTTAACACTTTATAGCCTTCTAATATCGTTTCGTACTTTAACTTACTTATAGCTCACTTAAAATAAGACTATTACTTAACCGCCGCTCTATGCGCCTTTTATATACAATCCTAAAATTACAGAAAAACCTAGAAAGTTCTTTATAAGAATTCTTGAATAACCTCACATAAAAAAACGGTTGTAAACAACTGCCTTCTAGATTAAGCCAGACGAGCAATAAATCACTCGTGTCAGCCATGACGCAGCGCGGATAGGTCGCGAAGCTCCACCAACCAACACGCTCCCATGCGTTGCCCCGCCTCCCATGCGGCGTTGCTGCGAATCGTAACAATACGTTCATTACAATCCTTGTATAAGCGTCGAGAATATAACAGAAAACCAAAAGAGTACTAAAAAATTGTTGAATATACGTATATTTAACGATATTAAAATTCTTTGTGTGTATGGGGCTATTGTTGCTAAAGAACAAGACAAGCGAATAGATGCGGTATATAGGTAATTGTACGAACTATTCATAGAGCAAATGCCTGACTATTCTCGAAAGATCCGTCACAACAATCAATATAGTGATATGTCACTGCGTTCGCTAGACAAAACCTCTAAATTACCAGCAAGACAAAAATTAGAATTTCAAATAGAAAAGGGCCGAACCTCGTCGTTTATAAATGTCGCCGGGCCCTTCGGAGCCAAATCGGAGACAATCAAGAACAAATCCAATTGAAGTGATAAATATAAATGACATTTCACGGGCGTGGATTCAATTGTAAATGTCAGGGGCTCCACAAAGGCCCTTCTACGAAATTAATGAAATTATTTCGTGATGATGATATGGGAACAGACTTCGCCATTATGAAAGAGGGAAATTACTTGTTACGTTGGGGATCGAACAATGTATATGGGTCTTTTATTACGTTGTTTATGAAACAGTTGATGGTGAAATTATTGCCCTCGGGCGAAGAAAAAAATTGGGTTCTGTTAGGGCAAGCTGCGTTCACACGCAGCGAGATGATTGGTCGAGGATGATGAATCGCGACAGCGATTAGCGCAAACCGGCTATTATGTGAAACGACCTGTATATAATCTTATTAACCACGCACTAATGATTGCGGTTCAGCCTGTGACCGGTGGCGGTCATAACATACAAGCCATGATATAGGGCATGACGTATTCACTGAACTGATTCGCGGAAGGACCTAATTGAATAAAGTGCACCATACTGAGTGCTCCCGCTTCATCTTTCTAGGGGGATGAGGCAAAGTAGGACTGAGGGGGCGAGCATATAAAAGTAAAAGGGCCCCGAAAAGTGTTATCGTGCAGTAAAATGCAAAGTGCCACCGTATTAAGATGAGTTATGGGTCCGCCAGTGGCCGTAAAGCAAGTAAAGCGGTGCTTCATGTGCCGCCTTATCGCGAATGGGGCCGTTATGGGGCCCCTGCTCGTAAAAAGGTGGTCCCGGAAATTACAAGGACATCTACGGGGGTGGAAAAAACTGTATCCAACCCTGTTTATGTCTCGGATCACTTCCTATTTACTGAACGTGCACAAATTTGGGTATTTTGAGAAAAAATAAAGAACAATGGGAGATTTTTTGAAACAATTTTATAGTTATTAGAAATAGAAACCGAAATAATGTTCCAAGTTTGTTTATTAAACCGAGAGGGTAGCAGAATACCGCCAAGACAATGAAGGGCGTAAAGACCAAAATTAACCCATCTATGATTAATATTGGGCATTAGGGGATTTAGGAACACTATGAATGGTAACGTTGTCATAAAACAGAGAAAAAACAGAGATGATCTACACCGTTTTCACATGTAGTTTAGAAAGTATCATTTGTATTTTAGAAAACATCACTTGGATTTCAGATATATCACTTGTATTCCAGAAGTCATCACTTGTATTTCAGAATAGTCAGTTGAATTTTAGAAAGTATCATTTGAAATTTAGAAGCGTCACATGTATTTCAGAAATCATCAGTTGGAATTTAGATTAGTAATTTGTATTTCAGAAGTATTTCAGAATTCGGCATTTAAAGAAAATGAATGAATTATATACTATCTTCAGAATCAGATTTAAACAGCATGCGATGCAGCTACAACACAGTTTTCTTTTTTTATATTGTATAAATTGTACACGATATGCACATAAAATTTAACAATGACAACCATTTACTCTTGGCAAATATAAAATTTAGTCCAACTGGTATATCTTCCATTACTAAGACGGCAGCATTAAGAGAAATGCTAAGTTGTGCGAATAGAGTCCAATTTTTTAGAAAATATATTGTGTTGAAGTGGTTTTTCAGTCCTCACTTTTGCACTGTACTTTCCTTTTTGAAGAACTTCACACAAATGCAAAAAGCAAACTTTGTTTCCAAAACAATTTTCTGATATTCAAGCGATATCTTCTAAACTACAAGTGACGCCTTCTGAAATACAAGTGATATATTCTAAAATCTAAATGATTGTTCTGAAATTCAAGTGTAGTTTTCTGAAATACAAGTGACTACTCTGAAATACAACTGACGATTTCTAAAATCAAAATCACTATTCTCAAATACAAGTGATATATTCTGAAACTCAAGTGACAGTTCTAAAATACAAATGATACTTTCTAAACTCCATGTGAAAATGGTGTAGACACAATTTTTGTATCGACGTTGTAGATAAACACATTTGTAATTCGCCTAGTTTACTGGTAATTTACTATTTACTACTTATTACTTTTATATAACCTTCTGCTGTCACTTACAGGTATAATGCTACACCATTTTCACATGTAGTTTAGAAAGTATCATTTGTATTTTAGAAAACATCACTTGGATTTCAGATATATCACTTGTATTCCAGAAATCATCACTTGTATTTCAGAATAGTCAGTTGAATTTTAGAAAGTTTCATTTGAAATTTAGAAGCGTCACATGTATTTCAGAAATCATCAGTTGGAATTTAGATTAGTCATTTGTATTTCAGAAAAGTTCAGATTTATTTCAGAATTCGTCATTTAAATTTCAGAAAATGAATGAATTACATAGTATCTTCAGAATCGGATTGAAAAAACATGCGATGCAGCTACAAAACAGTTTCCTTTTTTTATATGCTATAAATTATACATGATATAGACATAAAATTTAACAATGACAATAATTTACTCTTGGCAAAGATAAAATTTAGTCCAACTGGTATATCTTCCATTACTAAGACGGCAGCATTAACAGAAATGCAAAGTTGTGCGAATAAAGTCCAATTTTTAAAAAAATATATTGTGTTGAAGTGGTTTTTGAGTCCTCACTTTTGCACTGTACTTTCCTTTTTGAAGAACTCCACACAAATGCAAAAAACAAACTTTGTTTCCAAAACAATTTTCTGATATTCAAGCGATATCTTCTAAACTACAAGTGACGCCTTCTGAAATACAAGTGATATATTCTAAAATCTAAATGATTGTTCTGAAATTCAAGTTTAGTTTTCTGAAATACAAGTGACTACTCTGAAATACAACTGACGATTTTTAAACTCAAAATCACTATTCTAAAATACAAGTGATATATTCTGAAATCCAAGTGACAGTTCTAAAATACAAATGATACTTTCTAAACTCCATGTGAAAATGGTGTAGACACAATTTTTGTATCGACTTTGTAGATAAACAAATTTGTAATTCGCCTAGTTTACTGGTAATTTACTATTTACTACTTATTACTTTTATATAACCTTCTGCTGTCACTTACAGGTATAATGCTACACCATTTTCACATGTAGTTTAGAAAGTATCATTTGTATTTTAGAAAACATCACTTGGATTTCAGATATATCACTTGTATTCCAGAAATCATCACTTGTATTTCAGAATAGTCAGTTGAATTTTAGAAAGTATCATTTGAAATTTAGAAGCGTCACATGTATTTCAGAAATCATCAGTTGGAATTTAGATTAGTAATTTGTATTTCAGAAGTATTTCAGAATTCGGCATTTAAATTTCAGAAAATGAATGAATTATATACTATCTTCGGAATCGGATTTAAAAAGCATGCGATGCAGCTACAACACAGTTTTCTTTTTTTATATTGTATAAATTGTACACGATATGCACATAAAATTTAACAATGACAACAATTTACTCTTGGCAAATATAAAATTTACTCCAACTGGTATATCTTCCATTACTAAGACGGCAGCATTAACAGAAATGCTAAGTTGAGCGAATAAAGTCCAATTTTTTAGAAAATATATTGTGTTGAATTGGTTTTTGAGTCCTCACTTTTGCACTGTACTTTCCTTTTTGAAGAACTCCATACAAATGCAAAAAACAAACTTTGTTTTCAAAACAATTTTCTGATATTCAAGCGATATCTTCTAAACTACAAGTGACGCCTTCTGAAATACAAGTGATATATTCTAAAATCTAAATGATAATTCTGACATTTAAGTGTAGTTGTCGATTAGACGATGTAGTAGATGTAGAGTAGACGATTTCTAAAATCAAAATCACTATTCTGAAATACAAGTGATATATTCTGAAATCCAAGTAACTGTTCTAAAATACAAATGATACTTTCTAAACTACATGTGAAAATGGTGTAGAACGTTTCTTCAAATTGCGAGAACAACAAAAGAATACGCATGCGGCCCGCACTGATTACCGCAAGAAAATTTTTAAATCAGGCTGGAGTACCTTAATAATCCATGTTCACGACAAAATTTAGAAAACAATTGTAATTTTAAACAATTAATATTTTTTTTTGTCTGAACATCTTTTATTTTATGTTTTCAACATGTCCGAAAAAACGATGGGCAATATCCAATAATGATCCGGAATTACCCATCAAATCAAAGTCCTGGAAAACCGTTCGCGTATAACTCGTTTGTCTGTAGCCTGTCAGATATTAATATCCCGCTTGCAAAGCGCATATTGACAAATTAATTCCTACTGATTTTCTGGATAAATTTGCATATGACGTACCACAGAGGAGTGCTACCAACTAAGCTAAATCTATTTCACTTTTAGAACAGGCAGAAACGCGTCCAATTGGTGAAACCTGTCACCCAGCAGAATTTCAATTCATTGGTCTCACACAGTTTGTGTGAAAATCAGTTATTTGACTCATTAGTTTTTCTGAAGAGTTTTTCTTTTAAAATAGGAATAAAATCAATTCCACGTGGGCGCTCCCTTCGTTATTAATAAAAGCCATCAATTGATCGGTGAAAAAGCTGTCAAAAGCACGATGATGCAGTGCAGCCCACTGTATAATTAATGGGGTTCATATCATTATATTTTCATTCCGCAATCAAAGTCGGCCCTGTTGTGATTAATTGACATCGGTGGGGGCTCATGCAGGTTTTGATCCTCTTTGATCCTTTGTCGGGCCATTTGTTTTGCACATACATCGACGTATCGATCATCGATCAACGCCGCAGGCCCCTCATTTTCGAATCTCATTGACCGCAAGAGTTAACTTTCACAAGTAAAACGAACCCTTAGTCGAGGACCTCGCCCGATAAGTAATTATCACATATTCGTGGTGTTAATCTGTGGACCGCAATTTGGCGGCTGGCTTACGAGGAAATACGGTCTGAACGGGGCTTTAGGGTTGAACCCGATGTAAGGCACAAGATAATACAGCGTGTACTGAATTAAGCAGCTCCTAAACGACAATTTCCATGGGAACGGCCATTTATACCGCACCGTTCGGGATTAGGTTCGGGGTTAAATGATTATGAGTTAAAGGATTAGCAAACCGAATAATATGTCCACGGCTGTTTAGTGAGATCTGTTCAATCCGCCCTAAGCCCGGGTACTTTTCGACATTGTTGGACAATTTAAATAAACAACACTAAACGCAATACGTGTGGGGGGTCGTGCCCGATGGGAATGCACCACAGTTCAAAGATCATCCGATGTAGGTGTATCTAGAAGATAGAATTTTACATAATAGCTACATCTATATGCGCGTGCAACTGGATAACTCTGGGAAATTAGCATTTAGTCGCTATTTGGGGCCTCGTTGATACCAGCAGCTGACAAATCGATTTATGTTTATTGTTGTGCTCCTGCGTGTATTGTCACCTTTAGCTTGAATGTCAGATAGTGTCCTAAGAGACACGAAATAAATCTTTACATAACCAAACAAAGGAAGCATTGCAATAATAATAATTGTAATTGTAAGTCTCTGACATTCTGAGGTATTACAAATAAGGCTTCGCGTAGTCCTCTGTACCTAGTTATTAGTAATTGCAGAGGGCGAATTTGTAACGGATATTCACACGTCAAGTTCAATTCGGCTTGTTAAAAAGTGTCCCTTTGTGAGCCCTCGTCTCATAACTAGCTCCTCGATAGATTAAAATTTTAAAAAGCCCTCTCGAAAAAACCCTTTTGGCAAACGAGTACGTGAAACCGGTCCCCGGATGTCAATCACGTTGACGAGTACAGAGCGACAGTACAATCGAAATGTGGTGAAGGGTTTTCAGCTTAATAATGGTAATCTTCGTGTATAAACACTCCAGCTGAGGGCTGGGTTTTGTCGCCTCGAATTTATAAAGTTAAAAAAAATATATATATTTTCTGCCATTGTTCTCACACATAGCACCGCAGCCATTCGATGGTGAGACCAATAGTGCCCAGGCTGGCTTGGAAGGCCTTGACGTATTGAACTTGGTCTTCGACCTAATGGCATCAAAACATATATAAGACACTCGGTCGGGGCATCTGCATAGCAGAGAGCCTGGGCCGAAAGGAGGACACAATAGATCAATACAGATCTGCTCGGACAGTCGGGCAGCGCTTCTAGCGCTTATGTCTTTGCGCTACAATTCCAAAACTGTTTGGAACGGTCACAGGACTCTGAACACCCTATCGCAGGAGAACAGCGTCACACTGCTATGGATCCCGGGCCTTCGTGGTCATGAAGGCAATGAGAGGGCCGACTCTCTAGCCAGGAGGGCGGCAGGCTCTGCAAGGCTGAACTCCAAAAATGGAGCAATGCCAAGTCCCAAGCCTGGTGAGAGAACTTGCCCGGATTATCACACTCCAATAAATTTATCACGGAAGCAGAAGAGGGCAAGAGCCCAAATATTCCTCAGTACTAAATAGGAGACAAATCAGGTGACCACAGTACTGTACACAGGACATACCAACCTAAGATCTCACATGCACAGACTCGGACTAGCCGAAGAGGCGGAGTCTCGGATGTGCTTGGAGGACGACGTGACAGTTGAGCCCGTCCTATGTAACTGCCCGGCTATTGCCAGATCGAGGTTCTGACTGTTCGGAATTGAGCACAAGGAGTTCGGAATTGAGCACAAGGTGTGGGAAATTATGGGGAAGAAAGGGGTTTTTGATAGAGGTATCGCCATCAAGGATATGGGAGGGGACAGAGTGTTGGTGGGGGAGGAAAGGGATATCTACCTTTTAAATAAATATCACCCAGGGTTATCGCAAGAAGAAAGGGAATTGGTGGAGGTATATGAAAGGGAAAGGAACAAAGGAATGCACAGAGTAGGGTACGAGGACGCCTTGATGAGAGAGGAGGTTAAAGAGGCTATTAGGGGACTAGGTAGTAGAAAAGCTACGGGGGAGGACCAGATTCCTTTTGAGTGTTTGGGAAACGTTTGGGAGGGGATGGAGGAGGGGCTGGTGAGGCTGTATAAAGGTTGTTTTGACTTGGGGATCTTTCCTCGTATCTGGAAGAAGACTGTCATCAGGTGGATCCCAAAGCCGGGTGGGGGTGTGAGGCCGGTGAGCCTGATGCCAGCCTTTGGAAGGGTCTTGGACAGGATTGTTAATGAGAGGATCAGGAGCTTCTATGAGAGAGAGAATTTATGGACTGAACAGCAATTTGGGTTCAGGGCAGGGAGGGACGCAATGATGGAGCTGAAAAAGTTGGAGGAGATCTTGAGGGATAATAGGGATGCGGGTAGCCACTCCCTTGTGGTCACGCTGGACCTCACCAATGCCTTTAATACGGCCTGGCCTATCGAGGTAGATAGGAGGCTGGGTTCCCGCGTGGCTTGAGGGAGTTGTGCTGGAGCTTCTTGAGGGACAGGGTGGTTAAGAGCGGCAATACAGAAATTTTGATGGAGAGGGGTTGTCCGCAGGGGTCAAGCCTGGGCCCCTCCTTATGGTTGATCCTGATGGAAGGATGGCTAAGGAAGATGGAGGAGCTGGGCCGTGAGGGGGGAAGTGTGGGCTTGGCCTATGCGGACGATCAGGTGGTGGTTGTGGAAGGAAAATCGGTTAGGGAAATCGAGAGGAGATGGGAGAGAGTACGGAGGATATGTGTTGAATGGGAGGGCAGGGCGAGATTGAAGTATAATCTCAGCAAGACTGGGGTAATGTTCGTGGAGAGGGGGGGTAGTATAAGACCTCCAGTAGTTAGGTTGGGGGAGAACAGAGTGGCCTGTGCGGCTGAGATCAAAATCTTGGGGGTGATAGTTGACAAGAAGAGGAATTATATTGATCATGTTAAGGGGGTTAGGAAGCGTAGTGGTGAACTGGTGGGTAAAATAGTGGGCTTTTGTCGCAGAGGGAGGGATGTAAATAAAGACCTCGTTAAGGCTTTGTATGAAAGAGTGGTGGTTGGGGCGATGCTGTATGGGGCGGAGCTATGGGGTACCAGAGGCACGGTTTCACGTGTAGTGAAGCAGTTGGATGCGGCGCAGAGGCCCTTCCTTCTGCTAATGTCCAGGGCCTACCGTACCACTTCTACGGAGGCCCTTAGGGCTTTGTGCGGGGTACCCCCGCTGGCTCTGCAGGCGAAAGTGGCAGCTGAGAGTTGGGGGGTATGCATGGGTATTAAGGGAGAGAGGAGGGTGAGAGAAGGGGAGAGACTGTTCGTCCCTCACAGGTACGAGAGTTATATGAGTGAGTATGAGGGGCAGAGATTGGAGGTGTACGTGATGCGAGTGAGAGAGAGGTGGTTGCAGGTTGGGTGGCGAAAAGGGAGGGGGGAGCGAATATAGAAAGGGAAGGGGTGGTAGAGATTAGGGGCTCTGGCACCACTGTGGAGGCAGAGCTGTCGGGCATTGTGTGGATTATCGATAAGTTGGAACGTGGGTTGCAGGAAGGGGAGATAGTGGGAATTAATAACGTGGTAGTTATTAATGATAATATGGGCGCGGTACGAATGGTGAATAGCGTGAATAGTTATCACAGGGTGTTGGGGCATATAAGGGCAAAGATTCGTAGGATTTGGGAGGGTTTGACGGTGGGGGTGAAGGTTCGGTGGGCGAACCGAGGGGTGGAGGGTATGAAGGCGGCGCATGGGAGGGCGGAGCGGGCAAGAAGGGGTGACATTGTGGAGAGCATGGAGAGGCGTAGGATGTATGATAGGAAGGTGGTTAAAATAGAAAACAAGGCACGAATCATTGAGCTGTGGCAGGGCCAATGGGAGAGGAGTACAAAAGGAAGGGAAACGTTTAGGATATGTAGGGAAGTAGGCTGGGAGAGGATAGATCTTACCTTCAAGGGATTTCAGTTGGCGACGGGTCATGGAAATTTTAGGGGGTATCTCGAGAGATTCAGGCTGGGGGGAGGGGACAATGGAGGGTGTCAATGTGGAGAGGGACCTGAAACGGTTCAACACATAAGGGAACTCTGTGCGAGGCCCGAGAGACTGTTAGTAAGGCGGGAAATGGAACAGTTGTGTGGTAATTGGGACTCTTTCCAGCTCCGGCAGGACGGGGTAATAAGGGATGAGGTGGTCGACAGGTTGAATGAATGGGCGGAGAGAACGGTGGATGACTGAGAGAAGTATGGATGGGGGAGTGGTTTTTTGGGGATAGAGGAAACATTACGGAATGGTCAGTGTAAATAGTGTTGTATATAGAGTTAGGTTGTAAGTCTTTATGCTAGTGTGTTTAAGGAATTTCTTTTGGGTTGTGTAACATGGAATAGCGTTGTTTTGGGGAAATATTATTTTATTTTGATTTGTTGCTGTAATATAGGACTGGTTTATTTAAGGATTAGTTTTTAGTTTTGGTTCGTATTAATATTGGAATGTTATTTTATTTTTGTAGTTTTAGTTGGTAGGGCAATTTTCGGTTGTAAATTTTAATTTTTGGTGAAGGAATTGTCAAAGTTATTTGTTGTTGAATAAAGAAAGGGCCGGTGATGTTGCCATTTCGGGGGTTTTAGGGTGGGGGTAGGGTTCGTTCCCTTGGGGGTGGTTTCGTGGGAAGTGGGTTACGGAAGGGCTAATGCCGAAAGGTGGGTGGCCTGGCGCTGAGCCGTCTAGTGTCTGTTCGGAATTGAGCGATCATTGAGCCTCAAGATACAAAAGCAGAGTGTCGCCCGAGAGAGTCATCAAATTCGTTGAGGGCCTGGGTATAACGGGTGACAATTAATGGAGCAAGCATGGGCAAGCCTTGCTGGCAACACTTCGAGTGAGCCACAATACACCGCAGGTCGCGGTGGAGTCCACTCACATTGAATGCAATGCAATACATCTATGGAAATATTAAACTTGTCATTGTTGTAAACGTGCCTGTTTTTCAAAACTTTCCCAAACCTATTTAAGTTGGGGGACATTCTAATTTTTCTGTGGCTATCGTCATCAAATTTTGTCTTTTACGTTGGTTCGACCAACTACTGACATATTTAAAAGAAACACAAAATCAGTGGCTTCTAGGCTATATTACTATCGTGTTAAGTAATAATTGCTTCTATTTTTTTTTAATATATATTGCTTCTTATTTTAATTTTTTGCAAATTTTTAAAGGCCGAGTTGATCCAAATTCTTAGTCAAAATCGTAATCGTATTCTTAATTTTCATCTTTTATAAACCATGTAAACAAAGATCCATTGCAATGCTTGCTATATGGGAGGTTTTGTAAATAAAAATACGATTAAAGTCACGTTGAATCAAAGTCAAGTTAAATAACTCAGGTATTTTGAAACTAATAAATATAAGATTAATCGAGTAGAGCTGGATCAAGATCAGTTAACTTTACTAATCACCACATTTCTTAGAGAGAGAACCCCCTGTATACGTCAGCCAACGTCACAAGACTTCATTTCCGCCATTTCCCCTATGCTTTTGTAAAGCGTGGGTTATTTTTTTATTAAAATTGTGTTTTGTTAATGTTTTTGTGTGCTGAAACCAAGAAGTTATTTTCTAGATTATTACTATATTACAGATTGAAGTCCATTTTTATAAACTTTCTGCTGCTCTATGCTATTACTATATATGTGCTATTATAGCACATATATAGTAATAACGCAAGTAGGATAACAAAAAATGCAAGTAGGAAAAAAACCTTATGTTGTTGTGTCTGCTTAACTCTGCTATCACCTAATGAGACTTAATTCTAACCTTATTTTCCTAGCCGTTTTATCAAGTTTATTTCCATTATTTAAGAAGTATTCTGAATAAAACTGTTACTTTGCATGGTGCAAGCTAACACTAAATAAACCCCAAAGTTTTAATAATTAAGTATACTTACCGAACATTAACATTTAACAGCCTAATGTTGGCTGTGAGGCCTTGATGCTCCTGTAGGCCTTGATGGTCGTGCTCAACATTTCACAGCTCTTTCGTAGCTTTTTCGGCTGTTGTAGCCAAGGCAGGGTCTCCAATTTGTCAATCAGCCAAAGCTTTATTGATTACGGGTAGACTTCGAAACTGGTATGCTGATGCAATTGGTGACCACTTTACTGTTTCCTTTTTAAAAAAAATTGAAAAAAAGAGAATTTTTTATTTTTTAAATCCAGTCATCATTCTCAGAATATCTCCGAGACCACGAATGCGGGTATTG
Organism: Taphrorychus bicolor; assembly: GCA_951812265.1. Lineage (NCBI taxonomy): Eukaryota > Metazoa > Arthropoda > Insecta > Coleoptera > Curculionidae > Taphrorychus > Taphrorychus bicolor. Next base: position 7,647,407 of record OX638300.1, read on the forward strand.
ATTGTTTTCCACCTCCAGTAGAGGCAAAGACCAAAAATTCAGATAAGACACTGTACCAAGAGATTCGATCGATCCTTGTCAGGAACCACCGAATTGCTCAAATATACGTTTCTTCTCTCTAATACAGTTTTGCGGTGTTTTCCCACAGAGTTGGTTTTCCCGCAGGTGGTTCAACTGGTGCTTCAGTTACCATAAAATGCAATCTACAGAATAATAAATTCCATAGGATAAGAAAAGAAGAAAAAGAAACACATTCAATTTGAGTAATTCGGGGGTTCTTCACGATGGGTGGTGCACAAGATTTGTTAGATGTTTGTCATATTTTGGTGACGATTCTCAGGTAACTTTTCTCTGCCACTTCTATAATTCAATCCAGATAGATGATGTCCAAATTAAACACACACATTTATTCAAAAAGAAAAAGAAGAAATAGAAACATACTATCTCTAATTTCACTAATTCGGTAGTTCCTCACAAAGATTTCTGGATTCTTCCTCTTGAACCAGCCCCGGGATGTGAGAAAACAATCTATTCTCGTAATTCTCTTTAATACCGAAAATGATAACTGACATTACTAGCCTTTGGATCATGCAGGTTAGTAGTTATTTCATAGCTATTTATTTATTGAACTTCTCTGCCATTTCCAGAATACGAATTGTAGCAATAGTCTTCTATATCCCAACAAGGACGGAAATATTGTTTTGTTACATTTGGCACTCTAAATCGCATTTTTTTAAATCACTGCTTGCTGTTTAACATTATGCTTAGAGTTTAGTATCGATAGTTATTACCAGATTTTTATTTGAGTTTGAGTCGCAATTGATTCATTGTACAGCTTGATTTTAGGTAACTTGTTTGAGAGAGAAGCACAATTCGCACGAGTCATAAGTTAATCTTGTTAAGCAACTCCTGTTAATTTATAATATGCGCTTTGGGTGGAGTGTCCGTACGCAATAAGAGCCGTGTACTCTGCAGGCTTCAGAATGAATAATGATGAGTCGATTTCTTTTAAAGTTTGGTGAATATGGCTCTAGATATCAAGGACGTAAAGAGAAAAATGGATATAGGCGACTTCTATGAGAATCATTGTTTAAGTTGAAAAACCAATGGTAAAGTGTTTCTTATACTCATTCTGTTTCCTTTCATTCAGGAAATCTCTCTCTTATTAGCTTTAAGTGATAGAAGAACAATGTAGAGTATGTAGATTAAAAACGATACCATCAAGACATATGCTGTCAAATGCTTTTTTATATCTTTAAAGAGCGCCGCTGATCGTTGACTGATTTGACTCGACTGGAATCTCACCTTTGCAGAAAGGAAAGCTCTGAAAGCTTTGAACGACGACCAGGGTATTCTGATTTTACCAGCAGATAAAGGAAACGCAACAATACTAATGTCATCATCGGATTACAAAAAAAAATCAGGACACTGTTAGATCCCACCACCTACAAGAAGTTAACTCGTTATCCAACCGCCCGAATTCCGAGGGTCACCAAAAATTTAATCAAGAACGTGGCATCGAATGAAATGACTAAGCTTAAAAAATCGGAAGCCTTGCCACCAAGGCTGTACGATTTGCAAAAAAGATCTACAAACCGAATGTACCACTAAGACCCATCGTGAGCACCATAGGAAGCCCAACATATGAAATCGCGACACACCTCACAAAACTGCTGCAACCTAAAATAGGAAATACTGACAGCTTTATAAAAGACTCCACTCATTTAGTTGAAAAACTACTTTCTTTGACCCTTCCTCCAAGAGAAATTCTCGTTAGCTTCGATGTTGTTTCGCTCTTCATGATGGTATGTATCCATTAAGGAAGCCATGGAACATATTAACCAGGAATTTCTACAAAATCTGTCCAACACTGCCTAACCACTATATATTTTCAATAAAAGGAAGACTTCTGCGAACCCGCTAGGGGCAGCCCACTTAGTCCAGTAATAGCCAACTATTTTATATAAATTTTCGAGGCCAAAGTGCTGGTTCCATACGTGGACAACACCTTTGTTATTTGGAGCGATGGCGACGGCAAACTTCAAAACTTCCTCTTCACGTCAACTCGAGGAAGGCGCTTTCCGTTTTTGGATGTTTTGGTATCACGGAGGCCGAATGGGACACTTGCGCATACCGTTTGTAGAAAACCAATACACACTGACCGATACCTCAATAACGGATCAAATCATTATCCCGGGGGATAAAAATGATGAATGATAGAAAAAGGGAGTCATAAAGACTCTGTCTGTGAGAGCCAAGAGGATTTGTGAACCGGCTGAATTGGATCGGGAAATAAAACATCTGGAAAGAGCGTTTGGTTGGAATGAATACAGCAAGCACGAGTTCGACAGGGCCGTCCGTCCAAGAAATGTAGAGCGCCAGGAACAACGGGAGGAGATGAAAAAAGCGCAAATAGACTAGTCTACCATACATCCACAATGTAACGGACAGGTCCGGCATGCTACTGGAAAAGCACAGTATTAATAACTGTCTTTAAACCCACTCGTACAATACAACAGAGTTTGAGATCGGCCAAAGAGCGCAGAGATCCCCTATCGGTAAGCGGAGTTTACCGAGTTCCATGCGGCTGTGGCTCGGTTTAAATTGGGACCACAAAACACACTGTCAACACGAGGATTAAGGAACACAAGAGGAGTTGCAAGCTGAGACAAACACACAAGTCAGCAGTAGAAGAGCACGCTCTTTCCGAAGTTCACGACATCCTTTTGAACGAGGTGGATATCTTATATCAATCGCAAAGTTTCTATTCGAGACTAAAGAGAGAAGCCATTAGGATCTTTAAACACGACAACAATTTCAACAGGAAGGAGGAAATAACGTTTCTAAATGCAGACTGGAAGCGTGTTGTTCTACAATATTCTTCAAGTGCGCAGAAACCCCGCTCTACCACTACCCCCACCCCAGTCCCTCCGCTGCAGCGCGACGACAGAGGAATAAATACCACGAAGCTCACCACAGTCAAATCAGTCAACGTCGGGAAGCATGCGAGATCTGTAGACGAAGCGTCATGAAGAAATTCCATTGGACCACGGCTTCATAGCGCGGAAAACACTTTAGATTGTATTTGAACTTTATTGCGTTATATTTTAATGTTGTTGCATGTACCTTTATCTGCTGCCAGTAATTCCACTCTTGTAAGCTGTTCACTTCTTGACATGTCAGCAAATATTTTTCCGTTCTGAACAGCTGAACTAATTTTCTAGTTTTTATTACTTCAGTTACATTGCTTTCCTGCTTCCGGAGCAGGATTGCTTTGAATGTCCCTATAAAAAAGCATTTGGTGCTTAAAGAAACTATTTTTATTTTAGAACTGTGCTTTGTAAATCAATTTGCTAGTACAGTATGATATCTCGATATGAACGTTTTGCTAATTGTTATTTTTTTCCATGTTTTATTTAATAAACTTGCATAGATAATCCATACTGTTATGCTTCCATATTGGATTATTTGAAGTTATATTTTCTTACAATTGGTACTGCCTTCAAATGAAGGATTTGAATTCTATTGCCAGGGGACCAGAACACAAGTCGTGGACTAATTAAATACATTTATTGTTCGATCTCATACATGTGAAAGCGGTGGTGATAATTCTGAAGTGGACATAAAGCTGATATTGCTAATACTGAAACAGGGTGGTATTAGAATATTTTTAGAGATAGGCGATATTTTTCACCAGAAGCACATTCATCCACTTTAAACATCGTCATTATTATAAGAGCATGGAAGAAGAAACTTTTCTAAAATACTTGAAAGAATAATAATTGATTCCTACTTTATATTTAATAAATGCAAAATGTATTATAATTGTTTTGGACAGTGCTCACTGCTCACATCTTATCACACCCTTTATTAATAAGAATTAATAAACCTCGCCAAAACGAAGTAAGATCAAATATATATGAATATTAAGATACACAACAGAACACAAAAAAAAACACTCTGGACATTCAGAGCTCTATCTTCCAACCGTTCTTATCAATAAATTGTATCCCTCAAAACAGTTTTTGATATCTCCTTTTATTAAGCTAATCACTAATCTTTGCTGATAGATTTTAAAAACAGAACTTTCTCTCTCGAAGTCTTTGCTTGTTTTAAAATATTGCAACAGTTCTCTAGTTGATGTATTCTTCGCTCCACAACTTTGGAAACTTCATTTTCTTCTTTATCCAAAATAGTTCTTTTGCGGTCTCCTGAGTTCTTTACAGACTTATTTCCTAAACTTGAAGAAGATCTGGTTTCCTTGATTGACGGAGAAGAATGTACTGATCCGTCACTCAGTAAATCGTCCTGTATTAAAATCCTTTCCAACTTATTGTAGACTGCCTTAGATTTTTTCACAACACGGTCAGATTCTTCATATTGCCTAATTAGGGAGTCCATAGTACTGTCTGATGTTTGAACCATTATCTTATTTTGTTCCATTTCGTTTTATTTAATAATTATAGAATTTTTATAGTAATTAACACCGACCAGATTACAATTGACTAACAGCCAGCATATTTATGATAAAAATCAGATTTCTTGTCGAGATATCTGACAAGTCACAAATGTCAAATTGCTTGTACTTGCAGAACTAGCAAAGAGGGTGACATTTATCTATTGGCGCTGATAGCGTTCTTCACCAGGGTATTTCTATCTTTTGTTAACACAAGTGAAATTTAAAGGATAGAAGCAAAACTGGTGCAGCCAGTAAAAAATTACATGTAAAATAAAGGTGATTTATAGAGATATTTTTACATATTTCCATTTATTTATGGGAGCATTAATGAGGTGTTTCCTTCTTTAGCTAGCATGCAATGGAAGAAGTCGTGCAATATCTTCAGGTTCAACTAGGATGTCTGGGCAGCTCTTATTCTGGTTGAATGGGGCAATTCTGGTTGCCTCACCTGGATTAAAAATTACACAATCACTGTCACTCATCACCATATAAATATTGTTCCGAATCTACCGTATATTGCGGTCTTTATCAAGGCTCCTAATGAACTGACGAAGTTATGGTGGGTAGTCAGAGCCGGAGTCAGACTCCGGCTCTGCGTGTATTTCTTTACCCACGGCTCTGCATGTATTTCCTTAGGTGCTATCTCGAAAAAACTTTGGCCCAGTAACGGATAATGGACACAATTAACGTTACAAAAATTGACATAACTTCGTGACTTCATTAGGAGCCTTGATAAAGACCGCAGTATACGGTCGAAACGTCGGCAATTTGAAAATTGAATGAAGTTGTTATTTCGTCCCCAACCTGCTAATCCATCTTCGTACTATTGCTATTGGGACGCTAAACTTTATAAATATCTTCAGAACCTGACTCTGACTTCTGATTGAAAATTATTAGTCTGTGATCATCACACTTTGACGCTCGAGATTTTTTCGGGATAGGAACAAAGGTGGAAAGCAGCCATTCTCTGGGAATTAGTCCTGATGTATAAATGCTATTAAATAGATCCACTATGGCACTGATTGAGCGCTCATCCAGCAGTTTCAAGACCTCACAATGCACCTCTTCTGGCCCTACTGCTTTACCGAATTTTGAGGGCATACTCTACTTCTTCCTTCGTTATTTCTGGAGTCCTCTCTGACTTTGTTATGTCATATGTCTCCGTTCTTTGGTCATCAAGCAGTTGAGTTCTATATTGCTGCCACAGTCTCAGTCTGGCATCCAAGTCAGCAACCAGTGCGCCCTTTTCATCTTTCAGTGTACCAGTTTTCTTCTCTCTCACCACACCGGTGACTTCTTTTATTTTTTTATGTAGGCCGAAACTATCGTAGTTCTGTTCTAAAGTGGACTTTACATTATTGGATTTTCCCATTCTACTTTTAATTTATCGAATGAAAAGCCGAAATATTGGATTTGACATCATTCGATTTTACATTGGACTGGTTCGGTTCGATCTACCTGTCGATTTTCTCATTCGATTTTAAAGAATGGGACGGAATCTATTTGGAATCGATTTTTATTTTGGATTTTCCTTTGAGCGTACGCCTGGAACTGTCAAAGCTGTAATTCTAACCTAGCTTTTTATGGTTTGTTTTTTATTTATTGACACTAAATCGAAATGAAGAATCGAATAGATCCAAAGATACCTCTACAGTGCGTCAAAATGGAATCCAATGAAAATATCGATACGAAAAATAGATCCTGAATATCTAATAATGTAAGATGCTCTTTATTCTTCAATTTCTTTGCACCTTCCAATCATCCAGACCTTCTTTGCTATTCTTATTTTACTTCTAATTGTGTTCTGTACCTCCTTGTGCTTGGTGTTATGCCTGCCTTTGTATGTTGTTATTTCTTCTGTCAGTGCCAAAATTTCCATCTCCTCTGTCATCCATCTCTGCCTAGTTCTGTTTTTGAGCTTACCAATGTTTTACTGTTGTGTTGTTTGTTATTTCTTTTTTAATTTTGGTCTACTTTGCCTCTTCACACAGATCACCAACAATTTTTTCCTGCAGTTTATGGAGTCTACTGGCTATTCCAGAATCCCATGTTAGCAAGGATGGAGTATTCGAGATCTCTAGCCCGTCAGGGCCGCTTTGTTTTTCTATGAGAAATCTTTTGGTTAGGTTAGTTCAGGTTAGATCAGGTTGGTTCAGGTTAGTTCAGTTCTAGTTTTCCTTTCATTAGGTTAGTTCGGGTATGTTTTTCCTTTGATCAGGTTAGTTTAGGTTAGTTCAGTTCTAGTTTTCTTTTGGTTTATACTCAACCCTTACCCTTTGGGTACTACTTACCGTTTGACAACTACTTACTCTTTGGTTAACTCAACTTTATATTCCCATGACAGTGTTTTAACATAACCTTCAAGTTCAAGTCAACTTCCATTGGTTAGTTTGTTTCAGGTAAGTGAAGCTTATTATTATATTTATTTTAAAAATTGATAATATTATACATATTTTTAAGTTCTACTACCACCTATAATTTTCTATTTGGTCCATTCTATTAATGCCTAAAGAAAATTTTCGAAAGAAATGAGTAATAACGACTTCCCTCAACTGTACCAGCCACATTTAGTAAGGTAACATTAGGTACATACAACTAGCAGGCAACCAACAAGTACTCTCAAGAACCAGTGAATGAAACTGAAGTAGTAAGTGAAGTCTCGACAAGGCATATATAATTGATATGAATCAATGAGCAAGGTAGGTACTGAAAGACTTTAATAAAGAACAAATAGCAAAATTTAATATTAATTCATAACAAATATCAGGAAATGCAGTAAGACAAATGACAGTGACACGGTTTATAAAATAAATCAATTTTTTAAATATTTCAGAGAATATTAACAGAGAAACACTTGAACAATACTGTTAAAAAAACGTTCCACGTTAATAATTATAGAATTTTTTATACAGGTGCAATAAAGCAACAAATAGTAAATATGGCAAATTGCAGGATTAAGACAAACAAAAACTCCCTTGCAGTTTGAAAAATGGCCCATGTTTCGACGTTCAATCGACGCCTTCATCAGGGCTAAAATATATTTAAACAACACACTAATCACAAAGAATTCCAAAGCAACCATTACATTTAACAAAACTAACACTACATGATTCTTTTCTGCATAAATAAAATATTTTCCATTTTTCTTTTACGTTTGTGCTTCTAACTATCTATTTTTTTTTCGATACATTTTTCTCAATAATTTCTGCTGATTTCAGATTTTTTTCCGTTGGTCTTTTTTTATTTATTGTAATTTTTTATTTATTTTTATTTTTATTATATCCTTCTCTAAATAACCAACAAAACGCCAAAACAAAAGTTACTGTTTTGTTTAGAGTTATTAGCTTTCCTTGAAAACTGTTAATATCATGCGTTAATTTAAAAAAAAAACCTCAAGTAGGCCATTGAATTAGAACAGTAGGACTGAGAAGACTTCATAAAAACAATTGAAAGGCGAAAATGTCATGAAGCATTACGATTTTCATTTCTCTTTAATTCCATGGCTTGCTATGAACCAATACGAAGTTTTTTGTATGAACACTCTTTATTTCCAGCTTCTCTTCCTTGCGCTAGTTTTTCTTTTTTCAAGTTTTCCTTTGTCATTGTTTTTTGTTTTTCATATTTCCCTATTATTCTCTGGCATGTTTCGCTTAACTTGTTAGTTTTCCAGTTTTTTTTTTCATTGATATAAAATGATTTTTTTTTAACTGAAAATTGAACTTTTCCAGCGAGTAAACACTTAAGAGTCATGATTTCTCAGAATACTCGAGAGTCAGAGAATTTCTAATTATTCGTTCTATGTTGTCGCCCGGTGCTATCTACTTGTATAGCCTTCTTTTCGGGAGTTTGAACAATATCTGTTACTGACTAGTAATTCCTTTTCGATACAGCATTCGATCTGCACTGCGCCATAGTCAATAACAAGCCTCAAATTCTTCATAATGTTTGTATCACTGACACTCATACAAAGAGAAGTGTACTCGCACCACCACTTAAGGCATCTTATTGCCCTCTTCAGAAAGTCAGGAAACTGATGCGAGAGTCCAGAGTATCGCTAGTTGATATCATTTGCGGTCAAGTCAATGCGTAACCTCAGTCCAGCTACGTGCTCCCTTGCCCTTAATATCGTTAACAATTGACAAACTTCCCTCAACCTAGAGGAAATTTTTAGGGATCCGTCACTCTCAGGTCTGTAATATATGGCCAGTCTAATAGACCTCCTGTACACAGATCTGTACGTTCAAAAGTATGCAATAAAAAATCAAGCAGCAGTCAAAGAACTTTCTGGTCCGGTAGATTTACCTCAAGTGTAAGACACCATGGTAAGCCATGCTCTCACATTTCTGGGATTTATGGATGTGAGAGGCAAGGATGCTCTAAAGACGCCAAGCAGCATTTAGAGCTGTCGTTGTTATCAAATATGTCATCGTTATTAATATGCCATTAATATCAATAAAAAAATTGCTTTATTATAAGACGGTGAAGGCTTTCACGGCCGGTCAAAATACGATTGAAAGTGTTTTCCGGGCGTTAAAGCCGTGGTCCAGGGAAATTTCTTCCTGACGTTTCGTCTACAGCTGCGGCAGACTCAATCAAAAGCAATGAGGCAATGGGCGAAGTTATCTCCCGTGCTTCCCGACGTTGACTGATTTAACGGTGTTGAGCTCCGTGGTATTTATTCCCCCACCATCGCGCTGAAGTGAAGAGACTGGATTAGGGGTAGTGGTTGTTCGGGACTTCGGCGCACTGTCGTAGAACTCGCTTCGTCTGCATTTAGAAACGTAATTTCTTCCTTCTTGTTGATATTGTTGTCGTGTTTAAAGATCTCAGTGGCCTCTCTTCTTAGTTCGGATATAAACGCTGCGATTGATATAAGATATCCACCTCGTTGAAAAGGATGTCGTAAACGTCAAACAAATCGTGCTCTGCTACTGCTTTTGTGTGTGTTCCAGCTGGGAACTCCTCTCGTTTTCCGTAATTCTCATGCTCACACTGCGTCTTGTGGTGCCAATGTATACCGAGCCACAGCTGAATGGAACTCGGAAAATTTGGGGTGCTGATAGGGGATCTTTGTGGTCTTTGGCAGAGCAAAGCTATGTTGTATTGTCCGAGTGGGTTTAAAGACAGTTAGCCTGCCGATGATGTCCGTTACTTTGAGGATGTATGTCCATCCGCGCTTTTCTTGATGTTCCGTTGTTCCTTTCTGGTACTCTGCATTCCTTGGACGGATGGCCCTATTGAACTCGTGTTTGCTGTATCCGGGCCGTCCGTCTAAGGAATGTAGAGCGCCAGGGAACCCGAAACAACGGGAAATGAAAAAAAGTGCGGGTGGACTAGTCTACCATACATCCACAAAGTAAAGTGCACTGGAAAAGCACAATGTTAAAACTGTCTTTAAGCCCACTCATATAACACAACAGAGCTAGGGATCGGCCAAAGACCGCAGAGATCCCCTATCGGCACCCGGAGTTTACCGAGTTCCATGCAGCTGTGGCTCGGTATACATTGGCACTACAAAACGCAGTGTCAACACGAGGATTACAGAACACAAGAGGAGTTGGAGGCTGAGACAAAACACCAAAGGCAACAGTAGTAAAGGACGCTCTCTCCGAAGGTCACGATATCCTTTTCGACGAAGTGGATATCTTGTATCAATCGCAGTCTTTCTATACGAGACTAATGAGAACTTTAAACACGACAACAGTTTCAAACAGTAAGGAGGAAATGACATTTCTATCGGCGGGAAAATAAATACCACGGAGCTCACACCACATTTGAATCTGTCAACATCGGGAAGCACGGGAGATCACTTCGCCCATTGCCTTTGATAATGTCTGTCGCAGTTGTAGGTGAAACGTCAGGAATAAATTCCATTGGACCACGACTGCAAAGCCCGGAAAAGCACTTTAGATTGTAATAGCTTTATTGTCGAGACTTTGGGAAGAAAATTTATTGACAAAGCAAAGTGATGTATGAATTCCAAGAACTATCATTACCAACGAGTTGATATAATACATCTGGAGGAACTTTCCTGTTTTACAGTTTTGGCCTCTTTACCAATGAGATTCCCAAACAAAATTGGTCGATATTTTCGACAAATTGACGTCACCTGACGTCATGCGTCAAATAATTCGAAAACGCGATTTGCCAACTGATGTGCTCTGACCATCGAGCTAATGTGAAGACCGCCTTCTGTTTTACAGTTTTGGCCCCTCTGTTTAGCAGTTGGTACCTTTAAACTGGGAACAATATCCGCCGGAAGAGACGTCTCGGTGACGTCAATACGTCTTACGTCAAATTTGTGCAAGACACTTGTCACTGTCATTATTTTTATTATTTCTTATTTCCAATCCAGTAGAGTGCCAGAATAGCTCCGCGGTTTTCTAAAACTTAAATTCCAACCTAACAAAAAGCAAAAACCATCGACACAATCAATATTCGGTTCAGCTTTAAGTTGCTATGACTCTTGTATGAGATGCGCTGAGGACAACACTACCTTAAGATTGCCGGACTTCCGGTCAAAAAACGGGATCATTTTTAGGGAAATATCGGCATTTGTTGGCTCTGCTCAAATCTTCTATGCCGTTGGTTCTGACGATTAAATTGCTTTCTGGGTCCCTTAAAAATGGCGGACTTCAAGTCAAAAAACAGGATTAATTTTAGGAAAATATCAGCATTCGTTTGCTCCGTTCATATCTCCTAGGTCCTTGATCACTAGTTAACATTAGCACATGAACTATTTCTAGGTATTAAATTATTCAGAGAGATCAAAGATTAGAAGATAAAAGCCAAAACGATAGGATATGGTTCAGCCAGAGAGAGAAGGCAAATGAACTCTTCAATCGGGGAAGGGAGCAACTAGGAGGACCATGGGTCTGGTGGCAACATACAGTTCTCTGCGAAAATTCCTACACCAGATGAAGTGAGATCCTTGTCCAGAATGCAAGATGTGTGCTGAAGAGGAAAAGAAGCCTCTGCATCTAATTTCCGAATGCCAGGGTCTTCAGAGAGCCAAACAACGTGCCTTTGAATCACGTGTAGTGGAAGCAGGAGGCGTAGCAGGGACGCCCATGAAGACGATTTCATTTCTTTGAGAATGGAGGACTGATGAATTAAAACAAAAAAATTGATCGTCTGAAGAATAAAAAAATCATGAATCGAATGTGGTAATTAGAGCTTCTTTGTCAACTTAATGTGTAAAATGCCTCAATTAATAACAAGTGTTGAAGCAGACACAACGGTCCCTAGTCCCGAGCAGCCCTCCCGGCTCAAAATAGCAAAGTCGAAACTAAGAATCGGAACGTGGAATGACGTGGAATGTCCGTTCACTCTACGCAGCCAGGAAGTTTGAGAATCTCGTTCAGGAGATTAACCGGATGAAACTGCAAATAACGGATGTAAGTGAACCAAGATTGGCCCGGCTCAGAAACATGGAAAATGGCACCTTATATTACTCTGGAGGTGATGATGATGAGCCAAATCACAGGAATAGAGAGGGAATTTTTGTGACGGCGGAACTAACGAAATACGTACTAAACTTTGTCCCCATAAACGACAGAATATTACTACTACAATTGGGGGCAAGCCCTTTTAACATTAATATTCTCCAGACATATGCTCCGACTGCAGAGAAAAGGTACGACGACGAAATTGAATCTCTGTATAGTCAATTAAACACAATAATGAAAACACTTAAGAACAGTGAAATTGCATATGTCATGGGAGACTTTAACGCGAAGATAGGCCGAAATAGCAGATCGGACTTGGTGGGGAAATACGTCTTGGGTGAAGCTAATGACCGAGCTGACAGACTCTTCGAGTTTTGCCAGGATCACAACATGCTGGTAAGAAACACATGGTACAAACTGCATCAACGTAGACTATGCAGTGCGTTTTTTTAACGCGCAACATAGGATTTTACATGTTACATTTTCGGACCCATGTTGAGTGGTGATCTATTAGCACCAAAGCTATGAAACTTGGCAAAATTAAAACTGAAGGTTCTAACTTTACCCGTACTGGCCAATTAGGTCTTGAAGATTTGGAATAATGCATAAAAAGTAATTTATTTTCCAAAAAAAATGTGTCTTTTTACTTTCCTCGTAACTATTATGATTTCATTTTGAGTAGGTGCCTACCATGTCATGTTACCACTACCATGGTAACACAACAAAGTTTACACATTTTTTAAAGTTTAATGTTTAAACCATTAACATGTTTTTTATGTTCAGACAATGTCGATAAGTACAGGTTGTATCGGTACTTCTCACATAAAGCGACAAAGAAGTAGGTTTGTGGTGAATGCAAACTTTATAATGGAAATTTGCCTAGGAGTCGCCGAGAATCCTTCGGCGACTCTTATGCTCTTACAGACCTTGCTGAAAGTACTGGAGTATCTCGAACCAGTTCTTGTAAAGCCCTCAAGAAGGAACAGTGCAAATCCTTTGGAACAGTTCATAAACAAAACGTTAGACTATGGGCTAGGGACAAGCCCTACTTAATTCAACAAACACATACTCAGAGGCGTGAAAAAGTGAACGTTTGTGAAATTATTGGGCCATATTTTTTAGATGGCACGCTTACACCGGAAAGTATCTGGAACTTAAACACAGAAAGGGAAGTACTATTTCAAAATGACGGAGCTCTAGCTCATAGTGCTTCCTTAACGCACCAAGTGCACATAGTGCTGCAGTTGTTACGCTATTTTTAAATAACGCGTTTCCGGAAAAGTGGATTGGACGTTTTGGACCTTTTAAGTGGTCAGCGCGGAGTCCAGACATCTCGCCTTAGATTACTTTTATTGATGCCTCGCCTTGATTACTATTATTCAACGATGTGCAAGATCCGAAGAATCGAATTATTGAAGCCTCAAGCAGCATCACGACACGATATTTGTTGAACGTCAAAAAGGGCATTTTATGATCGTTTGGGATACTGTTTAGCTGCAATCGGAGGCCACTTCGAACAACTCACTCAAAACTATTTTTTTTTTGCAATTGTTAATTATTATAAAAATAACTCTCCTAATGTTGATTGGATCTAAAAGCAGTTGCTACAAACCCCCAAGCAAGAATAAATTAGAAAATATTTAAAACAGGTTTAAAGCGACACAACCACAACTTTTAAAATACGCAAGTCCCAAAACTGTTGCTGCAATTTATTTTGCAAAAATGGAGTTTTGTGAATAGGTGCTGAAAGAGTATCAAATTAATAATTACACAAATAGTACAAGCTCTTGTTATAAAAGCTTAGAAATCATAGCGAAAAAACGTTCTAAATGCCAAAAGTACCTGCCATTATACCTGCATTTGACATTTACCTGACATGCAAAATTGAATAACAATAGAATTTTTCAGAACAATTTTATCAGAAAATAAATGCCTTTTTTCGCGTTATTCCAAATCTTTTGGGCCTGGTCGGCCAATAGAGGTAAAGCTACCACCCCCAATTTTACTTGCGTCAAGTTTCATGGCAATTGTACTTATAGAACCCCACTCAACAGGACACGAAAAATTTAACACGTAAAATGCTATGATACGCGTTAAAAAAAACGCACTGTATACTTGGAGGGGTCCAGGCGATAACCCAGCACACATTATAAGAAACCAGATTTATTATATATTAATTAACAAAAGATTTAAGAACTGTGTAAACAGAGTTACAACCTATCCTGGAGCGGACATAGGATCTAACCATAACCCGCTGGTTGCCGACTCTAAAGACAAACTTAAAAAACTAAAGAATAGCATCCAACACAATGAATTCAGACTGGCAGAGAGCAATAGAGAATTATCCGCCAAAGACCTGAACAATTGAATAAAGGAAATAAGAACCGACGACAGCGTGGATGCAGTTTGGAAGTCATTCAAGGAACTAACCGGAAGATTGGCTGAAATTCGTATTTATTCCAATGCCAAAAAAACAACGATGCAGTGAGTATAGACTAATAAGCCTTATGAGCCGCACCTTGAAGGTCTTTCTCAGGATTATTCACGGGAGGATAAGATCCAAATGTGAGGCAGATTTGGATGAGACCCAGTTTGAATTTAGAAACGCTTTAAGACCTAGAGAGGCAGTGTTTGCTCTGAACCTGGTACTACAAAAATGCCGTGACCAGCGCAAAGACATTTTTGTGTGTTTCGTTGATTACGAGAAGGCCTTCGACAGAGTGCAACACAGAAAACTTATGGACATCTTAAGGAAAATGGAGATGGACAGCAGGGACGTTAGAATTATCGACAATATATGCTAGAACGGCATCAGACAGGGCTGCATACTGTCACCACTGCTTTTTAATATATATTCAGATAAAATCTTTAAACGGGCTACTCAAGAACAAGAAATGGGAGTACAAATCAATGGAGAATATATAAATACGATACGATATGCTGACGACACTGTCATCCTGCGTGACGAACTAAAAGACCTGCAACATCTACTAAACTGTGTAAACGCAGAAGGACAAGAAATGGGGCTCAACATAAATATCACCAAGACCAAATTTATGGTCTTCAGTCGACAACTACATCCTGATGCTGCACTACAGATCGGTACGAAAAATATAGACAGAGTAACCCATTTTAAATACCTTGGATGTTATATCAGCGAACATCTAAATCCAGATAGAGAAATAAGATGTAGAATAGAGACAGCCCGAACAACATTCCGGAAAATGAAACCACTATTCTGCAATGATAATCTGAATCTAAAAATACGGCAGAGAATGGTAAAATCCTACATATGGTCAGTACCGTTGTACGGGGTAGAGATCTGGATCATCATTAAGGCCGCTACGGCGAGTGCTATGATCGGTCGATGAACACGGTCTGAAATCGCTCCTATAAATACGGATGGATTAAACCAAGGAACGCGAAGTTCATAGTGGAATTTTATATTAGTGTAAGGGAAAAAATAACCCCTGTACAACTATTAAAGTGTGAGTGTTTTTCTGAGAATATCTTTCATTGTTTTGTCAAACAAAAGGTAAATATTAGTGGACTCTTGAGCAAATATCCTATCAGATAAACAATCTAAAGGCTCAAAACCGATAAATATCGGCATAGGCAAATCGCACCTTGCATACGTTATCTCCGGCGATAAGCGAGAGCAGTACAACGGCACCACAACTCTCTTTCCTTTCACTTTTACGACCAAGTCAGGCATCGCAACAACTAAAAAGCGGCTGACAGCGGGGGCATGACGAAGAACTTCCTCCTTGGAAGGCAATGACATCGCACAAGAAAACTCTAAGTCTGAGTACCTCACCACCGTGGACGAACCAAAAGCAGGAAAAGATGAAAAATACTACAATTCCACAAAGTAAAACCGGCTACTTTGATCTGAGCTGGGATGGTGAAGCAGACAAATCAGTTAAGCGTAAAAGAACTGGATCAATAGGAAGTGCGAATGAGAACAACGACGAATAATATCTGAAAGCAGACAGGGAGAAACTAAAGCAACTGAAAAACTTTATCAAAACTATGGACGAAACTGTAAAGCAACTTTCGAATCAAGTAAGAAACAATGGAAACACCGAAAGGGAAATCAAAGACATCACAGAAAAACTTAGAACAAAGTCGAGCCTGAAGAATACTGCAGAAATGTGGGACCTCATCAATTCGCTACAAATAGGAACTCGTACAGAATCATGTAACGAAAAACTAGAAACAAAAACTACAGACACACAAACCGAAGAAACATACACAATGCAATACTTAACGAAAAGAGCAGAAACAAAAAACATAGACACACAAACGGACCCGAACTACGACCAAAAGAACATACTAGGACAATTACGTAAAGCAAATAACATAAGCAAAATCATGGAGATAATAAAATTAAAATGGAATGACAAATGTTACCCAAAAACAACACCGGGCCTAGGAAACCCACTTTCAATCGAAATTAACACCATAGTGATCATAGATACGGACGAACAGGGAAATAATGGCTACAAGAAAAAACTAGGCGAAACCTTTCCGCAAATCTCCAGTTACCTGAAATCTGGAAAGCCAGATGAAGGTAAAGTAATTAGCGTCGACACAAAAATCACCACAGATGAAGACAACAGAGTAGAAAATGGAAATACACTACACGTCCTTGGATTAAAAAATCCAGAATCTGAGCAGAACATTTCAACATCCCTAGAAAAATGGTCGAGTCTCTACCAGGGACTCAAGAATTTAATACAAAAAGAAAAAATATTGCACGATCACGACATGAACTTGACAATATATTCAACTACAAGAGCTCCGTACAAACCAATAACAACACAGGAACAAGGAGTATACACAAACGGAGAACTGAACACAAATACAGGTACTTCTACAAATAACGATCCCTTTAATTGGACAACAACTAGAAACAAGAAAACAGGCACAGTTATAATAAAAGGAGTAAACTCGGAAGCTACATACTCCCAAATAACGTCAAAAATGCGAAAAAAACATTAAAATCCAAGACATAGGAGTAAGAGTGCACAATATTAGACAAGACAACAAAGGACAGATACATATCAAATATCAAGCAAACGAACATGAAGGGAAGACTTTCCTTGAAGAAGTAAAAAAAAAACATAGACAAAGATATGGACACATCAATAGCCAAAAACTACAAAACAGTGTTTATAAAGGATATAACTAGCACAACCGAACCAGAAGAAGTAGAAGACGCTATTACCGATACACTAAAAATCACCCCTGAGGAAAAAAGCGAAATTAAAATACAACTAGCTCTAAAACCTAACCAAAATAAACTCCTCTATGCTTTTGCAAAATTACCAATTGAAACAGCCAAGATACTAATCAATACGGGAAAAATACGAATAGGATAGAGTAACTGTAGAGTAGAGGAAACAAACAAGCCAGTAATATGCTTAAACTCTTATAAATTTGGACACATCACCCCTAACTGCAGAAACGACCGCAGAGAACGAAGTTGCCTTAACTGTAGTTCGACCCAGCATGAAATAAAAAAACTGCAAAGAACAACCGAAATGTCTCAACTGCACTGACAATAATAACCACAAAACATACAGTTACGAATGCCCGCTCTATAAGAAGGCATTCTTAGAAATGGGAGCACCACACATGGCAGTATGGGCATCGGGCATACTTCATTCATAAAATCGACGCGGTGTTCATTCATTACTTTTGGCCAATCAGGACAGGGCACAGGATGTAAACAATATCAGCTGATCGCTCATCCAATTTAAAATTATATTAAAATAATTCTGCTCTTAAATAATAAAGTGGATATTATTAAATATGTATTTCAAGAAGTTATAATAAGTTAAATAGTTAATAGTTCTATGATGTGCATGAGTGCATGGTAACAGAGAAAGAAAAATAATCAGACATATTATGAAATAATAAGAAATGTTGGGCTAATGTGGACTATCCGAATCAAAAGATTTATAATTTTATAACAGGGCATGGAAGAGCTGAAAGACGAGGAACTAAATAGTGAGAGGAACTTTTACTACCTACCTGTCCATGTTTAGTTTCTGCATAAAAGGGAAACAAGGGACAAACATATTTTGCAAGCTTTTGTTAGTTAAAATCAATATCACCAATAGTTGCAAAGGTTTTTTTGTCTATAAGAAGACAAGAGGAGGACTAAGATAGGATCCCACACAGTTCTTCAATATGCAAAAGTAAAAGAGTCAATTAAAAACCGGTACCTAGGTATAAATAACCTCAAAATTGATATTTATTAAATACATTTTTAAATAAAGTTAACTATATTATATTAAAGATAGGTATTGTATACAGGATGGACTTTTAACTTGAGACAGTCAGATATCTTGAGAACTAGTAGTGGGGAATACATTTTTCCAACAATGACCTATATTGTACAGTAGAGCCTATTTTAGGTACCTATTTTAGGACCCATGAAAAAAGTTGTTACGTCTTTCAACAAATCTTTTATTTAAATTGTTACTAAGTAATTGATATGTGTCTACCTACCTAAAAGATAAATAATATATTTACAATGATGTTATGTATACATTTATTTATTCCCTTACCTTAGCTTAGCAATCAACATACGTACATGATAAAGTAGCGGGAGAAACGTCAAAAGAAAAAAATGAAAGAATAAAAGTCTATTTACTTGAATACATGAAAGTGTGAATTTTGTTATTGATATAACAGTTTACAGTTTGACTTTTAGGTGTTTGCACATGATTATGGCGATTTATCCCTTCATTTTCACTTTTTCCTTGTAGGTAGGGACCAAGCAAAATTGATTATCACCCATTTTTAAGATACCCTAAAGGCTCAAAACTTTTCAGTTTGGCTGCCACTCATTTCTATAGAATAATTGTCTTGGTCAAGTACCACTCAAGTTCAGTTGAACCGCAATTCTACAACTGACTCCAAAATGGTCCACTCAGTTTCTCCTTGGACCCATTTTTATAGTTAAGTCCCCTGCCCCGAGTATTAAACATATCGAGAAAACACAGCTGACTCTAAGTTCACTCTTAGGGCAGAGTCAAGTTAATTCAAAGAAATTCTGCTGTGTTCATCAGCAAACACTGCTGAAGCTGAAGGTGACAGTAAATCAGCTTCATCCAGTGATTTCAATTGTGTTTCTGTTCATGTTGTGTCCAAAAAGGGCTTTTACTCACACCAGTAAGTTCATTTCAACAAAGCTAAAGCTAACTTTATGTATAAGAATAATGATAAATTGTAGGGCTTCTTACATAAAGAGTGGGCTTTCAATGAACTAAAGTGTTACCAGTTGCTGAGTATACTTATCAGTAGGGTTATTCTCCAATATGGATAGGTTTGTTGCATTTTTGCGTAATTAAAATCTTATTGTCCAAGATCAGAAAATATATGTAGTTACCTATTCTAGTGCCTCTTAACTTAATTCACTTATATATGATGAAACTACCTGCCATTTGCACCACACAATTTTCAAGTACATCTAGTTAACGCTTTCCTTATTACTTCCTCATGCTAATAGCTATGGCTAAGGGGTCCTTAAGTTTAGGTTTACCTAAATTTGTTTGGTGCAATTAGGGGTAAGGTAAGTAAAGTGTGCATGAACAATATCATCAGGAATTCAGGACTGATGATACCACCATACACGCTGGAAAACTGTGTCTATTTTCTTAATGGGTTGATAAGAATTCTACTTTTTTGTACCAATATTCATAAAAAAAATCGGCACAATATGGGCACAAGGTACAAAATCTGGCAAAAATCGTATCTTTTCCTCTTTACTCTCATAGTAAATTTAAGGACCGCCTCCTGTGCAATGTTGCCGATGTGATATTTCTATCTTTAATCAACCGCGCGCAAAGGGCATAACAAAAACCAAAGTAGATAAAAAAATAATTATAACGATTTATTCTATTATTAATTCTATGGCCGAAGAAGCGCATTTAGAACTTCTAACTGATGATCTTTACTACATGATATTATATAGGTATCCTTAAATATCTATCATACTATCATGATGAAGCATAGATTCATGCGTAGAGTATCACCACAGCTTAAGGAATATAACATATTCCTGAAAGTGTGGTATCGCTTAGGTAATCGTAGGATCAAAGTTACCCCTGGTTCAGTTGATATCTACATTAATTCTCGAAAATTGCCAAAATCACATAAAAGTATATAAATTAATGTTATCGCTATTTTTTTTCTTACATCATTTATCAATTAAAACAATTGATAAATCAGCGAAACTTTATTATTTATATATGATTATTACGGATATGCCCCATGAGCCGCAGAAATATGTTATTCAAAGAACTTTGCATTTTATATGTGGCAACGTTGCAAATACTGCCCCGTGCGCATACTGCTGGATGCAACCATCTCTTAGAAATGAGGCAAACTCGCAGAATGATTTAAAGCCAAAATGTTTGCAAAACGCGAAACCAAAAAAATTAAAATTTTACAGATAAACATAAACAGAAAACATAGCGCCTTGGACCTACTTAGGCAATTTACATACGAACAAGACATAGACATAATACTAGGACAAGAACCAACACATCGGAAAAAGGAAAACTTCATATATGACCTAAACAACGACTGCTTCATATGGACATCCAAACAACTAAAGCTGATGAAAATAACCCGACATCACGGATTTGCAGCTATTGAACTCGACACAGTCATTGTCATCTCATGCTACTTCTCTCCAAACAAAACCCTGCAAGCATTTGAAAACTTTCTGAGCCAAATAGACACCTTTATACAAAATTACAGTAAGGATATTCTAATCGCAGGGGATCTCAACGCGAAGTCAAAGGTATTTGGATCAACGGTGCAGAACCCTAGAGGAAAAGAACCACTAATCTCAAATAATCTAACAGCCATAAATACTGAAAACTTACCCACCTTCTCCAACGCAAAAGGCACCTCATTAATAGACATCACAGCCTCATCAAGCAGAATATGTAATAAAATTAGCAACTGGCACGTAGTTAATATAGATAGTAGTCAATATAGATAGCCTAAGCGGACATTTTTACATAACATATGAATTAACATTTTCCGAACAAGAAGTAACGAACAACAAAGAAAACTTGGAAGGGTAGAAATTGGACGAAATGGGCAAAATAAAGATGGAAAACTACCTCAAACAAGACACACAGACGAAACTAAACACTGCTGAAGAGCTGACCAAATACCTAACAAATTTATGCAATAAACTACTCCCAAAAAGAAAATCACCAAACTCAAACTATAGACCTGCATACTGGTGGACAACAGATATTGCAATGAAAAGAAAACAGTGCAATAAAATCAGAAGAACCCTCACAAGAATAAACGCAACACCGTCTGACGTAAACAGAAAAGAGGAAATTAAAAAGTTATACAAAAAAACTAAGCAAGAACTGAAAAAAATGATCAAAAGTGAAAAACAAAAAAGTAGGACCAAATTGTTGGACGAAACAGAACAAGACATATGGGGACGGGGCTATAAAATAGCATGCTCTAAACTAAATATCAAACCAAAAATAACTCTAGATAAAGAAACCCAAATAGAGCAATTTTACAAACGGTTTCCCTCACATCCTACAAGAAGATGGCACAATAAAACAATAAAAAATGGCAAAGTACCCATAGTAACTACAGAGGAAGTGATATCAGCAACAAGAAACATCAAGAGCAAAAAAGCCCCGGGACCAGACAAATCACCTCTGAAATAATTAAAAAAGCTATAGAAAATAAACACTTTGTAGACAATATGGTAAATGTAATGAATGCATACGTGACGACCGGAATTTTTCCTGAAATATGGAAAAAAGCAAAACTAGTTTTGGTAGAAAAGCAGCAAAATAACCCCAACGACATCCAAACTTATAGACCCCTATGCCTAATAAATATGCTCGGAAAAGTTCTGGAAAAAATAGTAAAAGATAGACTAGAAACGGAACTTGAAAAGAAAAACTTTATCCACGAACACCAATACGGTTTCAGAAAAGGACGCAGCACAATAAGTGCCCTACAAAAAGTAAAAGAAATTGTCCAAGAAGTTAACAAAGTAGCGTACAAAAACAGGAAGTTATCAGCAATGGTCACCATCGATATAAAAAATGCGTTTAACTTAGCCCCCTGGACAAACATCATCAAAGCGCTACAATCGGCAAATGTAAGCAGCTACCTGCAACAAATTATCCAGGATTACCTTGAAAACAGAACTATTACTCTCCCCTGCGGCGAGGAAATGAAAATGAGCTGCGGAGTCCCGCAGGGCTCAATAATAGGGCCTCTATTGTGGAACCTTTTCTACAATAGGATACTCAGGGAAATACAACTGGAAGAGACGCACTTGATTGCATAAAGTAGCAAAAACCAAAGAATCGCTAGAAGCAAGAACAGAATTGGCAGTTACAACAACAAAATACCTACTACACAAAATGGGGCTTGAAGTAGCAGTACAAAAGACAGACTTAATAATCTTAAACGGAAGAAGAAAGCTGACAGAACTTCAACTAAACATAGACGACAAGCAAATAGTCTCAAAGAACTATATCAAATACATGGGCCTCAATATTGACAAGGACTTCAAATTCCACATACATATAAGAAATATAACAACCTATAAATACTACGCTGCACTCCTAGAGAAGACAAACAGGCAAATAGCTCTAAGAATAACGAGGGCATACAGAACTGCCCCCACTACCGCACTCCTAGCAATAGCAAAGATACTCCCCATAAAACTACAAATAAGGCAAAGAACGCAAATACACAACAGCAAAAATAAAACTCAGATAGCTGAAATAAAGGATGATGTACACAGAGAGTGGAGTAATGAATGGAATAACTACAAAGGAACAGCAAAGACTTTCATCACAGACCTAGAAAAATGGATAACTACAGACTGGAGAGAGACAGACCATTACATGACGCAAATATTTACAGGACACGGAGTATTCGCGGAATACCTTTACAGAATAGAAAAGAAGACAAGCCCAGGTTGCGAATACTGCGACCTCACACAAATAGACAACTCACTACATACTCTTTTCAAATGCCCAAGATGGGAGACAGAACGACGCAAGACAACTGTACAATGTGGAACACAAATTAGCCCGAACAACATCGCTTCACTACTTTTGTCAAACCATAAAACTGGGAGGCAATAAAACAATTCATAACAGTAACAATGAAAACAAAAATGGAGGACGAGAAAAAGAAACAAGAAATGGACCAACGATTGTAAATAAAAAAAAAAGAGAGGAAGAAGCACAAGAAAAAATATACTCTGAAGTAATGCCGTAAGGCGGTACCGGGAACAGAGGGATGGAGTTTAGTCAGTCGGTGCTCCTGGAGGGAAGACGCCAAACTGACACTATGTGGGAAACCTCGATCGCCATGTGCCAAGCCCTCATGTCTGTATAGCAGATTCTCTAATCCTCTATAAAAAAAAAGGCCGGTACAGTTAATCGGTTAGAAGCGTTTGAGATGTGGTTACACCGGCGAATGCTGAGAATACCCTTGGACAGCTAGGCAGACCAACGAAATGGTACTAAACAGGGCCGACGCAACACGTTTGCTACTAAATACAATTAAATGCAGGAAAATATCATATCTTGGACATGTCTTCAGAGGAGAGGGATGCAGAATCCTACAACTGATCATGATGGGAAAAGTGGAAGGACGAACATGCAGAGCAGAGGAACTATTTTGAGTGGTCCAGAATCGAGAAAAACTTGCCCAAGTAATTGTCAACGTCAGGGGGGCACTTGAAGAAGAAGATTGAAGTATGAAAGAAATTCGGAGTTTTGCTGTCTGAATTCCGAACTGCAGCGCCAAAAGTGATTGTTCTTCTAACTAAATATATGGATTTTGTGACAAAAATAGGATGACCATCATCACAAATTTATATGTATATCATAATACTGGGTGTCCATCGTGTAGTCGCCACTAACTTAATCGACAAACTACGTCGTTTCATGCCCTTATTATTAACTGAAAACCTCTGGGCTAGCAGGGCTTTTCCGCAATTTGCCGGATTAAAAACTTTCATGGCGCTTGTGTGCCCCTGACACGTTCTAACCAGTCAAAGGACCCGGTGCTAAATTGGCCTTTTCTAATTTTCTTTGCCGGCTAGACTTCATGAAAGCAAATTTCGGAAGGTTTTGACGTAAATTTTTGCCCCCGGCAAATTCGCCTTTATACGGCTGCCAGAGCCGAAGAACGAGAACAATGTAAACTTCTCCGTATAAATGTAATTTAAATCATGAAAAGAGCTTAACGCGGCCTGATGTTAACTTGGGTAAAAATTATGCAAAAATGCCGTGGAGGTTGGCGTGGGTCGGAACGCAAGACGACATTTTGAGCAGAGGGAGCACGTAACGTGATAGTTGTTACTTTAGATCAATTTAGGAGCAAATTTAAGAAGAGAAATTGATACACCCGCTACCAAAAAAAAATGCTTTGGTACCAATTTGAATAAAATGTAGGAGTTCTTGTTTCACCCTGCCAACAGCTAAAAAAACGTTATTGCTTGCAAGGTAGCAGCAGTCAATCTAATTTCAAGTTCGCCATAAGGATCTAAGCCCAACTGACAAGATGACGGATGGGAGAATGACGTTTATCCTCGGATCGTGACTATACGGTT
The DNA here is from genome assembly GCA_951812265.1 of Taphrorychus bicolor. Taxonomy (NCBI): domain Eukaryota; kingdom Metazoa; phylum Arthropoda; class Insecta; order Coleoptera; family Curculionidae; genus Taphrorychus; species Taphrorychus bicolor. The sequence goes on from OX638300.1 coordinate 7,671,960, forward strand.
TCCGCGAAGATCTGTCGGCTGTCTTATTAATAACTGAAAGAAAGAAGGATGATAATTTGTTTGCTTTCACCCGGATAGAACGGTAAACAAGCTGCCTTTTAAAAAGATTGTTATGGAAATTTTTGTGCCCTCAACCCGGTAGGGGTTTTCTCTGTTTACCGTGTCAACTATCGCAAAAGAATTAAGCCGTTAGGATCTGGAACCCATTAATAAAGAGCGGCAAAGCGGAGAGACATTAATAAGCTGTATCGAGAGTAGTTAACACGCAATGGCTCGCGTGTTGCCGGCAAGAATTCCGCAATCCGACTTTGATATTTCAATCGTAAGAAGTGATTTATCGACGAAAAAGCATCGCGTTTAATGCCTTACGTGGTACGTTCCCGCACTTTTTTTTATTTTCAGCAAAAGTAATAACGTCCATTAAAACGGCTTGTTATGCGTACAAAAGGAAACTCCGGCCGCCCTATCATTGCGGGGACAAATTTATTAAAAATTCTCTTTGGCCGCTTAATTGAAAAACGGGAATACTAAAATTATTTCCCGGAAGGCATTTTTCCCATAAATTTTTGCACAAAGGACTTCCGGAGCTGGAGGTGACGTCGCGTAAATCGCGTCACTTGATCAAAGGCCCTAATTCCCTGAATAAAGGCAAAGGTTTTTTCTCCCGCATTGACGTTTTAAGACCCAGAGATACAAACCTGAAGGGCAAAAAAATGTTTAAAAAATTGTGCAACTAAACCAACTCATCAGAAATAGCAAGATTTAACGAGAACTTATTCGAAGGTTCATAGAGGCCGACAAGAGATCAAGATGCCGCCACGGTAGTCGAGCAGCTTATCCAAATTTGGAATTGCTTTTTCACCATCAGCGGCGGCCGCACCCGTTTGACAATTTTGACATAGATGGATTACAAACGGCCTTATTACCGACTGCTATTACCAATCAAGGAAAGGATTCAGTAAACTGGACATATGATTTACAGGTAAAACACCTCTACAGTAGAAGCTAAATATGTAGAAATCGACTTTTCTAGTCCGTTTATTTATTGGGCTCCAGCACTGGAGGGCACATTTTAACGAAATAATATCAAGAAGCAAAATCAGGAAATTAATAAAAACAAAATGACAAAATGTAATAAAGCCATTACCTCAATATTACCTTTTATAATAGCAAGCCCACTGTTAAGCTACTTTCCAATCAATCATAAAAATCAATAAATAGTTAATTAACGACGATGTGTTCAATCCAAACTACCTAGTCCTCTTTACATAATTACCATATATTTATATGATGGTTTATGCAATGTATCTACAATAATTTAGTAATTACCAGTAATGAATCAAACAGCAATTAGTCAATATAAACACCTGAATAAATATTTATAGAAAAACATAAGAACAAACGAGCTTTTTTCCAAAATAGCCATAGTAATAAGTAATATATTGTTTCGAACTCGGGGTTCAATAATTCCAGTGTAACGATTTAACAAGAAAACACTATTTATTTGTCTCACAAATACACACAGGTACAATTCGCCTACTTATCTACTTAACACTTTATAGCCTTCTATTATCGCTTCGTACTTTAGCTTACTTATAGCCCGCTTAAAATAAGACTATTCTTAACCGCGCGCTCTATGCACCTTTTATATACAATCCTAAAATTACAGAAAAACCTAGAAAGTTCTTTATAAGAATTCTTGAATAATCTCACATAAAAAAAACGGTTGTAAACAACTACCTGCCATTCTAGATTAAGCCGAGCAATAAATCACTCGTGTCAGCCATGACGCAGCGCGGATAGGTCGCGAAGCTCCACCAACCACGCGTTGTTGCCCCGCCTCCCATGCGGCGTCGCTGCGAATCGTAACATTGCCCTCCTCCTAAGGCTGTTCGTCCCGAACAGATAAAGTTCCATGGTATCGTGCTAATCGATCCAAATGAACGACCTTTGAACTGGGGGTCCGCTGGATCCTATACATCACGTCATTAATCTTCTTTATAATTGTATAAGGTCCTTCCCAATTTTGGCTAAGTTTGGGCGACTTCCCCACCTTTCGCCGCGGATTGTATAGCCACACCAAATCACCATCCTGGAAGCCGCGGGAGTTAGCTAGTAAGTCATATCTTGCTTTGGCTCGATCACTGGATATCCGCAGTTTATTCCTGACTTGTTCATGAACATTGTTCAGCCTCTCCTTAAGCTCCTCCACAAAATTCTCAGAGCTGAGAGACTCTTTTTCTGGTGTTCCATACATCAAATCCGCAGGAAGCCTCATTTCCCTTCCGAAGGGGTGTAAAGCTAGTTCGCCTCCACGTGGTGCACCCTGGGTAACGCTAAATGAACTAGCACATACTGGCAGTCAGATAATCCAAGGATCTCCTGACTATACGACACACTAAATTACTAAATTATTAAATGGTTAAATTGAATTACGACATTATCATGACCCAAAACAAAACAAATGGTCCTTCTCAGGACCCTTTGACTAGAAAAATCGGACCCTCAGTCCGATTTTGTCAGATTAACATAGAAGGCATTAGTTATGCAAAAAGCCAGTACATATCAAAATTATTAAAAGATGACGATATCGACATAGTTGCAATCCAGGAAACTCATTGCGAATCAGAACAAGAGCTCCAAAAAAGGGGAAAAATACGAAGTTACGAATTACTGGGTGCAACGTACCACAGAGCATACGGCGCAGCCACTTATGTCAAAAGCAACATAGAAAATGCATCTGTAGTTTCTATATCGACCGAGAACGACATACAGATTGTAACTACAAAAATTGGAAGTATCACTATCTCCAACGTTTATAAACCTCCCACAAGGACCTGGCCAACTCATGTTCTTAAAACATACCCCCACCCCGCTGTATATCTAGGCGACTTTAACAGCCACCACGAACAATGGAAATATAGACAAAGCGATGTTAATGGGGAGGCTTTGATCAGATGGACCGAGGACGAGCACTTACACCTAATCTTTGATGCTAAAGACAAAGGCACATTTAAATCAGCTGCATGGAACAGGGAATATAACCCGGACTTATGCTTTGTCTCAATGGACCCTAATAATACCCCTTTGGCCACTACAAGAAAAGTTCTCTCGGAATTCCCCCACAGCCAGCATCGCCCAATCATCATGGAGATCGGAACCCAAATACCGCTAATAAGATCCATCCCAAGACCTAGATGGAATTTTAAGCGAGCTGATTGGAAAAAATTCTCATCGGAACTAGATAAATGCTTAGGATGGATACCACCCACGAGTAAAAACTACGCTCGGTTTGTCGGGGCAGTAATTAGCACAGCTAAGAAGTGCATACCAAGAGGGTACCGGGAGGAATATATTCCTGGATGGTCTCAAAACAGCGAAGAATTATATCAAAACTTCCTAGAAACTGGTGATCAAGAAATCGCAGATCAGTTACTTCATAGTTTAAATGCAGCAAGACAACAAAAATGGAGTAAAACTGTTGAAAATTTAAACTTCCAAACATCAAGTCGGAAAGCATGGTCCCTAATTAGAAAACTTGGAGGAGGAGACCCCCCTAAACGGCAAAAAGCTCCCATTAAACCAAATTCAGTGGCCTCTCATATTGTGATGACATCCAGAGCACCCAGAGATAAAGCTCATACAAAAAGAGTAAAAGAACATCTAAAAACTCTTAAGAACGAATCTATAGAAACTGAACACTCTCGTCCTTTCACCGGCGAAGATGTATCCGCTGCCCTTAAAGATATTACTTCTGGGAAAGCCCCAGGGTTTGACGGAATTCATCCTGAATTCCTTATTAACTGCGGAAAATACGCGAAGAGATGGTTGGCGTGCTTCTTCACAAACATCATGCAGACTAGTGAAATTCCTCGAGAATTCAAACGCTCAAAAGTAATAGCCATCCAAAAACCAGGTAAACCAGCAGACCAACCAAAAAGTTACCGACCAATTGCGCTGCTGTCATTAACGTACAAGCTGATGGAAAGACTGATCTACAACAGAATAAGCCCGGTAATACTTAGAGATATCCCAGTTGAACAAGCGGGTTTCAGACCTAAACGGAGCTGCACCGACCAAGTATTGTCACTAACCACATATATCGAAGCCGGTTTTCAAAGGGGACTAAAGAGTTCTGTCGCATTCATTGATTTGTCAGCAGCGTATGATACCATATGGAGGGAAGGAGTTATATACAAATTCCTACGCAAAATTCCCTGTAAATTCACATCAAGATTAATAGAAAACATGTTTAACGACAGAGTTTTTCAGGTGATAATGGGATCAGAAATCAGCAAACCCAGAAAGCTTAAGAATGGACTGCCGCAAGGATCAGTACTTTCGCCATTGTTGTTTAGCCTATGTATTGCGGACATGCCCAAAACAACATCAACAAAGTTTGGCTACGCCGACGATTGGGCTCTAACCACTCAAACTAAATTAATGGAAGAAGCCGAAGAAAATCTTACCAATGACTTGGACGTAATGGGAAGTTTCTTTCGAAAATGGAGATGCTTCAAAAACAGAAGTAACCTGCTTTCATTTAAATAACAAAATGGCTGATAGAGAACTTAGAGTCTACTTTGATAACACCTTACTTAATCACAATAAAAACCCAAAATACTTAGGTATCACTCTTGATAGAACGTTAAGCTTTAATGTACATCTAACTAACACTGCGGAAAAATTAAAGACCAGAAATAACATTATCCAGAAACTCTGTGGCTCGACATGGGGAACATCAGCATCCACACTGAGATTGTGGGCCCTAGGCCTTGTCTACTCAGCCGCGGAGTACTGCGCGCCAGTGTGGTTTAACAGTGCTCACGTGAAGAAGATAGATGCGCAACTGAACAACACCATGAGAATGATCGCTGGCGTAATCAAATCCACCCCAACTCAATGGCTACCGGTATTAAGGGACATTCCACCGCCTCATCTGCGCCGAATCAATTTGCTGACAAACGAATACAAGAAGATACTCAACAACAGAGAGCTCCCAATACATAATCATATAGAAGACGCCAACAAAAATCGACTACGCTCTAGAAAACCACCAACAAACACCGCAAAAATTGCCACAGATACGGAGTTTAACATCACAAGCAGATGGGTGCACGAATGGTCGAGAGCTCAGCCAAACAGCAACTTGCCCTGCATAACAGAAAGCCCCCCTGGCTTCAATCTACCACGCAAAACCTGGTGTACATTAAACCGCATTAGGACCCAACACGGCAGATGTGCATACTTTTTAAACAAATGTGGAAAACTACCATCCCCCTCATGCGATTGTGGAGAGGTCCAAACGATTGCACACATAATAGAGGAATGTCCCCATCGATCATACCAAGGCAGCCCCGAGGAGTTCCTGCTTGCAACGCCAGATGCGATAGAATATATAAATAACCTTGATGTTTGTTTGTAAATTTACCTAAGGCTGTTATATTTGTTATTGTTGTATACTTGAATGTGTCGAAACGCCATACGCTAAATAAATAAATAAATCCTTTCCGAACATCACTTTCGCCGGAGTATAACCAGTGGTTTCATGCGTAGATCCTCGATATGCCATCAACATGAGAGGTAGATGTTGGTCCCAATCACGCTGATGATCTGCCACCATTTTAGACAGGTAATGTTCCATGGTCCGATTAAGTCTCTCTACCATCCCATCCGACTCTGGATGCAAAGGAGTTGTCCTACTCTTGCGAATTCCGAGAAGTTCCATGACCTTCTTGAAAACAGCCTATTCAAAATTTCGGCCCTGTTCAGAATAAAGTTCGAGAGGGACTCCAAATCTGCAGAACATTTCATTTACTAGCACCGTTGCCACAGTCGTTGCTTCTTGATTAGGCAGGGCGTATGCTTCAAGCCATTTAGTGAAGTAATCCATGGCGACCAAGATGTATTTATTGCCCGACTCAGTCTGAGGAAACGGTCCCGCGACATCAATTGCTACCCTCTCGAATGGAGCACCTACAGTGTACTGCACCATTCGGCCGCGTGATCTTGTTCGAGGTCCTTTTGTGGCACAACAAACGTCGCACTTGCGGCACCAAGTTTCGACGTCTTCATGATAATTCACCCAGTAGAACCGCTCTTTAATTTTGGCCAAGGTTTTATTGACCCCAAAATGACCTCCACTGATTCCGCCGTGCATTTCCTCTAGTACATCCGATTTTCTGCTACCAAGACCTCTATTCTTGAATTTCAGGGAGTAGAACTTTGCGAGAGAAGTGGGCGGAGTTCTCTCAAGAATAGAAATGCAGTATTCTTGACAATAAATTAGGGGAGGGAGCTGCTCCCAAGAGAACTAAAAGTTCTCTTAATTGTCACAGAGGGAATTGATAAAAATAACCTCACAATTAAAATTTGTTTTTGTTTATTAAATTAGTTTAATATTTGAGTTACTGAATTTGAGCTATTTAGATCAAGAGTTGAGATTTATTTCAACGTTCAATTGCACATTATGGAAGATTTTGAAGCAATAGTAGCCTACGACATTATTGATGAGGATGTGCAGGATGCTGTGGCAGAAGCCGCGATTCCAAGGGACGTTTTACCCCAAACCAATGCCTTTGATTTGTCGGATAAAAAATTTGTTCAAATGTTCAGGCTAGATAAAGACCTTTGTCATGAAGTGATAGAAATGCTTAGCTCATTTTTAGTTCAACCTACAAGGAGATCAGCTTTGTCAATAGAAACCAAGGTAAGTAGCCAAGAAGTAAGAAAATATAGGTAAGTCAGGGATGTGTGTCTAGTTTCTTGATATTTAATTTTTAGATACTTGCGGCATTACGTTTTTATGCTTCGGGTAGCTATCAAGAGATTACAGGCTCAAACAGTTTTATTGCGATTAGTCAGCCATCATTTAGTCGGTCACAAATGCTTTAAACCAGCCTGAAATTTTAAATAATCTAATAAGGTTCCCTCAAAACATTGAGGAGTTACAAACTATTCGAACAAGGTACATATAGTAAAATAGATAATCAATATAGATAAAATATGCTTAGGTACTTACCCACCTCATATTTTCAGATTTTATGAGAAATATCAATTCCCCGGAATTATAGGCTGTATTGACTGTACGCATGTAAGCATTTTTCCTCCAGCAGCTAACGATGAACAATTTCCTGAACATATTTACATCAATAGAAAAAATTATCATTCATTGAATGTACAGCTAGTAAGCAGAATAGATAAAAGAACTGATTTTTTCTATCTATCTATATTTGACTATATTTCTTTAGATTTGTGACAACAATCTTAGGATATTAAATGTGATCTCAAGGTACCCAGGATCTAGTCATGATGCTCACATTTGGAGACAATGTGCAGTGTCCACTATAATGGAGCAGTTGTACAGAAGAGATCCAGCAAATGTTTTCTTCTTGCTGGGTGATTCAGGTGAGATTTAGAAAATTGCTTAAATATAACTATACTTATAAAGGTGAAAAGCAATTGCATGGTGTTATTGCTGTGAATATAAAAGTTTTATTAATTTTTCTCTTGTACATATATTTTTAGGATACCCTACTCGCCCATGGCTACTGACACCAATTTTAAATCCACAAACCCAAGGGCAACATGAATATAATGATAGACTCTGTTCAATAAGATCCATAATTGAACGATGCAATGGGGTCTTGAAGAATAGGTTTCGATGTCTAATAAAATATCGAAGTTTGCATTATCATCCTACAATAGCGGGCAAAATTGTGAATGCATGTTGTGTACTTCACAATATGTGCGTGGAGAAGAATATTCCCGAAGCAGATGAACCACACTTTGAAGAGCCTGATTATGGGATGTATAATATTCCTGAAGCTAATGAGAATGTGAACATTTTGAATGAGAATAACCTTAACCCTGATTTGGCAGCAGCAAGGGATTTGCAGGAAAACATTATTCAAAATCATTTTAATTTCAACTGAATATTTTTATTTGAAGATGGTAACTCAATAAGCAAATATATAAAAATGTACTTACTTACACTGAAATGAATACATTTGCTCTAAACATCAACAAAGTAGTATCTATCAACATATAAAACAAAACAAATACCAAGAAAAAAAACAGTTAATTGCCAGAGTTGACCATAACACCGAAAACATATCTCTTAGCTTATACCATTTTTTTAAATGTAACCATTTTTTAAATGTCCATCAAAGTTTCTCTTAACCTTTAAGCTGAGAGATAAGTGTTCGGTTCCATGCCCAACTCTGGCCATTTCGTTTTTGTTCCCTCTCTGTACATATTTAATAGTGTATAGGCAAACCTATAAATAAATATATATTAATATGTCCTGTTATAAAGTCCCATATCTTTCTATTGAGATCATGTTTATTTCCTTTGGTGAATTGCACAAAGAATTTAAGAACTATCCGTGCATTGAATTACAAAATAATACCTACACTTCTAAAGATAAACAACAATAAACATTTCAACCCAAGCAACCTCTTTCAAACTACGTAAATTAGGAAGACTAATCTAGAGTTATAGACATTTTTTACCTTTCAAAAGCTTCCCAAATTAACCCCATAATTGTGGTGATGGAATTTTCGTAACTGCATTAGCAATATCATTCAAAATACGTAGTTTTTGTTCACGATATTTTGCTTTATTTTCGAAGTCTTCAATTTTCCTATTATAATACTTGTTCTGGTTTTCATAATAATTTCTCAATAACTCTAGCTTATTCTGCCTATAAGTGTTTGTGGATGTTAAGTTAGTCTCACTTATTTCTAGGAATTTTCGATTGTTCCGTATTGAATCTGTTAGTCTGGAAGTCTTTGTGTACCTTTTTTTTACTTTTATTGGAGCATTTCCTTTACCTGCTCCCTTTGGAGTTAATACATTTTTGTCAATCTGTGAAGCCTCAGTGTTGTCATCCCTTTTGCTCAATTTTGTTATAATTTGTTGGGTTTGATCTTCCATTTCATCATCCTGATGAATGTGAATAATCTCAATAGATTTCTAAAATAGAGATTGTGTAAAATCATCTTTTACACTGCAGTTCACTTAAGCATCTAAACTGCCACTCAACTACGTACTATTATTTGAAGAACCAATCCCTGAGTTTACTTATGACTAAGTAACCTTAAGTAATAGACTCTCGAGTAGAATACTATTTCGACACTCTATTAAAATTCGACATTCTATTTAAAACATGCATCTTGTCGAGTTATGAGTTTAATTATTTGCAATCTGAACATTTACACATAATAGTTATACTAAGATACAATTTCAATACAATCTTAATAACTACTTACATTTCTCTCTAGCTCTTCATTTATATCTGAAGTTTCTCTTAAAACTGCATTTAATTGAATTTCTGGTTCTGGTACAGCCAGGTTACCGTTTATTGCAACAGGCGTTATAATCTCATATATTTTATCATATATACTCTTCTCCATAGAATCTTCAATGGCAGGTAGTGGGGGTCCCCCACCTGTTCCATGGCTGTGTTTTTTCTCTTTACTGATCTTGCTTTTCACATTCTTCTTGATATCTGTCCATGCCTGTTATGATAAGGACAACCATATTAAAACAAGGAAAATAGGTATCATGATATAATATAAAAAAGTTCGATTGACATCTTTTATGGCCATTTCCATCAAGCAAATTTTAAGTAAACTTAAAGTTAAGGGCCCTTAAGCCATAGCTGTTAGCACGAGTAACCATGGTAATAATGGAAGCCTTAACTAAGTGTAGTTAAAAATTGCTTGATGCGAACAGCCCTTAATGATTAACCACATTTCTGAGGATCGACTTTGCAAAATCTCTCAAGAATATTTTGCCTTGTTGTGCATGTACCTTTCTCCATTGTTTCCAATCCTTAACAGCCCCTCCTGGAATAGCATTTAATATGGTGGTAATTTCCTTCCACAGCATCATACTAATTGCATTTGTGTATGTATTTGTTAGTTTGCCTTTGTACATATTAGGTCTAGCATGTACAAAGTTGACCAAAACATCTTTTTGTTTTGAGTTTAGCTGCCTAGATTTAGCTTCCGTTATACTCATTTTATTTAAAAAAGTAGGATATATTCAGTAACTAAAAGTATACAACAAATTAAAGCAACAAAATAAACATTCAATACAAAGCCAAAACTAAGGTTATGACTACTTATGCCTTCGTCTGTCAAAATTTGATGCAATTTTATTGGTCGAAAGAGCCGGCAACACTGTGTCTCGCTTTTGCTCCCTCCCTGTTACTCCCTACCTTTTGCAATTTGTGAAGAATAAGCTGTTTTGCGATAAGGGAGATCCAGTGAGGAAGTTCTCCCTGGGAGCTCCCAGGGACCACTCCCTTCTCTTACATTCAAAAATAGGTGTCCAGGAACAACCAACTGACTGACTACGGACTTGCCATCCGGACTCTCCCACGCTCTCTTCAGTAATCCATTTTCTATTCTAAGAGAGTGCCACTGGGCCCAGAGAGCCTTCAGGTTTGGACTTTTATCAGCAATTTCTTGCCACTCTGGTCTCTTGTCCTCAGTCTTTGCCAAGAGTATGGGTCCAATATCTGAATCATTCATTTGTTCTTCTCGAAGCGTCTGTGTGGTCCAGCCATCATTTATTTCTACCGACGTTCTCCTTACAGAAGGATGTCCCTCACGTTGCTGAGTTCTTCGACAATACTGACTATCTTCTTTACATGGCCGTCTAGACAATGCATCGGCCTTGCCGTGAGACCTTCCTGGTCGATGTTCAGTTTGGGTCTTCTGTCCTTTAATGCGTCCGATCTCTGTAACACTTTTGCCACCCAAATTATTGGCTTGACTTGATTGATTGACTTGACTGATCCTGGGGGTCTTAACGGGCTCGGTCAATTGCCCCTTTACATTGACAGGAATTGGTTTTTCCTGGATTCGAGGGCGGTCTTGGTTGCCGCTCGGTCTTCTAAACAACGGCGACGGACTTCTTGCCCTGTTACGGCAGTTCCTCTTGACGTGACCCAGTTTACCGCAGTTAAAACATTTTATGCCCCGATTGCCTGTTGATCGAGGAGGTCTTCCCAACAAGGCTTGGATATTGACTGCCAGATCCTTCAACGCTCTATGTAAAGTTGCCATGGATTCACCCCTAGACGTATCCTCCTCGTCATCGCAAGTTGCCATTCTTACACGTGGAGAAGGACTAGATGACACTCGTGACGCCTCGAATTCCAGTGCTTCGCTGATATTCCTGGGTCTGACTAGACGTAAGTGGTACCTCATGTCACTATCGCGAACTCCCTCAATGAACCTTTCGGCGGCCAATTGCGTTTGAAAACATTCAGGGGCTGATGGGTATGCCAGGTGAATTAGTCTGTCTATGTCCGCCTCAAATTCTTGTAAGGATTTACCTGACTTTTGCTGTCTCATCCTCAGCTGGGCCTGGAACACGGTTTCTTTGTGCTCATTTCCGAATCGTAGTTGTAGAGAGTGTACTAAAGCTGCATAATTCCTTTGATCAGCTGCCGACAAAGATTGGAGTAATTCAGCCGCTTTTCCACGAAGTGCTACCAGTAATGATGTAGCTTTCTGGGGCTCGGACCAGCCATTAGCTTTCGCAGCTGCCTCAAATTGGGTTTTATAAATAGATTTCCCAGGCCGTAGTACCGTCATAATCGGGAGGCTTAATTTTAGCGTTGGGTGTGCTAAAACTCTCTGTAGATACGTTGTCGTCCTCAAGTGGTTCCCGGAATTTTTTTTTCTAGCTCGAGAACCCTCTGGTTGACAGCTTCGAGTCCTTCGTTAACGCCGTTAATGGATTCGTTAACGCTGTTAACGGATTCGTTAACTGATTGCATTATTCTTTCTTCCAATTGTTGCTCCCTAGCCGCGAGATGGGTCGCTATTTCTTCTTTGAACCGTTTCTGTTCTTCCTTTTGTTCTAGATAACGTCGCTCCTGCACTTGAACACGTTTTTCCTGCTCTTCCTTTTGTTCCAGATAACGTTTTTCCTGCTCTTCTTTTTGTTCCTTATAACGTTTTTGCTGCTCTTCTTTTTGTTCCTTATAACGTTTTTCTTGCTCTTCCTTCTGTTGTTGCATAAGGGACAGCAGGGTGGCAAGTTGATCCTCCATCGCTTGATGCTGGCTTCTGGTCACTGGCATAAACACGTAATGTCCGGCAATGAAGCACTCACTTACATTTCAGCAATATTAGTCCTCAAATTCCCACTGGAATCGCACTTCTGACACCAATTGTTACGAACTCGGGTTTCAATAATTCCAGTGTAACGATTTAACAAGATAACACTATTTATTTGTCTCATAAATACACACAGGTACAATTCGCCTACTAAATAACTCACTACTTAACACTTTATAGCCTTCTATTATCGCTTCGTACTTTAGCTTACTTATAGCTCGCTTAACATAAGACTATTCTTAACCGCGCGCTCTATGCGCCTTTTATATACAATCCTAAAATTACAGAAAAACCTAGAAAGTTCTTGATAAGAAATCTTGAATATGAAAAAAAACTTGAAAACTTAAAATCACTCGTGTCAGCCATGACGCAGCGCGGATAGGTCGCGAAGCTCCACCAACCACACGCGTTGCCCCGCCTCCCATGCGGCGTCGCTGCGAATCGTAACAATATTAATAAGTGCATATGCTTTATTCGCAACTCAATTACGCAAGTAACACAGCAACATCAAAAACAGAAGGTACAGTTGTAAACTCGGGTTTCGAATAATTTCTGTGCAACTAAATTTAATTAAAAACACTATTTATTTATACAATCTAAAGTGTTTTCCGGGTTTTGAAGCCGTGATCTTTCTTCCTGACGTTTCGTCTGCGGCTGCAGAACACATTATCAAAGGCGATGACGCAATGGTGGAACTGATCTCCCGTACTTCCCAACGTTGACTGATTCGATTGTGGTGAGCTCCGTGGTATTTATTCCATCGCCGCACACTGGTCCATTTGCGCTTAAAGGTGCCAAAAAATGGGTTTGTGAAAAATTCGCAAAAATGTTCCTCAATAAGAAAATAAAATGCGTGTAGAATGCATTTATATATGACATCAAGTCTTTAAACCCAGTTAGAGCAGCACTAAGAAAGAGTCAAGTAAAACGTCAATGTACCGTTAAGGTACAAACAAATTTAATTAATTGTTATTCGTGATTCATTTTAAAAAACGCGATTTCCAAGATAATTGTCCTTCACATTACATCTTTGACAAAAACTGCTACATTAATCTTATTCTACTTCCATATTAGGAGATATATACAGGGTGCTGAAAAAAAAAATCAATTTATTTGCGAATGCTTAAACATTCAGTAACATTCATTAACTAATACTTATTTTTCTAATTATTAACACTCCAAAAACTTATATTTCTCTACGGTAGAAGAGGTTACTAATCGCTTAATAAACAGTATCTTAATGTATACAGGTTGTCTCAATTCGTATTGTTTTGCACCTAGCATCTCGTTTACTAATAAAAGTAAAAGAAAGCGATTTTCGCAAATTGTGCTTTTTATGTAACAAAATATGCCGATGGTACAAATAGATTTTTATGGCTCTCGGTTTTTATAATTCAGGGGCAATTTCACATTTTGGACCCAACCTCCTAACTCAATTTTCAGAATAAAAACGCTATCTAATATTTTGTACAAAGAATTCAATGGCTACATACAAACTATCAAAAATATAACAGCCTGTAAATAATATTACTAGATTATTTAGTACAAATTTAATTTAATGAACTTAGGAAATGTACATTCTAATTATTAATACTTAGAAAAACGTCATATTACTACAAAATTACACTAAAGTTATAGTGTCTGCGCTTTGCTGTTTAATCCTACTCATCGTCAGAATCACTAGAGTCCAAATAATGCAAGTTATGTATATTTTCAGCATTTTCATTGAAAACTGAAATGCTTGAGCCTTGAAGTAAATTAAGTGTTTCAGGAAATAACCTTTTTACTTTTTTTTTAGAAATTTACGTAAACTTGAAAAAAAAGGGTCCGAAGAGACCAGTACGCGATGTCTAATATCTGTTAAGCTTTTCCTTCTGGACATTTTCCTAGAAAAATCTTTCCTATATTTTTTTATATCTTTATTTCTCGCCTCCTGTGCTTCTTCGGACATTTGCCCTATAGGAAGGAGAAATGAATTTACGATTTCATGTCCATGATTTAAAATTTTATGAATTGTAGGGGACCCAATGGAACATCATTCCATCGTTTATTTTGTTCCTGGCGGCTGGCGTTTAGTTTGTCCTTAACTCATGTGGTCGTCTGTTTGTGTTATAATTCTCAAACTGAATTAAGCCCTGAAGAAGATCTAAATAAAGACCGAAACGTTGGCATATTCCCAACTGTGAATTAGCTTTTTATTATTATTATTATTATTATTATTATTATTATTATTATTATTATTATTATTATTAATATTATTATATTATTTTATTGTTATTATGAAATTTAAAACTTTTGCACCCTGTAACTCAATAATAATTGTAAGACCCCATCTTTATCAAAATGGCTTTATTTTGAATAATTAATCCACATAAAAACTTTGTACTTAAATGTGACATGTCTTGTTGTTCATTAATTTATTAGTGCATCTGCAAATATCCGCAAGATTTTATTTTTTCATCAAATATGGGAAAAGTTAGGGAATTTATAAATGTAATAAACTCTCATGGGAACCAATTCTTCTTTGCCTTCTCTTGTTTCTTTTTATTAAAATAAAATTTTCCATAAAAATTTCCATAAACCTCAGTCGAGTTAGTCGGTGGTATTGTGACGATGACAAAGCACCGTGGTCCAGTAACAAACAGGGCCGTCTTAGCGACAGCCGATCCATCAATCACGGTTGAAAGGGGCCGCCACGCCGCAAAGTTAATTGTGTGGCCGGACGACAACCGGCTAACGAGCTGCCGAGATACACGATTTTTCCACTTATCCGGTGAAATGTTGCTTTTTACCTTTAGATGTAATCATATTGTCCATTTAAAGATTGATATCTATCCACTATATTACACGCTATATTGCGAAAGAAAGTCGACAATGTATAGTAGGTAGCAAGGAGCCGTTCTTTTTCCTGGAACTTCTATAAACTGTTAGAAATGTTTTTCCTTATTGGCTATACTCACTACTTTTTCTCTCTTAAGTTAAGGATCATGCAAACACTTCCTCCGCAGAAAAGCATCCAACTAGCTTCGTGCTCGTCCACATAACTCACAATTTCATTTGATAATCCTAACACAATTATCATAAATTAAAGCTCAGCAATTAAGGGCCTTAAATGTAATAAAGGTCCAGGGTATAATTGCCCCGTGAAAAAACATGCATCTTGTCGTTTTGCATCTCCACCTACACACCGAGAATTGTCCGCAGTTGTTGACGTTTAGCGTCAACTAAATATCTCAGAAACGAGATTTCTCTACTATACACAACTTAAGTTCTGTTGTTACGAAATAATATGTATTATTATTTCTAGTATGGAATCAATGTTTTACGAATTATCGAAATGTTTGGTTTCGCGAGAGTGAAATCATCTAGCAAACCATGAAATTTTGACAGAAAAGGATGACATAATCAAAATAAATGGACTATTGTTTCTCCATCCTTTTCTTTTGACATTTCACAGCCAACTAGATGAAGTTTTATAATGACCACCCCGTACTAGTTTTAGACTGTACTGTCTTTAA
This sequence comes from Taphrorychus bicolor, assembly GCA_951812265.1. Classification (NCBI taxonomy): domain Eukaryota; kingdom Metazoa; phylum Arthropoda; class Insecta; order Coleoptera; family Curculionidae; genus Taphrorychus; species Taphrorychus bicolor. The sequence goes on from OX638300.1 coordinate 7,687,618, forward strand.
CACTAGCACTAACTACTTTACTCAATGTCTACTTAAACCTGACAACAGCTCTCAGTTATGCTGTAAGCTTAATAGTATGCTGTGAGCAGTTAAAAGTTGAAGATCACCTTCATCTATAACTGACGTGAAAGTTAGCTATCTTATCAGTATTATGATTTTAACTGGACAAATAAAAATTGAAAGAACTTTTTATAAACTAATTCAGAAACAACATGACATATTATTATTTTATAAAACAACTGAATATTAACATTGACATTTAAGATTCTTGATATGTGAACATCCTGATATGTTGATATGTGATCTTGAACGATTTGGGCAAGATGGCCGGCGGCGGCGACGAGAATGTGGAGAGTGCAAAGTTGTGCAAATACTGCAAAAAAAAAACGTTGCAACAAGCGCAGCGGAGTGCATCGAGTGTAAATCAGTGTATCATAATTCATGTGCCTTAAGGCTGGCCTAATTGCGGTTGGGAAGAATAATTTGGTAAAATGTTGTCATCGGGAAAGTGAGGTTAACGCCTCAGAATTTTCCCAGATTATTGCTTCAAAAAGCGAAATTATTGAAGTGAAGAACGATATTATAGCTGAATTGAAAGCAAAGGAAGTCTTGTTGTATAAAAACATTGAGCTCCTCGAAGAAAAATTGAGTTTTTGCGGCACCCAGTCAAGTGGGAATCCAGTGGTTCAGGAGACAGGAGAGACTCCCGCTACATTTGCGGGGATTGTGGCACGGGAGAGTACTGCGAAGCTAAAGACTGGCCACTCGGATTTATATGGCAATTTATTACATTTAGCAACAAACTCTAAAGCAAACCCCAACCTCACTAATAGAATAGGTCAAAGCAGCAGTAGTAGAAGTAACACAGAAATTAAGGGTATAAACTCTGTTATAGGGCAACAGGATGTTAGCCGTGCGATTCTGCAGGCACAAACAGTGAATAAGTTCAGGGGACTTCAGCAATTGACACCCACACATCCAGTACCAACACTTACTGAGGGAGAGGAAGGTGTTGGGGATTGGCGGCAGCCAGGCAGAAGGGGCCGCGGCAGGAGTCGTAGATTTCTGGTTGGAGATAATAATATTAATGTTCAGCATGTGCAGACTGTTCCTAAGTTTGTGTCGCTTCATGTTACAAGATTGGTGCCCGGAACCAAACCTGATCAGCTGTGTGCTTTCCTTGGGCCCGCTTTTCAGGGTGTACAGCACGAGGAGCATGTCTTAAAATTTCCAGACAGTTACACCTCTATGAAAGTAACCATTAGGCAAGATGACTTCAAAACTGCATGGAGACGGGATGCTTGGCCTGCTGAAGCAGTGGTGTCCAAGTTTTTTGTGAGAAGGAGGGTGCTGTCGGGCCGGGAGGATCCTCAAGAAGACAGCTATTAGATGAAAGTAGGATACATCAGAGTGGTTCGCACTTGGACCTAAAAGTTTATTATCAGAATGTTAGGGGCCTTCGAACAAAATCTAATGAGTTCGGAGATGCTGTACTTATGGAGGACTAAGATATCATAGTGTGCACTGAGACATGGTGGCACGAGTATATACTGGATTCTAAACTCTTTGATGAAAGATACCATGTGCTACGAAGGGATCGCAGTGGGGATCATCTGAGGGGCGGAGGAGTGTTGATTGCAGCCAGGAGAAAAGTTATGTCAGTGGAGCTGATGGAGGTGGATTGTAGTGTTGAGTGTGTGTTTGCCAGGATTCAGGTAAAGAAGTACTGTTTTTATGTATGATCTGTATATATCCCACCTAACTCACCTTTATCGGAATATGAAAGTTTTTTTGAGATACTAGAAACATTCTTAGGATATAGGAACACCAAAATTCTTATACTGGGGGATTTTAATGTGCCTCATTTTAATGATACAGGCTGTGATAGAACCGATCTAGTCACTAGTTTTTTAAATCTATATGATCTTAGGCAGGTGAATGGCGTTTGCAATTTTATGAATAGAAAGTTGGATTTAGTTATAACTAATATGGATGTGCAGGATGTTTATCGCTGTGCCAGTCCCCTGGTCTGTGAGGATCGATATCATCCATCACTTGAGCTGATTGTGAGTATAGTTCACTATAGGGAACGCATAACTAGTGAAATAACACCCTCTTATGTTTATGATTACTCTAAGGGAAATTTCCTTCAGCTGTATCAGCTTATCAATGGTATTATCTGGTCAGATATTGATTTGAGAGATAATGTTGCTATGTGTTTGCAGCTGTTTTACGACAGACTGTATTTATGTATTGATGCTGCTGTCTCCAAAAAAAATCATAGGGTCAACCATAATGAGGGGTGGAATAGGGTTTATCCCACACATTTTTCTAGGGAATTGATATGTAAAATTAAACATAAAAATCGACTACACAGGCAGATCAGGGGGGTGGCCGCTGATGATACTGGGCGGATAGAGTATAGAAACCTAAGAGAGATAATTGGCAAACAGGGTAGAGCCGAGCTAAGGCAGCATAGGCGGTCGATTGAGGAGAGTGTAAGGGAGGATCTGAATATATTTTGGTCATATGTTGCTTCAAAGAGGGGGAGCTCTGGTATACTGGTCGAGGTAGTCTCTGAGGGACAAGCATTTGCGGGCCCTCAGGACGTGGCGGATGCCTTTGCAGACTTTTTCAAGTCAGTATTTCAGAAGTCTAAGTGTGTGAACTCGGGAAATGTCAAGGGGGATTTATGTTTTTAAGAATAACTAGGGAAACAGTATTAGAGAGTATAAGAAAACTTAAACCAAAAAAGGCTGCAGGCACGGACGCCATTCCAGCTTATATATTTAAGGGGTGTGCAGAGACGCTAGCGGAACCTCTAGCATTCCTGTTCAATCTGTCGCTAAGGGCGGGCATTTTTCCGGATAGGTTTAAGGAATCATTAATTACATCCATCTATCAGTCGGGAAACCGCAGCTCGGTTGAGAGCTATCGCCCCGTAACGGTTCTGAATTGCATTGGAAAAATATTTGAGCTATCACTATATGACGAGTTTGTTGAGGCCCGTCAGGGCAGCATGGTTTTTTTGCCGGGGAGGTCGATCATCACTAATTTGTGTGTCTTTATGGAGTCTGCCGTGGGAGCGGTACGTTCTGGCTCGCAGCTTGATGTGGTTCTGACAGACTGTTCGAGGGCCTTTGATAGGGTGGATCATTCGATTGTCTTGGACAAGCTTGTAGCCAGTTTTGATTTTTCGCATATTGCATATAATTTCATAAAATCTTACTTACCTAATAGAACCAACCAGGTAAAGGTTGGGAATTGTAGGTCAAAAAAGTTTTTTCCAACATCAGGGGTGCCACAGGGTAGTAACCTTAGCCCCGTTTTATTTGCTGTATTTATCCCTACTACAGTGTCTAAAGCACAGCGAGGGTCTGCTCTTTGCTGATGATTTTAAGATTTTCAGGACCATCAAAAATGAGGATGATTGCAGGCATCTGCAGAGTGACCTAGGGGTTGTGGCGAAATGGTTCGGGGACAATCGAATGATCCTAAATATAGAGAAATGTAAAGTCATCACTTTTGCGCGTAAGTGCAATGTTGTGCTTCATGGCTACAACGTCGGGGATTCTACTCTGCGGCGGGAAACTCAGTGCACCGACCTAGGGGTGTGCTTGCAGTCGGATCTCAGGTTTAACAGTCACCGTAGAGCTGCAATTAATAAGGCATATAAAGTGCTGAGATTTATTATCAGAACAACTGAATACTCCTCGAGAGTTGACTCAATCATTGTTCTTTTTAACGCATTGGTTCGCCCTCATTTGGAGTACGCCTCGGTCGTTTGGGCGCCTCGGTCGGTGGCTGGTGGTGACCTGATTGAGAAGGTACAAAAGCGATTCCTCAGATACCTCCATGTACAAAGGTACAATATCCTACCCTTACATGATCTCTTATAGGAGTTTGTTAAACACGTTTGGGGTTCAGAGGCTCAGTGAGAGACGAACAGTTTCTGCAGTAACCTTTATATACAATATTATAAACAATGTTAAAAACAAGGATAGCTTTCTTATCAATGAGATACAGTTTAGAGTTCCGAAAGTGCGTTTGCGATTGGTGCGTGGTGCACTCTTCTCGGTGGATCCGCTGAGCTGCTCGCCTCTCCAGAATATGCTAATGGAATGTAATGATGTGATATCAAAATGTGATGATGTAGATATTTTTAGTATGCCTTTGAGGAGACTTCAGAATGTGATAAGGAATCTTGACCTTTAGCAGGGTTTGCTCTCTGAAATGTAGGCATTTGACTAGGTTTGATTTTTTTTTATGTTTTGTCTTAGGTGTTTAGTTTAAGTTCTCCTTTTTTTTTTATTTCTTCTATTTGTCGCCGCTCCCGCAGTGTATATTTGTTAAACTCTCTGCCGTCACCACTCGTGCATTTAATTGCAGCATTAGCTGCGTTTGTTATGAGTATAAATAAGTAAATAAATAAATGTAACGACTATTTCTAACCCCTCTGTTACATCGAAATGTGTAAATTACTACAAAAACCGAGAAAAAGACAAATGCATTACATCATCAAAAGAAGCCTAGCTGACTTCTTCTTGATATATATTCCAAACTCTCTTATACAGGGCAAAGTCTCTTATATACGTCAAAGGGCCATCTTTAAAGCGCCCTAGCTCCCCTAGAAGACATTTTTGGTTAAGACGATTTACCTCAAGTCGGCGTGAAAACATCTTCGGAATATGCTTTCACGGCCGGTAAAAATACAATCTAAAGTGCTTTCCGGGCTTTGAAGCCGTGGTCCAATGGTACTTCTTCCTGAGGTTTCGTCTCCAGCTGAGGCACACATTATCAAAGGCGATGAGGCAATAGGCGAAGTGATCTCCCGTGCTTCTCGACGTTGACGTGTTCTTGTCCCCTGTAAACAAGTGTAAAATCCAATAAGGCCGTCATAAGAAAAACAGACGTTAATGATGGTTCCATAAAACCGAAACGTTGTGTCGAAATTTTACCTTTACAGGTGTATTCCACTTAAAAAGTTGTTTCAGAAATGTTTTCACAAATTTCGATTATCTTTTAAAAATGCGCTATTTTGGTTTTCTCAAAATTTTTCAAAACCCCGTTTGTTTACAGCCACCCCGTATTTGTTACTACATTACTAACATAATTGTCTAGAACCTTCCCCATTTAACCGACTTCGTAGCTCCTATAGTTTCCGAGATCCCAATACATGGAAGACCAATTTGGGACACACTGTATATACTTATATTAAGGGAGGATTCAGAGATGTTTTAGTACACACCCCATTGAATGCTTCACTGTCTAAGGGGTTGAAAAAAAACTATAAATAAGATGCTAGTGTTATAGCACTTTGCAGTGTCTTGGTCACTGGTATTGTCCGCGTTCCAAAACTAAACAGCTATACTTAAATTCAGGGAGAAGTGAGGGATGTTTTGGTACCAACCCCATAGAATGCTGCACCATCTGAAGGGTTGAAAAAAATAAAAAATTATAAATAGGATGCTAGTTTAATCGCAATTCGGAATGTCTTGAACACTTTTAGTGTCCGCGTTTCAAAACTAAATATCTACAGTCCCATTGATTCTTAGTTTATATTCTCTATGGTGTGTTCCAGTTTTGCTGTTAGTTGGTGCTGCTAAAATTATACCATAAATCCACTGATAATAACAACAACGCAATAATAGTTAATTGCCAAGATATTAAGAGCTAAGTGTTTTCATTCGAGCCCTATCGGAGTAAATTATTATTAAAGAGCGTATAGTTTGAAAAGACATTTTATAAATTACTAAACTCCTAGACGGTGAAGCATTCTATGGGGTGTGTACTAAAACATCCCTTAATTCTTCCCAAATGGAACTATAGATGTTTTTGGAACGCGGACACTAAAAGTGTCCAAGAGACCCTGAAGTAACACTAGTATCTTATTTATAGTTTTTAATATATTTTTTCAACCCCTGAGACGGTGAAGCATTCTATGCAGTGGGTACTAGAACATCCCTCAATCATTCCTTAATGGATTCTGAACATAGATGTTTAGTTTTGGAGCGCGGACACTAAAAGTGTCCAGGGCACTCTGCGATAACCCTAGCACCCTATTTGTAGTTTTTAATTTTTTTCAACCCTTCAGACGGTGAAGCATTCTATGGGTTTGCTAATAAAACATCCGTCAGTTCTCCCTTAATATAAGTATGTGTGTTTAATTTTTGTGCGCAGACAATACAAGTATCCAACACACTGCAAAGTGCTATAACCCTAGCTTATTTATAGGTTTTAATTTTTTTCAACCTTTCAGACGGTGAAGTATCCTATGGGGTTTGTACTAAAACATCTCTTAATCCTCCCCAAATGGAAGTACAGATGTTTAGTTTTGGAACGCGGACACTTAAAGTGTCCAGGACACAAGTGCAATAACACTAGCATTTTTTTTATAGTTATTAATTTTTTTTAACCCCTTATATGGTGAAGCATTCTATGAGTTGTGTATGAGAACATCCTTTGAATTTTTTCTACTCGATCTTTATATGTATAATTTTGGAAGTCTAAAAATAAAAGTGTCTGGACACTCTTAATTAAGATAGATATAGGGCCTTATAGACCTAATTCTTACTAATGCCACTAATTCCTCAAGTAATGCCTACTAATTCCTACTAATGCCACTAATTCCTCGACCAATGCCTAGTAATTCCCCGTAATGCCCACTAATTCCTACTAATTCCCACTAATTCCTATTATGTTTTTACCTCTTTTATTTCTTAAACTCTGTTATTTCTTAAAATCAAAATTGACAAAAACTTGTGTCTTTAGAACTGTGGGCTCCAAAATCGAATGTTGGAGAAACATGTAAACAAATTAATTTGAAAGTTATTGAGAGTTATTAACAGAATATTGCAGAATTGCAATATTAACAGAATTGCAACATAAACATATGCATGTGATGAAGGTCTAGCTTAATTATGGTTATTAAATACAGGGTATCTCGATGTTTTGTCTCGATATTATATAGCTACAGGGTAAGAGACAACACAATTACAAACATATTTGTAAATAATTTATTCACTCGACTGAAAATTAGATATAATGTCTTTTGAGCAGGTTTTTTTTTCTATTTGGCGTTTTCCAAAGAATTACTCTTTGCCACTATAAAACGTTATTTGACCATCTTAGGTCACCATATAATGATATCTGTTGACGAGTTTTCGAGAAACTAAAAAAAAATATTACAGTGGCAGTTTCTTGTGGCCAAAGGAAGCAACTTTGGATATATGTAAGTTTGGTTAAATCGCCTAATTTAGCCTCAGCAATATCTCGATTCTCGTCAACTGTTGTACACGTTGAATTGGGACAGGCTGTATAATCAAATTAAAATAAAAGGTCTCCTACGTAGTAGGTATTAAGTTCATTATTGTATATAAAAAATGTTGCATATAAAAAATAGCGCAGCACGCAAACATTTTCTAAATTGTATTTATTTTTTGTTCGTCGTTAATTTATTAACTTATTGTCCGGCTTAAAAGGGGGGGTTGCAACTGTCCTGGATACCCCCCCCCCCCCTGGAAACGCCCTTGCCCACGAGCGAAGCGAGTGGCACAAGTTTCCCGAGAGAATAACACTCATTAAATGCGATACTTTATCCACGACCAAGATTCAGGGTTTTCTCAAAATATGATAGTTTATAGCTGGGGTTATATGTGCCACAAAGATAATTCACAATTTTAAAACTACGACTGGTTTCGCTAATCGACGGCGCGACGTTTGGTGCGTCAGATAGATGACGGGATAGTCGCTCGTGCATGTTCTACGAGGGTGAACGGTAAATTACTTCATCACTTATGGCCTGATTTAGGTATTTTTCAGTAAAAAGTACATTTTTTATTGCAAAAGAGACATTGTAACCTACATTTGTCTCCATACAATACATCCTAAAAAAAGGATAATTATTTGAATGATTAGAACAGTTTACTTTTTTGATTTGTCAGTTGCCTACGACATGTTTCGTTTCTACGAGAACTCATTATTCACAAGTGAATAAAGATTAGCATTAATCTTGAGATTGTGTCGTGGATAAAACATATATTTATTGCAGAAATTGATACCTACTTTTAGAAACATTAACATTAGGAATACAAGTTCTTTGGTTTTAACCACTGTTTTACCCCCAATTTTGTGTAAATGGGAATTTCGGTACAAGAAAGCAAATAGGTAAGTGGAAAATACATCGGAGAATACTTATCAAAAAATATTTCAGTTAATGAAAACCTCGTTGAAATCAGAGAAAATGCATATCTAAGTGCTATATCTTTATGTAGTAGGTAGATATCCAATGGGTGAGGAGGGGGGGGGGGAGGTGCCCAATAAAAAAAGGATGGCTAAACTTGTTTTGTCTCTTAAAGCATATCGCGAAACATGTCGTGGATTACTGCGCCTGATGTCACGTAATTATTTTTGGACAAGTACCATGTGTTCATTAGAAACTTCATTTAGTTGGCTGTGAAATGTCAATAGATGGAGAAACAAGAGTCCATTTAGTTTGATTATGTCACCTTTTTCTGTCAAAATTTCATAGCCTGCTAGATGAATTTGTATTCGATGTGAGTGGACGTAGGTACAGTCCTCCACCGCGACCTGCGGTCTATTGTGGTTCTGCTAGATGAAGTTTTATAATGAACACCCGGTATACCTACTGAACCCTGCCTGAGCATCATTATTTTGTTAATTTATATAATTTTTGGATCATGCTTAGATCTTGTCTTTTTAAATTAAATGGTTCACATCCGACAAGTTCAATTAGTCCATACAAGGAAGGTTTTTTTTTAACAATGTCAGTATATTCCTGGCGGGGCCAAACAAATTGATTAAGATTGGATTTTAAGAACTTAACCTTAAATTAGTTACCTTACATGACATGACCCTTCCTATATATCATTGCTTTTCATACGCAGACACTTTTACTTACGTACTTGATTCTAGTCCGGTAAATAGCCTTTTACAGGACTGGATTTCGTAAAGAAATTTTACACGGTACATGCTATACCGGTACAGGATACCGTAACGAAACTATACCGGATTTCTCAAAAATATATTCGTCCGGTAACGTGTTACAGTAGTCGTTTCGAAATTACAGACTCGACTGTCGCCTCGTCCAGAAACTCCTACTGTAAAATTATATTTACCGAACTTATAACGTAAATAACTATTATATAACGTGATAAAATTGTACACGTTCAATTAGATTTTTAAGGCAAGTCGAAAAATTTCAACCACATTTTAGAAACCCAGGTTAAAATGGTGTTAACCAGGACCGGCTTAGAGTATTTTTAGCCCTAACTTTTTTATTATTAACTTTTTCTGGAGTTTGAACACAGGAGCTGAAAAATCATTGTTTTTTACATTAAAAAGAAAGTGCACGCAAATTTATGTGTTTATAGTGTTTTGATTGTAAAAAGCCACTTTGGAGTTTCCAACCTCTGTTGAGGTTATTTGATAAACCTAGAATATACGGCAGCTTGGAAAACTGCAATCCATTTGGACCCGGACCAATGAGCATTGGTTTCAGAGATATTCCCAAAACATCCAAATTTTTAAAAAACTTTTGTATTCCTTCTATAGTCTTAATTTGAAGAGCATTACCAATTTAACATCGAAACTAATGACTGATATTTAATATAAATTACTTTCATCATTGTCTGACTACAGCCTATAACTTTACTAGGCTATTGGTGATTCTACGATATTTAAAAAGTATATGGCTGGATGTTTATGGCAAACTTCACGCAAACCAGAAAGCCTAGGATCTGCAGGGCAAGACAGGCAGTCTCTAATGTTGTGTGTAATGATAAAATGTGCTGCGTTATTTCTGAATGCAATAAACTCATCTTAAGTTTATAATTTTTTGAACTCTCTAACGTCGCGGCTGCAGAGTTGTTCACTGTTCGATTCAAATTCATGACTGCTCATCAATAATACGAAATTTCGTTACTAGCTAAACGAAAGGACAATTTTTTATGCCAAAGTGAATAAGTACTGAATAATATTCCATTCGAAAAGACAAATCGTTGCAAATTAGACGCAAGACAAATTGTGAAAGGATCATTAGAGAAAAAGGCATTCGGCGGCGTGAAATATCTCAAAAACGTTTAGATAATTTCAGACAATAAAAGCGCGAATTGCCGGCAATAAGAAACAAAAATGATCGCCATTAGTCTTCTTGATATACTCAGCCAACAGGAGAATTAATAACAGTTCCCGAAATAATGGCTCCGTTGCCATTAGACGGCAAGCAAGGTGCCAATTTGATTTTTAATACATTAAAACTTAAAAATCACTCAGCATATGCTAATACCATATTATGAACAATTGCGACACGCTAAAAAATGCTGAAGATGTAAATTTGCAATATTCACTTTAACTTTGTATATACTTACATAAGCTATTTTGTTTCGTTATTTTGATTGTTGGAACTCGGAAAAATGTGGGTCAATTATTATTATGTGATGTTGCAAACCACCAATTTAAGTGTCTGAGTAATTTTAAAGTAGTAAAGTTGTGAGCGCGAATAGAGCAGAAAATGGTAGCCCCCAAAGGGATTGAGGGTGGAACGAAGAAGAAAGTTGAAGAGATAAATTCATCGTCATCAAGTCCTGAGCCATTTGAGGAACCAGATGGCATGACGACCATTGATCTCGATAAAAATGAGGTCCACGAAAAAGGTAAAACCAAAGCCGATTTGCAATTAAAATAGTATTTCATATTTAAAAAAAAAATACAGAATTCACTTGTTAATTCGAAAATATTTTTCTAAACGGCTTCATATTCCAATTATTTTTTAGTCATTGAACTAACTCTCTAGAGACGAAGTAGGTCGATTCCGTAAAATATTTTTTTTACTTTTGAGTGTTCGTATCTCAGAAATGCCTTAACCGAAATTCATAAATTTTCAGCTACTATCGTCTAAATATGGTTAGTTTTGTGTATCAAAATTGCTGCCTATAGTGACAGAAAATAAAACATTTTTCATGTAGTATCAGAAAACTAAAATTTAAAAGGATTGCTAAGACTATTCGTTGTTTCGAGATTACAGTTATATAATATACGTTTTTATATTACATTACTATCACCTACATTCCGTTCAGTTTTTCTGGCTCGATTTTCCATTCTGATTTTTCTACTCGATTTTCCTGCTGCAAATTTGGTATAAATATGCAGGGTGGAAACTTTCAAAATGACCCATCATTGGGATTGTGGAAACGGTAATTGCATAAGACAACTTTTTGCCAATCAATTAACGATTGGAAAAAAAGTTGTGCCATTTAGGGCTTGTTCATTATGTGCCTTGAAATCTATGATATTTACAGGGATTATCAAAATACTTACTACAAAATTACTAAATACTAGAATTTCCTTTCTCTTTTTGAAAACATCTTATTAACTGTCCACACTAAAACAAAATATTGAACCCAAAAATGTATGATACATTTCAGGCAATCATTTGATGTTGACAAATGGCTTTTGTTCTTTTTTGCTAAAGAGTTTGGCATTTTGTTTTTAATTTGTTTATACTAATATTTTAATTAACTATAAAGAGATCAAAATAATTGGAAGCACCAACACATTCAATCAATCAGTGTCCGGAATGTTCTATGCCAATTCTTAGGGAATGACGTTAAAAACAAGATAAAAACTTTATTTAAAAGTGAGTTCGAAAATGTTCCTACAATGCGCTAGAGTTTTTCAAAAATGACTCCGAAACAGTAGATTTTATTTTTTATTTAAAAAACAGTTTTTTCTTAATTTTGATGACACTCTTTTTATTCAGGCATCAGTAGCATAAAAAAATTCAGACCAAGGGCGGTGCTCTTATTAAGCTTTTCGGCGCTTCATGGCGAACTAGGAATGTCCCTTTACATAACTGCTTTTATCGCCATTTTTCTCTTAAACTATAATGTTACAAATTTTTTCAAAAGTACTTTTTTTATGAAAGCTGCAAGAAGTTTATTTTCTGCGTGGTATGTTAGTGATCGAAATTTTTAGCTTTTTTGCAGAAAACTCTAGTTTAAAATATGCAAAAAGCAATATTTACTAATTGGAAATTGAAAACTTATGTTCTTTCAATATTTCCAAAAATATTGCAGCTGTTAGAAGGAAACACTGTTTTACTGTTTCCTTTTTAACAGCTGCAATATTTTTGGAAATATTGAAAGCACATAAGTTTTCAATTTCCAATTAGTAAATATTGCCTTTTTGCATATTTTAAACTAGAGTTTTCTGCGAAAAAGCTAAAAATTTCGATCACTACCTTTTTATACTTAGACTTTATCGGCAAATTTAAAAAGTTATTTAGAAATTGAAAATAAATGGACCAACACTAACAAAAAATGAACAATATTTATAGGTGCCACACCGCTGATTTTAATTTCTTAATGCTGCCGACATACAAAGTATTCATGGATTAAGAGTAGTTAATTTAACAAAATTCAAAAAAAATTTGATCTCTTGTGTGATTTCTTTTAGGGCAAAACACAAAACATGTATAAAGCACTTAAACATCGCAAAACAAATTACAAATTACATGAGAATTAGTAGACCAAATTACAAGTTATCTAAGGAATTACGAATAGAAGAAGTGGTGTTAGAGGTATAGACCGAAGCTCTAGAGTTTTCTGCGATAAAGCTAAAAATCTCGATCACTAAGATCTAGACTATTAAACAAAAATAATGAATACGTAAAAAAAATAAAAAATAATGGGGACATTTAGATCATATCAGACTGATTTGAGATTTTAAACCTTTTAATAAAAAAGAAAATTGTCTCCATAATGTCGATAATGTACCACATATTTTTTTTTTTGTTTTTGACGTTTTATTTTAATGTTAACGGTGAAGCACATATTTGCAAAATAAAGAAAATATATGGCTTAGTAATTCTGCAATAATTTAACCAACCCCGTAGCTAATACAAAATTTCGTAATTTACTTTTAAAAGCTTCCATTCTGCATAAAGACTGATTAATTACCAGGCCTTAAAATAACTTTTTTGTAAACGTCCAGTAATGACGCATTTTATGCTTTTATTAGCCAATCGAAAACCTAACCTTTTTTGAGGATCAGAATGTGAGTTTACTTAAATTTCTGCATTACTTACTAAATTACATTTTAGACACATTGAGCCATAATTAAACGATGTTGGATTTAATCCTTGCCCAAATTTCTCCAAAAATTCAATTTTTGTATTTTTACACCATTCGAGACATCTGTCAGCGATTTCAGTGCCATTTCTAACGCAAATTTTTCGAAAAACACAAAACATGCATTGTGAGGTGTTTTGAGTTAGTTTTAGCTTTTTTGGTAAAAAAAAAATGGTTAAAAAACGTGCTTTTTCCTGAAACAGGAAATGAGGCGATTTAAATTAGATTTATATGATTTTGCCCTAAAATTAAGTTTTTCCAAAAACACAAAAATTTACGTATTGCATTTTTTATTTATTGATTTTGGCCTTAATTTAGCAACAAATTTCTCAAAAACTCTAATTTTTGAGAAATTAAGCTACTAAACTACTAATTTTGATTACAATTCTAATCTGAATTCCTTAAAAGACTCCAAGTTTGCATTTTTAGACTTTAAACCGATTTTGGTCCTTATACTTACCTTCATTTCTCCAAAAGCTACTCCGAATTTGTATCTTAACACGCTTTGAGTTATTTTTAACCTATTATAACCCTAATTTAAATATAATCTTCTACAATACCTACTAAATTACATTTTAGATACATTGAGCCATAATTAAACGATTTTGGTCTTAATCCTTAACTAAATTTCTCCAAAAACTCCATATTTGTATTTTTACACCCTTTGAGGACATTTGTGAGCAATTTTAGTGCCATTTCCAATGCGACTTTTTTGAAAAACACAAAACTTGCATTTTGAGGCGTTTTGTGAAAGTTTTAGCTTTTTTGGTTAAAAAACGTACTTTTTCCTAAAACAAGAAATGAAGCGATTTAAATTACATTTACATGATTTTGCCCTAAAATTAAATTTTTCCGGAAACACAAAAATTTACGTTTTCAAAAATGTTTTTATTGATTTTGGTCTTAATTTAGAAATAAATTTCTCAAAAACTCCAAGTTTTCTTTCTTATCCTTAAATTTTTTTTTAATCGGTTTTGGCCCTAGTTTTAACTTAAATTGATTCAAGAACGCAAAATTTGTATTTCTTCCTACTGCAAACTACGTTTTATTAATTTTGATTACAATTTTAATCTGAATTCCTCCAAAGACTCAAAGCTTGCATTTTTTGAGTTTAAACCGATTTTGGCTCTTATTTTAACCTGCATTTCTTCAAAAATTACTACGAATTTTTGTCTTTACACACTTTGAATTATATTTAACCTATTTTGACCCTAATTTAGACCGAAAATTTCTGCAATACATACTAAATTGCATTTTACACACATTGATCTATAATTGAACGAGTTTGGTCTTAATCCGTGCGAATAATCGAAAACCCAAATCGAAAACCCAAAACTCCATATATTTCTTTTTACACCCTTTGAGACATTTGTCAGCGATTTTTAACGCGATTTCTAACGCCACTTATTGGCCCTAACTTAGAAATAAATTTCTCAAAAACCTTCTTAGCGTGTTGCGTATTTTTTAACTGATTTTGGCCCCCTGTTTTAACTTAAATTGTTTCAAGAACTCAAAATTTGTATTCCTTTTTACTTGAAAAATTGTTTTACTAGTTTTGATGACAATTCTAATCTGAATTCCTCCAAAGACTCCAAGTTTGCATTTTTAGACGTTTAAACCGATATTGGCCCTTATTCTTACTTTCATTTCTCCAAAAACTCTATTTTTGTATTTTTACACCCTTTGCGACATCTGTTAGCGATTTTAGTGCCTTTTCTAATTTCTAAACAGAAAACTTGCATTTTGAGGTGTTTTGGGTTGGTTTTAGCTTTTTTGGTAAAAAAAATGGGTAGAAAACGTGCTTCTTCCTAAAACAGGAAATGAGGCGATTTAAATGACATTTACATAATTTTGCCCTAAAATAAATTTTTTCCAGAAACACAAAAACTTACGTTTTCAAAAAATGTTTTATTGATTTTGGCTTTAATTTAAAAATGAATTTCTCAAAAACTCCAAGTTTTCTTTCTTAACGTTTTGCGTATTTTTTAACCGATTTTGGCCCTAGTTTTACCTTGAACTGTCTCAGGAACTAAAAATTTGTATTTCTTCCTTGTTCAAAATATGTTTTACTAATTTTGATGAAAACTCTAATCTGAATTCTTCCAAAAATTCCAAGGTTGCACATTTAGACTTTAAACCGAATTTGGCCCTTATCCTTACCTTCATTTCTCCAAAAACTACCACAAATTTGTATCTCTACACGCTTTGAGTTACTTTTAACCTATTTTGGCCCTAACTTAGACCTAAGTCTCTGCAACACTAAACTAAATTACATTTTAGACGCAGTGAGCCATAATTAAACGATTTTGGTCTTAATCCTGGCCTAAATTTCTCCAAAAACTCTATTTCATATTTGTATTTTTACACCCTTTGAGACCTTTGTCAGCGATTTTAGTGCCATTTCTAACGCAAAATTTTCGAAAAACACAAAATTTGCATTTTGAAGCGTTTTAGCTTTTTTAGTAAAAAAAATGGTTAGAAAACGTACTTTTTACTAAAACAAGAAATTAGGCGATTTAAATTATATTTACATGATTTTCCCTAAAATTAAATTTTTGCAGAAACACAAAACTTTACGTTTCTAAAAATGTTTTTATTGATTTTGGCCTTAAATTAGGAATAAATTTCTCAAAAAACTCCAATTTTTCCTTCTTAGCAGCATTTAGCGTATTTTTTAATTTATTTTGGCACTAGTTTTAACTTAAATTGTTTCGAGAACTCAAAATTTGTTTAGTTTTACAAAACAAGAAATGAGGCATGAGGCGATTTAAAATAGATTTACATGATTTTCCCCTAAAACTAAAATTTTTTCAGAAACACAAAAATTTACGTTTTCAAAAAACTTTTTTATTAATTTTGGCTTTAATTTAGAAATACATTTCTCAAAAACTCCAAGTTTTCCTTCTTAGCGTTTTGCGTATTTTTTAACCTATTTTGGCCCTAATTTTAACTTGAATTGTTTTAAGAACTCAAAATTTGTATTTCTTCCTACTTCAAAATATGTTTTACTAATTTTGATCACAATTCTAATCTGAATTTCTCCAAAGACTCCAAGTTTGCATTGTTAAACCTTTAAACCGATTTTGGCCTTATTCCTACCTACATTTCTCCAAAAACTACTACGAATTTGTATTTTTACACCCTTTGAGACCTTTGTCAGCGATTTTAGTGCCATTTCTAACGCAAAATTTTCGAAAAACACAAAATTTAAGAGTTATTTTTAACCTATTTTGGACCTAAGTTTTTGCAATACTTACTAAATTTCATTTTAGGCACATTGGGCCATAATTAAACGATTTTGGATTTAATCCGTGTTTAAATTTCTCAAAGAAGTCCATATTTGTATTTTTACACCCTTTGATACATCTGTCAGTGATTTTAGTGCCATTTCTAATGCAAATTTTTCGAAAAACACAAAACTTGCATTTTGAGGTGTTTTGGGTTAGCTTTAGTTTTTTGGTAAAACAAAATGGTTATAAAACGTGCTTTTTCCTAAAATTAGAAATGAGGCGATTTAAATTAGATTTTAAATTAAATCTTTCCAAAAACACAAAAATTTACTTATTGATTTTGGCCTTAATTTAGAAATAAATTTCTCAAAAACTCAAGATTTTCTTTCTTAGCGTTTTGCGTATTTTTTAACCGACTTTGGCCCTAGTTTTAACTTGAATTGATTCAAGAACTCAAAACTTGTATTTATTCCTACTTTAAAATATGTTTTACTAATTTTGCTGACAATTCTAATCTGAATTCCTCGAAAGACTCCAAGTTTGCAATTTTAGACTTTAAACCGATTTTGGCCCTTATCCTTACCTTTATTTCTGCAAAAACTACTACGAATTTGTATCTTTACACGCTTTGAGTTATTTTTAACCTATTTTGGCCCTAATTTAGACCTACAATTTCTGCAATACTTACTAAATTACATTTTAGACGCATTGAACCATAATTAAACGATTTTGAATCTAATTCTTGCCTAAATTTCACTAAAAACTCTATTTTTTTATTTTTGCACCGTCTGCGACATCTGTCAGCGATTTTAGTGCCTTTTCTAATTTTTTTCAAAAAACACAAAACTTGCATTTTGAGGCGTTTTGTGATAGCTTTAGCTTTTTTGGTAAAAAAAATTGGTTAAAAAACATGCTTTTTCCTAAAAGAGGAAATGAGGCGATTTAAATTAGATTTACATGAATTTGCCCTAAATTTAAACTTTTCCAGAAACACAAAAATGTATGTTTTCAAAAATGTTTTTATTTATTTTGGCCTTAATTTAGAAATAAATTTCTCAAAAACTCCAAGTTTTTTTTTATCTTTTAGAGTTTCTTTTTAATCGATTTTGGCCCTAGTTTTAAATTTAATTGATTCAAGAACTCTAACTAACGCCACTTATTGGCCCTAATTAGAAATATATTTCTCAAAAATTCCAAATTTCGTTTTTAGCGTTTTGCGTATTTTTTAACCGATTTTGGCCCCAGTTTTTAATTAAATAATTTCACGAACTCAAAATGTATATTTCTTTCTACTTCAAAAAATGTTTTACTAGTTTTGATGACAATTCTAATCTGAATTCCTCCAAATACTCCAAGTTTGCATTTTTAGACTTTAAACCGATTTTGGCCCTTATCTCTACCTTCATTTCTCCAAAAACTACTAGGAATTTGTATCTTTACACGCTTTGAGTTCATTTTAACCTATTTTGGCCCTAATTTAGACCTAAATTTCTGCAATACTTACTAGATTACATTTTAAACACATTGATCCATAATTAAACGATTTTGGTTTTAATCCTTGCCTAAATTTCTCCAAATACTCCATATTTTTATTTTTACACGTCTTGAGACTTTTATCAGCGATTTTAGTGTCATGCTAACGCGACATTTTCGTTTTTGGATTAGATTTAACTTCGTGGTAAAAAAAAAATTTGTTTGAAAATGCACAGTACTGAAACTTCGTAAGCTTAAGTTAAAAAAGCAGAATTAAGTTGGGTGAACGTCCACCTATCAATTAAATTGTATAATCTCTAGAAGTCACCTTAATTGGAGCTATTAGACACAATGGCATATCTAGAAAGACAGAAGTTAAAGAAAAAAATATAATCGTAGATGCCAAAGATATGGTGCCAAGGGATGTTGAGAAAAATTTAACAGAGTCTGCAAACCTCGATGTTGAAGTGGAAGACCTCAATGAGGAAAAGTAGGAGGAAATCGATGAGGCGCTCAGGTATCCTCGTAAACCCAACAAAAACTGTGAGGGACCAAATATTGACTTGAAAAAGAAAAAAAAGAAACCAAAGGGGGAAGCTCCAAACCAAGCTGCACTTACCAAAAGGAAGGTGTCTTTTGCGAAAGGAGACTAGAAGAAGAATTTATACAGGCTTCAGTTTAGGTTTTCAAACCTAAACCTAAGAAAAATACACAAGAAGAAACTCCCGAAACTGTAAAAGTTGTATTAAAGAAAGAACAATCAGCGGAGCCTGAAGATGCAAAGGTCGAAACAGTCATCATTTAAAAGAAAAACCTAACCTGAACTCAAATCAACCTAAAATTAGAGGTATGTATATAAAAAAAACTATAAATACAAAGGAGCATAACGTTTAGTTTAGTTTTAAATAAGAAAAGCAGTGGCGCCATCTTTTGAAACCAGCAATGGTAAAAAAAATCTTTTTCCATTTAACCAACTTTGTGATCCTGCTAGTTTATAATTTTTATTGTGGCCCAGGCTTCAAATTCCGATGACATTTTTTTAGTCGAAATGAGGTCATTTTTAACCTCTTGAATAAGGCACGTGGAAATCCTTAAACTGCAAATCAAAATGGTGATAAATTTTAGGTTAAATCAAACTAAATGATCCGTTTTGACGATCCATTAATCCCTTATTTGTAATTTTCCTTTGGGCATGTTTGCAAACCTGGTTGTTATAGTGTATTGCATATCCGTATCGGCGACTAAATTGTACATTTTTACTTTTAAAATGTACTTTAGCCTAGCGCATTCGCCATATTGTAAATATGTACATTTTGGCAATTTCATTTTGTCCTTGTAATTTTATATCCACCTATCTATACCTCATTCACTTATTTTTTACATCACGTTACCTTTGAAATCTTAATTTTTTATATACCTATCTCTTTTCGGCACATGTTGAGAAGCTACGATAAAAATGTCAAAGTCAGATTTCCAGCGTCTACTTGACAGCAATAATAAGTGAATGGTTTATATATAGTAATTATTTCCTCGAACTCTCACAGAGACACTTGCTCCAATTACTCGTCCTGCTCCTGATTCCTGCTCCACTGCGAGATTATTGATTTTATTTACAACCATATATGTGATGGGTATTCATGACGTGACGTAGGTAATGGGTATTCATTACCACCCAAGGGCAGTTGGGGGTATTATGTATGTTGTAAATAAAATAGTATACACACCTCGGTAGCAAGTTTCCTTACCGTCTCGACGCTGCGCGTCTCGATAAACTATCAAATCTCTCGACAGTAATGAACGACTTTCCTTTTTGCCCAGGGCAGCAAGCGAAAGAGTAGATTATGTCACTAGGAGTAAAAGTGGGTATTTTCGTGCTGAGCCCAGAGATTGACGGCCGAAGCGAAGCTGAGGCCTGCGACTAGGCGAAGCACAAAAGGACCTTTTACTCCGAGTAACATATACTATTTTTATCAGACTGTGAAGGCTGATAGGCTGAAGGAAGCAATTCCATTGGACCACGGCCTTATAGCCCGGAAAACACTTTAGATAGTATATTATTTTTTTTTCAAGCATGCAGGAAATAAGTCTGTTTCAGAGTGATTCAATTTTGCAATTTTCTTTCATCGTCTTTAAGCCGGTCTAGGTACTTACCCAATATAGTGGTAGTGGTGTACGGGGTGTTCATTATAAAACTTCGTCCAGTTGGCTGTGAAATGTTAAAAGAAGGTTAAAGGATGGAGAAACAAGAGTCCATTTATTTTGATTGTCATCCTTTTCTTGCAAAATTTCATAGCCTGTTAGATGAAGTTTTATAATGAACTGGGTATATTATTTGTAAAATAAATAGAATGTACTAGAATGATGGTTTGCAATGTTTAATGGTTTTAATGGTATTAAATCATAACCAATGGTTATGGTAAACTAAAAGTTTGTAGCATTATTATCAATACTAAATTATCACATTGACAAATAAATATGATGACGCGCATGACATTTAACAGACGAACTCAGAATTCGAGAACCTTCTATGCGATTTCGACTAATAACGGTTTCGGGTGGTGCTCTTTAGCGCTCTGAGAATATTCCTATCCTTTGTTTCTGCAATAATAATGTAAGGATGGCAATACACTCAGATCGGTCTATCTGATGTCATCTAGTATTCAAATAATTTTGGTGAATGAAAATCGTTTATATGTGTGCCACCATGACAGTAGCGATGACTCTTGACTTTACTTTTACTGTCTAGGACTTTATTGCCACTTTTTTGGTCTCAGGATTAGAAAGTCCACTTTAGATGTGCGTATAGAGAAAACAAATGACGTATTTTTTGTCCGCTTGATTTGTCCGTTGATTGTCAGTTTGATTTGAATTGTCAGTGTGTGTATTACCTAGTTGCATTGAAAATGATTGTTTGCAGAAAAAACGTTGTATTACGAGCAAAAAGTAACTTTTTTGCTCTCGAGTGATTGCCGCTCTCCGCCAAAAAAGTTGTACTTTTTGTGGCAACATACAGGACGCTAAAGTTTTAAATTTTTAAGATTTTATTTGTGGCTACCTGCACCAGTTCTTAATTCTAGCAGTTCTTAGGATTTTAGGACAAAAGGAATAAAAAATGCCATTTAAAAATTTTATTTTTTCAGGTTTAGCCCTGCTTGATCGAAGACCAACTTCTGTCTTAAGTTTTGAAACATCAAAAAAGCTTTGGAAATTGTCAGAAAAATTCTTCTATTGTCTGATTTCTCTTCCTTTAAGAATAACAGAAAATAATTAAGAAAAGTTGCTTAAAATCATCAGCTATGCTTCTATTCCACAATCTTAAAAATCATCAGCCGCCTGTCACTTTTAAAATTTTTGTTAGCAAAACTTAAACTTACGAAGGACTTTTTGACATACCTGTAACTGGAACACTAAAAAAAAAATCGATAAGTTGAAAATTCATAGTAGTGCGAGCTTTATAAAATTTGGAATATCGACGTAGTTTTTGATTCTACTCATGTTTTCTTAACGACTTATTGTATATTACTATTATAAGTATATATATATACTACTATTTATAACAACTTAACTTTCTTGTTGAGTTTTTAAATTTTTCTATTTTTTTTTGTATGTGGGTTCATCTGGTGCCCGCCAGAAATTAAAAAAAATAATTGGTTTTGAAAACAATCTTTCTTTGCTTCGGGAAAGAAAAGTAATTCTTGTTCCGAAAAACATTATCAACAAAAATTAAAAAAAAAAAAAAAACAAGAAAAAAAATGCGTCTCAAGCAGCAAATTTTTAATAATTCACGATAATTGTTTAATGACCACCATCATTTTGAATGCAAAGGTCGTATTTCAAGTGATTATCTCCGTAACTGGAAGAAGTATAAAAAAAAACAAAAATAACTAAAGTTTTAAAATTTGACACTCTGCATATTTGTAATATAAACTGCGTTTGATAAATATACAAATTTTAGTAATCTTTTTTGGTCTAGGTTAAGCTGTTAAATAATTGCAGACTAATTTCGGAACACTATGTATCGCAATAGTTGTAATTGTTATTAGTCTGCTTTATATCATACCCCATTAAAATTCTTTAAATGTACATAAAATATAAAATTCTAAATTATTCGGCAACAGCTTATTCTAGACCCAATAATATGAAGAAAAGTTTAGAAAAGATCCGCAAACGCGATTTTACAAAGCTACAGGCTGTTAATATTAAATTAAAATTCCCATTTTTTTCATAGCTCGTTCAGCTTCGGAGATAATTACTTCAAATTTCTAATACTATTGACTCAATAATTTTCTATACTACTGAAATATATTTTGATGAGGTCACGCTCCTCTTTACCATATAATTTTTTTTTTTTTTTGAAAGGAAAATGGTTTTTCGTCTTTTGGCCTTTCTAATCTCTTGGTTCAATTCTCTTCTTTTGACTTGATAGCTCTCCCACTGCTCTTCAGTGACTTCCGTAGCTGCTTGTCTGGCTTTGGTCCTGGTAAATCTTCTCCTTTTTGCCGTGCATTTATCTCTAACTTTTTTTATTGTTTTGTTCCACCAGTAGGGGGTTTTGTTCTCCCCTTGAGGGGTAACTTGGACTGAGCTTTTGTAGGCAGTTATTACCTTTCTTACGAGCATTATGACAAGCACTCTTCAATAGTAAAATTAGTGACACAAGCCTTCAAGGCCTCCATATTTAAAATCTTCTGGACTACTTTTTGTAGGATGCCCTATAAGAACATGTTTATTTTACTGCGTCTAATACTGAAGAGCAATTACGAATTATGAATCGAAGAAGATATATACTAAGAAGTGACGTAAAAGGCGGTTAGAGATATGGACCTCTATCTAATTATTTACTTTGAACTGCTAACGGTTATACCGGTTATAAATTAGCAAAATAGTATATTAAGATACAAGTTAAATAACACAACGCATTGGAGCACGAATCCAAGTTTGGATGAGTGCGACAATAGCGTTATGGAACGTGTATCTTATATTATTTTATGTAATAAGATAGATTAAAAAGAATAATAACTAAAAGTAAGTCATTATTTAAAAACTTTAAAACTATGTTTGCAGCGTGAAATTGACGTTAATTTTGACTGAATATTATTTGACATTTCCATAAAACGCTGCTACTTAACATCAAATTTTACCACTACCACCTAAACAGAGCTTAAATATCTATAACGATGCTTTAAGAAGACGATAAACGCATTGCTGTCAATGTCTTAAAAACGAGCTAAACGAACCGAATTACATAAACAAAATTTTATAATTTGAAAAGAAAAATGCTTTTATTGCTTGGGTTGAACAACAAATTTGGCATTTCAAACTCTTTAATAAAACAGGAAGTATCTCGAATTATGTCAAACGATATCCTGAAGAATACCATATATTTGACATTTCTTTTATTCTTAACGTTGTATAATTAAAAAATACAAATTTACAAAAAAAAAAGAAAATTCATGAATTTAGTAATTTTGCAATAATTCGATAACCACTGTAATAGTATATTATACAAAAAGCATTTAATGAGAGTCGTAGAGAATAACGCTCATTCAATGCGAGTTGAATAATATACTTTGTCCACGACCACTTAATAATATACTGATATTCAGCTTGATGACAAAAGTTAAATAGGGCTCATATAGCGTCAGAGGGATATATGAGTTGAAACTGCGGGAATAATATCATTATTCCCGCTCGCCATTTAAGTTATACATGTTGCCTTGGCAACCAGTAGGAGTAGGCAACAATGTAATATCAAATGCCGCAGCGTAAAAAATGCACTGGTGGCACCGGTTTTGCCGTCAAACGGGAGTGTCATTTTGACATTTCAATAATTTTATTTACACTACCTATAAATTTTATAATTTGTAATTATTAGACAATGGCCGTGGACAAAGTGTAGTATTATACTCGATTTTTATGGCCATTATTCCCACGGGAGACTTGCGCCCCTCGCCTGCGGCTCGTAACGCAAACATCCCCCTAAGGGCTATCATTAAAACCTCGTTTAATAATATGCTATTATCCACGACCACACTGTATTAATCACATTATTCTTGTACATTCTCAAGATTAATGCTAATCTTTGTGAATAAAGTTAATTCACAAGTGAATAATGAGTTGTCATGGTAACGGTACATGTCGTAGGCAACTGACAACTCAAAAAGTAAACTGCCCTAAACATGAAATCGATAGTTACCACTGGTTCATTCAAATAATTATCCTTCTATTAGGATGTATTGAGACAAATGTAGGTTACAGTGTCTACTAAAAACTGTACTTTCACTTAAATATACTTAAAATAGGCCATAAAATGAAGTCATTTACTCAGAATTTTGGTCGTGGATAAAGTATAGTATTCGACTCGCATATAATGAGCGTTATTCTCTCGGGCAACTTCTGCCACTCGCTTCGCTCGTGGGCTCAAACGTTATCCTCGAGTACGAGTACGTGAGAATAACGACCCTCATTAAATGTTTGTTGTATAATAATATACTATTATCCACGACCAAGATTAAGGCTTTTCTCAAATATGCTAGGTTATAGGTCCCACAATGGCAATTCACAATTTTAAAATCAGGACTAGTTTCGTTAATCGACGGCGCGACTTTTGATGCGTCAGTTAGACGTGATAGTGTCAAATCTACGAGGGTGGAAAATAAACTATTTCTTTTCATAGCCCATTTTAAGTATTTTTTAGTGAAGATTAAATTTTTTAGTGAAAAAGGGACACTGTAACCTACATTTATCTCAATACATCCAAATAGAAGGATAATTATTTGAATAAAGCAGTAGTAACTACCGATTTCATGTTTAGGGTAGTTTACTTTTTGAGTTGTCAGTTGCCTACGACATGCTTCGTTTACATGACAACTCATTATTCACTTGTGAATAATGATCATTATTTACAAGTTCATTATTCACAAGCGAATAAAGATTACCATTAATCTTGAGAATATAAAAGAATTATGTGATTATTATAGTATGGTCGTGGATAATAGTATATTATACAACAAGCATTTAATGAGAGTCGTTATTCTCGAGGGTAACGTTTGAGCCCACGAGCGAAGCGAGTGGCACAAGTTGCCCGAGAGAATAACGCTCATTAAATGCGCGTTGAATACTATACTTTATCCACGACCAAGATTCTGGGTTTTCTTAAATATGGTAGGTTATAGGTGCCACAAAGATAATTCACAATTTTAAAACCACGACCACGACTGGTTTCGCTATTCAATGGCGCGACGTTTGATGCGTCTTGTCGATAGATGACGGTCTAGTCACCCGCGCATGTCACCGCATGTTCATTTCAATGCTACGAGGGTGGACGGTAAATTACTTTTATGGCCTATTTTAAGTATTTTTCAGTGAAAAGTACATATTTTAGTGAAAAAAAGACACTGTAACCTACATTTGCCTCAATACATCCTAATAGAAGGATAATTATTTGAATGAACCAGTGGTAACTACCGATTTCATGTTTAGGGCAGTTTACTTTTTGAGTTGTCAGTTGCCTACGACATGTTTCATTTCCATGACAACTCATTATTCACTTGTGAATAATGTTCATTATTCACAAGTGAATAATGATTATCGTTAGTCTTGAGAATGTACAAGAATAATGTGATTATTATAGTATGGTCGTGGATAAATACTTTTGTCCACAACCACTTCATAATATACTGATATTCAGCTTGTTGACAAAAGTTAAATAGGGCTCATATAGCGTCAGAGGGATATATGAGTTCAAACAGCGGGAATAATGATATTATTCCCGCTCACCATTTAAGTTATATATGTTGCCTTGGCAACCAGTCGGAGTAGGCAACAACGCAATATCAAACGCCGCAGCATAAAAAATACAATGGTGGCACCGGTTTTGCCATCAAACGCGACTGTCACTTTGACATTTCAATAATTTTATTTACACTACCTATAGATTTTATAATTTGTAATTATTAGTAGGCAATGCCTTGGACAAAGTATAGTATTGTACTCGCTTTTTATGGCCATTATTCCCACGGGAGACTGAGGGAATAATGGCTTTCATAAAAAGCTCGATTAATAATATACTAGTAAAGACACACTTTGAAAGGCCACTAAATGGCGCATTTTTTTTCCATTTAACCGTCCTTCTAGTTAATACAGATTCCAAGATCTCAATGATGGGTAATTTTAAAAATTTCCACTCTATATAAAGAAAATGATTATTTACCAAGTCTTAAAATAACTATTTTTCTTACATCATAGCGGGTGTGTCAGAGCTTACCCGCTATACCTACGTAAAATCATGCATAGGAAATGAGATTTTTAGCAGAAAGTTCTAATAGGGGTTAATCCAAACATGCCTTGTTGCCAAGATACAGGGTGCTAAAGATTCAAATTTTTTATATATGTTTTTTTTGCTACCTGCATCAGTTCTTAATATCCCAAAATGAAGTTTTGTATACTGTGTGTCCCTGGAAAGGTGAAACGATCCTTGTAAGAAGTAAAAAAATGCCGTTTAAAATTTTTATTTTTTTGGGTTGATCAAAGACCGATGCCTTAATTTAAGTTTTGAAAAATCAAAAAAGTTTCGGAAATTGTCAGAAAACATTTTTTTGGAGTTCCCTTCCATTAAGACATAAACTGAAAATCATTAAGAAAAGTTGCTTAGAATCGTCAGCGAAGCTTTTATACCACAATTTTAAAAAACATCAGCCGACTGTCACTTTTCAACTTTTTGTGAGCAAAACTTAAAGTATGTCAGTGATTAAAGTTTCCACAGGAATTTAAAATTTCGGAATCGGTTCTTAATTTTAAGTTTTTTGACATTGTAACTGGAAAACAAAAAAAAATTATAAAAGTTGAAAAATCATAGCAAGCCGAGGTTTGTAAAATTTCGAATATTGACGTAGTTTTTGATTCTACGCAAGTTTTCTTAACGAGTTTCTGTTATATTTCTCATAGAAAAGAAACTTTATTCCACCCAAAAAAAAGAAGTTTTTGACAATTTCTCAAACATCCATGATTTTTCCAATCTTAAATTATACCAGAAATTGGTCTTTGACCAAGCACAGCCAAACCCCAAAAAAATAAATATTAAATTTGGCAATTTTTTTTTTCCAAAAGTCGTTTGACTTATTCGGCGGCACACTGTATACGCTACTCTCTCAAATAATCACCATTAGAAATTACAGTTCGTACGAGTAGTAAAAACCTACAGGGAATCATACCCACCTTTGTGTAGAGAGTACCACTATTTATAACAACTTAAATTTCTTGTTGAATTTTAATTTTTTTTAATTTTTTTATATGTGGGCTCGTCTGGTGCCCCTTCAGGAATTTTTAGTTTTGAAAACAATGTTTTTATGCTTGAAAGTAAAGCAATTCTTATTCCAAAAAACATTATCAACAAAATTAAAAAAAAAAAAAACAGGAAAAAAATGCGTCTCACACAGCAAATTTTTAATTATTCACGAAATATGCTTAACGGCCACCCTCATTTTGAATTCAAAGGCTGCATTTCAAGTAATTGTACATCCATTTGCAGACTAATTTAAAAAAAATGGTCTTTTGTATGAACTTCGTAACTCGATTTTGAGATTTTAGCAAAAATATCAATTTAAACGGTCAATCTTAAGCTATACTTTAATAGAAATACTAAAATAATTTACCAAGGAGCTATTCGACAAAGTTATTTTACTTTTCTAAATTAAGCACTTATTGTTACGAATCATTAAAAAAAAATAAGAGACACTCAAAAAATTTCACAAATTGGTATGATTGATATACAGGGTGTTTCTTAATAACATGCTAATATTTAAGAGAGTTATTTTTTCGCCCATTTTGAAGAAAAAGCTTCATATTAACATATGTCCTAAACGTCTTAACTTTTGAGATTTTGCTATTTTATCTGTGGTACAGCTTTAGATATTTTTGTGAAACTTGGTACACACTTTCTATTTATTATGGGACATTTTCTGATGTTTAAACAATTATATTAATTTTATCAGTGTCGTCCATATGGGTTTTGCTTTGAATATTATATTATAATAAAAAAATAGTACGCCAATTCTTTTTGCATGGCGTTGCAGTTTTGCACAGCGTTGCATGCTGCAGTTTTACTACTTCATGTCGTTTATTTAAGACAAGAACAACACATTAAGGAACCAACTATCACATTGTTCTTCATCTATGTTTTCTCTTACAGAATCTGAAGAAGATAGACTAAAACGAAAACAAAGGGCCCAAATTAAATATGTAGCCCGGCTGCTTACCTTATTATGTTCCCTTTTAATCATTGTCATGGTAGTCTTTACGGCAACCTTTCTAAATAGAGGTAAACTATCTTTAGTTGGCGATCCTTTTATTTCAGTTTTTGTTCTGTTTTTTAGAGTATCAACTCTTTACTGCTCTCCCATTTAACAATACTAAAGCCGAATCAGTACCTCAACATCCCACCCCGACTTCAACCTCTAGCGAAGACATATTGAGCCTAACCAAGATGCTCAATCAAGACCTATTTCGAGAAAGACTAGAATCTGGAACATATTTAGACGATTCTCATGAGAATATGGATCTCTGTAGGAAATTCCCAAGTCTCGAAACCTGCTGTCACGTCTTTAAAGACACAGATCTTCATCAATTAATTGACTATTGCACCGTCAACGACATGCTTGATATTTTACTCCAATACGAGATGCAACAAAGAAGGAAACGAGACGTTAGATATCCGGAAATGTTTGAAGATCATGTACCTCAAGCCCCATTTCTTTTCTCAGACCCCCGAGAAAATGAGCAACAAGTAATTTTTGTCGAACCTCATATTTCAACCCCCAAAGACCACGAATTCCAAAATTTAAATTCAAATCCAGAAGGTTATCACGCCGTAGGACTTCAAAGACCTGAAGATTTTAATTTCCAAAAACTGAATCACCCTTATAATCAAGAATTCCTTGGATTTGCTTTACCTGAACGTACAAGAGAACATATTTTAGAACACGTCACTGTCGCTCCTAAACAGGAATTTCATTACATGCACAGGGGTTTGATTCCCCATACAAATATACCAGAATTTTCAGAGCAGAACTTGTTTTATAATCCAGAGATTCCTCCAATGAGAGTAAGAGAGCCATCCCAGGCAAGATTCGAAGCCGAATTTCAGCCGTTCTTTGAACATTTTCAACCGCATATTGAAAGAGAACATGTTGCTATAACTCAAGACCCTATTCCTCTAGGATTTGGTCTTCCTCAGACTGATACCAACAATCATGAAGAAAGCCGTGTCCTACAAGAAAATCTCCAACCTCAAAATATTGAAACGCCATCATGGAGAAAAACACGAAAGGGTGGAGTTAAAATAAACGATCTTGTTCGAAATCCTCAAGAAAATCCTTTAGTGTCCAAGTTTGTTGAAAAACAAAATACTAATGATAATGCAGTTTTTCATCTACCACCAAACGGAGATTCTAGTAAAGATTCCATACAAATCAAAATTCCCCCTAATCTTAAAATCACTAAAAAAACTCAGGACACAGATTTGCATACTGCGGTATTGCCTGAAGGAAGTGCAACCAGAGCCGCGTCAAGAAATATGAGAATTAATCAAGAAAGTGACAATACATTAATAAGGAGTGCGAGCAGCAAAAGTGACATGTTTGAAAATATGAGCAATAATGAGCTTGTGGGTGATCCTCAGAAAAAGCCTTCGGTTACCAAATTTGGTGACACAGGTGTTCTTCGTCTAAATGTTACTGGTAATGGAGATTTAAGTCTACCAGAAAACACAGATGCTAGTAAAAACCCCACACAAAAGAATCCTTTGGTTTCAAAATTTGGTGATTTGACGCCAACTACTCCCCCTACTCCCCCTATACCAAACGAAGATCCTAGTAAAGATTTCACGCAGAAGAAGCCTTTGGTTTCAAAATTTGGTGACTCTGTAAAAATTACTCACAGCACTAGTCAGGATTCAAATAACGAGACAATTCACTTAGATCCCAGCAAAGACTTGCATCCAATAAACATTCCTCCTAACCTTAAATTCCCCGGGTACAATGAGAGTTTGAAAGTCCCCATAACAGTGTCACCAAATAATAACAGCGAAGCAAGAATCGCCACTCAAGATGAAGTTCCTGATAGAGCACTTATTGGCGTGAACGTCGAACCATCAAATGTTATGTTGACCAGTGAAGTCTTTGAAGATAATAGCAATAATGAGCTTGTGGGAGATCCTCAGAAAAAGCCTCCGGTTACCAAATTTGGTGACACTGGTGTTCTTCGTCTAAATGTTAGTGGTAATGGAGATTTTAGTCTACCAGAAAACACAGATGCTAGTAAGAACCCCACACAAAAGAATCCTTTAGTTTCAAAATTTGGTGATTTAACGCCAACTACTCCCCCTACTCCCCCTATACCAAACGAAGATCCTAGTAAAGATTTCACCCAGAAGAAGCCTTTAGTTTCAAAATTTGGTGACTCTGTAAAAATTACTCACAGCACTAGCCAGGATTCAAATAACGAGACAATTCACTTAGATCCCAGCAAAGACTTGCATCCAATAAACATTCCTCCTAACCTTAAATTCCCCGGGTACAATGAGAGTTTGAAAGTCCCCATAACAGTGTCACCAAATAATAACAGCGAAGCAAGAATCGCCAATCAAGACGAAACTCCTGATAGATCACTTATTGGCATGAATGTCGCACCATCAAATGTTATGTTGACCAGTGAAGTCTTTGAAGATAATAGCAATAATGATCTTGTGGGTGATCCCCAGAAAAAGCCTTCAGTTACAAAATTTGGTGACACAGATGTTGTTCGTCTAAATACTACTGGTAACTTTAGCCTACCAGAAAACACAGATGCTAGTAAAAACCCCACACAAAAGAATCCCTTGGTTTCAAAATTTGGTGATTTGACGCCAACTACTCCCCTTACTCCCCCTATACCAAACGAAGATCCTAGTAAAGATTTCACCCAAAAAAAGCCTTTGGTTTCAAAATTTGGTGATTCTGTAAAAATTACTCACAGCACTAGCCAGGATTCAAATAACGAGACAATTCACTTAGATCCCAGCAAAGACTTGCATCCAATAAACATTCCTCCTAACCTTAAATTCCCCGGGTACAATGAGAGTTTGAAAGTCCCCATAACAGTGTCACCAAATAATAACAGCGAAGCAAGAATCGCCACTCAAGACGAAGCTCCTGATAGATCACTTATTGGCGTGAATATGACACCATCAAATATTATGTTGACCAGTGAAGTCTTTGAAGATAATAGCAATAATGAGCTTGTGGGTGATCCTCAGAAAAAACCTTCGGTTACCAAATTTGGTGACACTGGTGTTCTTCGTCTAAATGTTAGTGGTAATGGAGATTTAAGTCTACCAGAAAACACAGATGCTAGTAAAAACCCCACACAAAAGAATCCTTTGGTTTCAAAATTTGGTGATATGACGCCAACTACTCCCCCTACTCCCCCTATACCAAACGAAGATCCTAGTAAAGATTTCACCCAAAAGAAGCCTTTGGTTTCAAAATTTGGTGACTCTGTAAAAATTACTCACAGCACTAGCCAGGATTCAAATAACGAGACAATTCACTTAGACCCCAGCAAAGACTTGCATCCAATAAACATTCCTCCTAACCTTAAATTCCCCGGGTACAATGAAAGTTTGAAAGTCCCCATAACAGTGTCACCAAATAACAGCGAAGCAAGAATCGCCACTCAAGACGAAGTTCCTGATAGATCACTTATTGGCGTGAATAGGACACCATCAAATGTTATGTTGACCAGTGAAGTCTTTGAAGATAATACCAATAATGAGCTTGTGGGTGATCCTCAGAAAAAGCCTTCGGTTACCAAATTTGGTGACACAGATGTTGTTCGTCTAAATACTACTGGTAACTTTAGCCTACCAGAAAACACAGATGCTAGTAAAAACCCCACACAAAAGAATCCTTTGGTTTCAAAATTTGGCGATTTGACGCCAACTACTCCCCCTACTCCTCCGATACCAAACGAAGATCCTAGTAAAGATTTCACCCAGAAGAAGCCTTTGGTTTCAAAATTTGGTGACTCTGTAAAAATTACTCACAGCACTAGCCAGGATTCAAATAACGAGACAATTCACTTAGATCCCAGCAAAGACTTGCATCCAATAAACATTCCTCCTAACCTTAAATTCCCCGGGTACAATGAGAGTTTGAAAGTCCCCATAACAGTGTCACCAAATAATAACAGCGAAGCAAGAATCGCCACTCAAGACGAAGCTCCTGATAGATCACTTATTGGCGTGAATATCACACCATTAAATGTTATGATGCCCAGCGACCTCCACTTCAATAAAGTGCCTCAGGTTTCACAGTTCGAAGATTCACTGGCTAATCACAATGAGGCAGCAAGGAC
This sequence comes from Taphrorychus bicolor, assembly GCA_951812265.1. NCBI lineage: Eukaryota > Metazoa > Arthropoda > Insecta > Coleoptera > Curculionidae > Taphrorychus > Taphrorychus bicolor. Next base: position 7,719,860 of record OX638300.1, read on the forward strand.
TTCTCCTATGATTTCTTTGACTTCTATAAGCAACAATGATGATTCAATATCTGCTGAGCCAGAAAGAGAATCCATAGTTGGAGCCCCTTTCAACCACAATATGATGAACTATGATAGTCAATATCTGAGAAGTAGATCCCAAGGAAGCTCTGACCAAGATGACTTCAGACCTAAGAACAAATCACCTGCAGAAGCCATTCAATCGACTCAACAAATCTTCTCCAACCCTTGCTATTATCCCTACATGAATCCATACATGCCCTTCATGCCTATGCCTACGAGACCAGGAATCGCGCAAGAGACTGGTTATTTGAAGGTAGTGCCGGCCAGTCAGCCACGCGCCCCCCAAAATCAGCCCATGTTTGTGCTGAATCCTTCGATGCTCTACGGAATTCCTCAAACCTATTCTCCCAATTCTTTTGTGGCTCCCAGTTTTATGCCTCAAATGCAGATACCTCAACCTGCTCAGGTTAGCGTTCCGGCTGCTAACGGTCCTATTCAAGTAACTTCTCCTGGAGGGCAGTACTACATGTGCAACCCTATTCCTACTCCTACGAGTAACGCAAATAACGTGGCAGGAATGGCACAAGTTGAAGTGAGAAGGGATGCTTCTAGTTTGCAGGATTTAATAATAGGTTTGGAGGAGTTCATTAGAAAGTGAGTACCTACTCTTACTTCTGGCTTATAGATTAAAGAATTTTTTTCTTTTAGCAATAAATCTCGTGCAGCAGGAGGTTTGATTTGTCCTTTGGGCGAGCAAGCCTGCGAGGACAACAGCAAGTGCATAAAAAAACATCATGTGTGTGACAACGAAGTTCATTGCGATGACTCAAGTGACGAAACTGCCTGTTCTTGTAAGGAGAGAGTTGGCAAGCTGCGCATGTGCGATGGCTACTGTGACTGTCCCAAGTGCGAAGATGAGGATGGTTGTTTTGGTAATGTCTTTAACATTAAATAGTCATTCGTATAGGTAGTAGTTGTAAAGTTCGATGTCCTGAGTACGTTCAAAACTCTCTGAGCTCGAAGCATCGAAGACGAATCATCGATGACGGCAACGAGTGCCATCATCAAGTTGAGTTTTCAAGATGCCATGCATCATAGCTTTTGAATATTTTCACTACAGATCTTTGCTTTTTTCGTCATTAAAGACTTCTTGGTGTTGTTTAGACATCAATTCATCATTTGTAATTTTTTTCTTGTTGTAGTTTATTACCATTTTTGCTCAAAGCACAGTGAGAGGTTTAATGAGATTTGGAGTTCCTCCTCTATCTCCCTTAATCTTATTTTCTCTTCCTCTTTTTTGTTAATATTTTTCAATTTAATGCCTTCTTCAATTAATTTGCTTTGCTTCTTTTCAATATTTTCGTCTATATTTTTTAAGGCCTTCAGTTCCCTAATATTCCCTTCAATATTTTTTCATTATTTGGTCCCTTTCATTCAATACCTCTTTTTGTTTTTCCCTTTCTTTCTGTATATTTTCCTTCACTTGTTTACTCATCACATCTAAGCAATATGTTCCTAGCAACCTCATCATTTCTCCACATTTGCAACTGTCTTTCATAAGCAGCTTTGTCTTCAAACTCAAACAAGAATTCTAAATGCTTTTGGCGCTGTAATTCTAACTCTTGTTGCTACTTGAGAACGTCAAAAAACTCATTCAGGCCGTTCTTTAGCCACTCATTCAGGCCTATCTTTAGCCATGCATTCAGTTTGTGGTGCTTGATGTTGTAAAGAGCAGTCTCCTTGGAGTTCTTCCCTCGTCTTCCTTGCCCATTTCACCTAACTCTTCTCCTACTTTTTTCTTATCTTTTACTTCTTGAAATTCTCCCTACCGAATTTCATCACTCAATTTTTTTGAAGTTTGTGTTCGAAATGAGATGATTTCAATCGCCTATGTAACGTAACAAACTGCTTCAAACTGGAATATTCCTAAAATATCCGCTTTAAATATATTAGAACTATTCCTAGAATAATTTTATGTTTTTAAGATCATTCCTACCAATCTAAGAATATTCCCTATGGGATATCGAAAGAATCTGACTACAACAATCAGTGTTATCTGGATTGGTCTTTCACTGCGTTCAGGCTGACTTAAACCGGGTCCCTCTGGCTCTGGAGCGCTTTGACTTTAGAGCCCTGTGAGAGTATTTTCGTCCTTCGTTTGCTCAATAACAATTTAAGGATAAGAATACTCTCAGAGCGCTCTAAGGAAGGGCTCCAAAAACGCAATTATTTATGTACCAGATTGTACAATAAAAACATTCCTAATGGTTGGTTTAACTTGACTATGAGGAGGATTAACTATGAGAGGAAAGGATGGAGTGATAAAAATAGATGGTATTTTTGTTGTCCATGCTTTTCTGTCACCAGTTTACAGTCAATTTGATTATTTCTTAGACATACGTGGTAATCTTGAGAATAACAAGGTGGGTAAACAGGCCAATATCTTTTTACTAGAAACACTGAACAAGGAGAAGGGAGTGATAGTGGCGTAAACTTTGGCATATAATTCAGGATAATAAAAATCACAATTTTCTAAATTTATATTGAATTAAGACACCGGCAAAGAAGACAAACACCATGGTTCAGAAAACTTGAAACTTGGTTCTCTTTGGTACCCATCAAAATAGGATAAAATCCAACTTTTTAACATTGGAAACAAAGAGATGCAACTTTCTAGACTCTCATAAAACTCCAAATATTTTTAGGTTGCTCTGACAATGAGTTTTCCTGTGACGATTGGTCAAGCTTTCGAAGATCCACGTGCATTCCACTCGCCCAAAGATGTGACGGAATAAAACAGTGCGACATCACCGGCAAAGACGAAATGGACTGCTCCATCTTGGCTGATCATCTAGGAAACTTTCCTTTAAATAAAGTGTCCAATGCCGTGGGTTACTTGCACAGAAACTATAAAGGTAAATGGTACCCCACTTGCTTTGGCACTGAGCTGTGGGCCGCAGAGGTGTGCCAAGTTGAAGCTGGACCTAGTGCCATGTAAGTACCATGTGTTCATTAGAAAATGTCACCTAGAAGGTTACGAATTTTTGAAAGAAAAAGATGACATAATCTAAGTAAATGGACTTGTGTTTTGTTCTTGTGACATTTCATATACAACTAGATGACGTTTTCAAAGGAACACTCCTACTTGTTGTTATTTTCCATCAATGTTTAACTAATTTTTCTTATTGTAGCATACCTAAAGCCCAAATGACTTTGACTACCGAATCCTATGAAGGGCTCTTTTTGAACATCCTTCCCAATAACCAAGTGAGCTTAGTTAACACTTGTGTCCAAGATAGAGCCACGTTCGTGGAATGCCCTCCTATCTATTGCGGTCTTAGATTTCTCGTAGAAAACCCATATAGAACCCAAGAAGTTGACACCAGCATAGAAGAAATACTCAATGAGTTGGAGCGAGCATACAACCTTAGACACGTTGCCTCAATGAGGGATAATTTGAATCTTGAGGAAAATGAAGAAAGCGATGTTGGTGGAAATGTCTTGGGAGTGTTTAATGACAAATTCGAGACAATTTTCCGGAAATCTGAGATTGATGCGAATTCTACAGAGGAGCAAATAGAGGACACCATTAGGACTTTGAAACGGAGGCACGCAGAAAGCAGGGTAGTTGGGGGGAGACCAAGTCAGCCAGCGGCCTGGCCTTGGTTGGTGTCAATCTACAAGAACGGATTGTTTCATTGCGCTGGAGTGCTCATCAACGAGCTGTGGATTGTGACTGCATCGCATTGCGTTGATAGGTAAGTAATTATATGTTTCACGACTTGATACTCATTCATAACTTAATATCTACATTTTTAATCAGAAGGTGTTAACTTCAGTCTAAAGGTAGTTCCTTCAGTAAAACAACTACATTTTAACCGGCAAATTAAAAAAATGGCGTTCAGAAAGTTCAAAGCTTTTGCGCCCTAACTGCAAAATTTATATAATGGGGAGTCAAAGGAGACATAAAGCAAGCTCATTAAAAAATGAAAGTCAGAACATTTTATAACATTTTCGACTGTCAACAGTTTTCATCTCAGACCTACTGTTCTAATAAACGCGTAATACTTAGGTCGGTACCGGAGACATCAAGAATTGGGCCGGCCTGAATAAGCCACATTTGTAAGACAATATTTAAAAATGGCACAAGTTGCTGGTAAATGGTGACCTTTCCTCTATATAGATTCTTGGAGAGTCAGATTTTTTTGGACAGAATGGCATTCACTCCTCTACTGCATAAATTCGCTGGAACTCCTATGTCGACTTTTGCGGTCGGGTTCTAGGATGCTCAATCTGGTAGGAAGTGGAGGTGAACCTGTGAATATAACCACAATGGAACTATCGAGTTTTAAAACATGTAATTTAATATACTATTTAACGGTCTCACTTTACTATAAATTATTATTTCCTATGTTGGTAATGAACTGGATCCATGTTGAATCAAGCTAGTAGTATTAGTAGATATTGGGGGGGGGGGGCGACGCATTGGCTACTATGTATGTATATGTACTAGGTCTTAAAATACCTTATCACAGTCCCCGACCTACCCATCCCTACTCCGCCTGGACTCTTATTCCCTCCACGAGTGTCTTTCTAATGAAGGAGAGTATCCCGTCCCATCTCAGAATTGGAAAGCTGCTCTCGATGGAGGTGCAGGTTTAGCCTGCAGTGGCCAGCGAGGATTCCTATAAGGTCTCCCAGGCACTGCCGACTCTTCCCAAGTCACAACGAGGCCTTGGATCTCTACGGGTTAGGGAGGATTTTCTTGATCTGTCTACATATTCCTGACTGTGCCCAGTGTGTCGTTGTACTCACCCATGCCCACTCATTTAGAGTGATTGAGACGTACCTATTGCTTACTCCTAGACATGGCTCCGGTCCAGTAAAGCACGTCTGGGGACCACGCTTGTTCGATTAATCGGCGTGCTCGTTTCTCTCAATGCCCCTATGCCCAGGAACCCATCCCAGAGTTACTCTTTTTGTTTCTGCCAGTGATTCTAGAGCATCCCTGCAGTCCTGAAGGAGCTTTGAACTCGTCGTGTTCCTGCAGATGTGTCGCAGGGCCGCCTGACTGTCGGAGTAGATGAAGATGTTCTGTTCTGCTCCTTGTTTGACTTCTGTTCGTGTGGCTACTTCAAGTATTGCAAACACCTCCGCCTGGAAAACCGTCGTGCTTTCCAAGGAGAATCTCTTGCTCTCTTAATGGCCTGCTTTGTATCTTCCGGCTCCTAACGACTGTGAAAAACGGTACTGAATTAGCTTTTCTTTCAATTCTTCTCTTGTTGGAATGTTAATCCCAAATGGTTATTTTAGTCTCAGCCAATCGCAAGAGCGCCCCTCCTGCGACAGGAGAATTGCGATGTCCCGCTGGATGACGCTGGTGAACTGCGTGTGACCGGTTCTCATGACTGTTTCCTTCCACTGGTCGCAGCAATCCATCCTCCTGCAGCACATCGCCTCCCTCTTCATCCAGATTAGAAACTCCGGCAGACCCAGTGAGAGGACCCAGAAAGCTGCTTCCGGTTTCCTTCCACTGGTCGCAGCAATCCATCCTCCTCGCAGCACATCGCCTCCCTCTTCTTCCAGATCGGAAGCTCCGGCAGACCCAGTGAGAAGACCCAGAAAGCTGCTCCCGGAGTTGTTCTGAACTCACCCGTTATGGCTAGGCAGACTGTTCTCTGTAGCCTAGCCAACCTCAACGCATAGCAGACCCTGTCCAGCGCTGGCCACCAGACCACGGACCCATAGTATATCCTCGGTCTGATGACCGCAGTGTAGAGCCAGTGCAAGACGCGTGGCTTTAGACCCCACCTCCACTGCCTGCGTAGTTGCCATACTACTGTTGTTGCTTTATTGCATGCCTTTTCTACGTGACCTTTCCAGATCAATCCGCTGTCGATACTCACACCTAGGTACTTAGCCTCAGGCTTTAGCAGCAGGGTTTTGCCTACAGCGTAGGTGACCAAAATCCTGTAGTCTACCTCCTTTTGGTGTAGAACACAAGCTCTGTCTTGCCAGAATTGACTGACAGTCCTCCGGTTGAATCAAGCTAAAATACCTGCTAGACATTTGATAGAAAACGTCATCAAGTTGGCTATGAATTTTTGGAATAACAATAATAATAGTAATAATAATACGGCCTTTATTTCAATTTCTATCCTACACAACATACCTACATAATAGACCCTTCAAGCATAAGACAGGCGCAGTCTAGCCCAATGGCTACTCTACTGAACCTGCCTTACACTATAAAATGAAGAATGGCGTAGTAATGAAAGAATGGTGTAGTAAATTAAATTAGTTGACAGTTTTATCACTCCCACTTTTCTTAACAGCTCACAGCTAACTTAATGATTTTTCTATTGAGCACCCTTTTTAAACTCTCCTACAAAAAGTTCTTGATATTCTGGCGAAGCAGATTTTCTCTTTTAGCACACACAGTGCAGGAATGAAATTTTCTTAAGCCACTTATCAAAGTGGCCACAAAGGTCTCTCGCGTATTTCGTAAGAGGCTTTGAAGGGGTTTTAACAACGGCTTTTAATATCACATAACTTACTTTTGAGTTTTGCTGCAAGCCAAGAAAATCCAGTGTAGATCTTACTACATATTGTCTTATCTTAAGAAAAGACACTACCACGAGGAGACTATATCGTGTCTTGTCTCGCTTATAAACCATGAAAATTATTATTAAACTATAGAAATAGAGAAAGGTGTAGGGGAGAACGACAAACAGTGAGACATTTTCTTTAAAGTGTCATCATTTTCAAATTTTTGCCAAAAATTAATTTTTCTTTTTACTACACTTTTGTATCAATTATGGATACCCGTGTCCAAGATTGAGACATTTGGTCACCAACTGTGAGACAGGCAGAAAAGTAATACTGTTTCAATACCAGTTTGGAAGTAACTATATTTTTTACTTTAAATAAACATTATTCAAGATAAACAATTGACCGCGAAATAAAAAAAAAATGGCACATTTTTTATGTATTTTTTTGTCAAATCAATTTCAAAAGTAATCGAACCTTTTTGACTGTTTGTTTTCCCATATATAATGAGTGGCGGTAATATAAGTTTTATATCATTTAAATGAACGACAGACTAGTCAACAATTTCTGGAAATATAAATTTATTTGAGCTTTTTTTCTGGTTTCTTAAAAAGGTGACTTCAAATTCTTGTTTTGAGGCAATTGTTTTAAGAACTTTTCCTATAAAATAAATTTTTCTTTTCTCGGTTTTTCGCAATTTCTACCAAAACAAAATTGTTTTCAACTGGATTTCTGTCAAGATCTTGGGCGGGTTCCTGGTTCATATGGGTTCTTCTGGTTCTTCTTCTGAGCTTTCAGAATCCTCAACAACTTTTTAACTTTTTGCACGTTCTTCTTTTTAATCTTATTTTCTCGTTCTAAAAACTTTTCTTCAATGACTTGTTTCTCAGGTGCGTCGGTGGCAATAATACTTCTTCCTTTCTTACGAGCATTTTTCAATTTTCGTGGCCCTGCTTTTGGATAACCCCAAATTTCCTCCGGGGACTTGAAATTTGATTTATTCAAATGACTTTTATCATTCACTGCAGAAACCTGTGACAAGTTACCACTTGTTGAGTTTCTACACTACGAGTGGTTCTTCTAATTTTTTGTTATCTGTATAATTAATTTATTTACCAAATAAAGTGAAATTTTACTAAAAACGCATCAAAATTAATAATTTGTGATTATTGAAAATGTGAAATTGGGATTAGGGCCAAAAATCATTGAAATATGACACAAAGCGTCTAAAAATGCAAATAAGGAGCCTTTAGAACGAATTCAGGTTAGAATTAGGCCTAAAGACGATTAAAAATGACGCACATTGTTTAAAAATGCAAATTTTTAGTTGCTTTTTTTTAATTTAGAACACAATCAGGAAAACTTGATTCAAATCTACTAATTTGTTGGTATAATAAATTTGTAGATCAACAGAAGTAACAAGTTGGTCAGCAGAAATCTTGAGTTGGTTTGTTTATGGTGTGCTTATAATTGGGATGCGTTGTTTTTTTTATTTTTTTTAGCGTTTTTTGACCACGCGCACGGGGTGCCCATAGTTTAGGAAATATCCGAACGTTCCTCTGATGTAGCTCAAACTGCCGCAAAATTATTAACAAAGAACCTGAAGATACCTAAAAGTAACTGAAATGTCGAAACGTTTGAAATACTTTACTTCATATTTGCAAACATAACAGCTTTTGAAAAATGGTAAAAAACGTGCTAAAATTTATAAAATGGTACCACGAGTAACCATATCAAACAATATATCCTAAATGGGGACAATTTAGGATATATTGTTTGTGATTATGAAACGAACCACAATTGAAATTTCAGTTTTATAGCTTTGATTGTTCCTAATTGTTTATAATAAGGTATTAAAACCTACAAAAAAATATTAATAAACAAAAAAAACTAAAGTTAAATGTTGCAGCATTATTTGGGACACCATATACTATTTAAAATAGAAATCAACTCTCTATTTATCATAAAACTAGTGGAACTTACACAATAAATTAACTGATATCAATTTACATAAAAAAATCCTAAAATTGTAGGTTACAACATTTTTTGGGACACTCTATACTATTCAAAACGTAAATATATGCCCTATTTATCATACGACTACTAGAACTTGCGAATAAAATGGATTACTATTGATTTATATGGGAAAAGTCGATATTTCTATATTAAGCATATGAGACTCTCCCCAACTGGCCCAAAAACCTAAATTTGTAGGTAAAAATCGTGAGCCTTCAACAGCTTATATCGCGTTTTAATGCGGATTTATCCCAAAAGCTATACGAGGAGCCAAAAAAGTCGAATAATTTTAGTGTTTTTTAACAATTTGTGGATAAAATGGCGAAGGCATCATTTCGCAGTAAATACTCATATATATCAACACCAGACTCCTTGCATAATTATAAAATTGCTTTCATTTAATAAAGCTTTCATCGCCTATATCTAACAATTTATTCCGCTTTGCCGACGTACTAAATAATCCACCCTTTCTACGTAAAATACACACCACTTATAGACCTTTTCTGCATTATTAGCATATATTAGCTTCCTGCATCATTTTTTGAGCCACCCTATACTATCTAAAACAGAAATCAACGTCCTAGTCATTATAAAACGACCCGAAGTAACAAATAAAATCGATTACTATAGATTTATATGACACATATAGAAAATTCTATGTTAAACATATGGGTCTCTCAAACCGGCCCAAAAAAACCAAATTTTGAGATAAAAATCGTGCATTGCTGCCTTTAACAGCTAATATCTGGTTTCGATCAAGATTTATCAGAAGATGTATAAGAAGAGCTAAGGAAGAAAAAAAATAGAGCTACACCTGGAGCCCATTTTCGAAGCTCTGCCTAGAACAGTAACTGAGCACGGGTGGCCCAAAAATAAGGTACACATTTTGCATATTTTTTTAATTTTCTCAAAGACCGTGAAAGCTAGCTTCCTTCTGGTACATGCATCTGATAGCCCTTAATGACCTCTTCATACATCATATTAACCTGCATATCGAAAAACCTTACCGTTTCCAAGATAAACAGAAAAATGTAAAAATTTCAAAATTTTCAAAGGGGTCGTGAAATTTTCAGCCAAAATCGATTGTCATAGATTTTATCAAAAATATTCTCATATGAAAGAGGGGACAAAAATATGTAAAAAATTTGCAATTTTGAAATTTTCAGTAATTTCCTTCCCCTTCAAAATGGCGCCTATAGCGTGATTTTTCGACTTTTTATCGACATTTTAATATTTATATGTATATAATTCAAAAACTAAACATGTTATAACAATACTATTAACACCAATGAATAGAGCATTTTCGACCACAAAATACCTGCGTAATTTGTAGTTCAAGGTTTTTAATTTAGTTGACGTAATGTTCGATCAAATAAAAACATTAGGTAATTTTTACAAAATTTTAGCAGTTTTTCACTTCATATAAAACTTATGAAACTAAGCAAAATGGTAATTAACGTTTTGAGCAGTATTTGAGACGACTCACACTTCTATTGTCATAAATGGTTTTGCTATAAAATGTCAAAAGTCACTCTACCCCTATCAATGAGAAATTTAATCATTTAAATCTCGTAATCTAGAAGCGATCAATTAGTACCAGTCGAATGCGCTTCATTAAAGTCAGTCATATACGAAAAACTCATTGTTTAGGCGTGACACATTTATAAAGCAATATTTGTAATAAAAGAGAATACCCTGATGATGGCCTATAGTAAGTGTAAAGTCGAAACGTCGCATATATTTTTTTTTCATATATTTGGTTTCAGCGCCCTTTAGCAACAGTCAGTAAGTTGTAGCAAAAAAGTGTCAATTTATTAAAAAAGTTTCCAAAATAGAACCTTTGGTACCCGCGGCAAGGTTCTGGACCTTAGAGACCTCTAGCCCGTCCCATAAATTACCCACATACCAAATTTCAGCTTTCTAGCTTAAACCGTTCCAGAGATATCGGCTTAAAACCAAAACTTTTCAGGCGGCCTTCTTGGATTTTTAAAAATGTAATTTTTTGCGAAATTTACATAAGGAAAGCCTATCATTCGATTTTCAAGTCGATATCACCATCGGTTGGTACCACCACGGTACCTCAATGGGCACCCAGCATTCAAAGTTGAACCATGTATCATTAACAGTTCTCTAAATATTAACGTTATTCAGCTATTGTAGCTATGATAGCTGAGTCAGCTATATCACAATTTATGGTACCCCCATAAGTACACAGCATCCAAATTTGAACTATGTACCATCATGAATGAACTATGTACCCAAATATGACGTAATCTACATTCCACCCCTATAATACGCATTGCCCAAAGTTTTTCTTATGGGAAATACACGTGCAAAAGCTTGAAAACTTATATGCAAAATTTCGTTAATGGTACCCATGGGTTTGGTACCATAGATAAGGTTTCGACCCATGGCAACTTGCAGTCCATTCCGTATTGAACCGTGGTACTAAATTTCAGCTCTCTAACTTTATTCGTTTCAGAGATATCCGCACTTTTTAATTACCCTGTCTACGGCGGCCATTTTTTTTTCGCCTTCATCTTTTATTTATGACGAAATCAATATTGTCCCATTTAAAAAGCATTGCACAATGTATTTCTTATGGAAAAACGGAAGAAATGCAAAAAAATATATAACTACACCCATGTCTGCCGAAAAATCGAATAAATACATTTTTGCCCGAATTTGTAACCGCCACTGTCTGGGCGAAAACCGCGTGGTCTGGCTTCGACGTCATCAGCCAAAAATGAATCCCGACATGAAATTTTCAAATCGACCAGTCTTTGTGAAAACGACCTCGAGGACTTGGCATTTTGCCAATAATCTTCCTAGAAATGTTCAAATTTTCTCCGGCCAGACAGTTTTCCACGCTTTTCGGCCGATTTTCCTTAGTCTGAGGCTTTAAAGTTAATGTTTACATTTCGGAAATCTCAGCTGTCAGTTGCAGAAGGGCGCGGCCGCCGAATGCTTCCGATTACTAGTTAGTGGCTGGCGAATCGGAACCATTCGGGATTTTTGGCCAAAATTTGAAAAATTTTGCATCGTTCGTTTCGAAATTCAATTAAGATTATTTCGCGACGTCCCAGCTAAAAGTGGTTCCTAAGTCCCAAAAAGAAAACATTCCAAGGTATCCCTTGGGATAGAAAACCATTCGATTAGATGCACGGTCTCCGGACAAATATACCTCATAGTGGCAATTTGAAATTTAATGTTTAAAAAATCGTTCAAATTCAAAGTTAGGACCTTGATTTTTGGCACGATCAAGGGCCCACGTGTGTACTACCTCCCTAAATTATTTCGGAATATATGCTGCGAAAATGTCGAATTTACAGGGTGAAATGTGAGAAAAGTGCACCAAAATTGGCAAAAAATGCGGCACAGAAAAACTTTTGCAGCTCACCCAATATAAGAGTTAGACCAAAACTAATAACTGATTTTTTTTTCTCTCCACGTCTTTTAGTTGCCTATATACCACCGAAGCTGGACCGCTCCATAGTTTTCGTAAAAATCGAAAAAAACTACCTTACTATTTTGGACACTTTTCCTTAATTGTCTTTGGACATTTTTTTGATCACTTTGTATTAAAGTGACGCCTTTGGCGAGATAGGATTAAAAGTAGCCAAGGATATGCCATTTCCCCTGGTACCATCCTTATTGGGCCAGTCGTCTAACTAAAGGGGTCCAGAAGGCCGAGAAGTTGACCATTACAAAAAATTTTTAGAAAAACCGTCCCAAATTTGCGAATTTTTGTACATTTTTCTATTTAACTTATCGGAATTAGACTTCAAAATTTATCGTCTACACGTATGAGCAAATCTACCAACATAGAGGCCTATACCCCACGTAGTCCCGGAGTTACGGTAAAAACGCTAGACTTTTGTGTTGTGAAAAAAACGCATTTTTGACTTTGGTACGCTGGTCAGCCCCCCCCCGCACGTACCGTCAAATCGACTATATTTTTTAAAAGCCCGTTTATTTCTCTACCTACATCCACTGAACGAAAATCCCGTCAAATGAGCAGTTTAAAAGTTATAAGCGTTAGAATTAGGAAATTTGAAGGAAAGAAATGGAAAAAAAATGTTTTATACGTTCCATCCTTATTCTCAGGTACTGGCAGTATTACTACGAAATACAGGCAGGAACATTACGAAGGTTCTCGTACGCACCCATGGATCAACGAAGATGGGCGAAAGTGGTAATTCCTCACGAGCTTTACGACAAAGAAAATTTACGAAACGATATAGGTCAGTACTGTAGTATTGAGTAGTTAAACATTACCAAGTAACTGAACAATATACAACTATTATAAAAAGAGAGAAGAGACAAAATTACAATTACTAATCTCCCCAAATCCCGATACATTGTCTTATCTGACGTGCTTGCTAATACAGCATAAGCAAGTTTTCAACCTTATTCATTAGCATGTTCTTTTCAGCTCTTATGATGCTGTCCGCACCCATAAGGTATAACAGACACGTCAGACCCATATGCTTGCCATCGGAAAGCAGCGCTGGAAAGGACTATTTTACTGCCCCCAACGTTGGTACCGTGTGTACAACTGTTGGTTGGGGAGCCACCATTGAACATGGTTCAGATCGTACGTAAAGCTCTGAGATTAAATTCGTTAAGTACTTACCATTACATTGTTTAGCGGACCACATGCGAGAAGTGGAAGTCCCCATCTTGCGTCACTGCAAACATAAAGAAGATTCAGATAGAGACGAAATATGTGCTGGTAAGAAAGTGTTTTTTTAGGAGAGGACTTTTTTATATAGGAAGATTTGCAGGTGTTGTTGACGGAGGTAAGGATGCTTGCCAAGGCGACTCCGGAGGCCCTCTCATGTGCCGAAACCCCAACAACAACAACCAGTGGTATTTGGCTGGTGTGGTGAGCCACGGACAGGGCTGCGCCCGTCCTGATGAGCCAGGAGTATACACCAGAGTCAGCAAATACGTTAGCTGGATAGCTGAACATACTAGTAATCACCCTACTTTCTAATAATTATTTTCAATGATTTAAACATATTTTGTAGGAGAAAACCAAATTAATATAGCACATCCATTGCAAAGCTGTCCAGGATTCGTGTGTAAAGGAATCAGGCGTTGCATATCAAAGAAAAGGCGCTGCGATGGCACTGTGGACTGTCTACTCGGAGACGATGAGACGGATTGCGAACACCAATATAATGAAATTTTCAAAAATACTCGAAAGAGCATGATTATGCAGCAATTTGCTGAAGACTTTGATTCTCAGCAGTCTGATGACCTCGTTGGAATGTCACCAAATGGAACTGAAAAAGATAAAAATCTAATGGACGGTTTTGATGGATCTAACTTCCGGTGCAAAGTGTATGTCCAAAATTTCAATTCCGTTTTGCAGAAATTAGTATCGTTAATTTAAGATTGCTGCAAGTGATTCCAATGGAGAGGAGATGCGATAAGCACGTTGACTGCGAGGATGGCACTGATGAGGCCAATTGTAGTTGTGCTCATTACGTAAAAACTGTAGACCCTGAAGCCATTTGCGATGGCGTCACAGATTGTACTGATTTGAGTGATGAACAAGGTTGCTGTAAGTCATCAATAATGATTGGATTATCGGGGTGTATTAAAACTTGTTATAATTTGGCAGTGCTCTGCAACAAAACAGAGTTTCCCTGTCGATTATCTGGCCAGTGCATAGATCAATCCAGGAGATGCGATGGTAATACTGACTGTTCCTTCAACGAAGACGAACTAGACTGCGGTATGTAAACCACCAACATTTCAAAAACCTTTCTATTAATCACTTTTCAGTGTCTTTGACTAACGGACGCAGTCTAACTCTGGACAAAGACAACCGGCCTTTGTTTCATTCTAAAGGTTTAGTTACAGTGAACCACAACGGATTGTGGACGCCAATGTGTTTGCGTAACAACAGTGAAAAATCTGTTATCGCTAGTAGCATCTGTAGTTTGCTCGGTCTGGACGAATATACGTCCTACTCCAGGTATACAGTGGATAGACATAGCATGATGGAAACCAGCTCTATGACAGCTGGAAAGTTATCTTTAAGTGTTAGCTCTCATAACTGCGAAAATTGTTGCGATGGAGTTTTTGTTAGGTATAATTTACAGGCAATAAGGAATATCGATTTTTTTAATTATATGTCATTTTTGTAGTTGTTCCAACATTTCTACTAGCAGCACTTTAAAGTTCAAGTCACTAGATCAGGCCCATGAGGTCTACTTCTCTCCTTGGATGGTGACGCTTTATTCAAATGGGGTTTATTTATGTATGGGTACTCTTTTAGACAAACTATGGATAGTGACTTCATCCAAATGTATGGAAAATATTGAAGGGTTAATACATTGAAACTTATGAAAATAAAACTTATTAAGCATAATATACTATATTAGGTTGGATAAAAACTACACAGTTGCAGTTATGGGCAAAGGTAAGATGCACTTGTCAGTCCAGGGGCCCCATGAACAGATTGTAAGAGTCGTGGGTAGAGTCGAAATTCGACAAACCGACATTGTTCTTCTACGCTTAGATTCTGAAGTCAAGTTCAATCGTTACGTGCAAGCTGCCAGCATAAACGCTCGGTCAGTCTAAGCTTCCATAGACTTCTGTTGTACTAAAGAAATATTTTCTAGATGGGGCGGTAATGGCAAGGAAAAGTGTTACGCAGTGGGGCCAAATAATGAAAACAAAGTTCTATTTGTTGAATTATTCCCAACAGGAAAATGTTTAAAAGGTTTTCGATGTTTCGGAAAAAGAATTGAAGATGAATGCCACGTACGTTGTAAAACTTCTAATTATTTGTTCTCTTAAATAATTTATTTTAGGATAAAGAGCCTTGGACAGGCACTATCATTTGTGACTCCAGAGTCGGTTGGTATCCCGCAGCGGTATTCAGTGAACCACTAGGACACTGCGGCCTATCTCTGACACAGAAGTACACCAGCATCAAGTACCACAAAACCGAATTACTTCAAGCAATGTCCCGTATGATACTAATTCTTTTATACTATATTTTTATAACTGAAACTTGAAACTGACAGAACCAAATTCCACCACTTTATTGGACGAGATTCCTTGCGATGGCCTGAGATGTCCATTAGGACAGTGTATTTCGCAAGACCGGATTTGCGATGGTGTCAGAGATTGCTACAATGGAGTAGATGAGAGTCAAAATCTCTGTTACGAAAAGGAGAACAAATGTTATTTGGGCGGTCAATGTGGTAGGATTAATAAATTTTAGCAAAAAAAAGGCAATTCAAGTCATATTTTTTGCAGCATGCCCCTTGACAGACCTACAGTGTCCAAAGACTAAAAAGTGCCTGCCAAAATCCGTCTTCTGCAATGGAATAAACGACTGCGGAGACTACGAAGACGAACCCCCGATCTGCTCTTGCAGGAATTACTTGCAGCTTACCAACCCTGAAAAACTGTGCGACGACATAATACATTGTGCTGATAAAACTGACGAAAACCCTGATTTATGTCCTTGTAAGCCTACAAGCTACCGGTGTAAAAAGTGAAGTGTTACCTTTCGGTGAGTTTCACATAATTAAACATAGAATTTTAGCTCAAACAAATGCATCCCTAACAATATGGTATGTGATGGCTCCAATGATTGTCCCAGTGGTGACGACGAAGCCAGTTGTTTTGCGTTGCAGTCCCCCGAATCTGATAAGTAATAATTACCCAAAATAATAACAAGCAAATTCTGATTTTTTGTAAATTTACCTTCAGTTTCAATGCAGGAGAAGTTATGAGCAGAACAGCAGGAATTTGGCACAATGGCTGCTTCAAATCCAATTATTCGTCAGAAGACCTTAATAAGCTGTGTACGAAATTAGGGTTTGAAGGTAGCTGATGCACTTATGCAATATTTTATATATCTTTTAATTAATTTTCGACAAATCAGGAGCCACAGGATATCAGTTGTCACCAAAACAGGATCAGACAGCACCTGTCCGTAGGCCAGTACCTGGATCATTTGACGTTGTATGGCTAAACAGGGCTCCGAAAAGACAAGTCAAGATGTTGATGCGTTCTAGCAATAAGCCGGCTGTGGAGTTTGTTAACGATGAATCGTGTCATAGATTGTTCATAGCATGTGTGTGATTTGATTATCAATAAATTATTTTTAAAAAACCTCCTCGTTAATAGCTACGAAAGTTTAAGTTTACTGGTAGAAGTATAAACTGACTAATTTAACATATAAGGAGATGATGACTACATTGCTCTCACATCAAAAAAACAATATTTGTAGTAAAACTGACCCCCAAAAAGGCTATAGATTTCAATTACACAAGCGCTAGATTGCTTGTGTAATTGAATTAAGTGAATGTTAGTTCAAGTTGTACAATAATTCGCTTGAATAGTCGCTTGAGTCAATTCAGCTTCAACAACGCAATAAAGTCGCTTAAACTCTTTTCAGCTTCAACTGCTTCAACTAGTTAATGAATGTTTTCATTAAATTTAAGTTATTACATGTTTGAGTTCAAGACAGCGTGTACCACATATGTTACTAATTGTAAAGCTCAGTTACTATTAAATTTAGAGACTCATCGTGTTTGTAATCCCATGTTACATTCTTACCAAACGAGAGGTAACGAGACTGTGGTGGGGTAGTGGTGGCGCGGGGTTTTGGCGCACTTGAAGTATGTCATAGAACTCGTTTCCAGTCTGCATTTAGAAACGTAATTTCCCCCTTCCTGTTGAAATTGTTGTTATATTTAAAGATCTCAATGACCTGTCTCGTTAGTCATGGATAGAAACGCTGCGATTGATATAAGACCACTATAACCTCTCACAGCAGCGCAAACTTTTAATCCTGCCGAATCACATTCAGTCTATTTGGTTTGATTATTCTTGTTCGAGAAGTTCAGATGCGCTTAGAATAATTTTTTTTATGAGATACTATAACTGCGAAAGCATGGTTAACGATTGGATCTCTAGTTTCATATTGAGTTAGATCTTGCAAATAGTTATTTCCTCTGGACCTTTCTCAAGAAATGTCGGCAAAGTCTATACTATGCATATGTGAAAAGGAGAGATTATAACTCAGGTTTGATTTTGCTTAAGGAATTTTTGCTTAAGGAACAAAATTACATTAAATTAAGCGCTATAAAAGCGTATTATTAAAATCGTTCGAACCAGTAGATTTCGATTCGTTTCACATCATGTTATGGATAACACTAATGGCATCTTCCACATTTCGAACCTCAAGAGTTTGCGTATAAAATGTGAGCTACCTATACAATCGTCATTCACCATAATATTAAGAAAGATGCCTAAAAATATGTTCCAGTATAATTAAAGCATTAAAATAATTGATGGTTAAAGTAAAAAGAATATATTAACTGAAGATCTGGACATTTTATTAGACATGGATTGCCATTATTTTTTTAGACTACGATTCCTAAATACTAATTTAATTCCTGTATGCTCGATCGACGAAGGTACCAAGCAAAACCTTAAAATGTTGATGAGTTCCGTTAGAAAAAGTATACATCTATCTGTAAAATTCGTAATTCCAATGTGTGTAACACAACAGAATGTAGCTGACTTTACACAGAAAACCTACGAGAAATAAACGAAGATTTAGAGCTCTATAGCTAGAAACACTACCTTCACCAAAATATTAGGAAAGTACTTATACCCTACAAAATCGGTTGCAATAAGTAAAGCAAGCAAGAGTAAAGCAGGCAATTGAAACCAGTTTTCGGATTTTTTGTGAGTGAACTGTCCAACATTCCTACGAGGTGCATGTGTCTGTTTAGTCTGCAGTGGCCAGTGAGGATTCCTATAAGCTCACCCAGGCACCAAAGTAGCCAAGAGGCCTTGGATCTATCCGGGTTAAGGTAGATTTCCTTGGTCTGTAAATATGTGTCTCTTACTGTGTCCCTACTCTCTAACTGTGTCCAGTTTGTCCTTGTACTCTTCCATACCCACTCATTTAGAGTGTGAGAGACGCACCTATTGCCTAATCCTGAACATGGCTCCACTCCAGTAAAACACCTCTGGGAACCACGCTTGGCCGATTTCCGTCAATGCCCCTATGTCCTTATGTCCAGGAATCCATCCCAGAGTCACTTTTTTTGTTTCTGCGGTGACTCTAGAGCATCCCTGATCCTGTCTTGAACGAGCTTTGAACTCGTCCTGTTCCTGCAGATGGCTCGCAGGGCCGCCTGATTGTCGGAGTAGATAAAGATGTTTGTAATGTATTTTAATAATATAGACATAATTAAATGGGAAACTTTATTGAACTTTTTAGAAACATGTTATCTAAATAATAATCTAACCTCTTCAGAACCCCTGTTAAATGTCAAGATCAAGGAGCCAAAAACACCAAACTCAGATATAAGACTCAGATACTACATTTCTCCCCCTGTTGTTAAAGATGCACAATGTCAGTTTCCTTTACATTTGAATGATCTTTCTAATCTATTTCTAAAATACTTTCTCGACATTTTCTTGACAAACACTGAGACTCTATATCGGGCGTCATAGTTGTATCAGATAGCACCTGATTTACCCAGTACGAAAACATTTGATCAGTTAAAAGCAACCTTAATTGGTCATTCATTACAGAGAGATATAAATTCTACAATGTGACCCAAGAGCCTTGTGAATTTGTGGCCAGACTGAAAAGTTGGGCACAGTATTGCAACTTTGGTACATTCTTGTGTTAATGCTGAAGAGATCGACTGGTTTGTAGTTTAAAATCGCAGGCAATACAGCGAAAACTGTTATCTGAAGATAACCTCACTTTTGAAAGTTGACATTGCCTTAGCCATGGAGCTTGCTGAGAGTCAAGTAAAATCAATGAGCCTAGGGAAGGATGTGTCCAGAGTACAGGAAAATTTGGACAAGAAGAAGGCTAATGGTTCTACGAGTCAGAAGAAAGTTCAAAATCAAAAGAGTTTTAGAGAAGCTGAAGCATGTATTCGTTGAACAAAAAAGACATAACCCAGAGTACTGTCCTGCTAGAGAATGGGAGTGCTTCAAATGCAAGAGAAAGGGACATATTCGCCGAGCCTGTCGTAGTGGAAATTTAAACGTTTTGGAGCAAGAAAATTTTAATCCGATCTGGGGCTTCTTCTGTCATTGGAACCAGTTGCCCAGACCCCGAGAGGGTACAATTGGACATTCAAGGTAAAGTAGTGGACATTGAGATTGATTGTGGTGCTTGTCGCTCAGTTATACATATCAAGGATTTTAATAAATGTCTGCCAAACCTGGATATGTATAGAGTCAAGTATGACCTTTAGAGCACAGGGCAAAATGTGTCAGTTTTAGAGGAGGCTATTGTCTCGATTAAAATTAATGATAAGATAGTTGAGTTATCATTGGTAATTCTAGATAGTGAACATAGGTTTATGCCCCTATTGGGTAGAAATTGGCTAAATGTTTTGAATCCAAACTGGAGAAAGATTGTGAGTTTTGGTCTGTCGACTGAGTCTCTGAATCTGGTGTCGGATCAGCGTTTCGAGTCAAATATTTCCTCTGTTGAACAGAGTTCAGTTAATAAAGCTAGTGCCTGTGATGCACAGGAGATCCCAAGATTGATTTCTGAGCTTTTAGCAGAGTTTAAAGAAGTTTTCAATGAACAATCAGGGTCTTATATCAATCATTTTCAGGCAGAGTTGAGGGTCAGAGAAGAAGCTCAACCTATTTTTCATAGGTCATATGATATGCCTTTTGCTTTGAAAGATAAGGTCGAATCTAAGCTGTCTGGGGTGCTACGAAAAATAAGTTTGAGCAGTTGGGCTAGCCCTATAATTGTTGTGCCTAAAAGAAATTCAAATGAGATTAGAATTTGTGTAGACTTCAAAAAAGCTCTGAATCAAGTGTTAGATACCGATCATTGTGCACTGCCTTTGCCAGAAGTTATTGTTGTTTCACTTGGTAGTCAAAAATATTTCATAGTTATTGATTTAAAAGAAACTTATCAACAGCTTGGGGTGAGTGAAAAATCTCAGGAAATGCTTGTCATAAATACTCATTTAGTTCTCTTTGCCTATACAAGGTTATCATATGGAATAAGTTCTGCACCTGGGATTTTTCAATCTGTAATAGATAGCATTTTATCAGGGTTAAAGAATACTAAATGCTATCTAGATGATATTCTAATTTTTTGGATAATCTTTAACTGGAGGAAAGTTACCAAAATGTAAAAAGAGTGTTAAAGAGATTACAAGAATTTAATGTAAAAATGTTAACGTTAAAAAGTGTAAATTTTTTCAAAGGGCAGGGGAGTTTTTGGGGCATGTTGTTGATAACAACCCCACACAGGAAAAAATTCGGGCAATCAAAGAGGCCCCACATCCCAAATCTGTCTCTGAGCTGAAGTCATATCTTGGCCGTGTTAACTATTATAGGAAGTTTATTCCTATGTTATCAACTAAACTAAAACCTTTGTATGATTTATGTAAAACTAGGGTTGATTTTGCTAAAAGTTGGTCTAAGGAATATGAAGATGTCCCTCACTGTAGTAAAATTGGTTAACAACAGATACAGTACTAACACATTATAACCCAAAATTACCAATGTGATATATGTAACATGTGATGCTAGCAGTCGTGGAGTGGGGTGAGTCCTTAGTCATAAGATTGACAATATATAATAATCAAAAACCTGTTTTATTTGCTTCTAGCTCGCTGTCCAAGGCTGAACAGAAGTATAGTAATTTGGAGCGGGAAGCTTTGGCCATAATTTTTGCGGTAAAGAAATGTCATAAGTACCTTTACGGTCGTAAATTTATTTCAGTAACGGAACACCAACCACTACCTATATTTTATTTTCGGAAAGAATAAGGGTATGGGTTTCGTGCACATGACGTCATTTTGCCAGAATTTTAGTAAATATAACATCATATGCGTTTTGCGTCCTTTAATCAGGTCGATAGAAGTGAAAATAGCGGGTGTAGGACAGAAATAACTATACTTCACATTTGTGAAAGAGCCAACGTTTCGACCTTTATTGAGGTCTTCTTCAGGGCTTTTTCAATATGCGAAGTTTGTCAACTAGGAACAACATTCCACTGAATATAAAACATCTCCAGCTTCACGAAAAAACGAGCAAACGAGCACCATATAGGACGACACACACATTGGGTGTAACGTTTTTATTTTCTAAAATAGTTCATTTACATATTTGTCCCTATATCTCTGTTTTAAACTATAATTTTCAATCGGGTTACAATGTTTCTAAGTTGATTCAATCGCTTCAGCGCTATGATGCCATAGTTGTCAGGTCTTCTGTTTTATTGAATGGTTTAATGGTACCTATGTATGCCGTTCCGCACCTTCGCTGGTAACGCGATTGCTCCCTAAATATAGTCGTTTGTACTTGCCAACATCTCCTTCCACTTTTGGCCCTTGACGGTGCGTCTACGTATCTCGTGCTCTCGCCTTTTCGTCTTGACCGGCGACAAGCACTTACGCCATTGTCTCCTCCAATGAGGCGGACAATTTTTGGTTTTGCCCTCCGTAGAAAAAGGGTTTCTTCCATAAGGGATTCCTTCCATGACGGATTTCTTCCATAAGGGATTGCTTCCATGACGGATTTCTTCCATGACCTGGATGCTTCCTCTAGTCAATAGAGCCCGTGCATGACCACCCATCCTGGTCTGAAGACTCGTTAGTGCAGCCGATGAGCCGATCCGATCCTAAGAACTTATCTCCACGCCTATGTGAAATTCTTCCGAGTTTCACTCATACTCTAGGATGAATCTGTCCTGAGTCATAGTTGGAGAAAGGCTTTCACGACGGTCCGGTGACCATCAGGTCAATTGCCAGAATACTACACACCTATTTTGGTCATCGTAGAAGTATGGAAGAAACAAAAGTCCGTAAGATTACCTTTTTCGCTATTATAAACTTGTTCGT
Source organism: Taphrorychus bicolor (assembly GCA_951812265.1). NCBI lineage: Eukaryota > Metazoa > Arthropoda > Insecta > Coleoptera > Curculionidae > Taphrorychus > Taphrorychus bicolor. The sequence continues at coordinate 7,742,314 of OX638300.1, forward strand.
CAGACGGTCAATGATATAACTGACATTCTATTGCCTATCGACATATTATGGAACTACCTATTGCCTTGTTTTCTGTGATTTTCTATTTCTCGTATTCTTAAGCAACCGACGTATTTTACCTATGAATTAATATTGATTCGAGATAACTTAGTAACATAAACATTTGCATTTGTAACAGCCATTTCTGGTCGGAATGTTTCATTAATTTATTAAAACTGGTAGTTACTACCCTGTCGCTATATTTAGAATTCTTTGGCCAAAGACTCTACGTATAACTCTACATATTAACTTGTATATATCCCGGTTACACCGAATGGTGTCACTAGCTAGAATAGGCTGCTAATTTGATGTACGTATTGTGACGTGTTAGAAGTGCCTAGAGTGCCTAAGCTTCATTTGTTATTTGGTAACTTGTAAATATTTAGCCAACTCACATTATTAAATGCATATGGTCAATTACTTCTACTTTTTTATTGATCACCGTATAAATTACACAAATTCTTAGCTTCTCAATTCCTAAGAATTTCTCATCTCATTAGTTTAGAATTGAGTGGCGCCCATAGCAAAGTCCAATTGTAACTCACACCTGACGACTCTCCAAGACAAATAGCTGCCGTACGCATATGCGGCCAAAGAAACATTATAATAAAAAAAAAGTGGCCACAGATGGCTGAGCTACAGCTAGGTTGGAATTTGGCCTTTTACCTCACTTTAATAATTAATTGTATAATGTTTGCAATAAAAATTGGTCTTTTTGCAGTCATTTTAGCCTTTTTTGGGGGATCCAAACTTTAAATTTAGTTATGTTGATGCAGAAGAACACAAATACAATATATTTTTTGTTTTCAACCAATGTAGTGCCGCACGAAACCCATTCCGATATCGATGCATTTTACTGGGAAACAGGGTTATCATATCTAAAGTTTTGCAAAAAGCTGTGTTAGATCTGTTTCATGAGCAACACAATGGCATTGTTCGCAGCATGATGCTAATGTGGTCATATTGCTGGTGGCCGGCCATGAATGCTGATATTGAAAAATGTGGCTCAACTTGTGAAATATGTCAGCAACATCAGAACTTCACAAGTTCAAGCAGTCCCTTATAATCTTTTTAGAGTGCATGTGGATTTTTTCTTTAAAAATAAATTGTTTTTTTTAATACTAGTAGATCAGCAATCCAAATGGCTAGAGGTTAAATTAATGTCATCTGGAAATAGTGCAGCGGAAACGATATAAAAACTGAAAGATATTTTTTCTGTCTTTGGGCTTCCAGCAGAACCTGCATCTGATAAAGGCCCGCCGTTTGGCTCTGCTGAATTTGTGAGGTTCTGCCAAGTCAATGGTATTAAACCAATTAAGTCTCCGCCATATCATCCACAAAGTTATGGGGCAGCTGAACGGAGCGTTCAAACAGTAAAAAACGGTTTGGAGAAAGCCTTGTATTCAGGCACTGACTGAAACAATATCAGCTGGGTTCTCATTTAAACTAACGTGACGACAACTGTTTGTTTCAGTCAGTGCCTGAATATTAGCTACCCGGTTTGCTACAAAAATCTTCCATTTATGTGAAGGTGAGTTTAACCATGAAAGTACAATGGTTGAATCTGTCCAATAATACACGCGATTAATTTCAATTCTCCAGGATGTTTTAAATTTATTTACCAACTCAGCTAGCAGCAAAGCAGCGCATAACTCCAGTCTAGGAAGTGTTACTATCCTGACAGGTGCTAAACGTGATTTTGCGCATATTAAGATGGAAGAAACTTGGCCTGAAGAATTAGCAGAGACAGCATAAACGCAAGCTCCATACGCTGCTTCAGAAGCATCACTGAAGCCGTGTAAAGTGATAAAAGTATTTTGAGAACAAACCTGTCTAGGTATCTGAATGTAGTTGATTGAGGAAAAGTCATCCACTATTTCTCGCCATTTTTATCGAATATTTACTGGAATAGGATCATTCCATCCAATTTCGCTTTTCCACAATTTCTGAAGTAGAATTTTTGAAAATACAACGCACGGGCTTATTAAGCCCAAGGGGTCAAAAATGGTTGCTATATGGGATAACATGATTCTTTTAGAAATATTCTTCGATTCTTTAGGTAATTCTAAATTATAAAGAAAGACATCATTATGAGGGTTCCAGAAGATACCTAATGTTTTCACTTCAGCATTGCTTGAAATTAAATAATATGAAGGCAATTCACTATCGGATTGATCATCAAATACTTCTGATGAGTTTGATTACCATTTTCTTAGGGGTAAACCCGCTTTATTTAAGACGTCAGCTGCACCGCAGATGAGATCGTCCATATAAAAGTCTTTTAAAATAATTTCGCTAGCTATTGGATTCGCGCTTTGTGCTCGCCTGCCTATTTCATGCAAACAACGTGTTGCCAAAAAAGAAGCACTAGCGGTCCCATATGTTATAGTGTTTAATTGATAATGTTCTAATGGATCTTCGGGACTCTTCTGCCAAATGATTCTTTGTAAGTCTCTTTGTGACTGGTCTATTAAGATTTGACGGTACATCTTAGCGATGTCTGCCGTTATTACTACGTTATAAGTGCGCATCCTCAAAATGATATTGAGCAAGTCGTCCTGTATGGATGGACCCACCTTTAAAACTTGATTTAAAGACAAACCTGATGACGTTTTTGAGGAGGCGTCAAATACAACTCTTAATTTTGTGGTGGAGCTTGAATCTCGCAAGACTGCCTGATGTGGTAGGTAATTACAAATTTGATTAGAATCAGGAGGACTTGGATTCACACGTGACATGTGTCCCAATCTCTCGTATTCTTCCAAAAAATCGCAGTATTGCTGACTCAAGCTAACATCTTTTGATAATTTAGTTTGAACTGACTTCAGTCGCTTAAAAGCATTTGAAAAAGAATCGCCTAATTCGATGAAATTTGGTTTTAGTGGAAGTTTTACTACGCAACGACCATGTTCATTTTGATAAAAGTTATTTCGAAAATGTAATTCACACTCCACTTCTTCATCTGAGAGCTTGCTATGATCCAAAGAAATATTTTCGATTACCCAAAATTTGTCAAGTTGTTCTTTTAGAGGATCTTTTTCTTTGCAATTTGCTGACTCTGAACTACACGCGAGGTGACAAAGTTCCATATGAAGGCGTCAAAGGACCCGCGATGATCCAACCTAACTTGGTGCCTTGAAGAACGATAGGCAGGTTGCTTCCTATCTCGATTCTTTCAGAATTCAATAATGAAAAGAAAATTTGACTTCCTGACAGAACGTCAACTTTTCCTGGTACCTAAAAATGTTCATCTGACAATGTTATGTGGTCAGGAATGTTTAAAGTGTGTGGATTAAAGGCCTTTTGTGGAATGTTTCCAGTTATGTTTGGTATGACCAGAAAAGGAAGATTCACCGAGTAATTCATGTCAATTAATGACACTTGAGCAAATATTTTCTGATCAATACTTGTAACAGCTTGATTTATTCCAGCAATAGGCAAACTTATCTTTGAGGCGGCTAACTTCAACTTTTTAAGCAAATTTTGAGTGACAAAATTTGATTGAGATCCGGAATCTAAAAGAGCTCTACATTTTACTGGTTACATCCATTAGATAAATTTGCGCTGTAGAAAGCAAAATTTGTGTTTGATAATAGTGTATTTTCTTGTTGATTTGTATCTTCTGGTGAAGAGTTTTCATTGCTTTTTGAAAGTGACACAGGACGCTGTGATGTTTCATTTTTCGAAAACCCATGATCGTTATGCAACACGGTATTGTGCTTTTTCTTGCAGATTAGACATGTTCTGTCACTTCTGCAAGAATCCAAATAGTGTCCTGACCTCAAGCAGTTACTACAAATTTTTAATTTTTTCAACTCGATGTATCGAGTTTTGATAGGAAGCGCTAATAGTTTCTCGCATTTAAAAATAAAATGACTTTCTTTGCAAAAGTTACATTTTGCATTGCTTTTAGTTGAATTTTCTGTACTAACGTGATTTAATTTAAATGATTAATCATTCCTATCACCGTGTGTTTGAGGATTTTTGTTTTCTTTAATGTTTAAAGTTTCTAGCAATTGAGCTTTATTTTTTATAAATTTCATAAAATCATCTAAACTTGGTATACAATTGGTTTTTATTGAACTTTCCCATTCTCTTCTTGTTTGAAGATCTAACTTACCATTTATTATGTAAATCAAGAGCGTGTCCCAATATTCGACTGACTGTCCTAACGATTGAAGTGACCTGTAATGCTTTTGAAAGGTATCAATTATTTTTCTCAAAACAAAATGATTTTCTTTCGTCATGACAGGCAGTTCAAATATGCCCTTAACATGTGAATGTACAATAACTCGATGATTCTCATACCGCTCCTGTAACAATTTCCAAGCCACTGATAAATTTCTTTCAGTTACTTCTAAAGATTGTATTACCTGCAAGGAATCGCCCTTTAAACATGACAACAAGTACTAGAACTTTTGAATATTATTTAATGATTTATTCCCAAGAACTAAGGCGCTAAATCCCTCACGAAATGGTAGCCAACCTTCGTAATTGCCATAAAAAGTCGGTAGATTTATGAGTGGAAGCTTCACATTTATGTCATCAGAAGCGTCCATCTTTGCTGCATTTTGTGATTTAATAAGTCTATTTTGGTCTATAAAACTTTTTGCTCTTGACACTAAATTAAAATATTTGTCTTCAAACGATTGTCTTTTAACGATTTCATCGTTCAAATTTGCCTCTGAATTCAACTCAATTTCACATTGAATTTTTTGGAAAGCATACCACTCTTCGTCCAGCTTCTGCTGTCGAATTTTGATTTCCTCTAAACTAGTACTAGGTGAAATGTTATCTATAAAAACCTCAAACCTGTCTAGCTGAGACAACGGAATGCGGCGCAGAGCCTTCAACTTTGTTAGTTGCACGGCAGGGTCTGCTTCCATTGCTAATTTTCTAAACTGACGTAACTACTGAAGGTGTGAAAAGTGAAAGTTTGTTAATTTAAAAAGAAATGCACCGAACTATGATAGCTATTCCAACTTCAAGGCTCTATTACTCCCAAAAAAGCGATATTCTGCGATAATATTGTCAAATTGAGAGACCTGTTTAATTCTCCGTCCGGTGTCGGACTTGCGAGACTGAGCCAGGAGCTGAGCAGCTGTGTTGTCTACTTCGGGCTTCTCGTTGTGGTGGCCTAAGCCAAGAGCTGGGTGACTGTGGTGTCTGCTTCGGGCTTCAAATGTTGTGATGGCGTTTTGTCAATGGCCGACAAAACTCTGCTTTGGAATTATTTCTTGATGATTTCTTCGCTGATTCTTAACCGTTGAAGAGTTATCCGGCTCGAAGGACCATGTATATTTGTAGTGTGGATGAGTACCCCGTGATTGATACTCTTTTGAATAAAAAACTGTAGTTTAATACTCAAAACGTTTAATGTCATTTGACAGCAAAGTGATTAATAATTACCTTGGCTGGTGCCGTAACGAGACAATTTTTGCAGGTTATATAAAATCCAAGTTTTCTGCAATATTGTCACTTCCTACAGACAAATGGCCGAGATTTTCGTACCTATATTGTCTGGGGGCGACGTTTAGCAGAGTATCAAACTCATTTCTCTACCAGGCAGAGGAATCATAAACCGGTTTCGCTCTTTTTAGGGCTCAACAGTATGGTATACCTCGAACCTGACAGAAAGATAAGTTTGAACAGCTAGTGGACCTAATTTTTGCTCGAGAGACAGTGTCTATATGTAAGCAGCGCCATCGGACGACGGCAGGTACTTCCACTAGGGCATGCGAGATGATTGTGAAGCGATTCAAAAACCAGTTTTCTGCAATATTGTCACTTCCCACAGACAAATGGCCGAGGGGGAGAAATGTAGTATCTAGGTTAGGCGATTATGTTAGCCCAGCTCTAGTGATTTTGGTGTTTCTGGCTCGATCTTGACATTTGACACGGGGTCTGGGGAGGTTAGATTATTATTTTGAGAGCATATTTCTATCTTTCCAAATACTATGAAATATGTGATTCCTTTGAACTGAGCTGCTCAATGGACCCTATCAGAGCCATTTTGACTTTGCATGTAGTACGTAACTGACTTTACTTACTTTATCTGTACAACTTAAACTACTTGCCTGCAATGGCATACTTTAGACTACTACTTGTTTTGGGTTTCAGATCACTTCTCGTCGCCAAAATTATGTTATGTATTTTAATAATACAGACACAAATAATGAAGAACTTTATTAATTTTTTTATAAGCATGCACTCTAAATAATAATCTAACCTCTCCAGACCTCCTGTCAAATGACAAGATCGAGGAGCAACAAAAAACCAAACTCACTAGAGCTGGACTAACATAATCGCCTAACCTAGATACTACATTGTTCTGTTCTGTCCTTATTTGACTTCTGGTCGTGTGGCCACTTCGAGTATTGCAAACACCTCCGCCTGGAAAACCGTCTTGTGGCTTTTCGAGGGAAAGCTCTCGCCCTCTTCATGGCCTGCTTTTTATATTCCGGCTCCTGACGACTGTCAATCAACCATTCTTGATCGGTCTGTATACCCTACCTGATTATTCTCAGAAGGTTGCTGAAGCAGCTCTTTTTTGAATTCTTTTTGTGTTGGGATGTTTATCTGTGGCTGTATCCTGTAACTCGCTAGTACCCTCTAACTTCACTTGCTCAGTAGGTCATAATAATTTGACATTTTGCCCTCTGTATATTGTGATAAGCATTGTTATATATTTTAGATCGAGAAGATTTGTTGAGTAGTTTGAAAGACTTTTGCAGGTGATTTGCTCTTAGGTCTGAAGTCATCTTGGGCAGAGCTTGCTCGAGATCTACTTCTCAGAAGTTGACCATGAAAATTCTGTATTGTGGTTAAAAGGTGCTCCGAAAATGGAGTCTTTTTCTGACTCAGCATATGTTAAATCAATATTGTTGCTTATAGAAATTTAAGGAATCTTGGGAGAAGTCTCTGCTGCTTCATTGTTAGGAATTATTGATGATGTTATTGCAAAACTAAGTGCGTTTCCACTTGAGGCGCAGAACGTGCTTGGTAATAAAAGGCACTAGCTCCAACTATGTATTGATCTGATGTCCACCTGGTGGTCGTGTTCTATCTCTACCTTTTACTGCCTCTTTAGTATCACTGAAAGTAATGACCTGTTAGAAAGCCCGCTTTTTTGTGCAGAAACTTCATGTGCAGGAGTTGATCTTGTTTCGCAGCCATTTTGGGATTACACCTTAGAAGTGAATTCTAAATCTTCGTTGCTTCGTTTTTAGTTATTTTAAAATTAGGGAAAGTTTTCAGTGAAGTGGAATCTTCACTAGACTTCTCTGAACTTTCGCTAGTGCTATAGAATTGTGACACAGAGAGTTTTTTTAAGGCTTTTTTTTAACCTACATTGAATTGGGAGTTTTTCTTAGCTTCCTTTTCTACCACTAAATAACGAATCTCGCTACCATGTTTTGTAGGTAAGCCAATGTCTTTATTTATTGTTTTAAATAGGTACTTGCACTGAATCTGCAAAGTATGAAATCTGAAGCATTGATTGATGCAATCTGATGTTGATTGAAATCTAAGGACTAACCTGAACTAACCTGAAGCATGTGGCCATCATAACCTTTGACGGTGGGATAATCTCGCCAAGTGATCTATCAGGAGCTTCGTGTTGAAAGGCCTCTTCTCGCATCGATGTTGTACCAGGATAATTTTGACTAACATCATCTCTGCTGTTATTTTCAAAAATTTCACATTTGATCATACTCCTGAACAGTGTCTTGTCATCTTCTTGACTAATACTCCTCATATCTATATCCTGAGTTTTTCCAGTAATTTTAATATTAGGAGGCATTTTAATTTATGTGGAATCTTTACTAGAATCTTCGTTTGCTGATAGATAAAAACCTGTATTATCTGGACTATCTCGACTAACAATATCATTAGCTTCGATGTTGTTTCACTCTTCACGATGGTAGCCATTAAAGAAGCCATGAAACATATTAACCAAGAATTTCTATAAGAAATTGCCAAGTTGTTCCAACACTGCCACTACATATTTCCAATGGAAGGAAGATTTCTACGAACAAACTGATGGTGTAGCTATGGTTGGCCTCGTTAGTCCAGTAATAGCCAACTGTTTTATGGAAATTTTCGAGGCCAAGGCGTTAACAACAAACAATAACAATGTGCTGGTTTCGGTACGGTGCTGGTTCCGGTCCAAATAACAAAGGACGACACCTTTGTTATTTGGAGCCATGGCTTGGGCAAACTTCAAAACTTCCCCTTACACCTCAACTCCATCAATCCAAAAATTTAATTCACCATGGAGATAGAAAAGAAAGGACGCCTACCGTTTTTGGAAAAGGGCAGTCATAAATATTCTGTCTGTGAGAGCCAAGAGAATTTGTGATCCAGCTGATTTAGAACAGGAATTGAAGCATCTGGAAAGAGCCTTTGGTTGGAACGGATACAACAAGCACGAGTTCGATAGGGCCTTCAATCCAAGGAATGCAGAGCGCCAGGAAGAAACAACGAGAGAAGATGAAAAAAAGCATGGTTGGCATGCATCAAAGAAATAACTGATCGTCAGGCTAATAGAAAAGCACAGGGCTAAAACTGTCTTTAAACCCACTCGTATAATATAACAGACCTTGGGATAATTGCAAACACTGCAATGATCCCCCATAGGCACCCGGAGTTTAGCGAGTTCCATGCAGCTGTGGCTCGGTATACATTGGCACCTCAAAGCAGTGTCAACACGAGGATTACGGAACACAAGAGGAGTTGCAGGCTGGGACAAACACAAAAGTCAGCAGTAGCAGATCACGCTCTTTCCTTTTCGACGAGGTGGATATCTTGTATCAATCGCGCTGTTTCTATCCGAGACCAACGAGAGAGGCCATTGTGATCTTTAAACACGAAATTACGTTTCAAAATGCAGTTTGGAGACGAGTTCTACGACGTACTTCAAGTGCTCCACCACTACCCCCACTACAGTCCCTCCAATGCCGCGCGACAGCTGGAAATAAATACCACAGAGCTCACCACAGTCGAATCAGTTATCGTTGCACGGGCAACAAAGCCCGAGAGATCACTTCGTCCATTGCCTCATCGCCTTTGATAATGTCTGCCGCAGCTGTCGATGAAAAGTCAGGAAGAAATTCCTGTGGACAAAAGCGCGGAAAATACCTTTGGTTGTATTTTTACAGGCCCTGAAAGCCTTCACAATCTTCAAGGGATTTTTTATGGATCACCAACAAGATCGTTATAGCTCTTATTTGCAAAGACTCCAGTTTTGATGCCTTGGTCAGGGAGGGACATAAAACTTTTGCTTTACAGACCGTGCCTCAGTTTCTTTATTGTAACGCAAAGTAGTGTTGGTCACCAGTTTATCGTTATCTTTGGGAATTTTGGAATTTGGAGGTATCTATCTGCTTCGATCAATACCTTGTTTACCAAAGCTGGCATTACCCTCAACTGAATCTTTAAACGTAGAAACCAGAGGTTTCATCTAAGGGTCAGCCACTTTCGAGGACACATGTTTATAAGAAGTTTTTATTTTATTTTTTAATGTAGGATCACACCTTGAAATTAAAAAATGGCATGAAATAACATCATGTTAACGATGGTATGTTTAAGGGTGACTTACAACTATCAGTAAAATTTCAGTTTGAAATTATAACACCAGTAATCACGTAGATTGCATTTTTAACTGACAGATAAACTACGTCATATCTGGTGTTTTAACATCAAACTGAAATTTTACTGATAATTGTAAAAGCCGCCCTTAGACGCTGTAAACAGTTTGCTGTCATTATTTTAATATTGAAATAAACGAACCGAATTAGAAAAAAAAAGATTACTTATTACACAAACTCGCTTAATACACAAAATCGATTAAAAGAGACCCACCTACCACACTTTTTCAAATTAGTACAAAAGCCCCAGTAGCAGGTCCGGCCTAAGCGGGCAGGTGCCGGTGCCCGAATTCCGTTTACCATTTTTACATCAGGGGCTTATTCAGTCATACAAATTATTGTTCTTTCTGCTGATAAATTGCGACAAAGTGCACGGAAGAGGCCCAAGACTAATCGCTTGACCATTATAAAAGTATTACGGAAGTAAATATAATAATAAAGTGAAAAAAAAATTTACAAAAAATATACAATACGTTGCAATATTGATCAACATTCTGCTCGCAGAGTAGCCACTACCTTTTGTGCAAGTTGTCCGTGGTCAACGGGCCGCCATATTGGGCGTTCAACGACCCAAGAATGAACCGTTCTTCCGTGGCCAGGGCCAACGCAAGAATGCGACCCGCTTCTCGGCTCAACCAAACCCAAACACTCGGTATATTGGTCAATTCGGTCGAATATAGGACAATCCTGATGGTGGGCTTAAGGTATTACTAGCTTTTGAATTACATGTTTCGCTCTCATTAACTGGAGCTTTGTCACACGATCTAACCAAGTGCACGTCTAAGCAACTGTTCTTAGGGACATAAGTACAATTTTTATTATTACTCTGCTAATCAAATTAAACATATAACAGTTTTCTCTGTCAGCTTAAAGGGGCACCCAGTTGTTAATTTTTTAAGTTTCTATATATCTCGACTTATACGAGTCACTTGACCATAAAACTTAATCCGAAGGCATTTTCCCACCAGGTAAATACATATTTTATTTATTGTTATATCACCATTCTAACAACCTCAGGTTTAGAATATGAAGATTATAGAAAGTCAGGCACGTACCAACAGAATTATCACTCGGCTTTCGGAGTTTACAAAAGGACCTATAAAGCAGGTGTCAAAAGAACCATAAACAAATTGGCAAACTGCTAGTGTCGGTTCTTTGAATTGAAGGGACCTCATAAATACTGGCCTTAATCAGAAAATGGCCCTAAACAATTAGAGTTATGAATGAAATGGGAACTAAGGCGATCTTGAATTTTTGATCAGCAATAGGCAAAAAGTGATTTACTTCTTCTCAAGCAAACCATGAAAACACAAAAGTTCGATTGCTCAATACATCAGATAATTCTACTACTTTCCTCCTAGAGGTTTTACATGTGTTTTTTAACTTGTTTTTAACATAGTTTCGCTTTGACTTGTCCTGTAACAGAACTGTTTTAATTTTTAAAGAAGAAACGACTTCAGGTTTAGTTAGTGAAGAAGAACGACTCATCATAGTCCATCGATCTAATTAAAATTCAAAAAACGCTCTTCTTCAAAGACGGTTGGCCTGCAATCGGTTGTTGAACTGGTTCATTAATAATATTTGCACCGAAGAAGAACTGTTAATAAGTAGTGTGCGTCCGTCTCAGAAATTTATACCCCCCGTTATGGACTTGGGTAATTAAACTAGTTTAATAGATATTATTTATGGTTTTCGGGGTTAAGGATCCGAAACGTAGTTTAGTTATCGAGTTTGGACAAAATTGTCTTGGACGGGTTGTCGCCGTGTGCACGGTGTTGAAATGTTGAAGGCGAAGGAAAGGCCCGTATAGTTCGTGCAAGTTTAATTTAAAATCCTTTTGGCGGAAAGGTTTCGGCTCTAAGCCATCCTCAGCACCCAAAATTCGTCAGATCGAGGCTGCTCTGGTGGAGGCGGTTAATCGAGGCTATCCTATTTACACATTAAACCTCACATCCGAAGGGAGTCAACGCAAGGTTGTAGTCAATTTGACCGACAAAAAACTGAAAGCAAAGGAGCAGAGCTTTCTGAACAAGGTAGGATATCCATCCAGGATACCTCTAGAACGCATCATAGCAAATGTGGAGAGGGGAATCCGGCAGATGTCAATTCAGACAGCTGAACGGATAAGGATGGAGACGTCACGATTTCTACCACGCGCAAAATCACCAAAAAGCAATCTCAACTTTGCAGAAAAAAAAGCTTTTAAAGCCTTGAATTAAAACAAAGCAGAGAAAGAAAACTAAACAGTAGTAATGTCAACATCGGATTACGAAGAAAAAACAGGACACTGTTAGATCCCACCTCCTACAAGAAGCTAACTTGTGATCCAACCGCCAGTATTCTAAGGGCCACCAACAATTTAATCAAGGACAGAAGGGAAAAATCAGAAGCCTTGCTACCATGGCTGTATAGCTTTCCAAAGATCCATAAACAGGATATGCCACTGAGACCCATCGTGAGCATCATAGGAAGCCCAACCTACGAAATCGCGAAATAGCTAATAAAACTGCTGCAACATAAAATAGGAAATACTGACAGCTTTATAAAAGACTGCATTCTTTGACTACTTCTCCAGGAGATATTTTCGTTAGCTTCGATGATATTTCGCTCTTCACGATGGTATCCATTAAGGAAACCATGGAACATACTAACCAGGAATTTCTGCAAGATATTGCCAAGTTGTTCCAACACTACCTAACCACTACATATTTTCCATAGAAGAAAGATTTCTACGAACAAACTGAAGGTGTAGGTATGGGCAACTATTTTGTGGAAATTTTCGAGGTCGAGGCATTCGCAACGGCAAATAAGAGGCCGAAGTGCTGGTTCCGATTTGTGGACGACACCTTTGTTATTTGGAGCCATTGCGAGGGCGAACTTCAAAACTTCCTCTTACACGTCAACTCTATCAACCCAAAAATTCAATTTTCTATGGAAATAGAAAAGAAAGGACGCCTGCTAATTTTTTGATGTTTTAGTATCAAGAAGGCTTGCGTCCACCGTTTATAGAAAACCAACACTGACCGATACCTCAAGAACGGATCAAATCGTCATCCCAGACAGAAAAGGGGAATCATAAAGACTCTGTTAGTGAGAGCCAAAAGAATTTGTGAGCCTGCTGATTTAGAATGGGAAATGAAGCATCTGGAAAGAGCCTTTGTTTGGAATGGATACAGTAAGCACGAATTCGATAGGTCCTTCCGTCCAAGGACTGTAGTGTGGCAGGAAGGAACAACGGGAGAAGGTGAAGAAAAGCGCGGATGGACTGGTCTACTATACATCCAGAAAGTAACGGACAGGATCGGCAGATTACTGGAAAAGCACAATGTTAGTTCCCTCTTTAAACCCACTCGTACAATACAACAGAGCTCCATGTAGTTGTGGCTCGGTATACATTGGCACCACAAAACGCAATGTCAACATGAGGATTACGGAACACAAGGGAAGTGGCAGGCTGGGACAAACACAAAAGTCACAGCAGTAGCAGAGCTCGCTCTCTCCCAAGGTCAAGACATCCTTTTCAACGAGGTGGATAACTTCTATCGATCGCAGCGTTTCTATCCGAGACTACCGATAGAAGCCATTAAGAAGGAGAAAATCACGTGTCTAAATGCAGGCTGGAAGCTAGTCTACGACATACTTCAAGTGCGCCGAAACCCCGAGCCTTCACTGCCCCCCGCCCCCCCCCCCCCCCCCCAGTCCCTCCACTACAGCGCGACGGCAGGGGAATAAATACCATGTAGCTCACCACAGTCGAATGAGTGAACATCGAAAAGCACGGGAGAGTACTTCGCCCATTGCCTCATCTCCTTTAATACTGTCTGCCGCAGCTGTAGGCGAAACATCAAGGAGAGGCTCCAAAGCCCGGAAAACACTTTATATTGTAATAACACGTGCTTTAAACGCTTAATAAGAGGCTTCAAGAAAGTGGCGCTGGCATGTTGATATGCTATCGTATTAAAAGCGTTAGTTTTGTTATGTATTTCAGGATCTATGGCAATTGTCAGTTTTAGAACTCTTTCTTTTAAATTACATTTTATATTAAGTGATTTTCAACTTTGAGACTTTCACTCAGAGACTAACTCAGAGAATGTTAAAAGGTTTATTTTAGTTAATTTTCTTTTAATTTAATATTAACAAGACCTAATTACCCAATTTGTGGCCTTAAGGCTCAACATTGTACCTCTTCTTTACTACAAATTTCTTCTAAAATTAACCTCTTGATGTTTAGAAAATGTCTTAAACTATTTTCTTCTTTTTTTTTGCTATTTCTCATATTCTTTTTCCAGTCTCAAATTTTCTGGTGTGGAACGCAACCTTTATCTCTTGTGCAGTTGATGAGCAACGTTAGACTTTCAGTTATGCAACTTGAAGCAAGATGATTGAAAAACAGACAAAGGATTAGAGCTGACATTGAACTGAAACCCTTCTTAAATCTAGTCCCTCTTCTAATCTTAATCTGAAAGAGTAGATTGATTTTATTTGAAAAAGCTGTATTGTGATCTAAAAATGCTTTTTTTTTCGTAGCAAGCAGAAATTCTATACAAAAAAAGAGTTTGTGACCTCTTAAAAATTTCATGGAGCAATTAAACAACTATCAGTGCTCAAATGAATTTTTTGGTGTGAATGAGTTTCTCACCTATAGCATGGTAGCTGTGAATGTGTAGTGGTAGAAGTAGTAGTAAACATTAAGGGGGCCGAAGCCTTGCGACTAGGTCTTAGAAGCCCTTTTCACAGTCCCCCGGTCCACCCATCCCTACTTCACTAGGACCCTCATTCCCTCCTCGAGTCCACCCGTCCCTCTAATGAAGGAGAGTATTCCGTCCCATTACAGAGTCGGAAGCTCCTCTTGATGAAGAAAAGCGGTTCCAAGTGTCCTAAGGAATGACAAATACCGACTTTTAAAGCTTATTGTAGGAGGCAAGATCGAAGGACGAAGAGGCCCGGGTAGAAAAAGGATATCCTGGCTAAAAAACTTAACGCAATGGTATGGAGTGAGTACTGCCACATTGTTCCGCCGAGCTGTAGACAAGGTTCAGATCACGCTGATGATTGACGACGTCCGAAGAGGACAGGCCACCTGAAGAAGAAGTGTCCTATGGCGCAATCGCGCCCACCTACTGCACACTCCCAGAAAGTGGTGTGACGACTCTTCCCCTGCCCCACAGTGTGGGGCAGGGGCCCCACAGAGTGGACCCTCTGTCATTCCTAGGAGGTGCATGTGCCTGTTTGGTCTGCAGTGTCCAGTAAGGATTCCTATAATGTCTCCCAGGCACTGCCGGCTTGTCTCAAGAAGCCACAAGGCCTTGGATCTATCCGGGTTAGGGTAGATTTCCTTGGTCTGTCTACATATTCCTGACTTTGTTCTCCCAGAGTTATACTTTTTGTTTCTGCCAGTGACTCTAGAGCATCCCTGCAATCCTGAATGAGCTTTGAACTCGTTCCGCTCCCTCAGATGGCTCGCAAAGCCGCCTGACTGTCGGAGTAGATGCAGATGTCCTGCTCTGCTCCCTGTCTGATTCCTGTTCGTGAGGCCACCTCGACTATTGGAAACACCTTCGCCTAGAAAACCGTCGTGTGGCTTCCCAAGGGGAAGGCCTCACCCTCTACATGACCTGCTTTGTATATACCTGCTCTTGACGACTGTGTATTAGCCATTCTTGATCCGTCTGTATACCATACCTGATTATTTTCAGAAGGTTGCTTCCATCAATTCGTCCCTTGTTCGGATGTTTATCCCAAATGGCTAATTCAGTCTCAGCTGATCGCGTATCCCGCTGAGTGAAGCTAGTGATCTGCGTCCCAGATTGGAAGCTCCGGTAGACGCAGTAAGGCATTCAGTTCTGCTCCCGGTGCTGTTTTCAATGCACCTGTCTTGGCTAGGCAGACCGTTCATAGCATGCCTTGTCCACCGCTGGCCACCCAACTAACGGCCCTGTAGGTTATCCTCCGTCTGATTACCGCAGTGCAGGACGTGCGGCTTTAGACCCCACTTCCTGCCCACTGCCCTGCGTAGTTGCCACTTCAATGCTGTTGCCTTATTGCATGCCTTTTCGACATGACTGTTCCAGATCAGCCCGCTGTCGATAATCACCCCCAGGTACTTAGCCTCAGGCTTTAGTAGCAGAGGTTCACCGTACGGCGTGGGTGAGCGGAATCTTGTGGTTTTTCTTCATTGGTGTGGCTCTGTCTTGACAGGATTGACTGACAATCCCGTCTCGGTATCATCATCATCATCATCATCAAACAGCCTGTCTCGTCCACTGCTGAACATAGGCCTCCGTTAACGATCTCCATCTGTCCCGGCCCTGGGCATCCTGGATCCAATTTGGTGTTATTCTTTTTATGTCATCCGTCCACCGGGTCGGCGGACGACCTCTGTTCCTGAACGCATCCTGCCTAGGTCTTCACTCTATGATCTTTTTGGTCCATCTTTCGTTGGTCATTCTTGCGACATGTCCAGCCCAGTTCCACTTTAAATATGTTATTCGCTGGATTGCATCGGTAACCCCTGTTCTCTGACGTATCCGATCATTCGGAATCCTGTCTCTCAGCGTGACTCCCAACATGGAGCGTTCCATGGCTCGCTGGGCCACTCTTACTTTATTTACCGATTTTCGTGTTAGAGTTAAGGTCTCCGAACCATAAGTCAGAACCGGCAGAACACACTGATCAAACACTTTCCGCTTAAGGCATATGGGGGTTTCGGACTTGAAAATGTGCTTCAGCTTCCCATAGGCGGCCCACGTTAGTCCTATCCTTCTTTTGATTTCGCAGGTTTGATTGTCCCTGCCAATCGTAATATCATGGCCCAGATATCTGTAGGATGTAACTTGGAAAATTTCTTTTCCTTCTACTAAGTAGTTTCGGCTTGGGACTAGATTTGTCATGAAATTTATTTTCGATGGATTGATTTTAAGCCCAGCTTTATGTGAAGCAGATGTTAGTCTCATAAGCAGTTTCTCTGCCTTATCCAAGCTATCTGAAATCAGTACAATATCGTCAGCGAACCGAAGGTGACTGAGATTTTCACCGTTAATATTTATACCCATATTCTCCAACTCGACACTCTTGAACATATACTCCAACAAAGTGGTAAATAGTCTAGGGGAGATTGTGTCGCCCTGTCGTACACCGCGCTGCACTTTGAATCTATCTGTCTCTTCATGGAGTCTTACGCTCGCTGTTGCATTTTCGTATATATGTTGCAGTATAGCAGAGTATCTGTGGTCTACTCGGCAGTCGGCAAGCGCTTTAAACATCTCGCTGTGCTTGATGGAATCAAACGCCTTTTCGTAGTCCACAAATATTAACACGAGTGGCTTGTTGTATTCAACGGACTTCTCGATCAATGTCTTAATAACTTGCAGATGGTCGTTTGTTCCGTATCCGGATCGGAAACCTGCCTGTTCTGTAGGCTGGTAGAAGTCCAATTTCGATGTTAGACGCTTAGTTAGAATTTTGGTGAACAATTTATAGAGATGAGAAAGCAGGCTAATTGGTCTATAGTTCTTCAGGTCGGCAATGTTGCCCTTCTTATGCATGATGATTATGATTGCATTGTTCCATTTTGTAGGTGTTGTGGTTTCCACAAGACATTTGTTGAATAATTTTGTGATGGCCTTTAACAGTTGTTCTCCACCTTCCCTAACTGCCTCAATCACGATGTCGTCATCACCTGGAGCCTTATTGTTTTTCATTTCCGACATTGATTTGAGGACTTCCTCCTCTGTTATGTCAGGCATTTCCTCCGATCCCTGGTTTAAAACTCGAGGGATGTCCTCTGTGCATCTCGGCTGTTCATTATTGCAATATAAATTTGCATAGAAATCTTTCACAGTTTCTAGAATCTCTTGTTTATTTGTGACTATTTGTCCATCTGCGTTTTCCAGTTTAATGATTTCTGTCCTCCCCAAAGCGAGCTTATTTCTGAGTACTTTCATGCTCTTGTTTTCCTCTATGACCCTCGTTACCCATCTTACCCATCTTGTGTTGTAATCTCTGATATCTTTCCGTGCGGCTCTCGATATATTCCTATTCAATATTCTCAACTGGTCTCTGTTGATTGATTGTTTGTGTATCATTTCTCGCCTTTGTTTCATAAGGTGGCGGGTGTTCCCCGATAGTCTTTCTTCTTCCCCAACACCCCCGTCTCGGTATACCATTGTTTCATTATTATTAACGCTTAGACTTGACCAGTCCGCATTCGACCCCTTGGCGTATAGCCTCTCTAAAAGACACCATAGTCAAGGTGATGAGCAGCTGCCTTATGAACATCTCCCTTCGACCTCGATTTCCCTCCTGTAATCTCAGAGAAGCCGTAACCTTAGGGTTGCAGAGTGCCGATCTAACCCAGCTTACCAACCGTGTTGGGGTTCCCCGGGGCCTAAGGATCTGGCAGATGTTGTTAGTTCTGGCATTGTCGAATGCTCCCTCATTATCGAAAAAGAGTGCCAACAGCACTTCCTTATTCGAGTATGCCTTCTTTGTTTTAGGCACTACAGAGTGGAGAGTCGTATCGGTAGACCTCCACTTGCTGTAGGCATGTTGATCTTTGTTTATGGGACATCTTTCCAAAATTTCCTCTATCGATTCTATTTTCTAATGTTTTCATTAGGTTTTCATTAGGGTCTAAACGTTTTGGCGACATTATCACTTTTCCCAGTTTTTGGTATGAACCGCGTTCGCGTTTCTTCACGCCTGAGGAACATATCCCAGAGCCACGCTCGCCGTGAACACTCTGCTCAGCGACGGGAGCACAAGGGTCAGTCCCTCTTGCAGCATTGCTGGGATTACACCGTCTGGTCGCGCTGCCCTACACGGACTGAATTCGCCCAGCGCCCATCTAATGGCTTGTTGGTCACTACTTCCTTTGCACGTGTCCAATCCTCCTGGACCGGACTTCGCTCTGGAGGAGCGGCCTCGCCATTTTCTCCGGGGAAGTGGGTATCCAGGAGAATCTCTAGGGATTCCCTGGTATGCTGTGAATGTGTACCTAGTGGCATGTACATAAGTTCAATGTTCTATTTTAACTTAAATGTTTTGGGATTTATCTCGACTATATCGCTATACTCGATTATTCCAAATACATAGATGAAAATAAATACAGTTTTTTCTTTGCGCCGGTCCTAGAGGGCGATATTTAGTACATTATCAAAAATATTGATTGCTACGTTTAAACGTTGCTTCGTTCTTGGACCTTTGTTATAATGGGAAAGGAAAAATCACCACAGATTTGAAAAAAAGAAAGAAAAAAAAATATTTCTCCCCTAGTTTTGTGGACAGTTAATGTACAGGGCGTCTACCTGACTGTTATGGCTTAACCGCTGGGTTTCCCGCAGTACCGGACTGTCATGTTGGGCGAACAATGTGCTATGACCTGGAATAAAAACTAAAACTGCAAAAATAAAAATAATAAATAGCAAACATCACGTGGAAGAAGAGTTTTTTGATCTTTTTTTGTCCTGATTATGAGAGTGTTTTGTGGTAAGTCACCTTTGTCGTATTTAGCCCAATTTTTGATAAAACTTACAGCTTTTTAGTATCTATTTCACTATATATAAATATATTTTTGTATCGCTTCCTTACTTATAATTAATAATATACTGTTTGTATTGTTTTGCTTTTTATGTGCTTAGAGATACGGTCTTATACTAATTTGTGTGATATATATTAACTACTGATGAAGATGCCAATCCGCATCGAAACGTTTGACACAAAAAACAAAAAAGGAAAAATTACAACTGAGAGGATAAACAAAAATTGTTTGTTTTGACTATCTCTGTCCATCATCATAGGACCATACCCCAAGATGTCCTACCCCATTATCAAAAATAAAATGAATATGATTGAGTCCCAGAGAAATATATGTGGATGTAAATTGGCGGATTGGGACAAGGCAGCAATAAGTACTACAACCTCTTCGCCGACGTTTCGTTTAATTTTACATTAAACTTCATCAGGGCTGTGAATGACAATAATAAGAACATTAGAGCTAATATTAAATTATTAGATCACACATCATTAGATAAACATTATTAGAGCATGCGAGGTTTAAACGTTGTTAACATGGACCAGTGGGATAAAAGTTTACAATCACCACTATACACAAAACTATCCAACACTTGTTCCATGTTTGGTAGTTTTTGTTGAAAGTGCTTTCAATTTTATTTCTATTTTGTTCATGGGCAATCTTTACCACCGTGGAATTTTGGAATTTTATCGTGGCGTAAATAATAACATAAAGGATGGACTTATCAGTGTGACACTCTATCTGTTGTCGAGTGGTTGGGTGTTTACCATCTTTTAATTTGCAGATGTATTTTAACTTTTAATTATTTTAGTTTTAATTGTGACGGAACATGTGTTGGATAGTTTTGTGTATAGTGGTGATTGTAAACCTTTATCCCACCGGTCCATGTTAACAACGTTTAAACCTCGCATGCTCTAATAATGTTTATCTAATGATGTGTGATCTAATAATTTAATATTAGCTCTAATGTTCTTATTATTGTCATTCACAGCCCTGATGAAGTTTAATGTAAAATTAAACGAAACGTCGGCGAAGAGGTTGTAGCATTTATTGCTGCCTTGTCCCAATCCGCCAATTTACATCCACATTATCAAAAATAAACTAAACAGTGAATAGTCCTCGGGATATGACGAGGTCTCTCTTAAGTCAATTAAAAAAACATATAAATCTATAATTAAGCCACTATTACACTTAGCGACTCTCAGCTTTAAGGCTGGAAAATTTCCGGCAAGATTAAGGACTGGAAAGTGGTTCCAATTCTCAGAAAAGTTGATACAAGTTCCCCGGATAGCTACAGACCGGTATTATTACTTCCTCGTTCTCGAAAATCTTCGAGTATGCTTTCTTGAAAGGTGTGTTGTCCTTTCTGGAGAAGAATAACATCATAAGTAAGTGTCAGCATGGTTTTCTATCTGGAAGATCTACGATTACTGCCACTCACGACTTTTATGAGAACATTTTTGAGAGGGTTGATGCGGGAGAGTGCCCTGTGGGTTTTTTTGGACTTAAGCAGGGCATTAACTGTGTTAATATAGAACTTCTCATTTAAAAACTGTTTCGTTATGGTGTGCGTGGGGTACCGCTGGATTGGTTCGAATCATTCTGAGAGGCAGATCGCAATTTGTAAGCGTTGTCGATGCCACGGGAAGCTTGGTGAGAGGGGTGGCATCGGAGACCAAGAAAACGGCGGTAGGTGTACCTCAGGGCTCCATCTTGGGTCCAATACTATTTTTGATCCCAATGTTTATTTGACATGCTATGCCGATGATACGTCCCTCCTGGTCTCCGATGCTAAAATTCGAACTACATCTAGAGCTTCACAAGACCACGAGAGAAGTCTCGGTACGAGACCGAGACCGAGATCGAGACAGAGACTTTAATATCGACTTCGAGACCGAAACCGAGACGCGGTCTCGGTTTCGGAGATCGGATACTGCCAATCGAGACTCTTGAGAGTCTCGGTCTCGAACAACATCATTCGCTTGCAAGATATTTATAATCAGGAGACGAGCAGGCCGTTATAATAGTGCGTTGCATATAGTTATTCTTAGTACGTACTTACTTGAGTTTTCTATTTTCCTCATTTTATGGAAATACGAGATTTCGTTAGTTTACAAAGTATGCGATTTCATCACGAACAAAATCAACTTGAAGCGAGTAAGAACCAAAGACGATTAAGACATGTGTAAACTGTCACTTTCCGCCCTTTATATTTATAAATAACTGTCAACTATCATAAATAAATTCTTTGAACTCCTGAGTGTGACTAGCCTGCCAGTTAACAATATGATAATGAAGTTTTTGTGTTTTCAAAAGTATTGTATTATTTCTATACAGGATAATTTTTAAGTTGGTGACTATTGTGACTTAGCTAAAAAGCTAAAAAATAGGAGTTTTTTCATTGGCACTATTGGCACTTTTTCAAAATGCATATTCAAATTCATAATATAAAACCTGATTTGAAATATTTCCATATTTTCAATCAAATTTAGTAGATGTGTCGAGAGCTAAGTATACAGGACGCATATTTCTTATAAAAAATATGTTCAGTAGCATCAGTGGTGCACTTACGAACATGTCTAATGCAGTTTTACATTAAACTAACCTGAACTAACCTGATTCTACAATGGAAATTGAAACTCTCAATAATTTCAAATTTTGATTTTAAGTAAACATTCATACACAAAAACGGAAAGAAAATTGAATATGCAATTCAAACAATAAGATTTTTTTTCGAGACCGAGTCCCAGAGTATGTAAGTTTCGGTCTCGGTCTGGTAAAGCTCTAACTACATCGGAGTTGTGTGGTGAGGCCATTCTTTTTTTAGCAAAAATAAATTGTTAGGGCCATTGCGGGCATCGCATCGGATCAATCAGATATACTGACTCTGCCATCTCTAACTGTCTATTCGTTGTGTGTTCATGTTTTTAAGAATAGAGATCACTTGGCAAAACGCTTATATGTGCACGATCATGACACTCGTTTTAAGGATGATCTCTCTACACCCAAATGTAAACTGAGTGTGAAGCGAATGAGATCTCTAAATGTACTGGGGATAAAAATGTTTAATGCCCTGCCTACAAATATCAAATCTTCTTCAAACTTTAAGGGTTTTAAATGTAAGTTAAAAAGTTTTCTGTTGGACAAATATACGTATAGTTTTTATGACGTATTTAACTAGTATAGAGTGTTGTCACATATACAATATGCATAAATAACTAATTTTTTTTTATGAAACCGATACATTGCGTTGTGTCTATGGTGTATGAAGTTTATTTATTTTATTTATTTATACGTAGTGTAGATCACTTATATTTGTTTTGCGATTGAAAAATCCATATGTTCTATTGCCATTTTTAACTTATGTATATACTTTTAGAGTTTTGCACCAATAAATTATCTTAACGACAAGTTTATATGAGAAATAGACAACACGAAGTATAGTAAGGTGGACTCATCGGGACACACAAGTAATTGCGAAATGGTAGTGGTGTTTATTGGGTAAAAGGACAACAAAACAACCTTTAAGATTGCAAATTCACCGACGTTTCGATCTTTATTTGAGTCTTTATCAAGGCTATTCACAGATAAGAGGTGAATAACTTCTATCAGTGAATAGTCTTGATAAAGACTCAAATAGAGATCGAAACGTCGGCGAATTTGCAATCTTAGAGGTTGTTTTTGTTGTAGATAACTCCTAAATCTTTGAGGCGAAAGGTTCATTTTTTACTACTTACTTTTGGGTGAAGCCTCATTCACTTTTGGGCCCGATTCGTTCGTTGTTGGAGAAGGAATTTCGCACTACTCACAGTAAAATTACTGCGAATAACAATTTACCATTTGAGTTGTAGTAAAAAAAGGAATAAAAAATGAACTTTCCGCCTCAAAGATTTAGGAGTTATCTACAACAAAGGTATGGGCCTTACATTTGTTTTATTTTTAGACAATTAGAAACTAAACATGATAAACTACAACATTCTGAAAATAGTTTAACTTTCTTATGTAAATGTAGAGATCACGACATTATTCCGAAAGGTTTTCGTTTAACACCTCTACATACAGATTACAGAACAATTAGAATTTTAGAAAGGGCTAGTAAATCACTAATTAGGAACGAAATACAATTCCACATACGTAGAAAATTTATTTTAGAAAATGAAATTAATGTAATGAAAGATAATTTATTTTCAAATGTTAATTTTAATGATTTTAATCATATGTGGGATTGTATTCAAAGCAGCTATTTCACAAAATTTAACAAACATAAAAACATACAGTTAAAGAAATTCAACAAACTAATTAACTACAAAATAAACAAAGAGTTTAGATACTTAAGAAACAATAATATAAACACTAAGACAGTAATAAACCTATCAAACAGAAACCTCACTAATACTGAAAATCTTGTACTTTCTAAAGGTCTAAATTTTTCTGTAACACCTAAAAATGTTCCTAAGCTTAATTTCATTTCAGCAATTGAAGAAACAGTTCAAAACTTACCACAAGAATTTAGAATTAGGTCAAAATTAATTTTAGATAAACCATTTAACATTAAACAAAACCTAAATCCCATCGAGCGAAAGGCACTCAATTTTTTAAAAAAAGATAATAATATTAAAATTCTTCCAGCAGATAAAGTTAACGCTACAGTTATAATGAACTGTATTACTTATGAACAAAAAATTGAGAGCCTTTTAAACGATGGTACTTACACAAAACTTAACAAAGATCCAACTGAAAAATAGAAAGACAAATTTACACCACTTTAAAAAAAACACAAAAACAGTTTCACTGATAGAGAAAGATTCAAATTAACACCACACAACAGTAAAACACCTCACTTTTACGGTGTTCCAAAAATACATAAAAACAACATTCTTCTTAGACCTATTGTCAGTAGCATTAACTCACCAACACATCCACTATCTAGGTTTTTATTAGAGATATTAAATCCTTTAGTAGGAAACACAGAATCATACATTAAAAACTCTAGTCATTTTTTAGAAAAACTAAAAGATATACATATAAACCCATACCACACACTGGTAAGTTTTGATGTTTCTAGTTTGTTTACTAATGTACCTGTCGATAAAACTTTAAATATTGTAAAAAATAAACTTGAAAATGACATCAAGCTTAGAGAACGCACTAAACTAAACATAAATACAATTATGGAATTACTAACACTATGCGTTAACACAACCTATTTTCAATACAAAAATGATTATTACCAACAAAATACAGGTATGGCAATGGGTTCACCATTGTCTGCTGTACTTAGTAATTTATTTATGGAAAATTTTGAATCAAATTATGTTTATAATTATAATTTTAACCCTTTAATTTGGTGGAGATATATTGATGATGTTTTTTCAATATATCAGTTTGGTAATAATCATTTAGACACCTTTCTCAATCATATAAATTCACAAGAACCCACTATAAAATTTACAATTGAAAAAGAACACAATCAAACACTTCCATTTTTAGACATATTAATAAAAAAAGATTTAGACAGATTTAAAACTTTTGTTTATCGCAAACCAACACATACAGATCGATACTTAAACTACAACTCAAATCACCCTATGATGGTGAAAAAAGGAGTTGTAAAGAGTCTATTTCATCGCGCAAAAATCATTTGTAATGATAATAATTTGGAAATTGAAAAGAAACATATTAAAAATGTTTTACTTAAAAACAATTATCCAGGTTATTTCATTAATAAATGCTTTAATCAATTCGAACAGCCAAATATAAGGCAAAATCAAAATAGACATATTACAAACCTTTTCATACCATATATCAAAGAGTTATCAGACAAAATTAAACGATTAGGTAACAAATACAATATTAGAACAGTTTTTAAAACACAAAATACATTACGTGCACAACTGACAAAAACTAAACCACACCATGAAAACGAATACACAAAAAACGTTATATATAAAATTCCTTGCGAATGCGAGAAACTTTATATAGGCGAAACTTCTAGACCTCTAAAAAAGAGAATAAAAGAACATCAAAATTACATAAAAAACAGAGATTTTGAAAAGTCAAATATATGCCAACACGCCTTTGATAATGGTCATAGAGTAAAATGGAACGATACTAGTATCGTATTCAAAGAACCATTATCAAAGAAGCGTAAAATCAAAGAAAGTGCATATATTTTACTTAACAAAGATCATTGTGTAGCTTCTTGTTCAGCATACATAGATAACACATGGTTACCTATGTTAGAACAAGAAGTTCAAAATGGTAACTTACATATAAATTAATATTAACATTCACATTATACCTATTTTACACGTAGATAGAACAAATCATATTAGGTACTAAACAATACATTAACCAAACATTTTAATCGTACCTTTCGTAATAATGATAATTCTTATCAAATGACATTTTCATGTCAAAAGCAAAAAGCAATTTTCAGAATATCACACACAAATACTCAAAGACAAAACACATTAATAGGTATAATTTTTTGTAATTCATAGTTTTTAAAGCTTTATTTTTTTAGATAGTTCTGAAGAAGGCAGCAGACAAGTTGCCGAAACGTTAACCAGGTCGATTCGTCCGAGCCCTTTCTAGGGTAAATTGTTATTCGCAGTAATTTTACTGTGAGTAGTGCGAAATTCCTTCTCCAACAACGAACGAATCGGGCCCAAAAGTGAATGAGGCTTCACCCACAAGTAAGTAGTAAAAAAAGTTGTTTTTGTTGTCCTTTCACCCAATAAAAACCACTACCATCTAATTCAGCGGAACACGAACTTGTAAACATGTAATTGCTAAACTGAACAGCTTCTATATCTTGGTACGGAGGTTTTGCTCCAGATGCTCTTAGGCAGTCTTATTTTGCCCTCTCTTTATCAGTCATAGTCAATTAGCCATAGAAGCCTTGTCGATGGTGATAAAAGTTGAGGCCCTACTTCAGTCCTTGAGAGCCCGGCTTTAGAAGAAACAAAGTTTTGAAGAGACATCATTTTTATGATTATTTTATTTCTGATTTTTTTTTTTATTTTAGACCGTTACCTTTTGAGTGCCTATGTATTTATCTATCTCTCTATTACAGCTCTGATGAGAAAAAAAACAAGTTTTTTTCTCATAATATCTAATATCACCAGCAGAATTAAAAGCAACATTTTGTAGTTTTCTTTGCAAAAAATTACCTATAACCAACTGTTAAGTAAACTGCAAAATTTCATTTTAATATTTTGTGTCATTCCACACACAAATTGTATTTTTTTTAAACATCATTCATTTCAAATTCTTTGTCAAAGAACTAAAGGTCCTCTAAATGCACATGTGTAAAGTTTTGCAGGTTTAGGGCAAATAAAACTTTTTTTGCCTGAATAACGGCCAACGGTTTGACGTTAAACTCAAGTCTTCTTCTGGACTAAAAATGTATGTAATGTTGTACTAATCAATAGAAATGTTGCTACATATAAATACATATAAAATAAGGAGAGATTGAAACGATACATCACAAATTTTGAATGAAATTTTAAACTGTTTATCTCTAAAGCTACTCAACCGATTTTCGTCAGCCATGGAAACGTCCATTTATAGAGCGCTTTAGGAGTTTTTGTACTGGGTTATATGATTCGCAGGTTTGCTAATACAGGGTTCAACAAAACCTAGTGTATTTTTGTTAAAATTTTGAAAATGGTATCGCTAACGAGAATCGGTTGAGTCTCTTTAGACATAGACCGTTTGAAAATTCAAAATTCGGGGTGTACCCAATTGATTCTTAGTTTTAATCAAAAATGTTGTTTTTGATTAAAACTTGTTTAACTCAAAACCCTACACCTTTCGCTAAAAATACTGAATTTTATCTACAATGTATCCCCCAATAGGTAAAATGACCCTTGTAGTTATGGTTACGGTTATGGTTAATCAAAGACCAATTATTTCTTGCTATGTTGGAAAGTGGTAGTCGGCTGATGATTTTGGTATGGAGACTTACCTGATGATTCTAAGCAACTTTCTTATCATATTTATTATCATACTTATTGCATGTTGTATGTCTCATAGCAAGAAAACCTTACCTTATTGAAAAAGTGCTTTCTAACAAGTCTGAAGGCTTATTGATTTTTCAAAACTTAAATTATGCCAGAAATTGATCGTTGATCAAGCAGAGCTAAAACCCAAATGACAAAAATTATTTTAAATTGATTTTTTTTACTTTTTACTAATGTCGTTTGACCTATTCGGGGGCACTGTATATCATTAAGTATTATCTTAATCCTAAAGATCAAAAACCTAGTCTAAAAATTGTTGTCACGATTAAAACTATTAAATCCTGGACTCAAATTATATTACTTAACTTTAGATTAAACCTTAAAGCTTCAGGAGCTTTAAATATGTCTTCTTATCTTCTACCTAAAACATTTTTGGGCTTCCATCAATTTGTTTACAACAGGTATTCAAAAGGAACCCTACGAAATCTGATTTATAGCCACCACTAAAAGCCTTCTAGGGACCTTTTTTCATTCTTCCGTTTAGACTATTATTAAAAATTCCAACCCAAGTCAACTGTGAGATAATGCCATGGTAAATGCTAGCAGATAAAAAAATACCATTTTTTTTTTTCAGAAAAGTTAGATAATATAACATTATAAACCAAAGCAGAGCATCATGACCGAGTAGCTCCTTTTCACTGAAGTACTTTCAGTTTCTTAAAAATTTTGGCGCTACCCGATACTTGCATACCAAGTCACCCATTAATCAAACTCCTCAGAAGTAGGGTAATAGAAAACCCAAAAAAAGAGAAGTTAACCAACAGGTCCCATGTGCCTTAACGTTAACGTGCGTATTGAACTTCCCGGTACCGCCGTACCCATACACATAGCGTTTCTAAACTAAACCAACTTACCTTTCTCCCACTGAAACTACCTGTGCACGGCCCAGCGCGTTCTTTCAAGAATTCCGTCTTCGTTAGTATTCGCTCGCACCAGCTAACGTGGTACCGTCGCCGATCGTCGTGCGGTCGCAAGTGGTACCATCTCAAATACCGTTAGTTGTAGTGAAAACTTTCGCGGAAAACTTGGACTTTTCCGACGCTGAAGACTTATGTGTGCGTGTGGTTTAGCTGTTCTTGTAGGTTGTTAGAAGAATCGCCCGGTAAGTCTGTTATTGCTAAGGAACGGCAGGAAAGAAGGTGTGTTAAGTGACGGTTGGAGTCTTCTTCTCTTCTTCGCGCTGAAGGTTAGGTAACCCGTGAAGAAGATGGCTGTGCCCATATACGCGCTGACGATGGTGGTTTGCATATCTCGAGTCATAAGTTATTGGGGTCAATGGTTCTAAAGTAATGTAAAACGTAATAGTAGATCGGCAATTTTCTGCAATACGAAGAGACGCAAGGAAATGTTACGGCTAAGCTGCGATAATGGCGAAATCGCACAATTATTATAAGTAATAAATATCAATAAAATTGTGTCAGTCCAACCGCATTACTGCCAATACTGTACAACCTTGTCTAAGTTACGCTTATTTTCCTTCAGGCCTACGTAAATGCATATTTAAGTTTGACATTGTATTGGTAGAAATGGACATTGTTTTACTTTACGCTTTTACGCATATAACTACATCCACACCTTAAAATTTAGATGCATAACTTTCTATCGGATATATGGGTGCAAGTGTTTTAATTGTTTCCTATGAATTATTGATGAGGAGTTGCCAGGTACCTACAACTAACAGCCTCGCTTAAGAACCGCCACATGTCCTCGTTGCGTCCTAAACTAGTAGCCGTAATTCTATTATTTAACTAAGCTGCCAGTTTATATATGATTAACAAGAGTGGTCGCATAAAGCTCACAGTTAAGTTAGCTAAGGCAAACTGCCGGTAGTACCGTTCATCGGGGACTTTTCCTGAATATTAAATGGTTCACGTGCGTTAATGTCGGTTACTTTGCGAGTGTCTCAAACGTACATTTTTATAACAATTTACGAGACAGTTACTTTCCTATTAAAACTTAGGTACAAAAATGTGTTTTCACAATTTGAAACAACTAGAATTTAATGAAAAATCTGAATTGAAATAGTCTCATCTTTAAGCTTAAACCCAGAAACCGGCGCGGCTTTTCCTTCTTGGTCTTTTTCCGGCAATAAAAGAGTCACAAAACCCAAATTAAGTGTTAAAGCAAAACAAACGTAATTGAAATTTCCACATAAACTAATCATCATTAGCGACAACCTAATTCTATTAGTGACACCTAGAATCGAGCTCTGCGCGATATCAATGGTCGCATAAGCCGCAAACCGTAGTACCTTTCCGACTTAAAACAATAACATGAGAACTGTGTCTCCATAAAAACCTTGATAATGATGGTACCTTCACAAGGAAAAGCTGTGAACTTGACATTGATGCTTGATTGGATTTAAGCGCTTTATTAAGCTACGAAACGGACAGAATATTACAATATTGTTGTTAATGCGTGCTATGATAGTGATGTGTTAGTTCTTCATTAAACTAACTGCTTAAAGTTGTAGCTTATTGAAATTGTGTTAGGTTTTAAAATTAATGAGCCAAAAGAGTATAAAAAACTATATTTATAAATTTTGTCCGACAGGTTTGTAAGACCAAAACGTGTTTTCCTTAAGATTTTGTTGTTTAGTTCCACCCCTCTATGGGGTCCTTTGAATCCCTAGAAGGCTACGGATTTTTGACGGAAGAGGATGACATGATTAGAGTAAATACGCTTGTGTTCCTTCCTCTTTTTCTTTCGATCTTTCACAGGCAACAAGTGAATATCCCCTATACATATAATTTAGGAGGGGTGCCGGGGTTCTATGTCAGACAAGATAGAAGGATTTGATTCAACATGTGCATAATTGCACATTTTCATCATTTACTTAATATTACTAAGCACTTGACAAAGTTTTGATATCATCTTCTGTTTTATTAAACTGAGGTCACTGTCTTAGTTCCATAGATCTGCAAGTTTGTTTAGTAGCCTGAGGACATCTGAGAACCTTCTTAGGTAATTTTGTCGAAGACCAATAGCTCGTTTTTTTTTGAATTTTTGTTCCTTTATAACTAAACGATTACGCAACTGAAAACTGTTTCAAGAACCATTTTCTAAACGCGCTACTTTACTGGCAATTGGTTTCGCATTGAACGATGAACAATAGGTCTTATTCCTAGACTCGAAAAACACTTTCCACTAATTTTGCCCCATTACTAAGTTTTTAGCAACTTCATTTATCCTTTTGTAATTGATGTGATTTAATTCGGGTTATATGCATTTGTTTTTTATGTCTTCAGGAAAAACTGGGGATTAAAATCCAAATTAATGCCCTGGCTGCATGTGACAGTAATTAGACCAATGATTACGTATGGAGCCATTGCTGGCATTCCAAGGGCAAACAAAGATGTACGAGATACAAACTGAGTAACTTGCAGCGTCAACCCTGCCTGGCCATCAGTGGGGCATTTGGCACCACTCCAACATTGGCCATGGAAAGACATCTCGGGCTAATCCCGCTCCACATTCTGGTAGAGAGGGAAGCCAAGTGGAGTAAATACAGACTCCACAAGACAAAAGGGGGGGGGGGGGGGTTACATTGGAACCAAACCCACTGCAGGCTGGATTAACCGGCCATGTTTTGCTGGGTAGGGTCAACTGGGGTAATTGTGAAAAGGGGTAATTGGAAACGATAAACGTCAACCCTACAATCAGTCAACCTACATACTGTAGTGGGGTTATTTCTGTTATTGGGCCCAAGTTTTCTGGATTAAACTTGCAGTAGTAACTGTTAATTCAGCAAGATAGGTTTATCCTTTCAATTTTGTTAAAAACCATTTTGCCATGTGTTATTTGATGTGAGAATATTGGGCATTTTCCATAATTTCATGTGAGTATTTAATCTATATCTTCTCATATATGTAATATTTGTTAACATTCTAAAATATTACCTCATAAATTATGTTTTTTAAATGTTTATTTTTATATTTTCAATTACCCCATAAAAAAATGTCACTGGGGTAAATGTAAATTTTGTGTTGGAGTAATAGTAAACAGTTTGGGGTAAATGTGAACGCAAAGCCGTAAATAAATACAATTTTTTTCTTTGCTAGAAATGCCACGAAACTATGATAATAAGCGCCCAGACCCTACTTATACCCAAGCAGACCTTCAAAATGCTCTAAATGATATTACAGAACATAGAAAAACATATGCTGAAGTGCAAGAATTTTATTTCTGGTTTGTTAATCTGTTCATTGAACATATTAAGAGAATTCGAGTGAGAGACAACTTGCCCAATCAATGTGCAATTTTATTATTTGATGGGCATGCCAGCCATATTAGTGTTAGAATTATAAAGGCAGCCATGCTAAATAACATTCATTTAGTGAAGTTTCCGAGCCATTTAACTGATAAACTACAACCCTTAGAAAAATGTGTATTTGGACCATTAAAAAAAATAAGACAATCTGCTTTGTAGCTATTATAAAGAAAGAATAAACAAGAGCGAAAGTATAAGAATGAGCAAATCCGATTTTAATTCGTTAATAGGAAAATTGTGGAGGAAAGGTGTAAAAGTTGAAAACATCATCAAGGGGTTCGAATCTACAGGGACTTTCCCAGTAAATAAAGAAAAGTTTCCGGAAAGCGAATTTGACGTTTTGGCTCTTGAAAGATATAAAAAAATGAAACACGCCAATAATGCAAATTGCCCCTTACTGAGCCCACTACCCATCGACAGGACCATCTAATTCCAGGTCATTGGTACCATCTTCTACCATGGTCACTGAGCCAATACCGTCAACCTCTACTGCTACCACCCCGCCATTACCATCACCTTCTACCGCAGAACTTGGAATGCCGCCGAGCGAAACGGATAATATTTTACCACTACAAGAGCTAACTGAAAACAACCTTGAAAATAAGATTCAAGTTTTGGAAAAATCGCCTACAAAACAACCAGCAGTGCTGGATAATTAAAATATTTTCCAAACATATTTCTTCTGTTTTGGATTGCACTACCTCTAAAAGAACACAAAAAATAGTGCGTTTAAAACCCTTACAAGATGGCGAGGTTCTAACAAAAGAGGATATTTTGAAGAGGATGGAAGAAATACAAAAAGGCAAAAAGAAAGTACCTATGAAGAACAATAAAGAGAGTATCCAAACATGTAAACCAAAGTCTGTGCTAATTCAGTCAAAAATTAAGGATAAAACTGATGATAAAATATCACTGTGCCAATACGATTCTGATGATGACGAATCACCTTTAATAACCCTCCTGAGGGATCACCAAAAAGATGTTACGTATGAAAAACCTTCATATAATGAATTAAAAATAGGTACATTTGTATTAGTTGATTTCATCGGTGGAGCTAGAAATACAACTCATTATAAATATGTATGTACAATTCAGGAAATTGATGACAATGAAGGCATTATTGTCCAGGGATATGAGAGACATGATGATTTTGCCACAGAATTTACTATCATTGATAATGACATCAGCACTGTGGCATTCAAACAGATTTTAGCTGTGCTGCCTGAGCCGAGTTTCATTTTGAAGAACAGAAAAATGATTTACGAATTTCCTGGAAGTGTTTCAGTTTTTGAAAGAGGGTAGTACTATATACCGGGTGTCCAGCACAACCCTGGACATAGGAGATTAACATGGGAAATCGGTTTTTATTTTTTTGCGCCTGTACGGTTGATTTGATTGAAAAACTTTTAAGAGTAAACTTGTAGAGCATATGGTCAGCTATCATCCTGTAATATTTTTAAAACCCCAGTTTTGGCCGTTTTTTGGAGAAACACCTCGAGAAGTGCAAAAATTTGAATTTGACGCGTCACCCCAGCCATGCATGTGCAGTGTCGCCAACATAATAATTTCTTATGTCAGAGTTAGACCCAATTTTTCTTTCCTATTTATTTTGAGGGACTATCATGTAGTAATTAACGTGATTATGCAGTGAAAATATGTTGGCGGCACTGCACATGCATGGCGGGGGTTACGCGCCAAATTCAAATTCTTGCACTTTTCGAGGCGTTTTTCCAAAAAATAGCCAAAACTGAGGTATTGAAAAAATTACAGTAACCACCATAAGCCAGTAACCACCATAAGCTCTACAACTTTAGTCTTAAAAGTTTTTCAATCAAATCAACCGTACAGGCGCAAAAAAATAAAAACCGATTTCCCATGTTAATCTCCTATGTCCAGGGTTCTGCTGGACATCCGGTATATCATAATCATGTATAGTTATGATTTTATGCTACCTTATTTGTGATAACAACGTTAAAGAAATAAAGTTTTAAGTTTTTTATTTAATTTGAGTGTGTGTTTAAATTACCGGGGTAATGTCTAAGTAACAGGTCATACATGTAAAACATGTATTAGATCAAATCGTTACAAGAAAGTGATGATTATTTGAATAAATGGCTCAGTTTATTTATTATTACCCCAGCCGACCCTATGCCTTCGAACATTATACCCCCACTCAAAGCACTTGACTCCAGCAGGATCCCTTCGAGAACTGTCTGGGGAATTCGAAACATACTGAACCACATTGGGGAACACAATACGCTAACCTTAGTCTGGATTCCAGGTCACAAAGGCCTTAAGGGCAATGAAATCGCCGATTCTCTAGCAAGGAAAGCGGCGAGTGCTACCCTCATAGGTCCTGAACCTGTCTTGGGTATCGCAAGAGGACAAAAGACTTATTGAACCTCAACAGCTCAAAGCCGCTATTTGCTTATACTCTGGGCACTGTCGATTAAAACACCACAGAGATAGGATAGGCCTGGCAGCAATGCCGAGTGCAGTCTGTGCATGGAAGATTATAAGACTGTAGAACACATCCAGAGTGAAGGTCCTGCAGCTGAAATTTCAGAACTTCGGAAGAATACACATCCGACCACCGGACTTCCACAAAATCTCACTCAAGAAGATAATGGATTTTCTAAAAGGACTGGGATTTCTGAGTGAACTTTAATTGATACTGAGGCACAATAGATCTTGTAGGTCGCGGTGCACCGACCCCCTTTGTAACACCATTCATTTGGAAGCAATCAACCAATATCTTGGGAATATTCAAGCTTATCTCTCGATTTTATCGCTTATTTATAGGTTAAATTATTGAATGCACACAAATCAAATTTATTGTTTTGAGGATTAGCCGAGGTGCTAATTATTCCTTAATAAAAATTATTTGAACAGAGAATTTTCTGATTTGAGAAGTCTATGAGCTGGATTTCGTTAAGACCTGATTTTGATTATTATTATCTTATTGTTTACCAAACATTCTTAAGTATTAAATGCCAACGAAAAAAAAAACAGAAGAATCAGTCAAGCCCAATGAAGAAAACACTTTTTGACTGACCTAAATGTTCAAAATTGTTGCTAAAAATAGTAAAGCAATCATCAATTTAAACCTCGATGTAAATTAGCTTTACCTTACTAAGAAGTGAACGATTTACAAAATGATTAAGTAACAATTTGTTTTTTATTATTTTTTTTCTGTTCTCCAATTTTAACTTTTTAATTTTTTCAATTGTTCGAAAACTTAAACTTTATACTATTGATTTAGGCGTAGCGACAAGATGTTATTTGCAGGAGAAAAGAATCGTGAGAAGGACACAAAATTAAACTTTTAAGAAAATTGCTAACCTTTGTTTTGACATTTATTTTGCACATTATTCATACTATAATACGCAATTAGTAATTTTTGTCATATTATGGTTGACTTACAATCATCCATCAAAATAATCATGAGGGGTGACTGATATATAATGAAGCAAACACCATAGTCAAATATATAGAATGTATATTAAAAATATACTCGTAGAAAGCCATGAGATGAAAACTTTTGTCTGAGATAAGAGTAATCTACGGTTCTAATTCCATAGCCTGCTTGACGTTTTTTTTTAATGAACCCACGTTAGACGAATTATGAAGAATTACCAGACTAGTTGCCACCATGCCACACAGTTGATTCCTCTGCAAGTTTTGTTCGTGTCAATATATTTCACACCTGCAATTGCTGCAATAGAATGATGCAAGGAAACTACATATTGTGTGGACAAGTTAATGGACATTTTCAGTGAAATTCGAATAAACTTATTTCCCTAAATTCCTTCATATTCAAATATTGAATAAAAAGTCATCAAAATTTTTTTGAAAAAAAATGCAACATTGAACAGTGAAAAATAATGTATTATCTTTAAAGGTTATTCCTAGTTATATTCACGTATTTTTATTTTTAAAATTATACAGGGTGTCGCGATAAATCAACATTTCACTACGACGAAAAATATGGCAAAAAGTTCATATGAATATAGGTCCGAAAATGCCCCGTTACTGAAATACAGGGTGTCGCATTTTTAAAATCTATTTAATATTTTTTCACATAGCGCATTCAATTTTTGAGATATTTAGTTCAAATTGGGAGTATATGAGACTCATCATAATTTACCTAGGTAGACTATCAAATAGTTATAATAATCACAGAGTTTTACCTTCTATCTCCAGGCCAATTTTTATTAATGTGTGACACTGATTATTCATTTCTTTCTCTCATTTCATTCGTAATTGGTAAAGTTTTTTTAACTTTAATTTTTTTAAAAAAAACCTACATGATTAAGAAAAGATATTTTTTCCTGTACAATAATAGTTTTATTATATACCAAAAGACTAAAATTGGCTTTTTTAATCCGCAGCAAAATGTACAAATACACAAATCCCTGAAAGATAAAAAGGTCATTTAGTCCTGAGATGTACAGACTATTTTTCGATTTTTAGATTGGATGTATAATTTTTTTAAATATTACATAATAAAAAAAATAGTATATTCAGTTTAGTGCAATTTATGTACAAAGAGACTTTTAGTCTTACTAAAAAACGTACTAAAAGGCTCTAATAAAATTGTTTAAAAAGTGGAAAGTATTTAGATCCAGGTGCTCTTTTGTCCCCAGAAAGACAATGCTCTTTTTATACTTCCGGAAAAAAAGTGTCCCTCAATTTTGAATTTTGTTTCTTTTAACTTTTTGTCACATTTTTTGCACGAAAAATACGCTGTTAAAATTTGTTGTGTTAGATTGGGGACACCTGGTATATTAAATAATTTAGATTTACCATAACTTGTAAATGTTTTTAAAAATTTTATAGCTCAGAAAGAACAACAATAGATAGCTCAAGTGGATTGAAGTTTCGTTCTATTTCAAGTCGTTTTGGATTCAAAGTTTTTTTGAAGTTTATTGCTCTAATACCGCATGGCAGATGGCTCTCAGTTCGAAAAGCAGCCCATATTGCTCTGTACCTCGCAGGTATCGGAACCGGAACGAAGTGTAAAGGTGGCCACCAATTTGTCGATCAACCCATCTGCATACTAGTTTCGGGTTCTACCCCTCATCAGTAAAGCTTTGGCTGGTCGACAAATTGGAAACCGGGAGTTCGATCAACTAACAAACAACACAAACAAAACCACTAAAACCAAGCGTATGATAAGTTTCATCATAAAAGTTGCATCCACAGAAAGTAAGAGTATATTATTTTGTCCACGGCTATACAATAATATGGTCATTATTTGCCAAGTTTTAAGCACATAGTATGGTGTGTTATAACATTTGGACAGGAAACAGCTTGAATAATATTCATTATTCACGCTACGTCTTTTGTTTTCTCATTATACACTCCATAAGAATTGTATGCAGGCACCGCCATGTTAGAAATTACAAACAAAACAAGGTTACAATTATTTTGGCCGCCCTGATTTGGCCCCCATAATGGTTTTAACGGCACTTCTACTTTGACAATCAAAACAAATCCCGTGTTTACAACCGAGTTGTCTAAGTGATTATGTAAAAAATTGTAAATTAATCCGTGGACAAAGTATAGTATCCAAGTTGCATATAAAAGGCAACATTATATGCTAGAGACTAGGAAGAGACGCGTACGTACTGTCGAAGTGAACTACAATCACAGACTTTTCAAGTCTGTATGTTGCAATTCCAAGAATGATAGAGGAATAAAACCAAAGGATAGTCCAAAGTGTCATAATACCTAATCTTTTAATTTCTCACCCTGAAGTGTTGGAATTGGGCTGTTAGGTGTCTCACTTTCTTACTCTTGTATACAGTAGGCAATATTGTAAAAATATTTTAAGTTTGCATCTGTGTACATTGTAAAGACAACGGTAGCTAAAAATCGGAATAAATGATATTCCAGGTCTTTTATATTTCCCTGAACTCTAGAAGAGTAGTTATCTAATGCAATAGAGACAAGGGCTCAGAAGGGCTCTTGGGAAAATCTATGAATGCTATTTCAGGTTCTTTTCCTTTGTCTTAGATCAGTAGATCCTTCATTGCTGCCGGACTGAGAATTAACCGCTGTGAGTTTTTGGATTCCTCAAATGATCTGCAATTTCTACAGAGGAAGCGTAATCCTCGTCATTTCAGTTTTGTTTCGGCCTCACCAGGTTTAAGCAAAATCACAGGATTTATCTTATGGTGGTCATATTCTGTTGGGAATTTCAGTGTATGAACCATTCACTTATTATCGACATCAGGTAGGCGTTAGAAATTTGATTTTGACCTTTTGTTCATATCTTTTCAACATGTGCTGAAAGTAGGTAGGCATAAAAAAATAAATATAAAAAATAAAGTTTTTGAACATAAGGATATGACATGAATAGTGAATGAGTTATAAATCCGAAAGCATTTTTAGAGTATTTTATTAAGGATTAATTTGGCAGAGATTTTTCCAGTCACACGGTTTACTATTTATCAAAACTTGCAATGCCTTGAGTAGAACTTTCTCTTTTATTTGTATCCTTAATTTTTAACAATATTTATAAAACTTTTTTAGTTTTTATCTCTTCTCTCCATGAGATTAGCTTGCTCATAAATAAGAGTTTTTGCAATTTTTTTTATATTTATATACAACGATATATTTAAGGAGGAGACTGGTTCAATGTTTGTAACAATCGATTGAGGTACGCCATATATTCTAAAAAAATGTTCGTTCTTTAACATTCGACTTAGATGGTCTGCCCGATGGCTCTGAAAAAAAAGGCACCATCCAATTCAAAAAAATGTCTTCTACCAATAGTTATATCTATATCTGGGCAAATATGGTACTGCCAAAGAGGTCAGAACATCGATGGATAGGGTTTGATGTGGGTGGTAACTCATATATTTTCAAATTTACCCACTATCCTGGCAGTACTAATTGACATCCCAACTACGTCTTCTTGAACGGTAAAACGATTCTCCAAAGGTTATCGGGAACAGACCAAACGAAAATTTCCACAAATTAAGGAGGAACTGCCGACGTTTCGACTTTATTAAGGCGAAAATTCTACGACTAGAGTGGAAATTGTGTCATAAACTCATACTCAATAGCCATCAGCACAGGCCATAAAACTGGTGTGAGTGTTTATTGACGGACGTACTACGGAGTACGTCCGTCAAAAAACACTCACTTCAGTTTTATGTCGCCTTGTTTACTCCGCATGGCCTGTTCTTCCTCGCATGTGCTGATGGCTTTTGAGTATGTGTTTATGACACAATTTCCACTCTAGTCGTAGAATAGCCTTGATAAAGACGTCAATAAACGTCGAAACGTCGGCAATTTCTGCTTAATTTGCGAAAATTTTCTTTCGTCCTGTTCCCGATAACCTTTGGAGTATACTTTTGAGGACGCTACATCTAGCAACTAGGTAAATCGATTCTTTAAGTGACCTTGTGAAGGAGTTAAATTAATTTCATTTTTTCACAATGTCTTCCATGCTCGAGTAATTCGTTGAATGTATCTAAACATGGATTGTGCCCTTTTGACTGCTTCGTGGAGTGATTCCAGGTTCGGATTACTAACTTGGGGTTTTTTCCTACACAATCGTCACCTGGATATGTTTCATATACTTCCTAGGCATCGAAACTACTATTAATAGCTCTGCCAACTGACTTTGAGTTTCTGCGACATGCTCTAGAGTAAAGTTGAACTCCTGAGTTGCACCATCTAGTTAGCTTTGTTCCGTCTCTTTAGACTAATTTAACCAAGTTAACGCTCGATTAGCGGTTCTTATTATGAACCTTTTAGTATCCAAAAACTAACGAAACTTAGTAATACCCAAACCAAGAACTAAATTCTTGTTCATATTTGCTAGATTTACGTGTCGTTGTTGAAAACCTTGCACTGACATAAGACACAATTAGTGGTTTCCTTGCTTGCTCTTGATAAAGTAGAAAATCAGGTCACATTACACCAAATTTGGATTCAATGCTTAAATATTTCTATTCATAGAAACTAGTTTCTCTCTAATAATTCTGACAGAATTGCGATTAAGAAAAGGTTTGACATATGCTTGGCATAACAAAGCCAGTTAGAAATGCCAAAACACGATTCTAAATTATTTTCTTAATTTTCGGTACCTCGAAGTTGTCAATCTGTTTGAGATGTTTCACTTGTGGAACTTCTTCTTTCTTGTCTAGTTTGAATCCTAAATAATCCAAAGATTTAATCAACAACTGCTGAAATATACTCGGGGAGTTGCTTAACCCGAGCGGCATAACATTAAAATGGTAAGAAGCATCTTTATTAGTTGATTATTAGATGCAGAGTAACGTTTGCTGGTTTCATCCTGAGGAATCTGCCCTTTCGCTACCTTAATCAAGTACTAATTAGTACCTAACGTTGACCAATGATCTGGAGTATCTGGTGCATTAGGTAAATTGGCCACTTTGTCTCCTACTATTCTACTCAAGACACGATAATGAAATAACGTTTCATTATCGAGTCTTGTCGTATCGTATCGTTTCATTATCGTGTTTTTTATATTTTCTCTCAGATCATTTAGCAGAGACGACAAATTTATAGAATTGGAAGCTCTATAACTCCTGTTATCCAAATCTCTTCCATTTGTTCATTCAGCATCATGAAGCTATGATGATATAATCTGAGTAGTGTTGTTGACGAAAATGTTGATAACTGTCCACTTTCACAAATCACACAAATCCACTTTCACAAGGTCTTAAAATTCCTTCATCCAATTCTTAAAGGTCTGGATGGGTTTCAACCAAGTTTGGTAAAAACATATATGCGTTTTTTTTCAAGAATTCCGAATCGTCCAATATTCCTAGGCATCCTGTAGGAAAACGTTACGACTTATTAAGAAGGTCATGTTATGAAAATCTAAATCTAAATTCTCGTTTTTCTCACACTGGCTCCTAACTAGTTTTGCTGAACTTCTCGATCTTCCGCAGATCAAAACGACTCTCGTCTTTTATTTCTTTCTTCTGTTTGTGTTTTTCTCCTTTGCTTTCTACCGTCCGCGAATGTCTTTAAGCAACTTAAACTCAACAAGAATTGTGTATTCGAAGATGTCTTCTTGATAGTGGCTGTTGGTAAGGCTTTCGAGCTTATGCTTATCCCATCCAAATCTTTTCTTGTCATGGTCCCAGAAACAAAGTTATAAATTGATCCATTAACGAAATTTGGCGATTTCAAGGATTCAACTAGTCTGTGAAAGAGAAAAGTAATTTCTTCAGAGACTCGATTTGTTGCATCAGCAAGTTGTAATTGCTCTCTATTTTACGGCTTTTTTAATTCTTTTATTACTGCATTTCAGTGCTTCGTTTTATTTTTGTACGATTTAATTAATGGCTCATTTAGGGAGATTTTTCCGCATCTACTAAAGACAAAAATCTGATAGGGTTTTTTTTTCTTGTGGAACTCTTTTTTTGTCAAAGCAAAGATTAGAGCACGTTTTTTGATATAACGCTTTCTTACGTCATCCTTCGGGAATTGATTGATCCATGCTTAAAGGCAAATAGAAAATATAGGAGTTCCTTAAAGCAAAAGAGATAGGTTAATAGGGGGAAGCCGTAGATACTATGGCAAAGTTGTATCGCCATGTTAGTGTCTAGGAATCAAAGGTGCCTGTTTGTAGAATTTTCTTTACTACCACATCACCCACTATAAATATTTTTGAAAGTATTATAAAAAGTAAAGAGGGATAGGTAGTGCTCACTTTCTAAAGTCTAGGATGAAATGTAAAGCAGCTGGTACGCTACCACCCTTCAAAATGGGAAGTGAAAGAAGTAAGTAACCAGCCACCGCTCTATTTCTTATGAAAGTCGTCAGGAGTCTCATTTAACTATCTAAGCTCTCAACAATAAGGACG
Source organism: Taphrorychus bicolor (assembly GCA_951812265.1). Classification (NCBI taxonomy): domain Eukaryota; kingdom Metazoa; phylum Arthropoda; class Insecta; order Coleoptera; family Curculionidae; genus Taphrorychus; species Taphrorychus bicolor. Next base: position 7,783,682 of record OX638300.1, read on the forward strand.
CATTTTATCAAAAATTGCGTACTACTTTACTAAGCCACAAGCTCTATTACTAATAGTACTAATAATGCTGTAAATATGGGCTGCTTCTCGAACTGAGAGCCATCTGCCATGCAGTATTAGATCTAATATGCTGGTGGATGTCTCCTGCTCCTGCTCTGTACAACATCTCACCGCTCTTTAGAGTCTCAAAATTTGGTCTCAAATTGGTCGATCAGCCAAAGCTGTACTGATGAGGGGTAGACCCTGAAACTAGTATGCAAATGGGTTGGTCGACAAAGTGGTGACCACCTACTCTTTACACTTCGTTCTGGTTCCGATAACCTGTGAGGTACAGAGCAATGTGGGCTGCCTCTCGAACTGAGAACCATCTGCCATGCAGAATTAGATCTAATACGCTGGTGGTTTTCGCCTGCTCCTACTCTGTACAACATTTCACCGCTCTTTAAAGTCTCAAACTTGGTCTCAAATTTGTCGACCAGCCAAAGCTGTACTGATAAGGGGTAGAACCCGAAATTAGTATGCAGATAAGTCGATCGACAAATTGGTGACCACCTACTCTGTACACTCCGTTCTGGTTCCGATAACCTGCGAGGTGCAGAGCAATGTGAGCTGCTTCTCGAACTGAGAGCCATCTGCCATGCAGTATTAGATCTAATACGCTGGTGGATGTCGCCTGCTCCTGCTCTGTACAACATCTCACCGCTCTTTAGAGTCTCAAAATTTGATCTCAAATTGGTCGACCAGCCAAAGCCGTACTGATGAGGGGTAGACCCTGAAACTAGTATGCAAATGGTTTGGTCGACAAAGTGGTGACCACCTACTCTTTACACTCCGTTCTGGTTCCGATTACCTGCGAGGTGCAGAGCAATGTGAGCTGCTTCTCGAACTGAGAGCCATCTGCCATGCAGTATTAGATCTAATACGCTGGTGGATTTCGCCTGCTCCTGCTCTGTACAACATCTCACCGCTCTTTAGAGTCTCAAATTTGTCGACCAGCCAAAGCTGTACTGATAAGGGGTAGAACCCGAAATTAGTATGCAGATAGATCGATCGACAAATTGGTGACCACCTACTCTGTACACTCCGTTCTGGCGCCGATAACCTGCGAGGTGCAGGGCAATACGGGCTGCTTCTCGAACTGAGGGCCCTCTACCATGCAGTATTAGATCTAATACGCTGGTGGATGTCGCCAGTTCCTGCTGTGTACAACATCTCACCGCTCTTCCGTAGATTTTTGGCTTTAAGCCTCGAACTCACAGTCTCCAATTTGTCGACCAGCCAAAGCTGTACTGATGAGGGGTAGACCCCGAAAGTAGTATGCAGATGGGTCAATCGACAAATTGGTCACCACCTACTCTGTACACTCCGTTTGGGTTCCGATAACCTGCGAGGTACAGAGCAATATGGGCTGCTTCTCGAACTGAGGACCATCTATCATGCAGAATTAGATCTAATACGCTGGTGGATTTCACCTGCTCCTGCTCTGTACAACATCTCACCGCTCTTTAGAGTCTCAAATTTGGTCTCAAATTGGTCGACCAGCCAAAGCTGTACTGATAAGGGGTAGACCCCGAAATTAGTATGCAGATAGATCGATCGACAAATTGGTGACCACCTACTCTGTACACTCCGTTCTGGCGCCGATAACCTGCGAGGTACAGGGCAATACGGGCTGCTTCTCGAACTGAGGGCCTTCTACCATGCAGTATTAGATCTAATACGCTGGTGGATGTCGCCTGCTCCTGCTCTGTACAACATCTCACCGCTCTTCCGTAGATTTTTGGCTTTAAGCCTCGAACTCACAGTCTCCAATTTGTCGACCAGCCAAAGCTGTACTGATGAGGGGTAGACCCCGAAAGTAGTATGCAGATGGGTCAATCGACAAATTGGTCACCACCTACTCTGTACACTCCGTTTGGGTTCCGATAACCTGCGAGGTACAGAGCAATATGGGCTGCTTCTCGAACTGAGGACCATCTATCATGCAGTATTAGATCTATTACGCTGGTGGATGTCGCCTGCTCCTATTCTGTACAACATCTCACCGCTCTTTAGAGTCTGAAAATTTGGTCTCAAATTGGTCGACCAGCCAAAGCCGTACTGATGAGGGGTAGACCCTGAAACTAGTATGCAAATGGGTTGGTCGACAAAGTGGTGACCACCTACTCTTTACACTCCGTTCTGGTTCCGATTACCTGCGAGGTGCAGAGCAATGTGAGCTGCTTCTCGAACTGAGAGCCATCTGCCATGCAGTATTAGATCTAATACGCTGGTGTATGTCGCCTGCTCCTGCTCTGTACAACATCTCACAGCACTATTAAAATTAGTTAATAAGGAGACGTAGGATATATTCATTTTGCACCCCCCCCCCCCCCAAATATGAAATATGAGGTAGATAATAATGCTACTTTCCATCCTGAAAGTGTCGAGTAAAGGAGGTGGGAGAGCGTGCATGCCACCTTCCACCCTATTTAGAGCTTCGTAACGTATGTACTTATAAAATGTCTATAGAGCTGGCTGTCATATTTTTCGATTTAAAAATAGTCTGACTCCTTTAGAGTGACTACAAAAATTTTGAAAGGTCGCATAAAAATATTTTCTTTGTTAAATTTGAAGCAAAGCGTATATCCGTTTCCTAATGGTTTAATAGTAACTACGCAACTTCAAATTGAAGGAAGAAGTAGGCTTCTTGAAATGCACCATGCTAAAGAGCTTTTCCGGTCTAAAGAGACCCTATATAGAAAAGAAGCCAAAATAGCTTACTCACCATCAATACATATTCATAGTGCATAGCAAGGGGCCATATATTATAACGGTACTGCACCACACTTACATTAAAAAATTATGAAGATAAGTGGTGACTATTAATAAGCGTTATTGTTTGGCACTCAATAGTGACTTTGCAAGTAAATCAGTTACGAATTATTAACAGTTAAATAACCAAAATCTTGCACAGTAACCTCGATTGGCGTCATCTTCGGAACAGGTTTCTCGGTTTGTTTCACATATCTGCATAAAATTTCTGAAGGAACGCAAAGCGGATTTGACCAAACATCTTCCTTCTAAGAAGAGTTTTGTGGATTTTGTTTTTGTTCTTACTTTAGGACAGATAGGTACCACCCATGCAGGTAAAGTTTTATTTCATTCCAACCTTTACTGTTGCCATAAAGTTAAAAAAAATATATAATTTGCTATCAAATGAGAAGAGCTATGCTACATAATTCAAATTTCTATCTCTTACCACTGTAAGAATACCATTTCGAACCACTAAACGCATGTTCTACTTCTTAACAATTAACTCTAAAAAATCTAATTCAGTGTTAACTGCGTTCTCATTGGTAATTAAATTTGAAATGATTATTAGTGTTGGGACTTCATGGCGTGCGTGTCATGTAGGTTGAATTCCGACTGAAGAATTTTATCGAATCGCCAAGTTCTATGAGAGAATGTATCTCCGATTGGAATGGCAGGAAATTTATTGACGTTAATGGGTTCCTGAATACGGGTATTAACATGAAACTTGCCATAGAGGCACGTTAAAGAAAACTATTTGATTTTTTATTATTTATTATAGTTAATCGGCAATTTCCTTTGCATAAGTAAGCGTTGTTAACAATATTTGTAGTAATTAATTAATTCACTATGTAAGTTGCCATGGTTATCCGTTTTCATATCAAACTAAGCTATCACACGTTTTGCCTAATTATTTTGGGTGTTTGATAAAATCTTTTGAAAACCACCGTATTTTAAGAAACAATCTTCCAAGCCCTTAAAAACCGATTCAAATTGTTTCTACTAAATTGAGCTGCTACACAGTTAGGTTTAAACCTACTGCTATAATGAAGCTCAATCCCGGTGTTTTAGCATCGTTACATTTATTGATTTTCGCCCCATTATTCAATTTGTGTATTTTAGAAGAATCGTTATAATGAAAAAAACAATGACATAAAAGAAACAATTAAAGAAAAATTATAAATTAAATTAATTGATTAAAACAGTATTAACAACCCATTCAAAAAAAAAAAACGCTAAAACACCGGATTTTACCTGGACCAAAGAATATATGGCTTCTTAACACTTGGACGTGATGTAAAGGAACTGGCCTATTAGAGTTCCTGGCCTCTTTAACTTTGACTCCAAAACATCTGCTAAATCTGAAGATCTTTTAGGGCTCCCTTTTAAGCCCAATAAATAGACATCTACCGGCTAATTGGGAATATCTGGTAATCTTTAAAAAAAGCAACTTTTCTCTCATCATGTCGCCTCTCAAAGGCCCTTGAGCTACGACGTAGAAAAGAAAGTTTCCATGCAACAATCAATTCCTACCTCTATGAAAGGATCACCATTGACTTCAGTAACCATTCCTTCTACTGAAGATCTTATTTTTGTAAACATAAAAACTGCAATTCGCTTCTTGTTTTGACCAACTCTTTTTCTGTCTATATCCATGTCTGGCATCACTAATCCAAGGCAATCGTATAGGTAATGGGACAAAGCTGGACCGATGTTTCCACTCTATGTGGAATGTAGGTACCTACCCATAGAGCACGGTCTAATGTAATTAGTTTGCGGTCTCCGATGACTACCATACCAAGCAAATCGATCATACCATAAATTACCTCAAGCAAAAGGCGTGCTAAATAGTCGGAGATGCAGATCTGGCGCGGTGCACATTGTGCACTATAATAACAATAATAATAATGCCAATCTCATTAAAGCGTTTAAATTAATTATTTGAGTTACAGTTAGCCGGCACTTGATAGTTATTAGGCTTAAACGGCCCATAAGGATACCGGGCAAATAGAGCAGAAACCGTACCGAACTGGAGGAAGGAGCAATTAATACCATTGGTACAGCACGCGTTAGCGGATGTTAATTTTGCTGGAATTTAGGTACTACAAAAATAAAGTCAGCTGGCAACTGTGCGTAATTTTTGCAGCCTACTTTTGCGAAGAATTACACTACTGGAAGTGATTATTGTTGATACGCACTTATGTAGGACAATGATGGCAAGAAAAACACTATAAAAAAAGCGCTAGTGATCTAATTACACTGGTAAGTATAGTCCTAAAAGTGACAAATCTTGTTCACTATGTTAATTGCGCTGATTTCTAGGACGGGTTACAGTTAGGTCATGTCGTATTTGTAGGCAGCTCCATTATCATTGCAACGAATCAGTCATTAGAACAGTTCTTTTTGTGAAAGTAAAATTTAAGGAAGGCTTTTCAGTGATTGAGTGTAACAGATTGGTGAAAATTACACCTTAGATCAACTCAAATTTCACTCCAAGTGTACTTAGTTTATAAGGGCCAAGAAACTGTTCTATAGGGGACCAGCATCATGCATCGCAATTACCATGAGTAATTTGCTTTTTAATTAGCCAAAGATTGGTACAGCAACCCACCCTGGAACCACCCTATTTTACACCTCACTATTCTCCTACATTCGTTGACTTTTCTAAGAAATCCAACGCCGACTTAACTGCCTCCCAACCTGAACTAACCTAGATAGGTTTTAATCTATCTTAGCCTGAAAGTTAATTGAAAAACAAGATATATAAACCTAGAGGTTATCCTAAATCTAGATACCAACCCTTTACAGAGTATTCAAGAATATGTTTTTTATCGGACATGTGAACTTGATTCAAAGCCTTTCTGGATACCTATAGGGTATCGGGTTAGTGCTCTCCATGCAGGGCACCTATTAGCAAAACTACTACATTGGGCTCACCCTGGTATCGTTCCGGAAACTACGGAAGTCATTTCTTCTGGGAGAGGGTGGTAAACCTTGTTTATGTCAGACTGTGAAGGGTTTCACGGCCGGTCAAAATACAATCTAAAGTGTTTTCCGGGCTTTGAGGCCATGGTCCTCAAAATTTCTTCCTGAAGTGTCGTCTACAGCTTCGACAAATATTATCAAAGGCGAAGTGATCTCCCGTGCTTCCCGACGTTGACTGATTCGACTGTGGTGAGCTCTGCGTTATTTATTTTCCTGCCGGCGCCGTCAAGCTGCAGTGAAGGGACTGGGGTGGGGGTAATGGTGGCGCGAGGTTTTGGCGCACTTGAAATATGTCTTAGAACTCGCTTACAGTCTACATTTAGAAACGTAATTTCCTCCTTCTTGTTGAAATTGTTGCCGTGTTTAAAAATATCAGTGGCCTCTCTCGTTAGTCTCGAATAGAAACGCTGTGATTGATATAAGGTATCCACCTCGTTGAAAAGGATGTCGTGACCTTCGAAGAGAGCGTGCTCTGCTATTGCTGACTTTTGTGTTTGTCCCAGCCTGCAACTCCTCTTGTGTTCCGTAATCCCCATGTTGACACTGCGCTTTCTGATGCCAATTTATACCGAGCCACAGCTGCATGGAACTTGGTAAACTCCGGATGCCGATAAGGGATCTCTACGGTGGTTTCGCCGATCTCAAGCTTTTTTGTATTGTACGAGTGGGTTTAAAGAAGAGCTTTTCCAGTTGCTTGCCGATACTGTCCATTACTTTGTAGACTAGTCCATCCCCCCTTTGTTCATATTCTCTCGTGGTTCCTTCCTGGCACTCTACAATCTTTGGACGGACGGCCCTATTGAACTCGTGCTTGCTACATCCATTCCAACCAAAGGCTCTTTCCAAACGCTTCAGTTCTCGTTCCAATTCAGCCAGCTCACAAATTGTCTTGTCTCTTACAGACAGAGTTTTTATGATATCTTTAGGACGTTTATAGAAAACCAACACACACACTGACCGATACCTCAATAACTTTTGTCTGGGATCAAATCATCGTTCCATACAAAAAAGGGGAGTCATAATGACTATCTGTGAGAGCTAAGAGAATTTGTGAGCTGGCTGCATTGGAACGGGAAATAAAACATTTGGAAAGCGCCTTTAGTTGGAATGAATACAGAAAGCACGAGTTTGATAGGGCCATCCGTACAAGGAATGTAGAGCGCCAGGAAGGATCAACGGGAGAAGATGAAGAAAAGCGCGATGACACAAGAGGAATTGGAGGAGTTGCAGACTGGAACAAACACAAAAGTTAGCAGTAGCAGAGCACGCTCTCTCCGAAGTTCAGGACATCCTTTTCAACGAAATGCGTATCTTATATCAATCGCAGAGTTTCTATCCGAGACTATCGAGAGAGGCCATTGAGAACTTTAAACACGACAGCAATTTCAAAAGGAAGATGGAAATTACGTATCTAAATGGAGACTGGAAGCGAGTTCTATGACATACTTCAAGTGCGCCAAAACCCCGCTCCACCGTTACCCCCCACCCAATCCCCTCCACTGCAGCGCGACGGCGGAGAAATAAATACCACGGAGCTCACCACAGTCGAATCAGTCTACTTCGCCCATTGCCTCAACGCCTTTGATAAAGTGTGCCGCAACTGTAGACGAAACGTCAGGAAGAAATTCCATAGGACCTCGGCTTCAAAGCCCGGAAAACACGTTGATTATGCCCATTAGGTAAATTTTTATGATTTTTTAACTATTACAACTTTCATTCTTTTTTTGCGACCTATACATCCTGCAGTCTGTGCTAGACTCTTCCAATTTTTTTGAGAAATTTATACAGTCCAAAAGATTTTTCACTCCAGAAACGGAAGTTGTCAAGAATTATGTTATGAAGTAGTTGCCTTCGGCATGATGATTTTCTTAATAATGTGACGATAGGTCAGCTTTTCCATCATCGGAGTCTTCTCAGCCTTTCCCTCGTCGCGTTCTTTCTATATCCTCCATGATTGCTCCTCCATGATTACCTTGATTATTTGTTTGGCCCATAGCATCCTGCAGTCTGTGCTAGACTCTTCCATTTCTCCATGATTGCTTTGATAATTTTACAGTTCGTAACATTGCCCACTCCGAAAAAGGAAGACGTCATATCATTCCCTAGTTCTTTAAAAATGTGACCATAAAAATATCTCCTCATCTTAATCTTCTCAGTTTTCCCTCCTATATCCTCCATCATTGCTTTGATAATTTCACAGTCCACTACATTTTTGATTCCCCAGAAAAGGAGGATGTCAGGAATTATATAATAAAATAGTTCACTTCGGGATGATCTCTGTCATATGACCCTTAACATTCCTTGTCAGCTAACCGTTCTGCTTTCTCCTCGTCGCCTTCCTTATAGTCTGCTAAATATCCAGTGCCAGCTCTATGGCTGAAATTTTACTGTCCTATTCACTCTCATCTATTTCTGTCCTTTCTTTTATCGGAATGTCTATAAGTATTAAACCCAGAAAGGTTGGTGCTGCTTTACTGGATTTTCGCCACAAGCTTATTTATATTTAGGGCAAGTTACTACATAATTAAAAAATTAAAAATATTAAAAAAAAATAAGAAGCGGCACCAGCTGGACATGATTTATAAAAAGAGCGTGATGTTATATGCTCTAGCCCCCTCTAACGAACATACAAACTTATGATTTCAGTAAATCTTCATTTTACGATTTTCCTCAGCTTTTTAGCCTTTTTTCTCTCCATGTCCAGAACATTAATCTTGAATTCTTCACACCGATCTGCTTTCCGATGTCGACTCAGGTTCATTTCCTTCATCTTCTCAAGGATACAATTGTCAACTCCATTGGACTTCTGCATCTCCGCACACATGTTGAGTGCGTTCTCGGTACCATCCCTCTGGATCGTGTATAGCATCCTCAATTCCTGCGCCTCATCTAAAACCATTCTTTGCCTTTAAACCATTTTCTAAAAGTGGTGAGGTGTGTTCAAGGCTCGTGATCATCATACTGGTGACCACCATATGCATTCCATTTTTTCTGTAGTGTTCTGAAGGAGATGAGACCAAACTAGTTTGAACAAAGGAAGCCTTTGTCCTTCCACCAGAGCTCTAGTGTTTTTCCAAAGGTACCAATGTACCGATTAATCCACAAGAAAATTTTTTTCTCCTGCAATTGGCTGTGATCTTGTGGTCGTTAAATCATTAGAGATTCTGAAGATGTTACACGGGTGAATCATAGATACTACGTTTATTAATTTGGATGAGATTGCATCTATATCAGTTTTTGCTTAAATATACTTTTACTATATTTTTCTTTGCTTGTATAGGTCTGTTAGGACCTTGTATAGGATCTTTTTCTCGCTACATTTCGGTCTTTCCAGGATGTCTTAGTATAGCAGTTTGAGGGCACCCTTCTGCGAATTTCATTATTCCACCAATAAACGTATTTCCTTTACCCTGCTATTAACTGTCAACTTGATCACATCTATTCCTCGAAAAGTGAGAGTGTTCTTTGGATCTGTTAATATGTTTAATATATTTATCTTGTTTCACATATTCTATTCTTTTAAGAACTTCTTGGCCTCCTCAGTCATATGTCACCAGCGTTCATTTGGCCTACAAATTAAAGAGGGCTTCCATGCTGCAATTTGTACGTTATGGGGTTTTTGTAAATTAAGAAATTTTATGTTTAGGCGTATGGCATTAGTGGCTTTCTAAATTTTGCAGTGGATTTGTTTTTCTGAGTTCTCTGATGTATGTTGATTTCGTTCCAGCCTTGGCCGCAGTATACTTCCTCATGCTCATTTTGTCTTCTCCCTCCATTGAGGTTTTGGTATTAAAATAATCGCTTAACAGTACTCAATTTCGACGTATTGTATTGCATTCAATGTGAGTGGACTTATACAGTCCTCCACCGCGTCCTGCGGTCTATTGTGGTGCACTCAAAGAGTTACCAGCAAGGTGTTTGCCCCTGCTAGCTCCACTAGTTTTCACCCGTTATTCCCAGACCCTCAACGAATCTGATGAGTCTCTCGGGCGACACTGCGTTTGCCTCTTAAGGTTCAATGATCGTGTTTCAGAACACTGAGTATCTCGATCAACTCTCTCGTCGTCCTCCAAGCACACGCAACACTCCGTCTCTTCGGAGTCTGCGCATATGAGATCTTAGTGGCTATGTTCTGTGTACAGTGCAGTGGCCACTCTGATTTGTCTCCTATTTAGTATGAGGAATGTTTGGGCTTTTGCCCTCCCTGTTTCCATAAAAAATTTTTTGGAGTATGATTGTCCAGGTGGGTTCTCCCACCAGTCCTGGGACTTGGCATTGCTTCATTTCTGGAGTTCAGACTTTACCAGAGAGTATGGGTCTCCCAGTGCCGACTCCGGGCCTACGAATACAGAGCCCGCCGCCCTCCTAGCTAGAGAGACGGCCCTCTCATTGCCTTCGTGACCACGATGGCCCGGGATCCGTACCAGTGTGACGTTGTTCTCCTGCGATAGGGTGTTCAGAGTCCTGCGGCAGTTTCAAACAGTTTCGAAATTGCCGCGCAAAGACATTAGCGCTAGAAGCGCTGCCCGACTCTCCGAGCAGATCTTTATTGATCAATTGTGCCTCCCTCCTCTAATAGTTGTCGGGCACACAATTTAATGACATGTATCTCTGCCTGAATCAATGTGGTGAATCGGCCCAGGCTCTCTGCTGCCGATGTCCCGTACACTCCGGAGCCAGCCTCTTCATCGGTTTTGGATCCGTCCGTGTATCAGGTACTTCCTGCCAGTTGTAGATCTTCGCCTCGTTTGTCCCAGTCTGCCCGTGAGGGAACCCTGACGATTACCGAACCATTAGGTCGGAGACCATGTTCAATACCGCAAGGCCTTCCAAGCCAACCTGGGCATCGTTGGTCCCACCATCGAATGGCTGCTGTGTATGTTGGTCACTTGTTGCAGTCGGTATGTCGCATGCGTCGCGTGGGCGTCATTCTTATTGCCCCCATGATCTAGAGACATATTTGTCTTTACAGAAAGAACAGATTAGCTTTGAAGGAGCTCTGTCTGCTCCTACGATACCAAACTATGGCCCCATACGTGATTATCGGTCTTACTACCGTCACGTATATCCACATAGTTTGTTGGGGTCCCATCCTCCATGATTTGCCGCACAGGTACGACCAAAGGGAGAGCTGTGCCCTCCTAACGGTATGAGTGACATGTGGGGTCCATGTGAGTGATTTGTCCAGATACTGTACTTCGTTGGTAAACTGGATTGGGTTTATTGCTATAGGTTTTCCTTTGAACACCAGCTGTGTACAACATCCGCTACCTCTTGCAACGTGCTGGAGATTTGTTGGTATGGGTGGTTTCTTATAAGGATAACGATGCCGTCCGTGTAGTGTCATCGCTTAATGATGTAGTGATCAGTCTGGATTCTAACATGTTGCGAATCCAGTTGGTTATTGTTGGCTCGATCCTTCTCGCTGTATTGGCGCTGAGGAGGGAGTCTGTAGATGCATTATTAAAGGCCCCCTCAATGTCCATGAAAATACCAACTGCGACACCCTTTGAATCCAGGGTATCTTGGATTTTCACCACCACCCAGGCGGGAAGGTGACGTTATTTTGACGTAATTATTTGGTAAGCATTGGTTATCAAAGACGTCATGGGATGACGTCTAAACAACGTCGCAATGACGGGCGTGAGTCACAGACCGATGACGTCATTTTACCACGTGTCATGACGTTACTTTGTGACGTCAAAATCACGTCACATTGCGACGTGAGAATGACGTTAGTTTATATTATTTTCTACACACGGTTTCTCTTCTGAGTTGTATATTTTTGACTACGTCAGAGTTAAAAAGCTTTTAAAATCCAAATTTTCTACTACTTTTTTGATTTTGACTTGGTAACAAGACATTATAAGCTCTAAAATTAACACAAAATTTAACAAAATTAACTTTAGAAACAGGAAATTTTAGTCTAAAAATAACAGGAAATTTTTAAATTTCACACGAAATGTTTAAATTTTGACGTAATAACACACAATTTTAGTCTCATAGTAAAACAATTTTTTTTAACTTTGAATGTAGTAACAGAAAATTGTAGTCTAAACGTAACAGAAAAATAAAAAAAAATTACTTACTGACAACAAATTTTGATCCGAAAGCAATATCAAATTTTTAAATTTTAACTTTAGTAATACGAAAATTTAGTCTAAAGCGTAACACAAAATTTTTTATGTATGACTGGGTAACTAAAAATGTTTGTCTAACAGTAACACAAAATTCCGACATTAGTAACAGGAAATTTTAGTTTACACGTAACACAAAATTTTAAAATTTTGATTGCAGTAACACGAAATTTTAGTCTAAACGAAAATTGAAAATTTCTACTTAGCCATGAGAAATTTTTGCCTGAAAGTAACACAAAATCTTAAAATTTTGACTTGCATTGTTAGTCTAAACGTAACACGATTTTTTAAAATTTTGATCTCGTAACATTTTGGTCAGAAAGTAACAGAAAATTAAAAACTTTTGACCTCATAAACAGGAAATTTTAGTCTAAACGTAAAACAAATTTATTGAATTTTGGCTGTAGAAACACGAAATCATACTTAGTAACAAGAGATTCCTATCCAAAAGTATCATCAAATGTTTAAGTTTTGACTATAGTAAAACGAGAATTTATTTTAAAGCGTAGCACGAAATTTAAAAACTGTTTGCTTAGCAACGAGAAATTTTGTAAAAAGTGTTTGTTAAAATGTTAATCTAAACGTATAACTAATATTTTAAATTTCGACTTGGCAAAGAAAAATTTTGTTCTACCAGTTACACGAAATAAAAAAAAAATGACGTTAGTAATAGAAAGTTTTAATCTAAATGTAACACAAAATTTTTTAAATTTTAAATTTAGTAACCCGAAATCCTAGTCTAAAGGTAACACAAATATAAAAAAACAGTTAGTAACAAGAAATTTTGTTCCGAAAATAACATCAAATCTTTAAGTTTTGACTGTGACTGAACTAACAGGACATTTTAGCTAAATGTGACAGGAAGTTTTGGTCTGGAAGTAACACAGAATCTTAAAATTTTAACTTGAAACGTTAGTCAAGACGTAACACAAAATTGTTTAATTTTGACTTGGTAACAAGAAATTGTAACATAAAATTTACGAAATTTTACTTTAGTAACAGGAAATTTTAGTCTAAGCGTAACACAATATAAGCGTAAATTTATTGAATTTTAACTGTAGGAAGACGAAACTGTAGTCTAAACGTAACACAAAACAAAATGTTTACTTAGTAAATTTTCATCCGAAAATAGCATCAAATTTTTAAGTTTTGACTTTACTAAGGCGAGAGACGAGAATTTATTTTAAATTGTAACACGAAATTTAAATTTTGACTTAATAAAATGGAATTTTGGTCTAAGAGTGAATAACACAATTTTTTTAATTCTGAATGGCTCAACACGAAATTGTAGTCTAAACGTAACACAAACATAAAAAAAACAGCTACTAATAAGACGTTTTGTTCTGAAAGTATATTCAATCTTTAAGTTTCGACTTTGAAAACAGGAAATTTTAGCATAAATGTAACACGAAATTTTGGCCTGGAAGTAACCCAAAATTTTTAAATTTTGACTTGAAATTTAAGTCTAGATATAACCCAAAATTGTTAAATTTTAACTTGGTAACAAGAAATTCAACTCTTATTCAAGTATCAATCTATATCGATCTATATTGATATACAATCAATATCAACCTTACTAAAGTCAAAACTTTTTTAAGTTTTGACTTTAGTAAGACGAGAATTTATTTTAAAGCGTAACCCGAATTTTAAATTTTGATTTAATAAAACGAAATTTTGGTCTAAGAGTGAGTGCCACATTTTTTTTAATTTTGACTCTTATTAATAATACATTTTATTCCGAAAGTAACATCAAATCTTTAAGTGTCGACTTTGGTAACAAGAATTTTTAGCATAAATATAACACGAAATTGTGGCCTGGAAGTAACACAAAATTTTTTAATTTTAACTTGGATTTTATATAGATATAACACAAAATTGTTAAAGTTTGACTTGGTAACAACAATTTATAGTCTAAAAGTAACACAAAATTTGACTTTAGTAACAGGAAATTTCAATCTAAACGTTTCACGATAATTTGTTCTGGAAATTACACAAATACTCAAAAGTTTGGCTTGAAATATTAGCCTAAACGTAACACGAAATTATTTAATTTTGATTTAGTAACAAGAAATCCTGGCCTAAAAGTAACCCAAAATTTAAAAATTTTGTCTTTACTAACGGGAAATTTTAACCTCAATGTAACACGAAATTTTAAAATTTCGACTGTAGTGACATAAAATTGTAGTCTGAACGTGAAACAAAATTTAAAAAAAAATAATTTAGGAACCAGAAACACTTCCATTACATTGATCTGAAAGTAAGATCAAATATTGAAGTTTTGACTTTAGTAACGTGAAAAGTTTGTCTAAAGCATAATACAAAATTTAAAACTTTTGAAAATGTTAGTGTAACCGTAACACGAATTTTTTTAATTTTGACTTAGGAACCAGAAATGTTGTTCTACAAGTAACACAAAATTGAAAAATTTTCCTTTTGGTAACAGAAATTTTTAGTCCAAGCTTTTTTGATTCGAAACTAACTGAAATTTTGAAGTGTTGATTTTAGTAATAAGAAAATTTAATCTAAAGCGTAACACAAAGTTTTTAAATTTTGAAGTAACAAGAAAAACTTACCTAAAAAACAACACAATATTTAAAAATTATGCTTTATGAAGAGGCTACACCCTGATTTAAAATATACAATAAAAATAATTTTATCAATAGTTTGCATATTTTAAATATTTTTTTTTTGCCAAAGAAGTTAAAAATTACATTTTATGAAATTGTCATCTAATATTTTTTTGCATATAAGTCAATTAAATATGTTAAGTATATATTTGTTAGGCACATTAAATATACAAAAAATTATTCGACTAAATATAACGTTATTATAACGTGACTATGAGTGGTCATTCTTAGATCGAAAAATCGATGGCACTTATTTGTCATTTTTTCATTAAGTGACGTCGAATAACGAATGATCACCAAAACTTGACGTTATAATGACGTCACGTTTCCGCCTGGGCAGGTTGTGGAGTGCTATTTCTGTTGATTTGTTACCCTGGTATGCATAATGTTCCGTATTAAGTGAGTACGTTGTTAGTACTCCCTCCCTTATGTATAAGTCTAGCAGCCAAGCATTTCAGCAGAAACGAGGTTAGACTGACTGGCCTGAGCGATTTAGGATCTTTTCCTTTACATCTCATCTTTGGTGTGTAGAAGACCCTCACCCTGGACCAGCAGTTTGGAATAAAGGTCCATGCAAGGCTCGCTCTAAAGAGCTTTGTTAGTAGAGGTGCGAGTTGATACAGGTCCTATTGTA
Organism: Taphrorychus bicolor; assembly: GCA_951812265.1. NCBI lineage: Eukaryota > Metazoa > Arthropoda > Insecta > Coleoptera > Curculionidae > Taphrorychus > Taphrorychus bicolor. Next base: position 7,798,858 of record OX638300.1, read on the forward strand.
GTAGTGCCGGGAACATTCCATCCTCCCCGGGGGATTTATATGGTTGAAAAGCCATAATCGTGGATTTTAGCAGGGTTGGTCTGACCACTTTTTTGGAGAACTCCCAATCTGCCCTGTTGGGTCGTTTAAATCGTCCCAAGGGTGTTAGTCTCCAAATTTGTCAGCCGGCTACCCGGAAAATGACAGCTTGCGAGTATCTCTAACGTTTTACTTACTACAATTTCGACGTAAAACTATATGAGTATGGTTCTACAGATTTCTACACATTCCAATTTTTTTTATTTCCCTTTATTGTATTTTGGATTTATTGATATACATCTTCTGTTCTGTTGTAGTAAACGTTAACGTTAATTCCTAACATTCTTAGAGCTTTCTTAGAACTTTGTTGTGAATTTCGATGTTAATTTTCCTTTTTGATGATTTACTTTTTTTCTTACTTAAGGCTCAATTGGATAATCTTTCTGTTGCTCTGCTATAGATGTTGCACTTATTTAAAGAGGCTTTGTGTCGTATTTGTGAAATGCTTTGTCTTGCCTCGTCTGTCTCCTGCGTTTTTACACCTGTCAATTTGCGATACGTTAAATTCCTTTCAAAGATTTTTAATCAGTAGACACCAACATGGCGATACAACTTATTATAAATCGTACTTTTTCTAACACATTTCTTCCATCATAAAGTCTCCGATAATTTTTGTCTTGGCACCGAACTTTGGAACGTAGGAAAAGATGCCACAAGTGCGATAGCAAGAGTTCGTAATGTAGAAGATGTAGAAAAAAAGATGGATATAAAAAAGAATTTTAGACATTTTGGCAATCCAGTTGTTTCACTCTAGTAATAGAAGTTTTTTATTTTATTTTCAGTCACTTATTCTGAGGTCTAAGGTAGATTTTTTGTACAATTCCAACAATCATGTGCCTTCACAGTCTACATCTTACTAATCCGGCTCCAATTTCATTACATTGCATGAGTTTTCCCAAGATTCCAAGTTTTTCGTTCTTACGAATATCTTTTCTTTTTCCATATTTCTTCACATTTTATCTTCTAATGCCTTACTCAGATCGTTCATTAATTCTTCGCCACTTTCATCCAGAATATTGACTTTCTTGCCAATCTTCATCTGTCACATCCCTTCGCTGGATTTTTGTTTACATTTTTCTTAATTTCGCTTACAGTCTGCTCAGTTTTGCTATCATTTTGTAAGACTACGCATTTTTATATCTCCCATTAATCTCTGTCAATGTCATCATTTCAGCATACATTAATGTCATGCTGATATGATGCCAGGAACATTTTCTGTAGCTTGTCTAATATTACGAGTCTTGTGTGATAGGTTACCATTTCTATTTCCCCAGCAACCTCCTGCCATAATCTTCTGATTTTAATGCGCATTATGTTGCATTAGATTCTAAAGTGCCAGTGTTTTTCCAAACCGCTTAGTTTCGTATCTAAGTGTGAATACAGCCCCAGTATTGACAACATTCTTGTTTCATCATTCCTAGTACTACTTTTCCGACGCTTGTCCTCTGGCGTTTGTCCATCCTGTAGGGTTACCTATTTTGTATTCAGTACCTCCTTCTTAAGCTTTTTAATCCTTCTTTTAGGTTTTTGTTCTCGGTTTGAATTCTTTTAAAATCCCCTTATTTGTTCTTATTTTAATCTTTTCCTCTATTTGAGACTTTCGCTTTGTTCTAAATTTGATGTACATTTGTTTTACGTTTTTTTCAAGTTTATTCTGCTGAAATTGTAGAGGTTTTCTTTATAGGGCTAATTTGCTTCATTTCACCAAAATTATCGCGGAGGTGACGCACATCGAAATGAGCAAAACGTGGACGACATAAAGCAACCATAAAAAATCGAAAGCACATTGGGTTCCATACACACTGCCTCTCGGTGTCTTCATGGTTTTTTGAATTTGTTTTCCTGACGTACATGGTTTCAGTGTCCCTGATTGTGTTGATAAAATGAAACATATTAGCCTTAGAACGAAAACTCCCACGATTGCTGTAAAATAACCTTGAGAAAGGCGTAAAATAGGCGACACATCAGCAATTTCTTCGTGACCAAGAAGTTTTATTTTGTGTCTTTCTCCCGATACTTATTTCCTGGAAATTCTCTCATAACTTACCATAAAGTGGCTAAAAGAAAGTTACATCTTCACTCAGTTTAAAATAGTTCTGAATATCTTTTGTGCCACTTAAGCCTGTTAAGTGGCACGGTGATAAGTTGTCATTTCATCTTAAACAAAAATTCGGTTAAATCTTAAATAACTGATTTTGTTAATCGCTTGCAAAATGATAAGAAAAGAAGCACCAACTTGGATGCCGTACACCATTTAGCCAGTTTTGGTCAAGTCCCTATCTTAAGTGTTATGTGAATTACTTCGCATAGGCACCAAGGAATTTTTACGTAAGCATAAGATTACAAAAGACCTGGCACTGGAAATTCTTTAGCTGTCAATAATACTTCTAGGCGAAGTAAATCATTAACACTTACGTAAAGACAACCTTGAGGCAGTTTAATGAATGATAAATAATTGGCGTTTTATTAAATAAACATAATTTAGATTGCGATTACCGGGGTGAGTGTTTTTGCAACAACAAAACTCTGCATGGTTTGTGTGAAAACTGATAACTGTATTTACTTATCTTGGTTTAATGTTAAACAAAAGAAATTTGCTTTATTCAAAACAATGGCTGTAGCCCCATTGTTACTCTTTTCTTGTGTTTGTCCATTCTTTGCCTCTCCCCATCTTTGGGTATTTTGTATGAGTGAAGGTAAAAATCTGCAGAATCTCCTGAACTCCCTGATTTTTCTCAAAATCAAGTACTCAAGACTTTAAACGTTCATCAGGGTAAAACCCAAAGTTAAATAAAATCATGGCATTTTGTGAAATTGCTGTTATAATTCTGGACTCCAAACAAACCAACTTCCTGTACGTATTACATATTAAAGCAAATACTTTGGACCACTACTACATACATATGATTAGAAAGTCAAGGCCGAGCCTGCACTGTAACCGTTTGTATACTTGCTTGGACAGTAATGAATTTATCGATTTTTTTTACGGTTTCCTTAGTAATTATCACGCAAACGATAATTGGTACCGATTCTGATCTTAATACTTTGTTTATAGTTCAATGCTGGGTAAAGTAGGGCGCTTTATTAATACCTCATGATTTCCGCTTCAAGCATCTCACTCCACAACTAGAAATTTTGATTTTTAAGGATAAATTATGCAGTCACTGGATAAATTTAACCCTCGATTGATAAACATTAATGTTATAGTCGCAGACAACAATAATCTGGGTTGTCCTTAATAACATCCTGGTTTAAAATAATGTCACACAAAACTCACGAGGCGTAACTGTTGTATGTGACACTTATCTTCACTCTGAACAGTCTATGACTCATTTTAAATTATAAAATCGGAATTCTTCAGATATAATGTCAGACCAGTCTGACGGGGGTCATGTTTATTCTTAAAGCACTGACCTAATACTTTCTTACCGGCTTAAAATGATGGTATTTTATAACATGTATATGCATATGAAGAATTACTGTTAGAATTTCACTTGCGGCATCAAAAATGCTATGAATCACCAAGGTGCAGATATCGCAACCTTGATTCTCTGCAAATAATTTCATCTTGTGAACGCGCGTGGGCGGTACCGTTTCACAAGTACCAATTAGTAACCTCTGTGTTACGGCATTTCAGGTACCAACCGACATTTAAAACGATAAATCTGCATACTACTTATTAATAATCAGCGCTCAACTTCCTGCTCGCCTTAGCCAATCAACACTTTTCCTCAGCCATAAACTGATTTTTGCTGATTATCTGTTGAGCAACGCTCTTTCGCTCGACAAACCCCAGCAATAGCTAAGAGGTCTTGCTGATATAAAGGCACAAATCAAAAAGTTATTTCACCGAAACGTATTAAACTAGAACTATTATGAAAATTTTAATGAAAAGCAAATAGAAGTAATTGATAATTACTGTCAAGTAATATGTAAGATGTTCCTTCAGCGGACCGAAAAATTATGCAAAAACGACAAAAGATTGGAGTTCACATAATGGAATTGTGTTACGCAAAGGCAGCCGCAGAGGAAAGTTTGATTTTCATTGGTTGGTATTCGTTCATGCATCAGGAGTAGGTCCTATTATGTTCTAAAACGCACTTTGTGGGTACTCACCTAAAGCGAGGTTATTTTCGAATTGTTCAGCAAAGAAAAATGCTCATAAATTTAGGGTCCTGGACTAAACGAACTGGACGAAGACGTGGAGCATATCATTGAATCATGCAATGAAGTTTTACTTAAAAAACATTTTTTTAAGGATTGAAAATGAGGCTTTAGGGTTCTTATTTTGAAAACATCAATTAGCAAGCGTGACCAATAATATTTATAGAAAATGATATTATCAGAAAACCTCCCTTTCTATGAGAGAATAAATTTCTTTTTCTATGAGATAAAGTTGTTATGAAAAGTTGGTTAGAATTGGGTGTACTAATAATATTTTCTTTTCTTTTCAGATCGATGTTGATTAGGATAGAGGCGACCATATTGGTCGCCATTCTGGCCATATGTAGGATAAGCTTAGCTAGTAGTTCCAGTAATTTATTCACATGCCCCAATGGTAAGTAAAATTTTCTTTGTATTTGGTTATATGGATTTGCACAAAATATTTTGAAGGGATGATATTGATGATCCAGAAATCAAATTTTGTTTACTTCACCAAATAAACACCCAAAGTTAGTGGAAATAAGGTGGGAGGTAGGCCTAGACAATATACGAATTATAGCAAATTTATATTGGAACCAGTCGAGTTACGTGAATAAAGCCTTCACCAAAACAGAGGAGGTAGAGATCCAAAAAGGCGTTCGCCAAGGGTGTGTCCTCTAACCGACCTTATTTAACATCTACTCTGAAAAGATATTTCAGCAGGCACAAAACATAAACAACATCAGATAGGTACGCAGATACTGCTATCCTCGCAAGTAGCCTGGAGGAGCTTCCAACCCTTCTGGAGAAAATCAATACAACGAGCGAAGAATATGGACTTAGCCTAAACACCTCCAAGACAAAACCCATGACCATCAGCAAAAACTCCCAACGTCCTATGATTTTGACTTTAAATCAAGAAATACTATATAGAACGAGTCGAGAGGTACATTTACTTGGGATCAATGGAGAATGCAAACTGGGATCAATCTGTAGAAGTAAGATGCAGAAGCGAGAAGGCAAGAACTGTATTCAATAGAATTAGAACATTTTTCGTCAACAGAATGCTTAGCCTACAACTGAAAATAAGAATGGTCAGATATTACATCCTTCCAGTCCTTTTGTACGGCGTTGAGGCGTGGACAATGAAAGAAGCTTGATGGGGAAGCTCGAATCATTCGAAATGTGGATATATCGGAGAATTCTGCGCATCTCATGGATCGAGCACGTAACTAACGAAGAAGTACTTGGAAGGAGGAGTAAAACGAAAGAAGTGACATTCACAGTGAAGAGAAGAAAAATGGAGTATTTCGGTCATATTATGAGGAACAATAAATATCGACTTCTTTTTCTTTCAGCGCCTTTCCGTTTCGGACGTTGGCGACCATCATGGCAGTCTGTACCTTGTTCGCAGTTGCTCTGAACAGACTCCTAGTAGTTGTGTTGCACCATGTGCGTAGATTTCTTAGCCACGAAATTCTTCGTCTTCCAAGACCCCGTTTACCGTTTATCTTTCCCTGTAGAATCAACTCTAACATTCCATATCTTTGGCTATTCCTCATTATGTGTCCAAAGTATTCAATTTTGGATGTTTTTATCTTCAATAGTAGTTTTTTATCCTTCCCCATCTTTGTCAATCGTGTTGATTAGTTACATGAGCGGTCCATCGTATCCTCAAGATTCGTCGATACAGCCACTTCTCAAAAGCATCGATTTTTCCAAATGCAGCGTCCGTGAGAGTTCAGGATTCCATTCCATCTACCTATACAGGAAAAATATCACTTCAATAATCTTATTTTTAAATGAAAATAAGATTCTCTGAAATGCAGCTCTTGCTTTCTCTATCCTGCATCTAATTTCCAGCGTGTGGTTAACAGTTGTTGCAAGATAGGTATATGTCTTCGCTCTCTCTATTCGTTGATTGTTTACAATCAGTCCTTCCGTTTGGATCTTATTTTTGGAAATTATCATGTATTTTGTTTTCTTAGTGTTCAGTGACAACCCATATCTCTGACTGGTTACGGCAACTCTGACCAATATTTCCTGAAGTTCCTTCAAACTGTCTGCAAAAACCACCGTATCGCCTGCGTGTCTTATGTTATTGATACATTCTCCGTTTACTTTAATTCCGGCATCAATATCTTCCAGAGCCTCCTTAAAAATTCTCTCGGAATACACGTTGAACAGAAGAGGCGACAATACATATCCCTGTCTGAAATATCGGCTACTGCATCTTGTCCTACAGGGAAAGGTCGGTGGTAGGAGATGACCAGGAAGGAGGAGGAACTCACGGCTGCAAAACCTGCGCCAGCAGTTTGGGATGGCATCTTTAAAATTATTTAGACAGGCAGCTGATAGAATAAGAATAACCATGATAATCGCCGACGATCGCAGAGAATAAGGCACCACAAGAAGAAGAACCGAATACAATAGTATATTTTAGACTTCCTTAGAAAACAGTGAAGTACTATTCGATTCGAGTTTTAGACTATACTTTTTTTAACGTTACCTATTTTATAAAATGTGTATTTTCTTAAATGTTTTCTTCAAATCACCAAACAACTTCATAAATCACCATATCTGGGGAAAGTTGACCACACCTGGTAACACTGCTAAGTGCGGTTGATACTTGAAGATCATCGTCATCTTTTATGGAATAATATTCTGTAACAGTGTGAAATAGAATAACAACATTTCGCAATCACATTTGGCCGAAGAATGGGCTTATTGCTACTTAGTGTTAAAGCTGCCATCAGTATAAAGCTTCATAACATTTGTAATTTCAAACATAGCAGTGTCTGCATGATATTCATATGGAGTGTATAATGGAAAAAGCAAACGATGCAGTGTAACGCAGCATAATGAATATTATTCACCTGTCTCTGCTCAAAGGGAATAATACACTTTAGTAGGTGTATACAACCTAACATAATATAATGAATATATTATTGTACAGCCGTGAACAAAATAACCTCTTCTACGACTGCCTCGAAAATGAACAAATGCGCACTACTAACTAGCGCTTGAAAATCGCATATTGCAAACAGCGTGTGCAAAGTCCACTTTGCGCACACTTCTCATTGTTTTGCACACGCTTTGATATATTTTACATTACGAATGATCATTATGAACCAAAATTGCTGTCGTAGAAAAAGTATAGTGTACAACACGTACGAAAATCACTCTTCACACTCTTAGGACGTTGTATCACTCGCCTACGGCTCGTGTCCAAACCGTCACACTCGTGTGAAAAGTGCAATTTTTGACACCAGTTACACAATATACTATTCTAGTCTGAGTTTAGAAACTTGTGTGTTTGTGGATTATTTCAGTAAAGTTTTTGAGGACTGATAAGAACAGAGAAAATGAATGGGCAGGAAAGCAGCTCTAACAGAAAACACTATAGCATCGTAAATCGCAGTGATCTAGACAACAACTTACATAGGTACATATTTTTGTATATAGAATGGTCAACTTTACTTCAAAATATGCAGTCAAGCCTGTCAAGTGGCTTCGAGGTTGGACGTTTTCAAGGAACTGAGTTATTTAAACCACCGTGGCCAGAGGTGTTGGCCTTTGACAGGCCGTGCTTGCTCTTGGTTGCGAATCCTTGGAAATGGTGATACGGCCTTTGCCATCGTGTAATGGAGGCCAGAAAACTCTTCAGGCCACTGTTGAGAGTGACTGCATGCGGGAGAGATGTGACGAGACTTTGAACAGACGCACCCTGCCAACAAAAATGTTACAACCGATAAACCACAATAAACCCTAATCTCCACTATAACATTTTCAACAAGACGTAACGTCATTGGCAATGTCTGCTTATTCGGATCTGTAGGCCTTTCTGTATCCATAGTAATTAAGTTGGCTCTAATTAAAATCACTGAACCAAATCCTCCAGAGTTGGTCTGACCTGCAGTATAAAGAATTATTTCCTTAGAATAGTTTTGAAGAGTATCGTGATGAAATGAGGAAAGCAATATCTTACGAAACAAGTCTGGAAATGTTGGCTTAATCGAAAATATAAAATCAGTTTTAGTGTATACTCGCAACGAACAATATTAAAAACCACAGAAAGACCTTCAATCGCCAGTAAGTCATGTCATCTTAATAGCACATATTTGTTCTTCGTAAATAATCCAAAATCCTGATAGATAAACTTTCAAAAACCACATTTCGAACTAAACTGCTAACGGAAAAGATCGATAAAGCAAATTTGTTTGTCATTTTTGGGGGTCTGTATCTCGGAAATACCTTAACCGAAATTTAAAACCTAAAAAGATTTTGAAAGGTTGTTTCTATTAGAATCACGGTGGGAGATTGATCTTAAATAAGTTATTCTCTAAAGGATATACAGGATAAAGAAAAAAGCACTGCAAAATGGTTGCATTTCAATCCACTGCATTTGGTAGGTAGCGTAATTTCAGAACATTCTTTGTTATGACATTTAATGGCGCTAGTTGATATGTCGGGACATGTTCGGCGGTTTTCGTTTTTTTTTGCCTACAAAATAAATTACAAGGGTTTTTCAAAAAGTTGGCGCTCTTTTGTAAGTCACCCTGTATCGCGGGAATGCCGCAGCCGATTTTAATAAGATAAATTATCTCTAACAATATAACTGGTTTTAATATCAGCGACGTAGACCCATAGTTATTAAATAGCTATTTATGTAACCAGTTACGAAAAGTCCGATTTTGTGTAACGAATAAATGTTTTCGCAATTTGAATGAGATACACAAAAAACGCTTTTCGTCACGTGTTTCATACAATATTTTTTCTAAATTTGACTACAAATACCTACTTAGAGAGAGAGTTATTATTATTAAACTTCAATATTTACTTTTAAATCACCTGCAACTGGTGGTGAAACAAACTTTTCATCACCAGTTACGAAAGATTTTACTTTTCGTAACTAGTTACGAAAAGTAGGACGTTACGTCACTGTCATCAGTATTGAAAAGTGCCATTTTATATGTCATGTATATGTTAAATTAGAAAAAACAATTTTATTCCATTTTGTACAAGGATGGCAAAAAATCTAACAAAAAATTGATTAAAATTTTGTTTACTACTATGTCATGACGGGAGCCTTAACTTTAAAACTCTTTTTGTAATGACATTTAACAGCTATGGTCGATATCTCGGGACGGTTTTGGCGGTTTTTTGCCTACTAGATCAGTTACAGGGCGTTTGCAGAAAGTTTGAAGTTCCTTGTAAGTTACAATACAAGGTATCTTGAAATTAACTGGAAAATCCCTAGGCAAAATAGGGCACAATGTTCATACAAACATAATCCGTCAACGCTTCGTCTCCGAAATACAGGGTGTTGAATTTTCTTTTTTATTTTTTCTTTATAGCCCTCAGAGTTTTTGAGAAATTTTGAATATAGGTAACCGTTTATTATCCACATCGTTGGATATACCAACTGCTAGCCAAAATCGACAGGGTCTTATTTTTTCTCGGTTTGTATCCCTTTTACCCTCACAAACTTTTTTGTATCACTCCACTGATAATTTTTTCTTAAAACTCTGAATTCTCTATTCAATTTAGAAACTTTTTGCATCTTGCATCCTTGTCTTATCTCCCACCGTTTTCAAAAAATTTGCAAAAGTGTCTAGAAATGCACATAATTTTTCCATAAGTGTGTCTCTTTTTCATCAGTATCCGGGAATTTTAATAGGAACGCAGAAAACAGACATTTCTTGTGGAAAAATTATGTGCATTCCTAAACACTTTTGCAAATTTCTCGAAAAAGGTGGGAGATAAGACAAGGATGCAAGAGGCAATAAAGTTTCTAAATTGAATAGAGAATTCAGATTTTAATAGAAAACGGTCAGTGGCGTGCCACAAAAGTTTGTGAGGGTAAAAGGAGTACAACCCAAGAAAAGATAAGACCCTGTTGATTTTGGCTAGCGGTTGGTATATCCAACGATGTAGAAAATAAATGGTTACCTATATTCAAAATTTGAGTTAAATATCTCAAAAACTCCAAAAGCTATAAAAAAAAAATCAACACCCTGTATCTCGGACACGAAACGTTTGCGGGTTATGTTTGTATGAACATTATGCCCTATTTTTGCCTAGGGATTTCCCAGTTAATTTCCGGATACCTTGTACTGTAACTTACAAGAATGTTCAAACTTTCTGTAAACACCCTGTAACTGATTTAGTAGGCAAAAAACCAAAAAACCGCCAAAGCCATTCCAAGATATCGACCATAGCTCTTAAATGTCATTACAAAAAGAGTCTTAAAGTTAAGGCTCCCGTCATGACATCGTAGTAAACAAAATTTTACTCAGTTTTTTATTAGATTTTTTCCCACCCTTGTACAAAATGGAATAAAATTATTTTATTAACTATGAGTCTCACGTCTCGGTTTTTACAACCAGTTATTTTTTAGAGATCATTTATCTTATTAAAATCGGTTGCGGCATTCTCGCGATACAGGGTGACTTACAAAAGATCGTCAACTTTTTGAAAAATCCCGGTAATTTATTTTGTAGGCCAAAAAATCGAAAACTGCCGAACACGTCCCGAGATACCAACTAACGCCAATAGATGTCATAACAATGAATGTTCTGAAATTACGCTACCTACCAAATGAAGTGGGTTGAATTGCAACCATTTTGCAGTACTTTTTTCTTTACCCTGTATATCCTTTAGAGAATAACTTATTTTAGATCAATCTCCCGCCGTGATTCTAGAAGAAACGACCATTCAAAATCTCTTTAGGTTTTAAATTTCGGCTAAGGCATTTCCGAAATACAGACCCCCAAAAATGATCGATCTTTTCCGTTAGCAGTTTATTAAACTCATTGGACTCAGTGGACATTTCACCAGATCCTGTAATAATGCCAGATATCAAGAGAACCGAAAACCTGACCAAAGACCACACTGTTTTTCTGGATCATTCAGCAACCACCAAGGCAGAATTGAACAAATAGCTCATTGCAACGACGACAAAGATGCTTCTGTAATGCGTCGTTTTTTTAGAATTACAAAATAAAAAACGATTTTAACCGGTTATAGACGTGAACTTATGGAGTGCATAATGGAAAAGCAAACGATGCAGTGTAATGCAGCATAATGAATATTATTCACGCAGTGGCACCTGTCTCTGTTCAATGACACACTTTAGTAGGTGTATACAACCTAACATAAATTGACTATATTATTTTACAGTCCTGAACAAAATAACTTTTTCTACGACTGCCTCAAAAATGAAGAAATGCGCACTACTAACTATGACCTATTGAATTGCTCATGGACTAGAGAAGAGTCATTTTGAGGAGAATAACGGCTAATACAAAGCGAAATGGAAAACATGAAAAAGGCAAATTCAACTGAATCAGATACCACCGAACCTACAACAGACCAACCTAAGACCTGTGGGCTCAGAAGCTCACATTTCACTTTGTGTTCCGATAGGTTCCGGTCCCTCTTGAATTACTATTTTCGTGTTACCATGTTTATCCTTATTTGATGTCTTAGGTAACTGTGATCCACTTTCAGTTATGACTTTCAGCAAGAGTCTCTCAAGAGATCTCCTAGCAGTAGTCCCTGTGTGGTCGTTACAGGACTTAAGAAGAAGTCGTGATATGCTCCTCTCGATAGCCCCTATAAGTGACGTTGGAAATTCGGAAACCTGTGCTGTAGCTCATCAATACTACTGTTTATTTCTGATACTTTTTAATATGATTAATTCTCCTACAGTAGGGTCCAGGCATTTTCTGACTTTCATTATTTATCTATGGTTTCAATGGTGGTCAGCATGCTTTTTCTTTTAATTTTCAGCTCTTTCACCAAACACCTCATTGCTTTACAGTGATTTTTGAGATTTCCAGAAATCAAGAAATCGTTTTTAGGCTACATATAGGGCTCACGCAGGTTTGTCCCGCAACAATAACATAATCCTTAAAATAATCATGGGTATCTCTGTTAAAGTTCCTGATTTATGTTCCAGTAACTTTCCAATTTGCCTCAGCTTTTCTTGATTGCTTCCATCCAGTTTGATCTTCATGAAAAAAGGAACGAGACATTTTTCAATTTTGCGCTAGAGTCAAACAGCATAATAGTTCACGTCAACTCTACTAATGTAAATGAAAATTTTTTCAACATCCAGTGTCAAGTGAAGCATGTGGTAATGAAAGACTGCAGTAAAACCTTTAATAAGTGTGATACGAGTGGAATCATAAATACTCAAATTGAAGGGTACCAATCCAACTTCCAGACTTCCGCTGACGCCCAACTGATTCTAAGTAAACGAATTTCTGGTCAAAATTGACCTAATTTGGATGAAATTTGCAAAACCACAACAAGATATAAGCAGTACAACAATGAAAACTACTTTATCGTCAGTTTTTAGTTGAACAGAGAGAAAATGTCTTTCCCAGAAAAGAAGACAATACTGAGTACTGCATTTTCAAGCACATCAAAAACTTCAAGGAACAAAAGGAGTTCTTAATAATAACAGAAAATGGACTAACAGCGGCAGTTCTCAAAACACATAACTGTAAATAAGTTAAAACACCTAGAGGACAACAATATTTTAACATCAGTGTTGCATATATTGACTTAAAATTTTGATATGGTTTCCCACAGATGGCTGGACAAAAAAATACTTAACATCTTTAAGGTGCATTCCAAGAGGTTCTTGACCAAGGGGAAAATCAAAATACAAATCAGGGCTACTAAAGTATTTTTAGAAACTGACTGATGTCGGAATCTTTTATCTAGAGCCCCAAACAATATGAGTAAATAACCGAAGAAAGGATTGTGCTTTACTCAATGAATTATCTGATGTACATGAAGAATTGAAAGTTCGACAGATCTAGCGAACTACAGCTTGGTCGCTAGATCTGAGTCTGCTCGAAAAATTGTTGAAAGAATCATATGATATTTCAACGGAGTTTAGAATGCTTACATGTAAAACAGTCCGCAACAGAAAAGGAAGATGGACCTCATCGGAGCAAATACCAGAGCCGCCAGAGGCATATCTAGGATTAGATCAGAATAACACACTGGATCACACCACACTTAAACAAAAACTCTATACATAATACATTTTTCAGGACTGTTTAATAATATGCCTATTACTCACTAGCTTTTAATAGATAATCATACCTATTACCTACCCCCGAGAAATGATTCATTAGTGATGGGTTATTACTCACGGGTACAACTAATCAAATGACACAAGCTTAAGGGCATTATTACAACCTCTTAAGTTTACTAAACATTTTATTGGATGTGCAAAATTTGGCGAGTAAATAAAAATATAATAAAACAAAATTGGATTCATCTATCTGTTGGTACCTTTAGTTTCATCAAAGCTTTGATGAAACGTGAGTAATAGGTATCATTGCATGCTCGTTGAATAGCTAAGCTCAGATTATATTTAACGCTTCTGTGACACCGGTCCTGGTGGACACTTGGAATAATAAAATGGTCTAACATGAAATTGTCCTCGAAGTCAAAGATTGACATTCAAACGGAAGGGCGGACATTGCAAACTACTTGAGCTGTATGAAATCCATGCCAATATAACAATAACTAACAACCAAAGTCGCATATCCGCAGAAAAGGTCACTCATTTTGCATAAGAGTGCCTACATCCTGAATTAAAACTGCACTCCACTTCCTGATCACCTGATCACGTAAACAGGACAGAAATAAAACTAAAGGAATGTGGAGGTAAAAAGCTTCACTAAAAATACTATGGAATCGTAAATCATTGGAATCCACACTTTAGTTAGGAAAATTACTACTTTACAAGTATACGCTATTGCTCAGATCGCTTTAATCATTAATCTCCTAAAGAAAACGTTTATTTTGCTTGTTCATATGTGATTAGGTAGCGAACAATGCGTAAAATAATCATATTGCTATTCCACCTTATGCGATTCTAGTAACTGCAAAGTTATTCACCTTGATGACTAGTACCATCGATCACCGTAATCGTTTTGCATTTTTAACTGTACGAGTAGGTTGATCCAAGGCATGTATTTAAAAATGTCAAGGCCTTACCACTAAAATTACTTACGGGACTTCTCCAAAAAAAAAAAAGTTCTAATTAAAATGAGCTATTAATTAGTAATGACTGTGTGAATGCGAATTAACATCAGGAAGAGATTACGTACCATTTAAGCCATGTAACTCAAGCTTGTTGGAAAAAAAATGCCCGGTCTAATGCGAAATTTGTTCCCTTCAACCTACGAAATCCTACAGGCCGATCTGCGCGCGTGTTCTCTTTATTAAATACTTTCTACTGCGCCGATCATAATTGCTGAAGAGAGAGAGAGAGAGAGAGAGAGAGAGAGAGAGAGAGAGAGAAGGCAGACAGGTTCTGCAACAGCTTCGGCTCGCTGGTTTACTATAATTTTACGCAAAGTATTTCTGTGGGTCAAAGAAATCTACGCGGAGCTCACGCGGTTTGGCCTACAACCCAACGATCACCGATGATTTTTATTTTATTTGATTTGCGTTAGAATTTTTTTGTTGCCTGCATACAATGGTCTTAAAATGGGACCAAGAGAACGAGTGAATCTTAACATAATTTATTTCAACGCCCTCTATTGGAAGAAGATTTCATGAGGTGAACGATAAGCTGAACCCTCCATGCAATATCAGACTAACCCTAGAGAGAATATAACTTCAATACAGCATTATTGCAGTATACTCCATGACGGTATATTGGAGGTAGCTAAATAAATGCAGACATTTGCCTAAAATTGGTTCTATTGTTTTCCATGTTTTTGTGTCCCCCAACGTAATGTTCAGCACATCAATTCATAAATTGCGATTTCGGGTCAAAATGACCCAAATGACGTCACTTGGCTCAGTTCGATAAATATTATAATAACTCGTCGGTACAGTCAAGTGGCTGTTGCGGAAAGTCTCTGTTTTTTTGAAGAAACGACAGTGACGACTTTTGGGAAAAAATATACAAAGTGTTTCCGAAAATAGTACCATAAATTTAATAGCTTATTCTGGGATCCAAAATAAGACATAACCTTTGAAAATGTAAATCCATGTAGGTTAGTTCCTAAATCATACTTCCTACTAATTAAAATACTCTTCACAATAAATTTATGTTTTTCGAGAAATATTGCTGATATTGGCTTTCAGCAAGAGTATCTTTCTTTATGTAGAAATCTTTAAATGATTTGTAATTAAAAGTAATGATTTGTAGTTATATAGTTATATTAGTATAATAAGTCTAAATGGCTATATATTTTCGTACTTTTTTCAGAATCACTTTGTGTATGGAAAAATGTCTTCCTCCTTTTATTTAAGTCGTTGAAATGGTCATCTTTTTAAAATAGAAAATAATCATTTTGCTATTACTTGATAATTATTTTTGATCGACCTGGGAATAAATTTGCGATACGTTTTTTGGACGACATTTCTTTGGAAGTGCAGTTCCTTTAGAATGCCTATGTCTCTGGAACAGCAAGCTTCTTAAAATTTTTTTAAGGTTTCAGAAAAGCCTTATTTTGAGAGCAGAGGCACCTAGAGCAACACAAGAGGAAACCTACCAGCTTTAAGACCACATTGTACAAGTCACCCTCAAAGTTCAGCTAAACTCGACTGGTATTTGAACCCGCCCATAAGAATCGCATTGCTAGCAAATTAATTTCATGTGTGACACTTGCTGACAGCAATTCTTTTCTTATGGGCGAGTTTAAGTACCAGTCGAGTTTAGCTGAACCCGACTTTGAGGGTGACTTGTACAATCAAGCCTAAGAAGATTAGCAAATTGTTATGCAGTCGCAACCAAAGACTTCAGTTTATAAACTGAAAGTTTGGTTGTTTCAGTTGTCAAGTGGTAGAGCAGAAACTAGGATTGATGATATTTTGTGGCAAGTGCGATTAAAATTTGGGTATTGTATTGTATTGTATAACCTACCAATACACTTGGCCTTCATAGATTACCGGAAAGCCTTTGACTCTGTCGAAACCTGGTCAATCCTGAAAGCTCTGGATAACGCGAGGGTGGACTCTAGATATTCAAATCTCATCAAACATATCTGCGAGAATGCCTTTATCCAAATCAAGATAGACGAAGAAACAACAACAAATAAAATGCCAGTCGAAAGAGGAATAAAACAAGGAGATACAATTTCCCCTAAATTATTCACATTAGCCCTAGAAGATATGTTTAAGAACTTAAACTGGCATAACAAGGGCATTAACATAGATGGAGTGTATCTGAGTCACCTGCGGTTTGCAGACGATATAGTCATCATAGGCAGCTCAGCGGACGAACTCAAAACCATGGTAGAAGAACTACAGAGAGAATCCCTGAACATAGGACTCGAAATGAATCTGGACAAAACAAAAATAATGAGCCCTGAAAACATCAGAATAAAAATAGACGACAAACTTCTAGAAAACGTGTCTAACTACGTATACCTGGGCCATAAAATTCAATTGGGCAAAGAAAACCAAGGGGCTGAAATATCTAGAAGAGTAGGACTTGGTTGGGCGGCATTTGGGAAACTGGGATTCATACTCAAATCTAGAGAAATACCAATTAATCTGAAGCGAAAGGTCTATGACTCGTCCATATCACCGGTTCTCACATACGGTCTTGAAACAATGGCTATTACACGCAAGATGGCGAACAGGCGATCACGCAACGAGCCACGCAACGAGCCATGGAAAGATCCATGCTTGGAATCAGCATAAGAGACAAAGTACGAAATGAAGACATACGGAGAAGAACCCAAGTAATAGACGTACTAAAAAGAACAGCCCAACTTAAATGGCAATGGGCAGGGCACATAGCAAGACAAACCCCAGATAGATGGACGCACAAAATGCAAACTTGGCGACCAAGAGAAACAAGAAGAAGCGCGGGAAGACCCCAGAAGAGATGGCGAGACGATATCCAAAGGATAGCAGGGAGAAACTGGATGAAAACAGCGGAAAACAGAGAGACATGGAGAAATTTGGAAGAGGACTACATCCAGGAGTGGATGAATGCAGTCTGAGGAAGAAGAAGAGAAGATTGTATTGTATTCAATATGAGTGAACTTATACAGTCCTCCACAGCGACCTGCGGTTTATTGTGGCTCACTCGAAGTGTTCTGTTCGAAGAGTACTCTCAACCACAAACTTGTCAAGAGTCTCTCAAAAAAGAAGATTTGATATTAACGGGTGATTTCAATGTCAAGTTAAGACGAGGAAGATCAGAATAGTCCGCATAGTCTTCATAGCCTCGTAGCAGTCGTAGCCTTGGCAAAAGAGGAGGAGTGGAGAAAAATTATGTACAGGGAAAACAGGTACGGCAGGAGAAAGTTTAGCTGATATTTTAATGGAAGTCCCCAAATAGAAATAGAAAAGTGGAAGTATACAAATAGAAAAGAGGAAGCCAAAACATCCTGAAGCCGATACACAACTTGCTAATCTCTGAATTCAGAATAAAACCTAAAAAGCTGAAAACAAAACAAAACGCGACTATAAACGATAAAATAATTAAATTAATGATTCAGATGTAAAAAAACAAGTCATTAATCATGGATCTATTACCCATCCAAATTATGAATCGAGTACCGCTCTAGTAGTCGTAGTAGTAGTAGTAGTAGTAGTAGACATCGGAGGGGCCGAAGCCATGCAACTAGGCCGTAAAGGCCCTTATCACAGTCCACCGATCCACCTATCCCTACTCCGCCTAGACCCTTCGTCTCTTGACGAGTCAACCCGTCTCTGTAATGAAGGAGAGTATCCCGTCCCATCAGTTGGAAGCTCCTCTCGATGGAGGAAGGCGGTTTCCAGTGTCCTGTGGTGCAGTTGCGCCCACCTCCCAAAGGTGGTATGACGACTCTTGCGCTGCACCACAGAGGGTGGAGAGTGGACTATCCAGCATTCCTAGGAGGTGCATGTGTCTGTTTAATTTACAGTGGCCAGTGAGGATTCCTATAAGGTCTCCCAGGCACTGCCCACTTCTTCCAAGTAGTCACGAGGCCTTGAATCTATCCGGATTGATTTCCTTGGTCTGTCTACATATTCTTGACTGTGTCCAATTTGTCCTTGTAATCTCCCAGGCCCACTCAATTAGAGTGTGAGAGACGTACCTATTGCTTACTCCTAGACAAGGCTCCGATCCAGTAAAGCAAAGCGTGTAGCCAGACCACGCTTGCCCCTATGACCAGGAACCCATTCCACAGTACGACCGCTCTAAGTGATATGAAAGTTAGTACAGGAGTCGAGGATAGAATAAGTAAAATAGTTAATGCTACTAATAACATCAAACACGAGCATGAAGGTAAAAGAAAAATATGGATGATCAACGAGATGCTCGATCTCTGGAAGAAAAGAGAACAAGAAAAATTGAGAAGAATATGAACGAATATAGTTTCGTCAATACTCAAATAAAAAAAAGGAATAGAGAGACAAAGCAACAAGAACTAAATGTCCAATGCAGAGTTTCACGTTCAAGACTTGACACATTCCTCATTCACATAAAGGTAAAAGAAATAAAAAAATTTAAGAAAAGTTCTGGAATGGAAAATTACCAAAGAAAAATAATAGCGCACATATATAAAATCAACGTGGTAAAGCTATGTTTTATGCCAAAAAAACAGAACATCAGATAGGAGTTAAGGAACGAAGTTGAGGCAGCAATCCGGTCAATCAAATATAGAAAAGTTCTTGATCCCCATGATGTACAATCTGAAATAATCAAAGTATTTGGTGACGATTTTAAGAAAGAAAGAACCATCATGCCCAATGAGATCTACAACAGTGGAAAAATACCTGAAGAATTGCTGAAATCAGATTCCATTTTCTTATCAAAGAAGCGTGGAGCCAAAAAGGGCGGTGACTACCGAACTATGAGTCTTATGAGTCACATCTCTTCTCTTCTGAAGACTGTATAGAATCTGCAAAGAGGAATTATCACCAACTCAATTTGGCTTTATGAATGAAACGCCCTACTTGCTTATAATTTCATTACATTGGCAACGTTGCCTGGATGTGAACTGTAACATACACAGCTGCTGCAATTGATGGAAGTCCCACAAGGCAGTGGTATTCTTGAAATAAAAATTAGAATTGAAAATGATTGATGGACTTGAAAATAAGGAAGACTTCTCTATGTTACATATTTTCTATTCTCTGTATGGAGAGAAGTCGTGGAGTAGAGCCCAAGCAACATGCGAAAGATTTGAGGTGTTCTGAATGTTGACGCATTAAAGATTTCTTAAAATAACATAGATGGACATAATATCAAGCCAGAGTCACTCCGAAAACTTAAGAAATAAGAAATTATATTCGCAGTGAAAAGAAAAAAAAATAGAATATTTAGGACATTTCATGAAAAATGTAACCAAACGCCGCTAAACTATATAACTAGGCACTTTCTTAAATGAACTGAAAGAGACCATATTCATGAAATCAAAGTTATAATGCAAAGACTAGAGCAGCGTTTATCCAAATGTCCAAACCTTGAAACTCAAAATATTTGTAGAATGTGAACTTGAAATTAAGATTCCTCTGATGTTACATTTTATTCTTTGTATGGAGTGAAATCTTGGATCGTAACCGAAGCAGCAGCCAAGAAACTTAACTTGCTCGAACTGTTGACGTATACAACAATTCTTAAAATAAGTGGCGCCATCTGACGACGACAGGTGCTTCCACTAGGGCATGCGAGATGATTGTGAAGCGATCCAAAAACCAGTTTTCTGCAGTATTGTCACTTCCCACAGACAAATGGCGGAGATTTCGTATCTACATTATCTGGGGGCGACGTTTAGCAGAGTATCAGACTCATTTCTCTATCAGGCAGAGGAACCATAGACCGGTTTCGCTCTTATTAGAGCTCATCAGTATGGTATACCTCGAACCTGACAGAAAAACAAGTCTGAACGGACATGTAGGAATGTAGGTACGAAATCTCGGCCATTTGTCTGTGGGAAGTGACAATACTGCAGAAAACTGGTTTTTGGATCGCTTCACAATCATCTCGCATGCCCTAGTGGAAGCACCTGTCGTCGTCAGATGGCGCCACTTACATACGCATACAGGCGTTTAAGCAAGATTTAGATCCAATTGCCGTTCAGACTTGTTTTTCTGTCAGGTTCGAGGTATACCATACTGATGAGCTCTAATAAGAGCAAAACCGGTCTATGGTTCCTCTGCCTGATAGAGAAATGAGTCTGATACTCTGCTAAACGTCGCCCCCAGATAATGTAGGTACGAAATCTCGGCCATTTGTCTGTGGGAAGTGACAATACTGCAGAAAACTGGTTTTTGGATCGCTTCACAATTCTTAAAATATTATATATGGACAGAATGCCAAACGTCAGAGTACTCCAAACACTTAAGAAGGAATCATAAATTATGTTCTCAGTAAAAAGAGTAAAATTAGGACATTTAGGACACATCATAAGAAACAAAACCAAATATAACCAAACTACACATCTAGGCACTTTTTTAAATGAACAGTGGAATAATTCTTGTAATATCATGGATAGACAGAATACCAATCGGTCAATTATGTTCATCGTAAAAATAATAAAATTAGAATACTTAGAACAAATCATGAGAAACGAAATCAACAAAAATAAACAACATCACTGTTAGATAGTGTTCAGGGCAAAAGGAGAGGGGGGGGGTGGAAGAAAACGACTATCTCTAAAGGCTTGTGGCTAGAGAACTTGTGGTTTGTAAGTGACTTGCTTTGTTACAACCCTCAATCAATAACTGATCTAGTTGGCGGGATCACTCAATAGCGTCAGTCGTCGATGGAGTAATCAGTCAAGTTGAGCAGATTGAACTATCTTATTAACCTTCTATTCTTTTAATCCTGCTGGGGCTTTATTTCTACAGGTATCACTCGTAGCACGTAGTCGATTCAAACTTTTCATCTAAAAATAAAAAAAAAGTGTGAAAGAAAAGTGAGAAGAATCGTAAAAGAACTATCGTAAGAGTGAAACCGAGTTTTTGTTGATTATGAAAAGAAAGAAGGGTATTAACATACTATATCTCACATCCCACTCCTTTGCCGTTTATCAACAGTCCATTTAACATTTATCACAAATTCATTTAAAAAATGAAGGTACTCAAATAGATAATTCGTCAAATTGCAGCTATCCAATACCTGGACCAAACATGATACGATGTTTTAGAGTAATAATCGTCATGAGTGAATTCAGAATGGCTGCAACTGCTAATAAGAAGACACTTTTAGATTTCAAATTTAAACTCGACCTGAGGTGTAAATTCTGCACTTGATGTTTATCTGTAAAAATATTTCATTTTACCATTTTTCTCGCCTTACATGGTGTTGAGACACTACTTTACAATTGTCTGAAGTACTCATTTGAAGAGTGGAAGTAACAAATACAATCTAAAGTGTCTTTAAGGCTTCGAAGCGAAATGGGCGAAGTGATCTCCCGTGCTTCGCGACGTTGACTGATTCGACTGTGGTGAGCTCCGTGGTATTTATCCCCGGCCTTTGCGTTGCAGTGGTGGGGGTAGTGGTGGCGCGGTGTTTCGGCGCACTTGAAGTAAACCGTAGAACTCTCTTCCAGTCTGCATATAGAAACATAATTTCCTCCTTCCTGCTGAAACTGTTGTCGTGTTTAAAGATCACAATGGCCTCTCTCGTTAATCTCGAATAGACGCTGCGATTGATGTAAGATATCCACCTCGCTGAAAAGGATGTCGTGACCTTCGGAGAGAGCGTGCTCTGCTACTGCTGACTTTTGTGTTTGTCCCAGCCTGCAACTCCTCTTGTCTTTGTCCTCGTGTTGACACTGCGTTTTGTGGTGCCAATGTATACCGAGCGCAGCTGCATGGAACTCGGTAAACTCCGGGTACCGATAGAAGACCTCTGAGGACTTTGGCCGATCTCAAGCTGTGTTGTATTGCACGAGTGGATTTAAAAACAGTTTTAACATTGTGCTTTACCAGTAGCCTACCGATCCTGTCCGTTACTTTGTCGATGTATGGTAGACTAGTCCATCCGAGCTTTTCTTCATCTTCTCCCGTTGATCCTACCTGGCGCTCTACATTCTTTGAATGGACAGCCCTGTCAAACTCGTGCTTGCTGTATCCAATGTATTCCAACCAAAGGCTCTTTCCAAATGCTTCATTCCCGTTCCAATGCAGCCGGCTCACAAATTCTCTTAGCTCTCACAGACAATCTTTGTGATTCCCCTTTTCTGTCTGGGATGATGAGGTATTGGTCAGTGTGTGTTGGTTTTCTATAAACGGTGTGCGCAAACTTCCCATTCGGCCTCGTTGATACCAAACCATCCAAAAATGGTAGACGTCTTTCCTTTTCTATCTCTATAGTGAAAGGAATTTTTGGGTTGATAGAGTTGAGGTGTAAGAGGAAGTTTTAAAGTTCACCCTCGGCATGGCTCCAGATAACAAAGGTGTCGTCGACGTATCGGGACCAGCACTCTTATTTGCCGTTGCCATCGCCTTGGCCTCGAAAATTTCCCTAAAATAGTTGGCTATTACTGGACTAAGGGGGCTGCCCATAGCTACATCATCACTTATTCGTAGAAATCTTCCTTCCATTGAAAATATGTAGTGGTTAGAAAGTGTTGGAACAACTTGGAAATATTTTGTGGAAATTCCTGACTAATATGTTCCACGGCTTGCTTAATGGGTACCCATAGTGAAGAGCGAAACAACATCGAAAGTAACGAGAATTTCCCCTCGAGAGAGAGAGACAAATAATGCAGTTTCTCGACCAAATGAGTGGAGTCTTTTATAAAGCTGCCAGTATTTCCTATTTTGTGTTGCAGCAGTTTTGTGAGTTGTTTCGCGATTTTGTAGATCGGTGCTCACGATGGGTCTCAGTGCCACATCCGCTTTGTGGATCTTTGGCCAATGACATGTTCTTGATAAATTGTTGGTGGCCCTCAGAATCCGGGCGGTTGGACCACGAGTTAGCTTCTTGTAGATGATTGGATCTAACAGTGTCCTCTTGAAGTCCCATCTTCAAGATTCAAAATTTTCAATTTTTACTTTGAAAATAATAAAATAAGACAATTTATTGATTGGAATGATGGATGTAGGCTATTGGCCAGTTTTTGATTTCCATGGAAAATATATTCCTTTTAAAGTTACCGAAATTGATCTGTAGTGGGTCCAAGTAGATAAGTAAATGTCAGCCTGCAACTTACTATTAGTTTTTGAAGGGAGAAGTTAACTTCTATTGGCTTCACAGTGGGTCACCTTGGCAATCGTGCTCTCAAGGTTTGTAGGGTTGTCTTATAAAAGTTTTGTCTAACTCAAGTCAACCAGAAAATTTCATTAGTATCCCCAAATCTTGTTTATAAATTTCCGTGATATTTTCACGTATATTGACATGACATGACAAAGAAATGTAATGATCATATAGTCTATCTCATAGAAAACAACATTATGATTAAGTAGAAATGCGTCAAATCTCATGATCCTCTCAAACCGCTCAAACCATCTCAAAAAGACCAAGATGAAGGATGAATGTTGCGGAAAAAGACCTTAACAAACTCTCATAGAAGTCCCATAGCTACATCGTTAATAGAATGAAAAGATAAACTTCTCAGCTGCTACATAAAGCTGCCACATAAAAGTAGCATCTGGGTATTATATTAAAAGTGCTCTACTACCAATAATAATAACTATTGTTCCAATAATCTCTTATGTAATTCTTAACCTCTAAAGTTGGCCTGTTTTCGCATAATTTCTCTGCTAAATAATAATAGTTCTAATAACACGATTTACCTAATTTCATGGTTTTGCAACAAATGTATTAATGAATAATAGTTCTTTGCTTAAAAAGCGCTGGTGCATACTTTAGGTTTAGGTCTGATGGAATAAAACCGTGAAATGAGAAGTGTAATATTATTTATTGTTTTGTTATAATTGTTTCGATTTTTGGTTTAGGTTTTTGCGGGCTATTTTTTATAACATTCTTTTCATTCCTAACAGTTTTACTTAAGTTGCGTACCTACCCAAAATATTTTTTTTCACGTAATACACTTGTGCTTTAGAACACCGATTCTAACTCATTGTGGGTTGCCTAAAAAAAAACCTGCCAAATGATGATAATTCAAAATACTGGTTGTTAATCAAGTGTGTCACCGCAACATTAAGGTACACGCAGTCGCCACAGATGCAGACAAAGATAAGAAATTGGTACTCAGTCTTGAATAAGGTGAAAGTGATTAGTAGTCAGCAAAAATAAGTGGTTGCAAACGATATTGCACAAGAGTGGAACGCGTTCTACTCAATGGATAGGTTGGTTTTAAGAACCTGCGAGCACCATGCTCAAGTATTTCGACTAAATAATTATAGTCATTGTTGGTGAAAAAAAAGACAGAATGCGAAATCTTGTATGTTAGCTTGATATTTTATCTAAGTTTACATCGTGACACAACCAGTACGCAAATCAAGAAAAATCCAAACCTGTTGCTGTATCATTATTCATCTACCTGTTTTGTGCCTATTCTTAGAGGCTGGTTACGAAAGACCACTATATTAGCTCAAACGTCAATTAAATCTTCAAAGGTTGGGCCTCTGTGCTATTCCATCCGCGATTGTGTAACGCAATGTTTACAGCGTTTCTAGTGATACATGTAGACAAAGGTCTGAGTCAAAGACGTTCTGCATCAGTAGATGAATTATTTCATAAATCAATCAGAGTAACTACTTCTTTTGCTGGTCAACTTAACACGATCTTAACTAGTAGTGTGAGAATACTAGAACTAAATATATAGCTATTTTAGTTTAGCAATACGTACTACATATACATCTAATGTCTTGATTATTACATTATACTTATCTGCATGTAAATCCAATGTGCAACCATAATATTATATCCTTGGGCTCTCGGTTCGAACCTATATACGTAGAGAACGACATTCTTGCAATATCTTGTGGGTTACGCAAGAAATCGTGGCCGCAAGAAACCGCTGAAAGAGAGACAAAAAAGTAATGCCCACTAGGATGCTAATAACATTGCGTTCAATCTTGCATAAATATCCTACATCCTCAGATGAAGTCTTAAAACACGATTTCTTTAGGTTCGATTAGTGAAAAGAAGTTTTATTGGAAATTCCCATTTTTCATGCCTTCAAACATAGTGTGTATTGAGTGTATCCCAGTTTCTTATTAGATCTCGTTATTTCACACTAACGCATTACGACATAGAAATCTTAAACTCTTACTGGTAAATCCAGCAATTGTGGATTCTTTTCCTTAAGGAAAATGTTCTGAGGAAGCTCAGAGAAGGGCCCTAAAAGTGGTAATATATAACAATTGTAAAATTGCATTTAATAATAACTTTAAAAGTGAGTTTCAACATAATTTTGATTAGTTAATAAGCAGTTATTTAACAAATATTCCTCATTTTTTGGGAACCAGAAAATCTCTAAAAAATGCACCGTAGCTTCGAACCTCATTTTGATGTTAAGCTTCTTCATACTAATGCAACCAAAAAAAAAACTATAACAGATTGGATGTCACAGAAGACCTGGAAGTTAACCGCGAATTACCTATTAAGTAAAATTCAATGCATTAACACAGCAAGTTTATTTAATATTTAACATAACATATTTTTTTGATTCTGAATTAATATTTTCGATTTAAGAACGATTCTGAATTAATAACAACACCAGCTAAATTGCCTTAAAGCATTAAGCACTCTGCATTTTTAATATAGAAAGGATAGAAAAGCGAAATAAAATAAAACGTAAATGGAAAAGAAATCATCAAAATTTGAAGAAAAATATCCTAAAATTATAGGAAATATTGCAATATTGTTACCTTTCGAAATTTCGAAAACCAGCAACCTCCAAATAGACAAATTTAAGATAAAAGTAGCATATATGTCTATCACACCTAAAATTAATATATTTTTTTTTTAACTTTTGAGTTAGATATGGCAAGTGCCACCTCGTTTTCAGATGCTTAGAACTCGTTAGTGAAGTCAAAATTTATGTACTTTTAATTTTAATGGAGAGGTCAGCAAAAATCGGAAAAAAAATTATTCTTCATTCTTCACTTTATCGATGAATGAAGAAATCATCTCGTCAGCGACAGAAATAAATATGAATAGTTCTAGCTGCTGATTAGAGTTACCATCCAAAGTTTCCGAAAAAAGGGAGAAAGAAAGTAGAAAAGCAAATAAAGTCTATCTTTAAATGCAACTAAAGAATTTATATCTTATCTCAACATCTTTATTGTTTTTTTATCGAGATCATCTTTTCAATGAACCTTGTCCTAGGTTGGTTGTCAATGATGGTTACATCAAGAAAGTTAAAATTATGACCAGTCTTAGTCTTATGCTGAGGTTAGTATTTGTGTGGACATTTTTCTGGCCATTTTAATGTCTATCCTACAGCAAACTGAGCACAGTATCTTATGTACAACGTTCAAATGAATTTTTCAGCTTCAGATTTAAGTAAAAGTATTTTTTAATAGTGTTTTCAATTAGCAGTTTGTGTATTGGTCAAGCATTCTTTTGAGTCTTTCAGAGATTGGTATATAAGGTATCTTGCAATATTTGTTACGTTTACTGTTTATTATGTAGTTCTATATGTGTTATGTAGTTTATCGCTTAACGGCACAAGTTAGTTTATTATTGTTTAAATATTAGTAACATATTTGAAGTCACTTGAATGATAGTTTTCAGGTGAGCGCATTAATGTCTTATTGATTGTATTAATTATTTCATTGAGAGTTGTCTGGAGGAAACGTTCTGAAAAAGTTGTCTTATGACGCTAATTGGTTTCTGAATGTCTCCCTTCTTGCCTTAAGCCCAAAAT
Organism: Taphrorychus bicolor; assembly: GCA_951812265.1. Lineage (NCBI taxonomy): Eukaryota > Metazoa > Arthropoda > Insecta > Coleoptera > Curculionidae > Taphrorychus > Taphrorychus bicolor. The sequence goes on from OX638300.1 coordinate 7,825,854, forward strand.
AAAAAAAAAACAATTTTTTTTTACCTGTCAATGCCGAGCTATGATAATAATTAAATTTATTCAGTTCGTCTTCGATATTGTCTAATGATAGAGCTGTAATTATGTCGTCATAGCATAGCGTTTGAAGAAGGGGGTGTCAAAGAAAACCTAATGAATGCAGAAATCCTGTAGATCCTCAATAATTAAGTCCACACAGACAAATGACAAGAAGTCTCCTGTCACCTGTCACCAAACCGAAAGTTTGTAAAACATTTGCTTTTTTTCTAACAAAGTTTTATTATACTTAATGCGAATCTATGACAAACATTACCACTGTCAATAAAGTTTTGCCTTATAGGTGAGACTAGACAAAAATCGATAACTACTTCAATTTCGATCAATTACAAAAAGTCTCATTTTATGTAAAGAAGGTATCTTAACACAAAAAGGAAGAAATGCTCGTTGGTTCACCTTTCTGTTAAATTTGATTGATCATGTTCTAATGAACTCTAGAAGATTGAAGAGGTAGATCCGCTATATTTAAACAAAACAGCATCGAAACGTTTTGAGATGGATTGTCAGTTTTCATATATGGGACAAAGGTGTTAATAAAGAGAACAATGTCTGATTTAGACATACGATTTAAAAACAATATTAGAAATACCGTAAAAATTTGACAATACCCTAAGAAAGAATTTGGTCTGAAATGCTTAAAATTTAACATTTAGGTGTCACTCTTTGAGAAGTGGTTGAGCATACCTTTAAAATTAATTTTACTAGGATCAGGTTTTTGATTGAAGAAAAACTACACTTTATTCAATGTAGATTAAATCTTTTATATGGCAAACTTGTAAAACACCAGGCAGGACAGGTTCACTTGAATACCATTAGCCAGAGAGGCAATAACACCAAAAAATGTTTCATCTCATTATAGGGCGAAAAGTCCTTCTATTGTTCCCTTCACTTCCGAGGAGATGGGTATGCCAAATGTGCTTTTAAATGTTTTCTAAAAGCACTAAAAACACTTTTCCAACGACATTTATGTTAATTTATATAAATTTGAAAAGCACCTGTGTGAAGGCAAAAACCAAGACGAATTACCCTTAAGTTAAAACCTTTATTTTGTAAAATATATCTTGGTACAAACTACGTAACATCAACATCAGAAAAACAAACTAGCACATCTTCTACATAATAACAATATGATGTTTTCATTCGTGATTATTCTCCAAGTTCCCTAAGACATATTACCTTCAGATATGGAGAAGAAGTAGTACCTTAGGTAATATTATTCAATGTGTAGAACTGCAGCACGTAGCCCGAGCTGTCCTAATATATTTTGGAGACATCGCTAATCTTCATTTACCAATATCATACGATACATTTTTCCAATATCGGAGCACACTACTACACTATTTCGACAAAATCTCAAACTAATTGACAACCGATCTTCCCGACTGGTGAGATACCTATATTGAAGATTGTTTGAAGATAAACCAAAGTATAATTTTTTGAGGTCAAAACGTTGAATACTCGTAACTTAGTTGTAAAGTTGGCTTGGTTTATAACCCCATAATGAGGAAAAAAAGTATAAAAGAACAGATGAAGAAGTTACATTCAAAGTCACGTGTCTAAGTCACCATGCTCAACCATGTCTTTTAATAAAATATCATGTTTTATTACTTTACGGTCCTATGCTTGAAGTCTGCTCAAAGTATACAGGAGATCTGACGTGTGGAAGTCTTTAGTGAAATTTAATTATAAATCGTTCATTACACTCCTTTCGAGTAGTTTCAGGAATATGTTCCTCAGTGCAGTTCATCTCTTGACAGTATCGGCCTAGGAGAACGATATTCTAAATTTTACTGCACCCTCAGTATTATCATTACTGTAAGAACCTGGAGTAGAACCACCCAAAACCCAACCTTCTTCTGTTCTTCTACAAAATTCGACTACCCAAACGTATACCATACAAAGAATCCGATCACGGATGTCTACACCTATGTTACTCAATTGAATTTGTTATGGAACATTAAAAGTTAAAAATGCTTTTATTTCAAAGTTTGGCAATGGCTCATCTATTTTTGGAACCGTTAAAGATGACCAATCCAACTCAAGAGAAGAATGTAGTGCTTAAAGTTTCAAATGATGCTTCTTTGTGCATAGGGTTTTACTTACAGTGACACCTTTAGTCACAACCAAAGACACTTTATTAGGACACGTATCAGGCTGCAGAAACCAGCAAGCTTTCTGCACTGGTACGGCTCTTTTAACCATCTGGTACGATTCTTTTAACTGTACTTTCTTCTTCTTGTGGTGCCTATTGCGAAAGTTGTCGATTATCATGGATATTCTTGTTCTATCACCTCCTAATCCTAAACGGATTTTCACCTCCTGTGTTTTGTTGCCGGCTATGTTCACGTAAGCTGACCGGATAAATTCGCTATAATTCGTGTATTCTTGCTGCCTAGGCCTACCTCCCTCATTACTTCCAATAACATTTTGTGTTTTACCCTGTCAAAAGCCGTTGAAAAATCTATAAAGCATGCTACACATCTCGGTTCATGTCCTTACCGCGTTGTACTAGCACTTGTAGTCCATAGATTGCCTCTCTTGTTCCCAGGGCCCCAATCCAAATTGAGATTCGCTGGTGTATAATTCACATTTTCTATATATTTTGCTGTGGATGATCTTGGTGAACAGTTTGACGATATTGATTGATGAGACTAATGAGCTTGTATTGGTCGCAGGTATTGGCTCGAGGTTTTTTTGGTAGGGTAATGAAGGAAGACATTAACCAGTCAGAATGTATTTTTCCTGTATCATAGATGAGATTGAAGATGTCTTCCAGCGACTTGGGGAATTCCGTGCTACTGTCACAAGATATTTTTATCAGTTCTAAGCGGACGTCGTCAGGTCCAGGCGATTTATTGTTTTGCATATTCTGGATAGCTCTCTCAATTTCTTCTTTTGTTATGCGTGAGCATGGTTCAGATTCGACACTGATGTAACCTTCTGGTCTATCATTTTGAATATATTGTTTCCACGTCTTTATTTTATTTCTCATTTCTGTTATAAGTTTACTGTCTGAGTCTACCAGGGTTTCTTTCGGTGTCTTCTTCCGGGTATGTGTCATTTCCTTTATCTTTCTGTGTGTATTTAAATTATCATGCATTCTATGTAGTTCCTCCATCTCGCTACATTTCCCTGCCAGTCATTCTTCCTTTGCAGCTATGATTTCCCTCTTTATTATCTTGTGTATTGATCGATACTCCTCCCTGTTTTTGTTTTTAAGTAATCGTCTCTGGTCTATTAGGGTCAGGATCTTATCTATCATCCATTCCTTCTTCTTCACACGTGTCTTTTTTAGGTACTTTTCACTGGTGTTTCTAATAATTTGAGCGATTCTGCTCCATTTTAGTAGGGGTTCTTCTGGAGTTGCCACTCACTATTTCTTCCAATCCGGTTTGTAGTTCTTCTGTTACTTTCTGTTTAACTGCGTCTTCCCTGAGGCTTCGAATATCTTTTTTGTTGCTCGGGGGTTTTCGTTGTTCTTTTTAGTTTTGCTTCAAATCTACAAATCAGTGGATTGTGGTCTGACGTAAAGTCGGCATCCGGGTATGCTTTGATGTGAGTTGGGTTTTGTTTCCAGAGTAATAAACCATGTGCTCTTGGATTTGGCATAAGCCTATATTTGGCCAGTGTGTTTTGCTGATTCCCTTAATTTTAACGTCTAATCTTATCATTTCTTTGACGATATTGTGAATTTTACCGCCAGTATATAAGCTTTGCGCGTTCTATGTGCCGATTTTATTACCCTCTGCCCAGCGAAGGGCTGCCGAGGACTAACGGCTGTGTTTTTTTTTGTCTATCCATGACAACTTTACTAGGGAATATATAATGAGGTGGTTTCCCCTTGCCTTCCTCATCGCAGGGTCTTAGTCATACAGTTGATCCAACTCTGCCTAAAGGTATCTGCTCATATACCTTGTCCATATCATTTATTTTCAAGTATATGACAGTACTGGGATTGCTGCTGCTCAACCCCAGGCTAGTTTTGGTTCGCCCCGAGTATTTAATTTCCTCTGTACCCACCATATCTGGCAGGCTTTCCCCTATCCACCACCTGGGAAGGCGCCCGATAAGGGTTCTAACAACCTCACACTGGTTTAACTATACCCCCAGTGTAGTTAAAAGTTACATATCTCTAGCGTCGCCACACCTGGAAATATACAGATATTCTTCTGACTGATCAGCTCCCTTATCACTTCTAGGATTATCATAATGAAAACTACTTTCAACTTTCTTATAATTGAAATGGTTACTTAACCAAGGAAATTCTTTTATTTAATATAAATTTGCTATTTTTATTTTTCCTCATCTTTTAAAGTATTAGCCCTTAAACCTTAAAGAAACCTCTAAATTGTTCTAAATTACGCAACCATGATTTAGGTTTACACTCTTCTAAGCCCCTTTTTGTAACTTTGTCTAATTTTCAAAGTACTCATTGATCGTAAATGTTTAGTCAATCAAAGACAAAATTGTTACCTTCCAATTTAAGTAGATAATTTAAATAGACCCAAAATTTCGCTAGCTATTGCTGAGCATTTAGTTCTGCTATGAGATAGCACTTTATTGAAGCCTCAGAATTACTATTACAGTGAGAAAAACATACAAAGATATCGGTAAAAATATCTACTAACTAGAGCCAAATCAATACTTTCAGCCATTGAACACAAATAATCCTATAGTCCATACCACATCCCTAATAAGAGTTTATTTCAGTGCGAAGGTTGATTTATTAACTTAAATATAGATTTTATTATTTCAATGCTCCTTGTAGACAAAAAATCTCGCAATATCTCTCATAGATGTGTGAAATAAAGAAGTTAAAGGCATCTCTGAATTCTAACTAATTCTCCTAAGCACCAGAAACAATAAATATTGGAATTGAGGGCAACTCAGAGCATCTTGAAAAACCATTCTAGATCTAACAGAATTGGAATGTTATCACCATGATTGGTCTCAACCAAGGGTTCATTAAAATCAACAATAAACGATTTGGTAATACCATCAACATCGTAACGTTCATTGTTTCCTCCCCCATCTTGATTTTGACACAATCTATACTCTAAAATTGTTTATCCACGACCACTATATTATGAAGGTTCAATACGTGTGTTTGGCGTGGATTAAGGCCTTCTAACACACTAGTGGATTAAAGGTCTTCTAACAAACTAGTATATGTTGAGTTGTTATAGAAACGATTTCCAGACTTTTTACTTTTCATCTCAATATAATTGTTGTAAATATAAATTTATATATAAACTCCACATTTTTCGAAATCAGAAATTTTCTCCTGCTCCTCCACTCCTAATTGAACATGTGCTTAAAGGAGATGGGTATAAAAAAATGAAGGTTTCAAAGTAACTAGTTGACAAAAATAAGTAAATGGGTAATAGAAGGAGAGGGCATCTCTATGGGAAGCCACACGACTCGAGGTGGCCAGTCGAGGTGGCGCACTACTCGAGGTGGCCACGTGAACAGAAGTCAGACAGGGAACAGAGCAGGACATCTACATGTAGTCCGAAAATCAGGCGGCTTTGCGAGCCATTTGCAAGAGCGGAACGAGTTCAAAGCTCGTTCAGGACTGCAGGGATGCTCTTGAGTCACTGGCAGAAATAAAAGGGATAACTCTGGGATGGATTCCTGGACATAGGGACTCGAAGGGAACGAGCGTGCCGACGAATCAGCCAAGCGGGGTTCCCAGACATGCTTTACTGGACCAGAACCATGTCTAGGAGTAAGTAAAAGGTACGTTTCTCACACTCTGAATGAGTGGGCATGGGAAAGCACAAGGACAACGTGAACACAGTCAGGAATATGTAGACAGACCAAGGAAATCCACCCTAAGCCGGATAGATCCAAGGCCTTGTGGCTTCTTGGGAGAAACCGGCAGTGCCTGGGAGACCTTACATTAATCCTTACTGGACACTGCAGACTAAATAGGCGCATACACCTCCTAGGAATCGCTGACAGTCAACTCTGCACTCACTGTGTGGCAGGGAAAGAGGAGTCATACCACTTTGTGGGAGAGTGCTATAGGAGGGCTCGACTGCGCCACAGGACACTTGGAGCCGCTTTTCTTCATCGAGAGGAGCTTCCGACTCTGAAATGGGACCGGATACTCTCCTTCATTAAAGGGAGGGTCGACTGGTGGAGGAAATGAGGGTCCTGGTGGAGTAGGGATGGGTGGACCAGGGGACTGTGAAAAGGGCCTTTAAGGCCTAGTTGCAAGGCTTCGCCTCCCCCCCCCCCATTGTTTACTACTAACTTCTTCTTCTTGATCTCAGCTTCTCCTTCGGAGGTTACTGATCATCATTGCTATTCTAACTTTAGAGGCAGCTGTCCGAAATAGTTCGACAGATGAGAGGCCAAACCAGTCTCCCAGGTTACTACTAACTTACCACTTACCAAAATGTAAAAATGTAAAAGATGGCGTCCGCAACTTATCAACTTTGGCACCGTTTAAGGGCCCATCCTACTCATGTTACAACAAATTTTGTAAAACTTGTAAACTCAGCTTGGTTTTACATTAATTTTACACTTTCCAAATTAAGCGTTTCCCTTTCAAACTACCGTTCCCCTAAAACATGTAAGTAGATGAGTTGTATAAGCTCTTAAATTACTCCAAACTGTAGGGAAGTGAAAAGAAAAAATTAAGAATTCCCACTTCCTCAACTAGTCCACATAGGTATACTACCATATATTGGCACAGTAGTACGGGGTGTTCATTATAAAACTTCATCTAGCAGGCTATGAAATATTGACAGAAAGGATGACATAAACAAAACAAATGCACTTTTGTTTCTCCATCCTTTTCTTTTGACATTTCACAGCCAACTAGATGAAGCCACAGTCTATCCAGCACTGCAGTGCAGCTCCAATCACCAGTGTTCGTGTAGTGGCTGTATGGGCTGATTAAAAGTTAAACGGTTCACTAAATTTATTTATTTACACACTTAAGAAACTATGTACAGCAAGAGTAAAAGATGTCGTTTTAGATGCTTCGGGCACAAGAGCTGGTCAAAAAGTGACCGTAGTTTTAGTGCCCCCAATCTGCTTGCTCTCTTCCGAGAGACCGTAATTTAGGCTAAAGGGGAAAATATGGGAAACACATTTCGAAGCGAATTATTGAACTTAGGATTGTTAGTTACGCTTGGACGACTCGGGATCTAAATTATCTTATACTAGCATGCAATAATATATATATAAACTAATATCCTAACACATGCTAAAACTATCACTGAACAACCAGTTAATGCCAAACTCCATCACCAACAATGCAGTCTGAAATCCATTTGAGTATTCGGCTCGAAGAACCAAATAATGTTTTTTCATTCAGTAATCTATAAAAATTACTCACAGCACTAGCCAGGATTGAAATAACGAGACAATTAACTTAGATTCCAGCAAAAACTTGCATCCCATAAACATTGCTCCTAACCTTAAGGTCCCCAAGTACAATGAAAGCTTGGAAGTCCCCATAACAGTGTCACCACATAATAACGCCGAAGCAAGAATCACTTATTGGCGTTAATATCACACCATCAAATGTTATAATGGCAAATGAAGTGTTTGAAAATAATAAGAATAATGAGCTTGTGGGTGATCCTCAGAAAAAGCCTTCGGTTAGCAAATTTGGTGACACAGGTGTTGTTCGTCTAAATATTACTGGTAATGCAGATTTTAGTCTACCAGAAATCACAGATGCTAGTCTGTAAATAAAAAAAAATACATAATTTTTATATCACATAATTATCCCTACTTTAAGAAAAAAAATCTAAAAATTAATGTGTAACATTTCGGCGCTTTATTTTTAACTTTTAAACTGTGTCATATTACTCATATTTCTAAACTTTGATAAGGTAATAATGGAATACACTCTAAAACCTAATAAATAAATAATAATTATTTCTATATCAAGGGCATTAAGTAAATATTTATAGTATCATGGCGGCGACCATGGCCAAAAAGCCCAGGACCTTTTGGCCACATTGAGAAGATTTTATCAGTCAAATTTTCAAATAAACAATATCTAATAAATTAATAAATACGAAATTACGAAATAACACTCGTTCAATAAACTTGTTTCATAATGTTTTAAATTTTAAAAAAATTAATCCATTTCTTTTCTTCAATCAAGTGTTGAAATGTATAGTGGGGTGGCTAACAAATTAGTGGCTACGTTTACTTAAACCATAATTCTTTTCGTGACTAGTTTTTCATTTTTTGTTGGTAATCTTCCTCGGCTTCTGCTGCCTCTTGAAACATTTGGAAATCGAATCAAGAGGTTCGACAATAACAAAAAAAAGATGAGAGTATTAATATTAATATACCATCTACTCTAACAATAATAATAATAACCACTTTTCGTTTTAACAACATAATTACAGGTTTCCAAACTGATGATCACATCTATTTTTGCAGGTTGGGAATTTAGAGGACTGAATTGTTACAAATTCTTCAATATCAGGCACTCGTGGGAAAAGGCGGCCGAGTTATGTAGGAGGTAAGTAGCATCTGATGTATTACACTATGTCTAGTTCCGCTGATTTTCACACGCTATTATGTACATGATCATAACGTTGGAAATTGCCTAAAACTGCGATTTTGCCAATTTTTGGCCTAAAAATGCTTGTTTACATTTTTTACCCACTTTCAAACCGCAACAAATCAGGTTTGCTAACAAATGTAAAGTTGCTCAAGCCTATTGTCCGTTTCATACAAAAAGTGCATCCATTCTATTTACAGCTTAAGAGAGAGGAGATTAATGAGTAACAAATTCTCTTGCAAAATCCAGGTTTTTATTCACATATTTCTTGCTGGTTTTGTGGGTGAGATCTTTTAAAACCCATGCATTTTAGCAATAATTGTCATTACCCACTCATTGTTTCTGTATAGCCTACGAACCCATTGGGCAACGATAAGATTTTTAATTGGGTGTCAAATGGGAAGTTTTCGATTCTTATTACCTTATTGTCCTGCTTGCTCAATGACGTCTTTTGTATGCGTGATTTATTGAATTTTTTCAAGGCGCTTTATGGCAGTTTTATCTACACGGATTGCGTTTAGCTTATAGAGCGATAATTTAAATAACACCCGCTTAAAATAAAAAGTGTGGTCGATTTGCAACAGAAGATTCACACGTTTCGATACAGCAGGAGTGACGCAGCAGGTTTGAAAAGTGGGTCTTTGGTCGACTACAGGTGCAAGTATGTCTCTCTTCATTATTGGGAGTTTTCGTACTACCGATTATTTTACGATAATTCCTGATTTTTTGCCAAAAAACATGAATAGATTTCAAAAATAATATGTTTTGATAACCCTCAAAAGTTTACAATAATATGTTATCTTTTTCTATTAAAAAGGCCCAAAGAAATAGGAAAATAGCGTATTTTTGTAGCAGTGCGAAACGTCTTCTAATGGGCATCAATAAATAGCCGTATCGTCCATTTAGCAAGTAGACAACGAGCATCGTTTCTTTTCTTTCATTGCCCGGATCCGGAAAATTTACTTTCTATTGGTTTCACGTACCCGCAGCAAACATATTTATACAAATTTCCTTTTTTATGTGACGTATGGCTCGCCTGAATAAACAGCTTTAAAAATCAATTTATTTACAACGAAATATTCAATAGTTTTTCATTTTTATTCCGTTATTTTTATGGTTTTAAACTTATATTTTCTTTAAATTTATTACAGTATACCCGAGAAATTTGGTAACCTTACCACTATAGACACTAAAGGACAAAATAGCTCGATTGAACCACAATATACCTTAGTTTAAGTTTTCAGTTCCCGAGATACAGGGTGTTACAGATTTAAGAGCGAATATCACGTAAAATATCAACGTTTCATGCTTTTAAATACATTTTTTGTTGCTAAACGATGGAGCTTTGATATGTGGTTAACAAATTTTGCATACAGGGAGGAATAAAAAGTTACAAGAGTTCTTGTATTGAAACAGTGATAGAACTCTAGGTCAAAACTAACTGAAGAATTAATTTTTTCACTTAAAAAACGTGAATTTGACGGGTAGCAATTTACATGATAATATTTAGTACAATTTTTAACCAATAAAAAAGATAAATTAACGCTGTACTTTGACACCCTGTATCTCGAAAATTATTAACGTCTGTATTACTAATGTATATGTGGTTCAATCGACCTATTTTTTCCCTATGTTTTATGCAGTAATAAAATAGATTTACGTACAGGGTGACCTAAGTATGTAAGTGCATTAATTTGGAAAGGTTAGAGGGATTAAGAAAAATTAAAAATTTACATGAAAATTCCGTCCCCCAATAACATAAAATTTAGTTACAACCTTTAATTATTAATTCTCTCAAATATCACCTTTTTTTATTACTTGCGACATCTTACAATCTAACGACATACAGGATGTCCCAAACTTTCTTGGCCACGCATTGTTCATACGAACAGTTAGATATCGACCAAGAAGCTAAATTCGAAATACAGTTACCGCACAATTTAGAATTGCAGAGAAATACAGGGAGGCGTAAAAAAATAATACCATTTTTTTACATATTTTTGATCTAAGCAATTTTTTTAAAACATTTCCTATATCTTCCTTCATTTGTTTTCCTATTAGACAGCGTCAAAACTTCGACATTTTGTAACTGTGACGATGTTTTTGTTTTTGAAAATATGTCAAAAAGCAATAATTTTAGGTTACGTATTTTTTCAAATAATTTATTATTTTTTCATGACATTCTTGCCCAGATTGAACCTATCTCCATTCCACCTTCTCGAATAAAGATTGAAATAGAGAGAAGATGTCTTCAGAAATCGAGTTTTTTTATCTTTATTGTGCTTGTTAATTTTGGTAATAAAATGGGTGGTTGAAGAAAATAGAAGAAATTGGGTTGAAGAAAGAGAAACACAGACGACCAGATTGTGATAGTGATAGGGAAGTCTGTAAAGAAGATTGAAAAGACATGAGAGAGGGCATGGAGGATGTGCAGAGAATGGGTCGAGAGTATAGCGGGGGTGATGTTTGTGAAAAGGGGAGAAAGTGTAAGACCTCCAGCAGTCAGATAAAATAAGGAGGGTGAGACAATGAAAATCCTGGCGATAATATTAAACAAAAAAGAGAAATTGCATTAAACAGGTGAAAGAAATGAGAGTGAAGGCTAGAGATTTGATGGGTAAGAACGTGGATTTTTGCAGAAGAAGAAGGGATTAATATGAAATGATGGCAAAGGCTTTGTGGTGTTGGGTGTACTACTCTATCGGACGGAGGTATAGAGAAGCAGGACGGCTGACTTTAGGATGTTTAGCCAGTTGGGAAGAAAGGATTCATATAAAATGATAGCAAGTGCTTTGTGGTGTTGGGTGCACTACTCTATGGGGCGAAGGTTTGGAGAAACAGGACGGCTGACTCTAGGATGTTCAGCCGGTCGGGAAGAAGGGATTCATACAAAATGATGGCAAAGGCTTTGTGGTTTTGGGTGCACTACTCTATGGAGTGGAGGTATGGAGAAGCAGGACGGCGGACTCTAGGATGTTTAGCCAGTTGTAGCCTTCTGCTCATGGATAAGATTTATCAAACGATGTCAACGGAGTCTTTCAGAGAATTGTGCAAAATGCCTCCGAAAGGTCGTTCAGGCTAGAGAAGAAACGTGTATTATAGCTCTAGAAAACGTGTTTTGTTGCGAAGGAAACTAAGACATGAAGAATTTTGTAAGATTCAATGCTTCAACTACCCGCTCACCGAAATGGAAATGTTTGCCATGTAATCTAAGCTACATAATTCACACCTTTGACACTTTCCTGGATTGGTCATTACCCAGTTGGTGCCTCAGCATCGTTTCGTTTGTCTTGGGTTTATTCCACAGCAATGTAAATGATCGTTGACAAATTTTCACAACTCTATCACTCTCTCTTTTTCTTTTGATACAATTGCTATTTTACTAAAACAAGGGATCCAACTGCAACTCCCTTTTAAGTCTTCTATCGAGCTATCCACTTCTATGAGCTTCTACGAGCAATAGCAGTAACTTGTCTGTAAAGTAAAAAATTTACAAAAACCTATAAAAACTATAAATATATTTATTTTCCTAGACGCATATAAACTTCATGCAAGGAGATAGGCTAAAAAAATAAGAATGAAAGAGAATAGGGGAATGAAGTAGGCTGAGAAGTTGTAGAAGAAAAAAGGGCAGTGAATTGAATGTTAAAGAAAAGGAAGGAAGAGAGGAAGAGTATAATGGTGGCTGGTTGGGTTGCAGTGGGAAAAGGATAGCCTGAGGAGTTCAGAGAAGGGAGCGTGAAAATAAGGAAAGATGGTAGCATTATGGATGCGGAACTATTGGGCATTAGATAAAAACAGCACTGGATTGATAGAGGGACACATAGAAGTAAGAATAGTGAAGTGAAACCTAGCCAGTTTTCTGCCGAAGTTGTCGCTTCCCGCAGACAGATGGCCGAGATTCGTACTTATACTGCCTGAAGACGACGTTCTGCAGAGTATCAAACTCATTTCTCTATCAGACAGAGGAACCATAGACAGGTTTCGCTCTTATTAGAGCTCATCAGTATGGTATACCTCAAACCTGACAGAAATCCGAGTTCGAAAAATACTTGGTCTCCTCTCTTACTCAAAGCACAGTGTATGTATGCAAGTGGCGCCATCGGACGACGGCAGGTACTTCCACTAGGGCATGCGAGATAATAGTGAAGTGAAACCAAGCTAGTTTTCTGTCAAAATTGTCGGTTCCCACAGACAGATGGCCGAGATTCGTACCTATGCTGCCTGAGGACGACGTTCTGCAGAGTATCAAACTCATTTCTCTATCAGACAGAGGAACCATAGACAGGTTTCGCTCTTATTAGAGCTCATCAGTATGGTATACCTCAAACCTGACAGAAATCCGAGTTCGAAAAATACTTGGTCTCCTCTCTTACTCAAAGCACAGTGTATGTATGCAAGTGGCGCCATCGGACGACGGCAGGTACTTCCACTAGGGCATGCGAGATAATAGTGAAGTGAAACCAAGCTAGTTTTCTGTCAAAATTGTCGGTTCCCACAGACAGATGGCCGAGATTCGTACCTATGCTGCCTGAGGACGACGTTCTGCAGAGTATCAAACTCATTTCTCTATCAGACAGAGGAACCATAGACAGGTTTCGCTCTTATTAGAGCTCATCAGTATGGTATACCTCAAACCTGACACAAATCCGAGTTCGAAAAATACTTGGTCTCCTCTCTTGCTCAAAGCGCAGTGTATGTATGCAAGTGGCGCCATCGGACGACGGCAGGTGCTTCCACTAGGGCACGCAAGATAATAGTGAAGTGAAACCAAGCCAGTTATCTGCCAAAATTGTCGGTTCCCACAGACAGATGGCCGAGATTCGTACCTATGCTGTCTGGGGACGACTTTCATCAGAGTATCAAACTGATTTCTCTATCAGGCAGAGGAACCATAGACGTCGTCCGATCGCCCCACTTGCATAGAAGTAAGAATAGTAATTAGGGAAATTGGTAATGAGATAAGCGATTTTATGGGTCCTTTGAGTGAAACTAGGCGAGTGGTGCTCTGCGAATACAGGAAGCAACAAGAGAAATAAAAAACAGGAGTTGGATTATTAGCAAAATAATTGAAATAAAGGTTACAGTCAGTGGAAAAGAGCAAGCTTTGAATTAGAAAGGTTTAAAGGAGGAAAGTTTGGATTTGATTCCTGATAGGTGTCAGAAGCAAGTGGAAGGAGCAGGATATATCGGGTGGAGGGAATTCTATGCCTTAAGACATACCATCTAGTAAGTGTGTGTGTGGGAATTTCTGGGAATATTTGATGAGATTTAGATTGACAGAAAAGGTGGATGGAGCATGTGGGTGTAGAGGGAGTTGAAAGAATTGGAAAGATTGTACAGAGATTGGATATTCAACTTATTAGAAGGGATGAATTGAAGAAGGAAATGGATGTGAGGAAAATTACTGAATAAACGAAAGGAATTATGGATAACCAGTTGAAGTATAAGATATATAAACACTTTTATTGCTGAAGTTAATTTGCGGCGTTGCTGCCTTAGAATAGATCTAGGAATCTGCTCTTAGACTAGAAGAGAAAAGAAAAATGGAGTATTTATTTGTGGGAAGAACTAAAAGAATAATATGAGAAATATCAGCTCGTAGGATGAGGTTGAATGTAGTTTGTCATGGTTTGGTTGTTTTTTACTATTAGTGGCATTTCGCAATTTAAAAAATTAATGTACTTACCTACTTTCTCTATATTGCTCATATCCCTTTATTGAATTTGCTCACTCAACATTCAAACACTCACTTTTGCTTCTACTCTTGTTACTATGGATTTTTCCTCGATAGTTATACGTGTGGAAGTCCTTCGACCGATCGGATTTTTTCAGTACTATTTCTGCTCGTTGTCAAGTGAAAACTGAGAATAATCTCGAGACCACTTGGTGGTACAGAGTATGTTTTTTTCGGTATTTCGTGAAGAAATCTCATAAACTAGCTGGGTTACGAAGTGGGTTAAATTGGGAAAGAATTGCAGTTTTAGGGGTTTAGCTCAAAACCACACCCAAATTTTGTCCATCAGTCCGATAACTTATTTTTTTACCAAGTGTTGTGGCATGTGTGACCGACAAATCAGTTCAGAAGCTATCCATTAGAGACTTGGAAAGCCTCTAGAGGGTGCAATGGAACTGAAGATCACTTAATAAATATAAACTGTTCCCTAGAGATGCGAATGAGAAACCACCTGGTACCCTCTGGAATATGTCACCTCTGAGTCGATTTATTATCAATCCTTTTGGTTGAACCGTTGGATATTACTTTATTTTTTCCTTTCACCAGAACTTCCGGTATCTTTTCATATAGTTCAGAGTTCATGTGGACGATAGTACTTCTTTTGTCTGCTGAAAGGATTTTAAACTTTTTGCAATTTCCTTAATGCTGACATTTCTTGTTTGATTATGTTCTGTGGATGATGTACCTAGTCCAGAAGCGTCCTAATTTTCCATTTCAATCCCTCCCTTCCCCTCCTTTCCACTAATCTTAAGATGTCAGCCGTGACGCTGCTCCTTAAGTTCAAGGCAAGCGGTAGCTTTGTATAGAAAATCAGTTTCCTCTTGTACATTGTATTCTTTGATTTCCTCGACTCTTTGCTGAATTTCTTCTGTAAACTGTGATTTCTTCAATCTGTGGTTATTGATTTGAGGCCTTAATCAGTACACTCATCCCGATCAACAGGGATTACCGATTTTAGGCGCGAAGCATATAAAGTGATTTGGCACTTTTTTGCTGTATAGGAAGAACTGAATTTTGTGCTAATTCCAGTTCCTTAGCAGTTTTCGAATATTTTTTTTTGAAGGTGGTGATGTATGCACAACATTTCATCATTTTCTGCCAACTTTAAACAAATAAATATAAAGTTGGCTCTGAATTTTTAACAGAAGTGGAAATGAACAATGAACGTCAACACAAATGAAACGTCAAAAGTTTTGCTTGGTTGGGGGAAACAGGGCTTTTCTCATCGAGTGAGAAATTACCACTTTGCTCTTCGAATATACAACTGACTATTTTTCTAATTTGAGATCATAGCTAAGTTCGGTTATCTGTGTGCGACAGTGCTTGAGATTCCCTTGATAAGAGGGAGCGAAAGAAAAGTTGTAGAAAGAGAAATAGAATATAAAAAAGAAAGCCGACAATTATTTGCATCTTTATCGTTATATAGATTTGCGACTTTGAATCAACAATAATACTTGTTTCCAATAATAATTTAATTGGTTTTAATGACTTTAATTTGCCCAGGACGTCGCAGCCGAAATTGACATATATTTAACAACAGGTCATCTTGGTCGCCATAATAAAGATTTATACTTCTCAATTTAAACATTTCATTTGTCTTGGAGCTATTAAGATCCAAAATCACGACCATAATCAAACAAGAAGTTTACTTCTGAAAATATCTCTCACTCAATAAGGCAAAATGTTTCAGATCTCAAAAAATTACAGTCCAATCAATCGTTTCCTCACATCTGGCAATGACCACGAAAGTCGTTTGTTAAGCTTGTAATCGTTCACCGTATAACATTTTTCGGGTTAATTCATTTGTAAGAGCAGATACGAACGCAACCTGAGTTAAATGCCAAATTCCTTAGCTTGATGTCCCTCTCCGAAGCAGAACAAAAATACCTCTTGTGTGTCTTAATAAAACCCGAATCGTCCTTCAAATATTTTATTATCTGCGACCTTAGCGTGCATTCTAAACTACTCACGACTCTTTATAAGAGCGACAACTTATTATTACTGTTCTTACGTGAAGTCGCACCCATTCTTTGTTCCACATAGTCTAAACGTTATTAAATAACCGTCCTCCAAAAGTTATTCCACCGAGTCTACTTTCATATATTTGAATACTACAAACATAACAGAATCTCATGATTAATAGGTAGAAGATTCTCTTGCTTGGCATGTGCATAACAATTATAAATTTAATGCCAGTTTTCCTCATTAATTAGTTGAAATCTAAGGTAACTACAATACTTAATAATGACCCAAATGTCGAAAGATATACATGTTGGGCAATAAAACGCACGTTATGATCAGATAGCGTTAAGTTATCCATGCTGTTTCCGTGTTACACGCTTTTCATTAATAATATCTCGATTTTTTTTGACCACAGGTATGGCAGTGATTTAATGGCGGTGGAGTCGTACGCAGAAAACAATTTAACAGCCAGTATAGCTAATAGCTCAGGGTCCGTTGAGCGGAGAGGACTGGATCACTATTGGCTCGGTTTGGCCTCCTTGGATGACCTCAGAACTAATACGCTAGAGTCTGCTGCTGGCACTTTAGTGTCCCAGTATTCAGGTGTGATCCCCTCATTACCTCTTTCTTTCCATCTATTTACACAAAAATAAAAAATTACAGGGTTTTGGTCTTTAAACCAGCCAGATCCAGACTCAGGTGAGTGCGTTGATGTCACAATAACTGAAGAAAATCAATCATGGGAGCTTACCACCTGCGAAAGTCTTCTGCCTTTTATGTGCCGAGCCAAAGCATGTCCCAGTGGCTCTTTCCACTGTTCCAATGGCAACTGCGTCAATGACAAATTCAAGTGCGACAAGCAGGATGATTGTGGAGACAACAGCGATGAAATTGACTGCGCCCAAAACTGCAACTTTTACCTGGCCAGCAGTGGAGATGTAGTCGAATCACCCTACTACCCGCACAAATACGCCCCACTGACCAACTGCAAGTGGACGCTTGAGGGTCCTCAAGGACACAATATCCTGTTGCAGTTCCAGGAATTTGAGACCGAGAAGTCGTTTGATACCGTGCAGATTTTAGTTGGAGGCAGAACTGAAGACACCTCAGTGAATTTGGCTACTTTGTCTGGAAAGCAAGACTTGACCAACAGATCGTTTGTGTCTGCGTCAAATTTCATGATTGTCAAGTTCAGCACGGACGCCTCTGTGGAAAAGAAGGGATTTAGAGCCTCTTGGAAGACTGAGCCTCAAATATGCGGGGGCACTTTAAGAGCGACCCCTCAAGGCCAAGTACTGAAGTCACCAGGTTACCCTGAACAATACCCCGGAGGGTTGGAATGCCTTTATATCATCCGAGCCCAAGGGGGGCGCATAATCACTTTAGAAGTTGACGACTTGGACTTGGATGACAGCAGAGATTACATTTTGGTGAGAGATGGCGCTTCTCCTAGGAGTAAACTGATCGCGCGTTTAACTGGCAGCTTAGATACCAATCAGAAGATTATCATGTCCACTCACAGCGAACTTTATGTTTACTTCAAAACTAGCCTCGGAGGTTCCAGAAGAGGTTTTAGGATTAGGTGAGTAGCTGTAATGGTTGTTAATTATTATGGAGTCTTAATTGTTATATTATGTCTACAGATATACTCAAGGCTGTAAGGCAACGATAGTGGCCCGCAACGGTACTATTAATTCCGCAGCTTTTGGACTTGAAAACTATCCGAGCAATCAGGACTGCCTCTATAAGATCAGAAATCCGGTGGGCGGCCCTCTGTCGCTCAACTTTATCGACTTCGATGTGGATAAATCTGATTTTGTTCAAGTCTTTGACGGGGCTACAACCAGCGGGTTAAGGTAAGAGGTTGGAAACGTAGATGTTTGTATGATGGTTGTGGAATTCTTGTAATAAGTTGAATTCTCTTTACCTAGCAAAACGATTATGTGGTAGAGTTCATCTTATTTATAATAGCTTGGGTTTGTGTTGAAAGATTAAGAGCTTAAGTAGTGTAATAAGGATGACGTGATAAAAGTAAGTTGATGTACACTACTTATTTTGCCGCCTTATATCATCTTGACAAAACAGAAAATTACTGGCGAAACATAGAAATGACTAAATATTATAATACGGTACTCAGTAATACTCAGTTCTTTAATAATGAAATAAGGAAGAGGTTACAATAAAAAAAAAATTATATGAGTTCCATTGTTTTGCTAATAGTAAAATATTCACACGTCAGTTTATTCAGGTTACATCTCTAAAAGACGTAACAGTTTTGATAATTGTTAGTTATGTTGTGTTCATGTTAATGGGGAACTTTTGTCCTAAATGATCTGCAATTTGAATTTGAATTTCCTTGTTTTGACAATGTTAGGAATTAATATACATATATTAATCATAACATATACTTTGCGTCTTTTTGATTAAATTGAAAAAGGTATATAGCTTTGTAAATTGCCACCGTTTCGACTTTTATTGAGGTCTTTTCACAACTTTCACATTCAACACTTTCACAGCGAACTTTGTCATGACTAGGAACAGTACACTCTATTAAAGCTTCTACAGTCATATGAAACAAATAGCAAACGAAGACAATACCAGGTCCACACACATAAGCAGAAGGATTACTTGAATTCGAAACGTTGGCAATTTCACAAGTGTGAAGAGGTCTGTGTTCTTATTATATAATGCCTACACCCTCTATCCTCCTTTTTCAACACACATTAATATTTTTACACAGATGAACTCAATTTCCATTCACATTCAAAAACGAAGTTGAACTAATCATCTTCTCGACTTTGCGATACCTACACAGTTTCGTGCACATTTCAGATTGCATCCTGGAAATGGATTTACAGAAACAACCAGACCTAAGATCACCCTTACAGCATCCAGTGGTGAGATGTTGGTCAGATTTTCCACTGATGCACTGCACGGCAAGAAAGGATGGCAAGCAGTCTTTTCTGCAGGTAACTAATCAACATTTCTGCAAAAACTAAGCAAAATAGCTGGGGTTCAATATAAAAATGAATTTAGGTTGTATATAAAATGTCTTGAGAGAGGATGCAGTAACAGAAGTGAAGACTTTTACTAACGGATATCTCGTACTTCAAAAGAACGCATTGCAATTTGCGCGCCTGCAATGACACTACACTGGCAAGTAAACATAAAGGAGTAAAAAAAAACGTAAAAAGCCCTAACGATGAAATAAAGTTTAAAAATAAGATTAAAACTGTCTATTAATATCATATGATTCAACGTTGTTTTACTGTTATACGCAAGTACAATTCGACTAAAAAATCACCGTTGGTTAGACAACTACCATAAAAGAACCTAAAAAATTTGCATTCACTAATTCAGCGTTGATTTTATCTCCAAATTATGCAGTCTATAGCGAGCAAAATTAACAAAGTTCAACGTTGACTTTATGACTTATTAGTCAAATTCATAGAGGAATTAACCTATCAGTGCACAAAGCAAAAACCTACTTTATCAAAAAGTACCGAAAAGTTCGTGAAAATGTGCCGAAAATCAGCAAAAAGTGCTCGGTCAATTCGGTCTTCAATGACCAAATAGGGTTGAGGTCGCCCAACTGGCTTTACAGTCCAAATCTTTATTCATGTACTATATTTTTAATTTACAAAGTTTAAGGAGCTCTCGTCCACGATATTTTATGATAATATTTAATACAGTTCACACGTAATTAATAAAAAATTAAAACTATACATTTGACACCCTGTGCCTCGGAAGCTATTAACTTTGGGACTAAAGTATCGATTTATTTGGCCCCTAGTACCTCAAATTGCGAGATTTTCCAACCTTCACTTTTCTTTTCTCATCTACCTGTCTGGTACCAGTGCACGAAGCTAAACCCTTCTTGATCAAAAAGCACCAAACGGTTCATGAAAATGTGTCGAAAATCACCATCAAGTGCTCGGTCAGCTCGGTCTTCAATGACGAAATAAGGTTGAGGTTGAACGAAAATGCCAAACTGGCCTTACAGTCCAAGTTTGTATTAATGTACTGTGTCAAGAATGTCACTAATCACTACTGACTTTTTCATTATTGGCCGATATTAGCTCTCCTTGCAGAAGGTCTTCGGCTACTTTGTTTCTGTATAAGCCGCCTCTACTACTCTTCTTGCTTCACGTCATTCATTTTATTATCCAATCGTTTCCGAAACGTCCATATACGGTTGCAATGTCATCGAGGCTATTCCTTAATTCCTTAATTACTGGGTAAATTGTCAATTTAATTAATTTCGCAATTATCATTATGAGAAGTTTGCAACCACTAGTCACCGATTTTGAATTGTCTCATATAAATTTTCACACCTCTCCATTGTGAATATTATGTTTACACATTTTGAGAAGATATTAATCCTCATCCCCACCCTTCCGCATCCCGGCAGGTAAAGTCTTTTCTTGCTGCCCGTCGCTGGCCGGTAAACACTTTACCTGCCTCTTGTCATAACATCTACAAGTCTATGAGTATTTTACACAAAATAATTTGAAGCTTTGCACAAAAATAACTATGTTTTATTCATCAAAATAGTGGCATTTTCGGTCCTAGAACTTGTGAAACAATAAACTATTAGTAAATGATCTTTTTCTTCTTCCTATGACGCCGTCTCCCTCCGAAGGTTGGCGATCCAAATATCTATAGCTGTGCGCAAAACTTCACCCCTGAATATCTCAATAGACGTTCGACCAAACCATCTTCTCAGGTCCTTCAGGTCTTGGACCAGGTCTCAGGTCCGATATGAAATACTTCCCCTCCAACAAGGCGGAGTATATCATATCGCTCTCCTCCCATGATGTAACCGATGTATTGCAGTTTTCTTTCTTTGACCATGTCATCAGCAAAGCGTAAGTTGCTAACGCAAATGCCATTGATATTGATGCTCTCTCTCACATCTTCCCATGCTTCACGAAAAATCGCTTCGGAATATATATTGAAAAGAAGAGACGACAGAACACAACCCTCTCTCACTTCCCTCCGAATCCCTACCTCTTCTGATGTTTCGCCCTCTAATCTGACTTCCGCCGTCTGATTCCAATGGATTTGAGGATCTCAACAAGTTTCTGTTGCGAAACGTAGTCGAAAGCCTTACCATAGTCAATAAAACATGTATATCTACATTCATGTTCCTGCACCGCTGCGTCAGAACGTTGAGTGTAAAGAGAGCCTCGCGTGTACCCATTCGATGTCTAAATCCGATCTGCATGCTACCAATCTGTCCCTCGCATCTGGCATATACTATTAGAACACTTTATTTTTCGACCGAGCAAGCTATGAAATTTTGACAGAAAAGGATGCCATAATCAAATTAAATGGATATTTCTGTCTCCATCCTTTTCTTTAGATATTTCACATCCAACTAGATGAAGTTTTCTAATGAACACGGGTTATACGTGTGTGGATATACGGAGGAATAGTCATCGCACTGGGAAGTGCGCATATGGTGATGAACGTCGATTTTAGCCAGTCCACTGGTATTCCTCCAGTTTGATATATATAGTTAAAAAGAGAGGTGAGGAGGGCTAAGCCCTCCCCATCTGCATTCGCAATGAGTTTGAGCGTTTCCGCTTGCACCTGGTCAAGTTCGACGGTCGCTTTTCTGAAGCCTGATAGCACGTATTACTTCCTCTTTCGCGATTCCAGGGCTAGATTCATTAACAGCGTCACCTTTAGGATGTTTCTTTGGTCGAGCATCGTTAAAGGGGGTCTTCATATATTCCTCCCATCCTTTCCCCTTTTCTTCAGCGCCCACCAAAATTCTGTTATTGGCATCTCTCAAAACACCCAGCTGCTGTTTACGCTGCGTGTTGGTAAACTCCTTTTTTTTTGAGCAAATTGAACAGGTCGTGTTTATCTTGTAGTGCCTCGATTTCAATGCACCTTTCTAGTAACCAACGCTCCTTTGCCTTCCGGTATTCTGTTCTCACCCTTCGATTCAGTTCTTCGTAACGATCCCCGCCTCTCGCCTTTTCTCTTCTTCTCTCGTCCATGTCGGAGGATCTAATCCGTCATCCACCGCTGCCTGGCAGAGCCTCCGTTAGCCGGGCCTCCTTCAGCATACTCCATCGGGGTTCCACATCACTTCCGTCACGATTACCGGCTGTTTGTAGACGCATCTCCAGGTTTTCGGTAACTTGGATCCGCACCTCAGTCTCCAAGCTTTGTGATATTTATTCGCTTCAGTCTGTTTCGCTGAACCTTTTTGGTCTAGCGAAGCTTAAAATCTATCACAACGGGGTTGTGGTTGCTGTTGACGTCGGCACCCGGGTACGTAGATGGTGTTCTATACAGAATTGTGCCAAACGATTCCCTCTAGCGTTTCGTGTTCCCAGTCAATATTTTCCTGTTATCTCGTCTGTAGTACCACTCCCGATCTTAGCATTAAAGTCGCCCAAAATCATTGTTATTTCTCCCTTTTTCGTTGGATTTAAAGCGCACGTCGAGTAGAACTCCTCCACTGCCTCATCAGGTTCATCACAAGTTGGAGCGTACGCTTGGGTTACATTCATCACTCTGTGGGTAGTGAGTTGCCTCAGGAGCATCACGCGATCCCTTAGCAAAACAAAATCAATAACGGACTCTATTTCAGGGGAAATAAGTCTAGCCGCTCCATATTGGCGACTTGGATTGTCGCCCCCGAGTAATAAAGGACGCTCTTCGTCAAGTCTTCGACGAGTTCTATGAATTCCGGCACTAAGCCTAGGGCTTTGCTTAGGCCTAGGATCTTGATTTGCAGTCTATGCGCATCTCCATTTGTCTTTTGGCAGAAAAGGTGGAAAGGAGCGATCACTATACGTCAGATGTAATGGGAGATCTATTCCAGAGACAGACACCACAAAGTTTTTAGGAGTATATCTGGACTCGGGACTCTGCTGGGACCGGCAAACTGAGCTTGTCACAAATAGGCTAAACAGTTTTTGTGCATTGGCTAGGAGATTGCGCGATCAGGTGACTCTGGATTCTCTGCGGCAGCTTTACTTTGCCTCTGTGCAGTCTGTGCTGTCATACAGCATAATGTTCTGGGGTTCATCGAGGGGAGCCCAGGCTGTTTTCATAGCCCAAAAACGAATCATTCGATGTTTCTTGAGATTACGCCCTCGTGTGTCAGCTCGACCACATTTTGTAGATTTAAGACTGCTAACTGTAACATCTTTATATATATTGTCCTTGGCTCTTTTTGTAAAAAAAAATCCGACCCTCTTTGAAACGAATTCACAGCATTATGCAGATAACATGACCATCACTACGAGACATAGAGAGAACTTGAGTGTACCAAGTCACATATCTGCATTCTTCCAAAAAACAGTTTTGTATAAGGCTGTTAGGGAATACAACAGACTTCCTGACTATATAAAGTCAGAAATTCATGTGCACAAATTTAAGCAAAAAGCTACAGAATTTCTACTTGATGAGTGTGTTTACGATGTTAGCATTTAAGTGGACTTTGGTCCTCATTTTTATGTGTATTCAAATTATTGTACTTGTTGTTGCTTTCTTGTTTTTTGACGTTGCTAATGTCCCAGGAGGATTTGGATGGCAATAAAGAATATTATTATTATTATTATTATTATTATTATTATTATTATTATGCGTTTCTTGTTCTACATTGGCGAGTTTTCCAGTCATATATTAGCTACGCACGTTTCACGTAGCGATCTTGGTCTTTTCCTTGTACAACTGTATTTTATTACAAACTCGCTTTTACAAACGAGAGAATTCTTCGCACCCTCTCCTCACTTAAAGGGAGGGTCATCCTTGAATTTACTTCAGCCTCGTTAGACAGTGGAATAAATAGTGTAGTGGGAATTCCGTTTCCCTTCTTCACCGCAGTGTGTAAGCCATTGCAAGCTGTTACAGCTGCCAAATAACAGTAAATGATCAAGATATATTATTATCTATTATATTAAAACACCTGTATGTTCGTGATCACGTTTATATATAAATTTCAATATTTCAAATTTCCTTACTTATAACACTAAACCGAGTGGCATATCTGGTATTTTCACTAATATTGATGGAACTCTAGATTGTCCACTTCTCCAACCGGGGGCTGGAGCTTTGGCTTCTAGCAGAGATACAGCTTTCGGTACCATAATCACGTTCAGCTGTCCAGCTGGCCAAGAATTCGCTACCGGTCGCAACCGTCTGACCACTCAGTGTATGCCTGGAGGCAACTGGTCTATCAGTTATATTCCAAAATGTCAGGTAAGGCCTTAGCCTACTAACCTTTTGCTGGAGAGTTGAAAAATTACTTACTTTTAGGAAGTGTACTGCGGACCAGTACCTCAAATTGACAACGGGTTCTCTATTGGATCTACCAACGTTACCTACAAGGGTCAAGCCATGTATCAATGTTACGCAGGTTTTGCCTTTCCCTCCGGACAACCCATAGAGAAGATTTCGTGCTTAGCCGACGGCAAATGGGAAAAGAAACCCAACTGTTTGGGTAAGCTATAAGCTGCCAATATTCTACACTCACAAACTTCACATATTACATTGCAATTTTAGCTTCTCAATGTGCCCCCTTGCCAGAGGTCCCTAACGCAAACGTAACAGTCTTGAATGGGTTGGGACGCACCTACGGAACCATAATCCGTTACGAGTGTGAACCGGGATACGTTCGAAGTGGTCCACCTGTGATTCTATGCATGAGCAATGGAACTTGGAGCGGGGACGTCCCTAGGTGTTCTAGGGCCAGGTGAGCTCATCTAAAATCCTCACAAAAATAAATCTAAATCACACCTAAATCAACCCACAGGTGTGCAGTTCTTCCCGAAATAGCTAACGGCATCATTACCGATACTTCACGCACTTACTACTACACCGACGAAGCCCGAGTTCAGTGCTTCAAAGGATACAAGCTGATAGGAAACAGCATCTTGAAGTGTGGGGAAAATCAACAGTTTAACAACCCTCCGAAATGTGAAGATATCAACGAGTGCATTAGCAGCCAATGTGACGTAGCCTCCACTGAATGCGTCAACTACCCTGGGTCGTTCCAGTGCAAATGCAGAAAAGGTAGGTGTTGTTGATATGTGATGGTGCTGCAGAACAGATTTTATATTTTTTCCTTGCCTATACAGGATTTGCCCCTACAACAGACTGCAGGCCTGTAGCAGATTTGGGGCTGATAAATGGAGGAATTCCAGATGAATCTATTACTGTGTCTGGAAGTGAAAGTGGATATGACAAAACGGTGAGTGACGCTTATAAAATTGCAAATTAAAATTTGGTCAAATTCCTCAACGTTTAAATGATTCAGGTTTAGTTACTTGTAGGTATTTCGCCTGAATAAGTACTCCACTCCACTCCACACTTCCAGAAAATATTGGTAATCTATTAATTTCGCCAACCTTTCCAAAAAAAGGGAAAGTAAATTTTACGGCTTCTTCAGCAACGTATCCGTGCTAATTGAATAAGTTAAGTTTTTTTAAATATTTTGATCCTCCAACATTTTTGGTTCTTCGAGCCTATATTCAGTTCTCTTACGACTTTGAGCGCTTAGGCACCCCAGTTACTATGTGGGCACACGACAACTAGATGGCGCCTTTTTGATCATCAAATAGCGCTTTTTGTTATTTTGTAGACTGCAGATTAAAAAATTTAAAAATTTCAGTGGTAAATTACTTTTGAGAAAGACGTTCAATAAACCGAAATATCGGCAGTTTCTGCCTATCTAGTGGAAATTTTGTTATTTGTACTAATTTAGTTAAGTCTCTAACCAGTGCTAAAGTGAAACATATAAAAATAAAAAGTGCAGACACGATTTTTTATATATCCTGAAGGCTAACCTCTCTCAGCAGATTAATGGTCTCAACCTTAGACCTTTGATTTCTAGACGTCAACATGGCGATACTTGTTACTAAAATATAAGGCGTACCTCTTTTAAACTATCTCTTTCGTCACAGAGAAACTCCATTATTTTATCTTTGTCGTGGCACCAAACGTAGTAACAAGAGGAAAGAGTACTACAAATGAGAGAAACGTTATGAAAGAAAAAAGAATTTTGGTCATTTTGACAACAGAGTCTATTATGAGCCTCGTGGTTATGATTGTGTCTATAGTATTAATACAAGGTCTCTGGTCTCATTATACATCCGGCTGCACTATCTAAGCAGCGAACATGACTCAATTAAAATTTAAACTTCATTTACAGATGGTGCGCCTAAACAGTCCTCTCGGCTGGTGCGGCAATGGTATCGGAGGTGGTTCCAACTGGGTACTGATAGACTTAAAAGCTCCGACAGTCATCAGAGGATTCCGAACTATGGCAGTAACTCGACTCAACGGCGACGTAGCATTCACTTCAGCAGTGCGAATTCAGTACACTGATGACCTTACCGACGTCTTCAAAGACTACAGAAACCCCGACGGTCTGGCCGTGGAGTTTACTATTGAAAAGCCCACCCTGAGCATTCTGAATCTGCCCGTGCCTATCGAGGCTCAATACGTGAAGTTTAAGATACAGGTGTGCATTCTTTTTCACTACAGTTGGCCATTTATAAATTTTTTATATACTTAGGACTACGAGGGTGCTCCTTGTCTAAAACTGGAAGTAATGGGTTGCACCAAGCACGAATGTCTTGACATCAACGAGTGCGCCGTTAACAATGGCGGTTGTCAACAAAAGTGCATCAACAATCCCGGAGATTACTCTTGCGCCTGCAATTTTGGTTTCGAGCTTTACCAACAAAATGGCACTGCTTCTTACTTCATTGAACCGTCAGAAAACGGCAGCAGAGACGGTGATACTTATCAAATCGACAAATCTTGCGTAGCGGTCATGTGTCCTTCGTTGAACGCCCCGGAGAACGGCGTCATCCTTTCTACCAAGGAAAAGTACCACTTTGGGGATTTAGTCGGTTTCCAATGTGACTTTGGTTACGTTATGTCCGGCAGTAGTTCATTGCTTTGTACTTCCACTGGGGTCTGGAATGGTACAGTTCCGGAATGCAAATGTACGTCCCTCAGTAGTCGCTCGTTTCGTTTGTGATGAAAACTTGATTTGCAGATGCTCAGTGTGTTTCACTTCCTGACGACAAAAACGATGGGCTGAGTGTCAGTAGATTCAATAACAGCGTTTTAGTGCCTTTTAAGGAAAACGTCACTTTGGAATGCAGTAACGTGGGAAGGCAGCTAAGACGCACTTCCAGCTCCGGCTTCAGACAATGTGTCTATGACCCCAAGCCTGGTAAGTGACAACTTTTTAAATAACTGCATTGTCTGAATCAATATCTCTTCCAAAGGATACCCCGATTACTGGCTGAGCGGTTCTATGCCTGCGTGCCCTAGAGTCGATTGTGGAGTACCACCTCCAACTCCCGGAGCCGAATATGGACAATATTTAGACACCAGATACCAGTCGTCGTTCTTCTTTGGGTGTCAGAATACCTTTAAACTAGCTGGTCAGAGCAGTAAACATGATAACGTAGTTAGGTCAGTATTTTCAACTATGAACTAGAAGGTATGGCCAGAGCAATCAATTGCTGACATTTTGCTAAACTTTGTAACGCTTTTTGCCCGGAAGTCCTCCATGTTTGTGCGTAAAGTACGATTGTGGTCATTTGACGTAAGACGTCATTTCCGTCCGATTTCGCCACCAACTTTATGTAACTAATGGTAAAAAGGGGGGACGAAACAGTAAAAAAAGACATATTCTAGCCATACCTTCTAGGTTATCGGTCGTCAATATTTCTGAAAGAGACAGAAAGAAGCAGAACAAATTCGACTTCAAATTCTATAAAAAAATATTGTTGACATCCTAGTGCTTCTATCTAATGAAGAAAAGTAAAACTTTCTGGATAAATTTAACTTTGACATTAAAGTGGTGTTTCAACTCACGCTGTAAGAAAAAAAAACAATACTGTAAAAAAAACAAGACTCACATTTGCAGATGTCAAGCTAATGGTGTCTGGGACTTTGGAGACCTGAGATGTGAAGGTCCAGTATGCGAAGATCCGGGTAGGCCTCCAGATGGAATTCAGGTGTCTCGCAGTTACGAACAAGGTTCTGAAGTCGGGTTCTCTTGTAACCGAGCCGGCTACATCTTGATCAATCCCAGACCAATCACTTGCGTCAGAGAGCCCGAATGTAAGGTGGTCAAGCCTTTGGGACTTTCTTCGGGTAAGTTTTGCTTGGAAATATATCTTTGGCTCAAATCAAAGCTGGACTCAAAATAAACAAAAACTGGAGCAAAAAAAATTCTAGAGAGTGATAAAGTGATAAAGTGAAAAAAATGAAAGAGTGATAGAGAAATGGTTCACACTGACACGTCCGAGATGATCAAGGTGACTGAAAGCTTTGTTTTGGTCTAGTTTTTATTTATTTTGAATCCGGATTATATGTTAATAAATATATGTAAATTCGTGCATCCAGGACGCATTCCCGACTCGGCTATAAACGCGACCAGTGAACGGCCTAACTACGAAGCGAAGAACGTCCGCCTCAACTCGGTGACCGGCTGGTGCGGCATGAAAGAGGCTTTCACTTACGTCAGCGTAGATCTAGGTAAAGTCTACCGTGTCAAGGCGATCCTGGTCAAAGGAGTGGTCACAAACGACATAGTCGGAAGACCCACGGAGATTCGGTTCTTCTACAAGCAAGCCGATCACGAGAATTACGTCGTCTACTTCCCTAACTTTAACCTGACGATGCGCGATCCAGGAAATTACGGCGAATTGGCCATGATTTCTTTACCGAAGTATGTTCAAGCCAGATTTGTGATTTTGGGTATTGTCAGCTACATGGACAACGCCTGTTTGAAGTTCGAGCTTATGGGCTGTGACGAACCTGAGAAGGAGCCTTTGTTGGGGTACGATTATGGGTACTCCCCCTGTGTGGGTAAGTATCAAATAAAGTGCGGTATTAATAATTGTCACTTTTTATGTCACTAGTATTTTAAAATCTTCTTGTCATAAATTATTTCCTATCTAATCGAGTAGCAGAGACGGTGATATTTTGTGTGACGCTACAATTACATGAAACGTTTTAGAAGCGAGACTTTAAGGTCAAATTAAGACACTTACTTGGTGTAAAAAGCCGACATTTTAGATTTTTACATGGCCTACAAGGTGAGCTATGAATTGAGAATTTCTTATCATGTCCCGAGGTGTCATATCATTCTCTATACTCCTAAATAATAAAAAGAACAGTTGATTTTTTTCTTAAAGTTGTGCAGACGAAAAATGTTACCAAAATTACATCACCTTATTTTCCACCCTGTATAAATTCACCTGAATAACTTACCTTTAAAAATACTACATAAATTAGTACAAGGAGTTACTCAAATTCGCTTCGACCGAAGAAATCCGTTGGTGCAAACTTCAACTCATAGTTATGCTCTCTCAATGGCTTCCACAAAATCTCACTCAAGAAGATAAAGGACTTTCTAAAAGGACTGAGTCTTCTGAGTGAACTTTAATTGATATTGAGGCACAATAGATCTTGTACGTCGCGGTGCACAGGCTCCCCTCTTGGAACCACTCATTTGGACTGCCAAATTTGGTGCAAAAATCTAGAGTTGCAAAGCCATTGGCCAGCAGTTTACATTAAGTTTTAAAAAAAATTAATAAAGTACCTTTCTACTTTACAATATAAGGTTGTCTTGTAGCACCCTCGTAGCACCCTTTCTTTGGCCTGGTGCCAAGACAAAGACAAAATATCGGAGTTTCTTTGTGACGGAAGAGAGAGGTTAATAGAAGTCCGTCTAATATTTTGGCAACAAGTTGTTTGACCATGTTGGTGTCTAGTAATTGAAGGACTCTGGCAGCAACTGCAGTCACAACACAACAGTTTGATTTACAATTATTCGATTTTTTTGTATAATTTTCGATAACAAAGTCAGAGACACTGAATTTGAGTCCCACCAGGAATCTCTTGGTGACTGGTATATCTGCAAATACGTAATGCCTGCATGTTGCATGTTTGATATGCGCATCACTTTTTCTTCTCGCTTGTCTTGATGCTGAGTTTTGTGACATAACTTACACACGAGTCGAATATCCTTGTGAAAAACGTCAATTAATACTCGTCGAAACGTCTGTAGTTTCTTTTTAATTTGTTTAAAGTTCTTCAATTTGATAATTATCCCGATGATCACTTAGGTATAAACTTTAATGCCCATGTCATAGCAAAGAAAATAAGTGTGTGTCGAAAAGTGCACTGTTGGCTATTAAAACTTTTGACTAGGCCCTAATGGAGCTAGAAAATACGAAAAAATGTCAGACTTCCTGTAGTAGTGTCTTTTGTATCAATGTCAGAAAGACATAAATCACTTGAGGCTACTTCTTCCGGGATAACGTTTTTTCAACTTAAATTATAATTTCTTAGCATGCAAAGTGGGTTTTAGAAGGGAAAGGAAAACATTATTGTAAAGGTGTAGTTGAAAAGTATATACTTGAATCTAGGAAATCCCAACTCTATCTAACTTAAATACAGTTGGTCCAACTCTATACATTTTGACTGTGAATGACTTGAACCGAAGTTCAAATTTATCAAACCAACACATAACAAAAAAGTTAGTCTAAAAGCACTTAGTCCATTCACTCCTCATTAGACCTATTGTATTGTATTGTATTGTATTCAATGTGAGTGGACTTATACAGTCATCTACCGAGACCTGCGGTCTATTGTGGCACACTCGAAGTGTTACCAGCAAGGTTTACCCCTGCTAGCTCCGCTAGTTGTCACCCATTATGCCCAGACCGTCAACGAATCTGATGAGTCTCTCGGGCGACACTGCGTTTGCATCTCAAGGTTCAATAATCGTGTTTCCGAACAGTGAGTATTTCGATCTGACAATAGCCAGGCAGTCACATAGGACGTGCTCAACTGTCTCGTCGTCCTCCAAGCAGAGTCGACACTCCGTTTCTTCGGACAGTCCGAGTCTGCCGAGTCTGCGCATGTGAGATCTTAGGTGGCTATGTCCTGCGTACAATGCAGTGCCAACTCTGATTTGTCTCCTATTTAGTCTGAGGAATGTTTGGGCTTTTGCCCTCCCTGTTCCCGTGATTAAAATTTTGGGAGTGTGATAGTCCGGGTAGGTTCTCCCACCAGTCCTGGGACTTGGCATTGCTCCATTTCTGGAGTTCAGCCTTGACCAGAGAGTATGGGGCCCCAAGTGCCGGTTCCGAGCCTACGAATGCAGAACTCGCCGCCCTCCTCTCATTGCCTTCGTGACCACGATGGCCCGGGATCCATAGCAGTGTGAGGCTGTTCTCGTGCGATAGAGTGTTAAGAGTCCTGTGGCAGTTCCAAACAGTTTTGGAATTGCAGAGCAAAGACTTAAGCGCTAGAAGCACTGCCCGACCATCCGAGCAGATCTTTATTTATCTATGGTGTCCTCCCTCCTCTAATTGGTGTCGGGCACACATTTCAATGGCATGTATATCTGTCTGTGGTGAATCGGCCCAGGCTCTCTGCTGTGTAGATGCCATCCAATCTCCCGTACCCTCCGGAGCCAGCCCCTTCGTTGGTCTTGGACCAGGTACTTCCTGCCAGTTACAGATCTTTGCCTTGTTCGTCCCAGTCTGCCCGTGACGGAACCCTGACGACGTAACGAGTGTCCAATGTACGTTTTGATGTCATTAGGTCGGAGACCATATTCAATGCCGCAAGGCCTTCCAAGTTAGGGCCTTACGGTATTGGAGACACGGTTGGTCCTCGCAAGGTGGGACCAACAATGCCAACCTGGGCAGGTTGGTCTCACCATCGAATAGCTGCGGTGCTATGTTCGTCACTTGTTGCAGCCTGTATGTCGCTGTTTCATTGCCTCTCGTTCCAGGGGTATTGAAAGTGGAAGCAGGTCGAGCATACGCTCTATGGCTGCCGTGGGCGTCGTTCTCATTGCCCCCGTGATGCAGAGACATATTTGTCTTTGCAGAGGACAGTTTAGCTTTGATGGAGCTCTGTCTGCTCTGTCTGCTCTTTCGATACCAAACTATGGCCCCATATGTGATTATGGGTCTTATTACCGTCACATATAGCCACATAGTTTGCTGGGGTCCCATCCGCCATGATTTACCGCACAGGTTCTTGCATGACGAAAGGGCGAGCTGTGCCCTCCTAACGGTACGAGTCACATGTGGGTTCCATGTTAGGGATTTGTCCAGGATGACTCCTAGAAATTTGCCTTCGTTGGTAAACGGGATTGTCGTCCCGAACAGGGCTGGATCTTTCATGAAGTTCAGCTTCTTCCTTCGAGTGAATGGCACAATCACCGTTTTCCTAGGGTTTAATGCTAGGTTTTCCTTTGAACCCCAGCTGTGTACAATATCCAGCACCTCTTGCAACGTGCTGGAGATTTGTTGATATGTGTGGTCTCTTATAAGGATAACGATGTCGTCCGCCTATGCTTGGACCTCGACTCCCCATAGTTCCAAAGTAGCCAGATCATTAGACCTGAATTTCACTGCCCTAACGAAATCCTTTAAGAATGTCGGTTATCAATTTACCACGATGTTTTCTTTGTGTTCTGCAGACCACTTACATTTTTTAGTTTTTATTGAGGGTCCTCCCATGTTTTGTAGCTTTAGATAACCGCCCTTTTATCTTCTTTGTCATCTTGGCTTTGCACAGTCACCCTTAGTTTGAAAAACCAATGTCATTGACCACCTCAGGTGACCACACTTTATACGTCACCCTCAGAACTCCTCTGTAGGTGTGACCTTATTGCAATTTAAATATATTATCTTCTGCAGTGGCCAAATTGTCTCACGATTTTCCAAACAGAATGTCTAGGAGATCTCATCTACTCTCTACATTATAACTGGTGTTCTTCCAAAATACTCTGCTGCTGTGTTATCCATGAAGCTCAACAAATGGTGCATTCCGAATCGCTCAGGTGATGGTTCATCCAGTACATACATGCTGTCGATTGTGGATGATTTGGTAATTTGAGATTGCTATTTGGCTATGGATGTAGGGGGGGGGGCTCCCATGTGGATGTTCAACAGTAGTATTCCTTCACCCGATGGTTTTTGGCAGATGTCAAATGGTCAGCTGATTGATTACTGAAGTCTTGTTGGTCATTGCACGCAATGAATCAAATTGCGCGTGCAAGAGAAATTGCATAAGTGCATTAAAGCCTGCATTTCGATTTGTGCCTATTCTTCTGAAAAGAACCAGCCCACGTTGTACTTACTTCTTTCGAAGCAATTCTCGACAACTTACATGATCAAATAGTAGCTACATCTTCCAACATTTGGCAGCCAATACTGGACGCAGCACATTTCTATTGATCGTCCCCAGAATTTACCATTTCTTCTTGCAGTAAATTGTTGCCCCTTGAATATCTTCTTGCAAAGTTTATTCAAATAAATGTCCGGGGGTGTACAGTACGCTTTGCGTGTTCTGGACTTTTTGGAAACTTCTTGCCAGTCGAGTCTTACACTGACTATTTTTCTTTGATTAGGTGCTCAATTGTTTGATTAATACATCAATCACAGACTAAAACAATGCAGTGTTTCTATTATACTGATTGCCTTCAGGCAAGTTCTCTTTTTCAACCTTATTGAGTGCCTCGTTGCCTTGTAATCGTTCCCAGCCTTCTATTCTTGTACTGCTTCTGCAGTTCCTCCTGTTTTCCTGCAAATTTATTAAACTCCATATAGATGCTTTTTATCTACTCCAAAGTATCAACGGTGCATCCAAAGGCCAGCATTTTTGCTAATCTCATCAATTGAATCATCTCAGACTCTCTGATACTGATACCACCAAGTGTTATCTAAGCGTGTTCTTCTGGATTCTATCTCTATCTCTGTGGTGCTATCTGTCTCTTTTAATCTTCCATCTTTGTTATATTCAATGCTGAAATTTACTCCAGCTTGACCTCATTTTCATTAATATTCTTCTCCACCACACTTCCATTATTGAAATTGATGATTTCTTCCTGGCGGTTAAATTTGCTGCTGTATCTATCAATCTTTCTCAGTTATTAGAATAGAGGTTTAGCCTTCTATTCTTCTACTGCTTCTACAGTTCCTCCTGTTTTCCTGCAAATTTATTAAACTCCATGTCGACGCTTTTTACCTGCTCCAAAGTATCAAGGGTGCATCCAAAGGCCAGCATCTTTGCTAATCTCATCAATTGAATCATCTCAAACTCTCTGATACTGATACCACCAAGAAGAGTGTGTTATCTAAGCGTGTTCTTCTGGGTTCTATCTGTATCTCTGTGGTGTTATCTGTCCCTTATATTCTTCTATCTTTGTTAAATTCAATGCTGAAATTTACTCCAGATTGACCTAGTTTCCGTATATTCTTCTCTACCACACTTCCAATATTGAAAATCATGATTTCTTCCTCGCGGTTAAATTTCCTGCTGTTTCTATCAATCGTTGTCAGCTACTAG
Organism: Taphrorychus bicolor; assembly: GCA_951812265.1. Taxonomy (NCBI): domain Eukaryota; kingdom Metazoa; phylum Arthropoda; class Insecta; order Coleoptera; family Curculionidae; genus Taphrorychus; species Taphrorychus bicolor. The sequence continues at coordinate 7,860,515 of OX638300.1, forward strand.
AATAAAGGTTTAGCCTTCTATTCTTCTAATGCTTCTGCAATTCCTCCTGTTTCCCTGACAATTTATTAAACTCCATGTCGACGCCTTTTACTTGCTTCAAAGTATTAAGGGTGCATCCAAAAGCAAGCATCTTTGGTAAGTAAATCATCTCACACTCTCTAATCCCAAACAGCACAACCTAATCCTATGGACGTCCAATGGACTAATATTTTTCTAAATCAGCATGTCTAATGGATATAATGGATATATCGTTAAGAGCCCAGATTAATCCAAAGGCTGTCCAATGGATTATACAGGGTGCTCAAATTTCTACATTTGATGGACATGTCCATTTAGTATCCAAAAGACATCCTACTGTTAACATTTGGTATCTCAGCTGGATCATTTTTGTATAACGTCAAAATATCCATCAGGCAGTCCAACGACCTGTCAAAGTCATCTGTGGAATTTTTTGTTAGGACAAACAACCCTAGTTTATCAGACTGTGAAGGCTTTCACGGCCGGTCATAATACTATCTAAAGTGTTTTCCGGGCTATAATGCCGTGGTTCCTGACGTTTCGTCTACTACTGCGGCAGACATTATCAAAGGCGATGAGGCAGTGGGCGAAGTGCTCTCCCTTGCTTCCCGACGATGACTGGAACCCTAGTTTATCATTGCTTATTTTGTGGGTTTGTTCGATTTCCATCCAGTTTTTCTGCAACTTTGTGTAACTTTTTAGATATTTTTTGAGGTCATATTACTGAAAAACGTACAAAACCTCATAAGAAGAAATGCTGATAAACAAAAGTTGTTTGTCCTAACAAAAATTTCCAGAGATGACTTCGACAGGTCCTTGGATTGCCTAATTACAAGAACTTTATTAGGACAAGAGTTTATTAGGACATATTAGCGCTTTCCGGAAATAGCAATTCGGATTGGCATGACTACTATTAGCTGATTTTTAACCAATCCGATTGAATCTCTTGTTATCAATCTTCAATCCGGTTGCATGAAAAGCAGCTATAGAGATCAGTCTGATCCAAAATCATCATTTCCGACCAGTCCTTTTACATGTACCTAGGTAGTTGAGGTTATTAAATCTCAAGGAGATGTAAAAGTTAATGTCTAATGTTATAGTTGTAAGTTGTTGTGGAATCAAATATGAATGTAGTTTCTTCTTCTCGTACCTTTCAGTGTCACGCATATTGAAGAGTCAAAAGTTGACTGTCAAGTAACAATCGACATTAATGTTTCATTCCATGCAGTAATTTGCAAGAATGTCTATTCCGAGTAATATACTTATTTTGTATGTCCGCTATGCATTAAAAATTCATTTGCCTTAAATCTGTACAGTTGTGTGTCTGCAATGGATGTCCTAAATTTATAGTCCATCGGATTATCAACAAAATATATACAAAGGATGTCCAGAATGTGTCCTAAATGTATCATGGACATTCGGTCCCAATTTGGACTAAAATTGGATATCCATTGGACATGTATGTGCTGTTGTCTAAGCGTGTTCTTCTGGGTTCTATCTGTATCTCTGTGGTGCTAGCTGTCTCTTATAATCTTCTATCTTTGTTTGTGTGTTTGTCACCACACTTCCAATATTTAAATACCAAAAGCTATCACTGAAAGAAAAATTAATTTGTAGGAGAATTAAAGTTAGTAGCAATCTTCTGAGGTTCAACAGTAAATAAAGTAATAGAACTGCAGTCGCAAACAAAATAAAGGCGAGCAAGTTGCTAAGAAGACGAAAAGAAGTCGACAACTAAAAAAAAATAAAACAGGACAACCAAAGCATTATTCTAGTGATTTGCTCAAGATGAGTTGGAATTCTTTTATAATAATTTATCAAAAATCATCAACTTGAGTTTGGAAATTTTGACTGAAGACCTGTGTACTCATGAGGGACTGAATGAACCATGAGGATTAAAAAGCATTTTATTAAACTATATATACCTTTCTTCCTCCTATCTACCTGTTTGACAAGGATGCAACTACTTTAAATATCGATGTTTCATTCTTTTTCTCGGCCTTTTTTCTTGGTAATTTGCAGTCAACTCCATGACTGTTATTATTAGGCATTCCATTATTTCCTGAATTAAATGCAGCAAAACCAAAGAAAATTACGTTTGAGCTCATGCGTGGACGTTACAGTTTGACGTGCAGGTTTGATCTGGCTTGTATTACTTCTACAGTAAGTTTCCAAAATGTAACGAAAAAGATAAAAAAAAATTTTTTTTTTTGGATAATATTTTAAAGCGAAGGTATTGCAATTTGTAACTCAACTTCCCCATCGTACCTCGTTAGTCTAAAAACTTTGAACACAGCCTGCGTCTTTTTTTTTAAGTAACACCAAACTTTGATAGATATTTTTTAACATGATGGTTTTTGCAGACAATGAGACGCCAGTATTCCAGAATTGCCCCCAGCAGCCCATTATAGTACAAAAAGACGCTAATGGTGGTATATTGCCAGTAAACTTCACCGAGCCGACTGCCGTTGATAACTCGGGGAGTATTGCGCGACTAGAGGTGAAACCAGCTAATTTCAAGACCCCAATGTACGTGTTCGAAGACATGGTTGTCAAGTACGTGGCCTTTGATTATGATGGAAACGTAGCGATTTGCGAAATCAACATTACTGTACCCGGTAAGGATTATTTCCTCAATCTTTTCGCTCTTTTTGTAGATTTTTTGTTTTTATTTTAGACAATACCCCTCCTCAATTGAGCTGTCCGCCCAGTTACGTTATCGAGCTGGTAGATCGTCAAGACGGCTACCCCGTGAACTTCAATGAAACCAGGGGAAGAATCAACGCAACAGATTCCTCCGGTGAGGTCCATTTGACGTTTATTCCAGAAAGGGCGACAATTGCCATTGGGGCATTCGAAAACGTTACTGTTATAGCCAGTGATAAATACGGAAACAAGGCCTCTTGTCACTATCAAGTTAGTAGTTAATGTGAGGTGTCTCTATGTGGGATAACTTTTTTCTTATAGGTATCAATTCAAGCAACTCCTTGCGTGGATTGGGAGCTAAATCCCCCAGTAAATGGAGCCATTAATTGTCTGCCAGAAGACAGGGGTTTACAATGCATTGCCACCTGCAATCCAGGATTTAGATTTACAGATGGAGAGCCGGTGAAGACCTTCTCCTGCAACAAGAATACCCCTTGGCGCCCTACGGGAGTTGTGCCGGACTGTGTTTCTGAAGGTACTTAGTAATTATATTTTTCTCTAGTGGAAATTTATAGTTTTAAGGGCCTTTTAGACACCCAGCAAGCAGACTACCACTTCACTGCCATGATGAACTACCGGGCTAATGGAGCAGTGGCCACTGCTTGTTTGAAACAGTACACGGAACTGCTCTCACAGTACTATAACAACCTGAACAACGTTTTGTCTGAACGGTGCTCTGCCGTGAATGTCAAGATGAATGTGTCCATCATTAATGCAGTGGCTCATCTGGTGGATGACAATGTAGTGAAGGTATTTACAAGGCTCATTTACTTTATGCAGGGTATCCTAGATACTTAGAGTACTTACAAATACAGAACACACCCCCTTTTCGAACCCTTAGGGGCGAGGCCTCATAGTTTTTTTTTTAGGTGGATTATATCGTTGATATTTTGCCATTGGTGCGTCAACCGCAACTGTACGACTTGTGCGGCAGCACTTTGAACCTCATGTTTGACCTATCGGTGCCTTACGCGAACGCCGTGATAGAGCCTCTATTGAACGTCTCCGCTATAGGGAACCAATGTCCTCCGTTGAAAGCCTTGAGGTCGGAAAACAATAGAGGATTTACTTGCAATATCGGCGAGGTGCTCAATATGGATACCAATGATGTCCCCAGATGCTGTATGTATATCAGAATAAATTATGTCTTGTTGTATGTACCTACCTTTGCGCTCTGGATAATTTTAAATTTCCTTCAAGAATCTATTTTATAGAGATCGTTCGCGCCTTCTCTTTATACTATCCTGATAGTAAAAGTTCGTATAAGTAACGTGGAAAGAGAATATTATATTTGATGCACAAACCATCACGGGACTTAATTTTCTGGCCATTTCGATGGCATTTATATGTGTGTTGTGGCTAAAAAGAAGGGGGCAAAGACCTGTAATAATACAATGTTCTCTTCAGGATTTCTTAGATCATTGCTTAATATTTTGTGCAATGATTACCATTCAGTCAGTAAAGAAAGGTGAATCCCACAAAGGAAGTTTTGGAATATAATATTGCCGCTGACCTGCCAATTTAATTACAAAATTTCGGGCAGTTACCTAGGATAGCAACTCCGCTTCTGGCAGACCACGAATTACTCTAACACCTTCAAAGTTTTGACAGAAGGATTGGAGAGCAAACGTGCCTCATTCTTACTTTTTCTTGGTACAAAATATTATTACAGACATTTCAAGCAGTAAGCAAACAGGTTAATAATAAAGGTATTTTATTTACATCCATATATGTAATGCTATCATTACAAACGTCATAGGAAGGTGGGAAATTACCTATTATCTACCTGTAAATTAGACGTAGGTAATAGGTATGGTTTATTACCTACCTCTCTTTCAACCCTCATTTTCCATGCTTATTTCTTGGCCCATAAAATTTCATGTCTTTATAGAATTAGAAAGATGTCCCTAGTAGCGTCGAACTAGATAAGATAGTTAACTGGTAAATTTTAAAAAAGATAGTTACAAATATGATAAATATCTTATACGAAAAATATAAATTCATATTATGTAGGTTGTAAATACAATAGTATTCACACCTCGGTATAAAGTTTCCTTACCGTCTCGAGATTTTATAGTTTATCTCGACGCTGCGCGTCTCGATAAACTATTAAATCTCTCGACAGTAATGAACGACTTCCCACCCCGGTATGTAATATACTATTTTTGAATAGTGCATTGTCCTGCGGGTACTTTTGCCGGCCTAAACCAAAAACAATGTACCTACTGCCCAAGAGGTTTCTACCAGAACAGGGACAGACAAGGATCTTGCGTGAGGTGCCCTCAAGGTACTTACACCCGTGAGGAGGGTACCAAGAGCGTTCATGATTGCGTGCCTGTCTGCGGATATGGAACATATTCTCCTACCGGAATGGTAAGACGTGGAGAAAGCAAATATATTCTATAGACTGGTGATAATTGTTATTTTAGGTACCTTGCCTAGAATGCCCAAGAAACAGTTTCTCGGGTGAACCACCCACCGGGGGCTTTAAAGATTGCCAAGCATGTCCTGCGAATACATTCACTTACCAACCAGCTGCTGCCAGCAGGGAGCTTTGCAAGCCCAAATGTAGCCCTGGGCAATATTCCCCCACAGGTGGTGATTTCACTCATTCTCACAAGCAACAAATAGTTTATATGACATCTATTTGTAGGCTTGGCTCCATGTTCACCATGTCCCAAAGATTTCTACCAGTCCATTCCGGGCCAAACCTCGTGCAACGAGTGCCCAACTAACATGAAGACTGAAGGACCTGGGTCGAAGGGCAGAGACGAGTGCCGTCAAGTATGATGTTATTACAGGAAATGCAATTATGTTAAGTAAACCATGAATCGTTTTAGTTGCAATGTAGCGAAAACGCCTGTCAGCATGGAGGTTTGTGCATCCCTATGGGTCACGGCATCCAGTGCTTCTGTCCAGCAGGATTTTCGGGACGTAGATGCGAAATTGATATTGATGAGTGCGCCTCTCAGCCTTGTTACAACAGCGGTACTTGCATAGATCTACCTCAAGGCTATAGGTGAGTTTTCTTGGTTTGTCGCAAACGTGATTAGATAGCGGGGAGAGATGAAGCTTCTATTAAAGACTGCGAAAATTTCCACTATTGCGAAAATATTGTAAGATCAACGATCAACACTTCAAACTTGCCCTTAAATTTAATATACCTATACACAGGAGGCTAAATTTCATTTGGAAATACTTAATCACATTCATTCTAGAATTGAGGTTACTTGGAAGAAATTAAGGATATTGAAATAGAACAAAGGTAAGTCTAATCAAACTAAGCAGTTTCACTCAAGCTTAAGCACGAGTACGATTAAACATATTGTATTCACCAATAATGGACACGACTTGATACATTAATACATACATTAATTAAAATATCAACAATATAAATGACTTCTCCTATTTGGCTTTCATCTTTTTGCCAAATCGTCTTCCAAGACGGTTTTTTCGTGATTTTCGTTTTTTTTTCACAAAAAAAAACAGCAAGTTTTTTTATAGTTAATTCCATGGAAAGACTGAACCAATCGTCAAATAGTGGTTATTATAAAATAAATTGCCATGACTTTAATGTTTTATTATCCTTAATATACCTTAATATCCTATCACCTTAACACAACAATTTCATAGTTTGGCATCCATCTCACAGAAGATGACCTCAAATCTGACTCTCATTGTGTTTCTAAAATTCGCCACCACATGATCTTAAAAAATTATACTAGATTTTGGACTTCACAGATGACCTGCAAATCATCCGCGGGTCAATAGCTAATCCTGAGTGCCTTAATCAGTCATTTGAATGATACGAGCAATAGGAAAGTTTTAAGGCAAATTGCTGTCAATACGTTTATCGAAATCCAGAAGCATTTTGTATTCTAAATGGCTGACACTTGGCTGGTAGAATTTAGCTATGTAGAAATCGCTTAACTGGAATTCGAGCTTATAGCCGAAATTATGTGATGTTGAAATGGTCAATCGATTTTTTTTATCAACTTGAGAAAAAGAGAGAGGGAGAGCGAGAGAGAGAAAGCGGGAGAGTGTATATATGTATGTGGAGATAAAAAGCAACTTTTTCCTAAGCCTAGTTATTCCAACTAAATTATTGGCCAATTCTCCCTATAAGAAATACACTTAAAATAACTAAAATCACATAAATGAATATCGAAACTTTTTGGGTACATTTGGGTAGAGTGCACATGACAGTGACTAGCTAGATTCAGGGTGTTTTCTGGCTTTGTTTCTACCCAGATAGAAAAATTCTTGGAATGTTCTATGAGTAATAAAATAGAAACGTTTTATCCTCCTTTTGTCCTGGAATGTTCACGGCATAAACTTAAATATTCTAGTTGCATTCTAAGAATAATCCATTCAGATTCTGATAATAACTAATTTCGATGTACTAGAGTATTCCCATTCACCGTTTTCTTAATAAAAGTTGAAGTAAATAAACCTCAGAGCCGCCATAATCGGAAACGTATCAAATTAAACACCAATCTATTTGATTGTCAAGAGTCAAATTTTGTTAATTTTTGGACTTTTATTGTCGGAACACATATTGTTACGCCCGACCGTCGGTCCACAGAGATTCGGACCGAAGCAGCAACGCCGAGGACCGCGACCCCGGGAACCCTTCTAGACTAAACGGGAACCGGGAACAGTCGCCTCCGTTCTCGAAAGTACGAGAGTGTCTTCCACTGTGTAACCCGTAAGAACTGGTGTCAAAGGTGAGATAAATTTCGACAAATTTGTGACTGTACGGACAAAGGAGACGTTGCGCGCGTGTGGAATTTTGCAAGGACAGTGCAAGACCTTTAGTGTTTTCTACATGTTATATACTCGATCTACGACAAAAATCATGGATGAACAACTGGCAGCACTTATGGAAAAGCTGAAGAAGGACAAAGAGGAAAAAAGGAATTTTCTGGAAAAACAAGAAAAACGAAAGCAACTTGAGAAAAAGGAACAAGAAAAACAAAGGCAAATTTTGGGATAAAGGGAAAAAGAAAAAATCAAGCTGCTCTGTTTAAAGCATTAACGGATGTTCGTCGAGAGTTGCAAGAACTTGTCTCAACCAAAATGACTGAAGTCAAACAAGACGTAGATCAAGTCAAACAAGATGTGTTGTAACGAAGTTTTTCCCTAACTCACAGGTAATGACGCCACAATTAACATTTTCTTTATATTTCATCACCCAACTCATTACAACACCTTTTATTTAAACAAAAAACGGGAATTCCCCATATAAAAGCAAAGACAATGGCCAAAACGGCCGTAGGTCCGCGAGTCCGCCCATAGATGGCGCCACCTGTTTGTCGCGCTTAACAAGCCGACAGAATTTATAAAGACTTGTAAAATGATTCGAAGATTTCGAGGTCGACGGTCGCATCGAGTCAAGGACTGGGTGAGTTAGTACCGGATATCTGACCTAGGGGGCCGACGTTGCTGCTTCACGTTTCGGCTCCTGACGTCATGCTAGGCCGCTAGGGTCTTACGCCACACGAGGGGTGGATTTGCGATTTCCCGGTGTAGTTGGAGTTGTCGCGCTCCGCCGGGGTACTTGTGACGTTCAAATGACGCAGGTGCCATGCTGATTCTGGCCGCGTTCATTTTGTTCCTCACAAGGTGCGTTCATATGTAACCCGGGAAAATCGCTAACACACCGCTCACCGTACCGCTTCTCCGATTTGGGACCTATTACCGATTCCGTCACCGACCTGTTTCACATCCTGGGCTTCCCGTAGCACCGAACTTCAAAGCCAGGCTGGATGTGAATAAACCGAAACCGACTATATCCGATGCCGAATTATAAAGTACGCTCCCTCCGAAACCCCAGTTCCCAGTGGTCCCAAAGCTCCGTTACCGTTTCATATTGTTGTTACTGCTTGTACGCAATATTGAAGTTTCCGACCCCGACCGATCCAGTACAGAGTGTACTGGTTTATTACCGAAACCCCAGTTCCAGTGGTCCCAAAGCTCCGTTACCGTTTCATATTGTTGTTACTGCTTGTACGCAATATTGAAGTTTCCGACCCCGACCGATCCAGTACAGAGTGTACTGGTTTATTACCGAAACCTCCCGTTTTCCCTGGTTCATCAGAATTTCGTCTACTAAGTAACTAACTGTTGCTCCCCCCCTCTCGCTGTTATTAATTTCATAGTTTTAGGATGTGTTCGTATGTAGATATAGAGAGTCACTAACAGTCGTAGTACTAGTAGGTGTTTGGATGTTGTTGTACCGTAGTTTAATAGACACCCTATTATTGTTCCTTACTCCTGGTGTTTTAATCTAAAATCCCTGGAATATTTCTCCTCTGTTTAAAAGCTACCTTGTAGGCAATAGCGGTCCCTTTGTCGCTTTATAAATATCAAAGGGTGGCGCCCGAGACTCAACGAATTAATTAAGTATCAGCGGACCTGAGAAAGGGCGTCGCATAATTTTGGCGCCCGAGCAGGGACTCTTTTCTTTTGTTTAGATTTAAGGGTCCAGGGACTCTGTTGTTATTTTCTTACGCTGTACCGATTTATCCGAATCATGGAAGAAAACACAGACTTCCTACCGCAGCCTAGCCCCTTACCGATACCAAACCAAATACAGCCTTCACCTGAAATTACTGGTTCACCTATGACGTGGCCATACCGAATGCCGCCCGAAGTTTTCGTTAGGGAAACTTGTGATGTATATAGGGATCCACAAGGTACCCTATCAGACTTACGGAACCGATTCAGAGCCAGACTCTTTGAACATCAGGAAAACGCGTCAAGCCCTGATGTAAGACAACTACCGACTGTTATACCACCGTTACCGACACAACCAACCGCCCCGACCTACAGTATATCCCAGCCATCATTTATTCCGCCACCATATAATTCCGACTATCCTATTCAGCCGCCTTTTCAGCAAATAACACCTCAGTCACTCATCAACCCATACGAGTATCAGGAAAATATAACAACAGCTGGTGTAAGGCCAACACCATCTGTAATTCCACCGCTCCCAACACTACCGACCACAACTACAGCCACTACCGTGACTTATACCACTGCGACCGCAAGTAGGCCCAGTCCAGCAATCTTACCATCTCAATACCATCCTACCAAATTTAGTCCTACACCATGTGAAGCGAAATATCCGCCACCGATGGTCCGATATGTCACACCTCCGCTGAAACTACAAGAATGGGGAATAAGCTTTAATGGGAAAACTGATCCTGTAAGTTTTATTGAACGCTTACTGGAAGTCACCGAAGCACAGGGGATAACACCGAATGACCTGATGCCTTATTTATCAGTCTTACTAAAGGACGAAGCGTCTTTATGGCACCGAAATAACCGTAGGAATTGGGTCACGTGGGATGATTTTCTTAAGGATTTCCGGACCTTCTATTTTCCTATGAACTACGAGGAGGAATTGGAGGTTGAAATAAGTCGAAGAATTCAAAGAGCAACTGAGCCAGTGAACCGTTATATAACCGATTTACAGACACTGATTCGCAGGCATGGACGAATCAACCCAGAGGACGAATTGAAATGGCTGTACCGTAATTTGCTACCAGAATACCGACAGCAAATCCGAAATACCGACTTTTACGATATAACCTCGTTCTCCAATGCTGCACGAAGAGCGGAAGTACTCTTCGCCGAACTACGCCGCTCTTACCGACCGACTGAACGCTCTTACCGACCGACTGAACACTCTTACCGACCGACGGAACCAGATAGACCTACCTACCCAAGAGAAAGACAGGAAAGATCTTTCTCCCGAAATAACCCACCAGTACAAACTGAACCGAAACCCACAACAGCTATCGTTTGCTGGAGATGTGGTGAGAATGGGCACTATAAAACGAATTGTAGGAAGCCCGTTAAATTGTTTTGTTTTCGTTGCGGGAAAGCTGGGACGTTAACCCGAAATTGTTCTTGTGCCCGACAGGAAAACTAGAAGGGGGCTGTACTGAATTAGAGACAGTGCAGCCTGAAAAGATATCAAGTCAGAATGAACCGCTATTTGCTCATAACGCAAGCTCAAACCCGGACAACCGTCCGCAGATAGTAGTAAGGGTACTGAATAAAAGATTTTTAGCCCTTCTCGATACCGGAGCAACTAGTTCATATATAGGAAACGCCGTCGCTTCACTGTGTGAGCAGAGTTCTTGTCCTAAAGTTGTTTCAAGTTTACAAGTCAAAATTGCTAATGGAAAGACGGTCCATGTGAAAGAATGTTATCAAGTACCGTTGCAAATTGGGAAAGAAAAAGTTACAGCCTTTTTCAATTACTTTCCACACTTAGCTGCGGATATTATTTTGGGTATGGATATTCTGGGAGAATATGCTGATAGTCTGGACTTACAGACTAAAACCGTAACATGGAAATTTATTGAAACCCCTTCTACTGACCAGCATTGCAATTTGTTAGGAAGTGAAGAAAGACCCAGCCTTACACTCTCTGAAGATGAAGAACGAAAGTTAAAATTGTTTTTGGATCAGGAGCTTCCAAAATTTAAGAACATCCAAGGTACCACGCCGTTAATTGAGCATACCATAAATTTGGAAAAATTGGAGCCCATAAAGCAACGCTACCACCCTCGCAATCCAAAAATGCAGCACGTGATACACACCGAAGTTGAGAGGATGCTGAAAGATGGAATTATAGAGCCCTCCACCAGTCCATGGAGTTCTCCGGTGGTAATAGTCCGTAAAAAGGATGGTACGCCCAGATTTTTTATTGACTTTCAGAAAGTAAACACCGTTACTCGCAAAGATGCCTACCCACTTCCTTACATCAATGCCATCTTAGATAAACTAAGGAATGCCCGTTATATTTCCAGCATAGATTTAAAACAAGGCTACTGGCAAATTCCGCTGAGCAAAGAAAGTAAACCGATAACCGCATTCACTGTAGAAGGGATGGGCCTTTTTCAATTCCGAGTAATGCCTTTTGGTCTACATTCCGCCCCCGCAACTTTTCAGCGTCTCATGGACCAAATAATTGGCCCTGACTTAGACCCGGTATGCTTCGCCTATCTTGATGACATCATAGTCTTAGGAAAAACTTTCGATGAGCATCTCCGGAATTTGCATGAAGTTTTCCGTCGCCTCCGAGCTGCTAACCTCCAGCTAAACCCTGAAAAATGTCAGTTTGGTCGACGTTCCCTCCGATACCTAGGTCATGTTGTCACTCCCGAAGGAATAAAAACCGATCCAGACAAAGTTTCCGCGATTAAGTCAATGCCCGCCCCTGTTAACGTTCGAGGATTAAGACGCTTCCTTGGAATAGCATCCTGGTACCGTCGTTTTGTTCCCGACTTTTCAAGAATTGCGTCACCTCTTACCCGCCTACTCAAGAAAGCTTCCAGATGGACTTGGTCCAAAGAACAAGAAGATGCATTTAACCGACTTAAACAATGTTTAACCGAGGCCCCTGTTCTGGCTTGCCCTGACTTTACGAAACCCTTCATCCTGCAGACTGATGCTTCCGATCAAGGCTTAGGTGCTGCACTGATCCAGAATGGATCCAAAGGCGACCACGTGATCGCATATGCAAGCCGCACCCTGAGTGTCAATGAGAAAAAGTTTTCGGTCACTGAGAAGGAATGTCTGGCGATTGTTTGGGGAATAGAGAAAATGCGTCCTTATTTAGAAGGGTACCGATTCACTGTGGTAACCGACCATCAGTCCTTGAAATGGCTTCACACCCTTAAAAGCCCGTCTGGTAGACTAGCTCGATGGAGCATGTACCTTCAACAATTCGACTTCGACATTAAATATCGCAAAGGAGTGTTGAATAAAGTAGCTGATGCTCTATCCCGTAATCCTGCACCGAACCAAACCGTAGAAAAGGAACAAGTGTTTTTAGTGGCTGATTTTGTACCATGTTCGTGGTATCGAAATAAGAAGATAGCCGTTGAGAATAATCCGACTGCTTTCCCCGATTATTGTATCCGAAACGGTAATTTATACCGACATTTCTGGGACTACTCAGATCCGACCGAACCCGAAATGACCGATTCATGGAGACTGTGTGTTCCAAAGTCTGCCCGCGCTACCGTACTAACCGAAAATCATGACCAACCGACTGCCGGACATTTGGGAGTTGCAAAGACGATCGCCAAAATAGCCTCAAGGTATTATTGGCCAGGAATGTTTAGAGACATAAACCGTTACGTCCGTAATTGCCCATCTTGTCAAAGGTATAAAACATGTCAACAGAAACCCGCGGGGAAAATGAACCCAATCCGAAACAGTCAACCTTGGGAAGGGGTGTCTACAGACATTGATCGTTCCACGAAGTGGACGCAGTGTAAAGCAATCCGTAAAGCCAACGATGCTCCACCCACAGACAAATGTCAGATTAGCACTCATGAGCAAACCGAGGAGAAAGCCTCCAGCTGTAAAGAACCCACAACGAAAGTCGCCATTACCAACGACACTTGTTGGAGATGTGGAAATTCTGGACATGACAGATATCACTGTCAAAGGCGGTCCATCTTATTTTGTTCCCGTTGTGGCAGAGTTGGAGTGACGTCGCGTCGCTGTTCCTGTATCCTGGAGCAGCATAGGAAGAAGAAGCCGTATCTGCTAAGTAAAAAGCGATACTTTCAGAAATCAGCAAGAGCAGAGAGTAGAGAGAAACCAGCTCCAGAACCAGACAGAAGCCAAAGACTGTTTTAGTGATAGTGTTAGTTTTAGTATTGTGAATTAATTTTAGGTTGTATTGTTTTTTTGAAAATGTTAAGTTGTGAAGAAAAATAAGTAAACTTATTTTTCTTTACGAAGAAGAGGGGGTAATGTAACGAAGTTTTTCCCTAACTCACAGGTAATGACGCCACAATTAACATTTTCTTTATATTTCATCACCCAACTCATTACAACACCTTTTATTTAAACAAAAAACGGGAATTCCCCATATAAAAGCAAAGACAATGGCCAAAACGGCCGTAGGTCCGCGAGTCCGCCCATAGATGGCGCCACCTGTTTGTCGCGCTTAACAAGCCGACAGAATTTATAAAGACTTGTAAAATGATTCGAAGATTTCGAGGTCGACGGTCGCATCGAGTCAAGGACTGGGTGAGTTAGTACCGGATATCTGACCTAGGGGGCCGACGTTGCTGCTTCACGTTTCGGCTCCTGACGTCATGCTAGGCCGCTAGGGTCTTACGCCACACGAGGGGTGGATTTGCGATTTCCCGGTGTAGTTGGAGTTGTCGCGCTCCGCCGGGGTACTTGTGACGTTCAAATGACGCAGGTGCCATGCTGATTCTGGCCGCGTTCATTTTGTTCCTCACAAGGTGCGTTCATATGTAACCCGGGAAAATCGCTAACACACCGCTCACCGTACCGCTTCTCCGATTTGGGACCTATTACCGATTCCGTCACCGACCTGTTTCACATCCTGGGCTTCCCGTAGCACCGAACTTCAAAGCCAGGCTGGATGTGAATAAACCGAAACCGACTATATCCGATGCCGAATTATAAAGTACGCTCCCTCCGAAACCCCAGTTCCCAGTGGTCCCAAAGCTCCGTTACCGTTTCATATTGTTGTTACTGCTTGTACGCAATATTGAAGTTTCCGACCCCGACCGATCCAGTACAGAGTGTACTGGTTTATTACCGAAACCCCAGTTCCAGTGGTCCCAAAGCTCCGTTACCGTTTCATATTGTTGTTACTGCTTGTACGCAATATTGAAGTTTCCGACCCCGACCGATCCAGTACAGAGTGTACTGGTTTATTACCGAAACCTCCCGTTTTCCCTGGTTCATCAGAATTTCGTCTACTAAGTAACTAACTGTTGCTCCCCCCCTCTCGCTGTTATTAATTTCATAGTTTTAGGATGTGTTCGTATGTAGATATAGAGAGTCACTAACAGTCGTAGTACTAGTAGGTGTTTGGATGTTGTTGTACCGTAGTTTAATAGACACCCTATTATTGTTCCTTACTCCTGGTGTTTTAATCTAAAATCCCTGGAATATTTCTCCTCTGTTTAAAAGCTACCTTGTAGGCAATAGCGGTCCCTTTGTCGCTTTATAAATATCAAAGGGTGGCGCCCGAGACTCAACGAATTAATTAAGTATCAGCGGACCTGAGAAAGGGCGTCGCAGTGTATCAAATCAAACAGCAGTAGAGATGAAAAAGACGGAGCGACTAAACATTACTAGGCCTTCAGTTTTCGACGGTACTACTTCTTGAAGCATTTATAAAGACCAATTTGAGACGGCAGCAGTTAAAAATGGATGAACTGATTCGGGCAAGGCTACCGAACTTTTACTAGCTTTGAGAGGAAAGGCTGCAGACATCATGCCTACATTCTCCACCACTGAAAAGTGTAATTACAACGCAATTGCCGCGGCATTAGAGTGGAGGTTTAGTAATGCTCATCGCGAAATAATCTGTCAGACAGAACTATGGATGAGGCAGCAGAAGCCAGACGAAAACCTACAGGAATTTGGAGCGGACATTGAGCGTTTGACAAGATTAGCCCGACCAGAGATTCGGGCCGAAGCGGCAACGCCAAGCACCAACCGCGACCCCGGAAACCCATCTAGACTAAACGAGAACCGCTTACAGTCGCCTCTGTTCTCGAAAGTACGAGAGTGTGTTCAGGTCGGGTTTATAAACCAGCAAGCCGCGCGTGATCGGATCGAATAGATAGTGTAGTGTAGTAAATAAGCGAAATAAGGGGACAAACGAACAGTGCAAATTGTTAGTAGAGAGTAACTGTGTTTTAATCGTGTTGTAATAGTTAAAAGTAAATAAAATTGTATAGTTAATTGACAATAAATTATTGGAACCCGTATCCCGTAAGAATATTATTTCGTCTTTGGACCTATATATAAGGCAATACAAAAGCCTTGGAGATCATAGTTCAGACCGATAAGTTGAATACTGATATTATTTTAATAACGTGTTTAACAATTCTAAAAATAAAGTTACAAAGATTTTATACTGAGAAACAAAGTCTCAGAGAGAGCAGGGTGGATAATCGTCGAAAAAGTCCATTTTTTCTCTTAGAGACTGGTGGAAATTTAAATTAATAGTGAACTCCAACAGTTTAAAATTTATTAAAGTGTTTTGGCTACATATTTTGCCTAAACAAGTATCATCAGGCCTAAAATATAATATATAAGACAATTGCAACACAAGAACATCCAGAAATAGTCTCATCTCAGCCAAGACACACGTTAAAATTGTTAAAAAGAATACTATTTTCTTTCTAAAATTCTTTTTAATAATTTATATCACCTCAATCAATTTTCAAATCAGGTCAATTTAAAAAAAAATGATTGGAATTTTATTTTAGCGGAAATGAGGCGATTTCAATCCCATATAAACATAGCAAACGTTATAAGAGTGAAGTTGATTTGTTCTTAAATTTCTTCATTAGCAAATTCTAAAAGTGGCAAAAAATCAACCACAACCACCGAAAGGGTTTATCTTTCAAATTACTGAACCTACGGGACTTTGTTTGATGGAAGATATCAAACAGAACAAAAAACTGTTGGATTTTCTCTAATCGGTCCACTCGTTTTGAAATTACAAACAGTCAAATTTAAAAAATGACAAAAAAATTATAGTAATTGTTTTCGCTGATTTGGATCCCAATGGGGCAATCTCAATACTCTAAACATAAGAGTAAAATTAGTCTCCTACGTGGACTTTTTCTAAAGGCCTCCAAAGCACATTCTAAAAGTAGCTAAAAATCTACCACCGAAAGGTTCTATCCGGGTCTATCCTCATCTATTGAACCTAAGAGACTTTCTTTCGCAGGGGTGAAAGAGGTCATCAAAAAGAACAAAAATCTGTTAGATTCACTCCAAGCGGTTCACTTGTTCTAAAGTTACAGGCTGTCAAATTTGGAAATTGATGAAAAAGAGGAAAAATATCCTTTCTTAGTCAATTTCGAAAAAATTACGGTATTTTTGTTTTTAATCGAAATTAGGGAATTTCAGTCTCCTATGAACGTAACGAACATAATAAAAGTGAACTTAATCCCATAAGCGGACTTTTTTCTAAATATCTACAAAAGACATTCTAAAAGTAGCTAAAAATCAACCATCAAAGGGGTCTATCTCCCAAACTATTAAACCTACAGGACGTCAAAAAGAACAAAAAACTGTTGGACTCCAATCGGTCAACTCGCTCTAATGTTACATGCGGTCAAATTTGGGAATTGAGAAAAAAAAAGGAAAAAATTCTCTTTAGTCAATTTCGAAAAACGATGGTAATTTTTTTTACTGTTTTTGATGGCATTGGGGCGATTTCAATCCCCTGCGAACGTAACAAACATAATAAGAGTGAAATTAGTCCCATAAATGAACTTTTTTCAAAGCACATATCAAAAGTTCTTAATAATCCCAAAGTATTGAACGAAACTTTTTTCGGTGGGAGTTGGGTTCCATACTTACACTTGTGCCTGTCTTATTCTAAGAATATTTCAACTGAAACATTTTAAAAATATTCCACTTTAGATACTATAGAAATATTTCAAGTAAATATTCCTGGAATCATTTTATTTTTAGAAAAGAATTAGAGAATTAGAAATATTTAAGAATATTTCTAGAATATGTATAAAAGAATATTCCCTATGGACAATTGAAAATAAAAATATTACTAGAATATTCATTGTTATCTGGGTAGCCAGAAAAAAACGACGGACATAAATGATTTTTTTTAGTGACATAATTAAAACGTTGACGCATATACCCCGCTTATGAGCCTCTTTTTTACTCATCAGGTGTCAGTGTCCTCCGGGTTACTCAGGCATTAACTGCCAGGAAGAGCGATCGGACTGCTCCAATGACACGTGCCCAGCCAGAGCCATGTGCAAGGATGAACCAGGATATAAGAATTACACATGCCTCTGCAGGTCTGGTTACACAGGTCTAGACTGCGACATAACTGTAAGTTTCTGGTTCTCTGATAGCTAAATTCTGAGCTAACCGAGAATACAATTTTATTTTAGATTGATCCCTGCTCAGCGAATGGAAATCCATGTAACAATGGTGCCACGTGCACCGCTCTCGAGCAAGGCAGATTTATGTGCGACTGTCTGCCAGGCTGGGAAGGTCAAACTTGCGACATTAACGTGGATGATTGCGAAGAGAAGCCCTGCCTCCTTGGTGCCAACTGTACAGACCTGGTTAATGACTTTAGCTGTTCCTGCCCTCCTGGATTTAAAGGCAAACGCTGCGAAGAAAAGATCGACATGTGCTTCAAAAACCCTTGCAAGAACGGAGTGTGCGTGGACAGGCTCTTCTATCATGAGTGTGTTTGTCAACCTGGATGGACCGGCGAAAGCTGCGAGGTTAACATCAACGATTGCCAGACTAATCCCTGCGAAAATGGCGGACATTGTACCGACCAGGTGGACGACTTCATGTGCACTTGCGAGCCAGGTTTCACTGGTAAGCGTTGTCAGCACAATGTTGACTTCTGCTCGTCCAAACCATGCCAGAATGGGGCCACCTGTACCGACTTAGTGGACGGATTTAGCTGCAAGTGCAGGCCAGGATATGTGGGTTTGCAGTGCGAGGCTGAAATCGATGAATGCCTCAGTGATCCCTGTAATCCAGTGGGAACTGAGAAATGTGTGGATTTGGATAACAAGTACTATTGCATGTGCAGAGAGGGGTATTCTGGAAAAATGTGCGAGGAGAACATCGACGACTGCCAGAGCTCTCCTTGCCTAAATGGAGGTATGTTACTACTAATAACACCAATATAAGTCGATTACACCGTATGTTGTTGCAGGATCTTGCAGGGACGAAGTTGGAGGATACAGATGTAACTGTCAGCCTGGATGGAGCGGTCGTAACTGCGAGACAGATATAGGAAGCTGCCAAACTACACCCTGCCAGAACGACGCTAAATGTATCAACCTGTTCCAAGATTATTTCTGCGTTTGTCCTTCGGGAACCGACGGCAAGCAGTGCGAAACCGCTCCGGAGAGGTGTATTGGAAACCCGTGTATGCACGGTGGAAAATGCAAAGACTTCGGCTCCGGTTTGAATTGTTCTTGCAGTGAAGGATTTACTGGTGAGCTCAGAATTAATATGTTTCAGATAGATCCATTGTTTGCTGATTGTACAAAATATGCCAAAACAATTATGGTGGGCACATTATTAATAGTCAATGATTGACTTTACAGTGAAGTTAAGTTTAGTATCCCTATAATTAGATCTCTTGAAATTGTTTATTATTGTCTGCGCCGAAGTCTTCGTCTACAGATTTCCCTCGAAGCAATTGGATTTACTTATTGCCAATCTCGATCGTTAAATCTGCGATGTTTCCGGTCGCTCATCCATGATATTTTCTGAAGATTGGAAATTAGCTTTTTGCATCGAAACTCAAGGCAGGTGCTGTCTCTGTTGTTGTTTAATCCCCTATGAATGCATGAAGCGTATTCTACCCAGATTGCCCAAGAACTCTGCTTCTCCTATTGATCCCCGCTTATACTACGTGTGATGATATGGTACTGTGAAATTCGAAACTTCTTAACTGGTTTAAGTTCTGGTGATCTGAATAATTTTTAATGCACTATCGATTCCAATGTTCAAATGGTACGTTTGATAGCTTTGCTGACCATGTGACCAGCATAACGCTACGACAACAATGTGGAAAGTGCTGCAACCAGTACTTTTTCTGCTTTTGTGCTAAAGATTTTCCATCTGTGGTCATAATGAAAAATGCCCTTGACTCTTTTGCCCATGACACGGATTTGATCTGGAGATGTGAGCACTTTTCCCCATAACAGCCCTTCTCGTGAATCCCCCACAGCAAAACTGCTTTTTCTACTTTTAAACAGTGGGCTGGTACCTGATGGTGGTCGTTCGACTTTCCGGCTTAACGACCTCCAGAGCAGCCCGAACGCGACCCCCTATAATCGACTCTTCGTGAGCGCCCCAAAAACCGACTGCCAACTACCAAAATGTCGAACAAATTTGCGATGTTTTATTTTTGAATTTGGGTCAACTAGTGCTTGGTTACTAAACCAGTAAACGGCCGACCATTTCTGAGAATGCTGCAATTTTTATATCTATTTGCTCTTTTGTGACAGTATAAGAGAGCATCTTGGCCCATCGGTTGCCAGGAGAGTCTACTTTGCGATGGTTGAATCATATCGGTTTTTGGGTAAGCGTATGGAACTTGTATTTTTGACACTAATATACCACTAGCAGAGTTGCCTTATTGGAAAGAAAACACAATTAAAAGAAAACGAAAAAATGATTTTAGAAAATGTCTAAGGACAAATTTTTGTTTACAATCCAAAATCTATTTTTAAGACTGTGCAGGCTTTCACGGCTGCGCCGGTCAAAATAGAATTTAAAGTGCTTTCCGGGCTTTCAAGCCGTGGTTCAATGCAATTTCATCCTGACGTTTCGTCTACAGCTACGGCAGACATTATCAAAGGCGATGGGCGAAGTGATCTCTCGTGCTTCCATACGTTGACTGATTCGACTGTGGTAAACTCCGTGGTATTTATTCCCCTGCTGCCGCGCTGCAGTGGAGGGACTGGGGTGGGGGTACTGGTGGCGCGGGGTTTCTGCGCACTAGAAGTCGTAGAACTCTCTTCCACTGCATCTAGAAACGTAATTACCTCCTTCTTGTTGAAATTGTTGTCGCGTTTAAATACCTCAATGGCCTCTCTCGTTAGTCTTGGATAGAACGCTGCGATTTATATAAAATATCCGCCTCCTTGAAAAGGATGTGGTAACCTTCGGAGAGAACGTACTCTGCTACTGCTGACTTTTGTGTTTGTCCCAGCCTGCAACTCCTCTTCTGTTCCGTAATCATCGTGTTGACACTGCATTTTACTCGAAAAACATCTTGAAATTCGTAGAGAATTCGATTCAACATTTAATTCTGAATAAAAAAAAAGGTCTGAAGGTAAAAACTTTTGGATAA
Organism: Taphrorychus bicolor; assembly: GCA_951812265.1. NCBI lineage: Eukaryota > Metazoa > Arthropoda > Insecta > Coleoptera > Curculionidae > Taphrorychus > Taphrorychus bicolor. The sequence continues at coordinate 7,881,141 of OX638300.1, forward strand.
AATTAAATATAGTCACGTTCCATAACTAAAATGGCACTAAATGTCACCGTCTGATTGTATGTTTTCTGAATTGTTTTTTTTTTGTCTAGGAATTGGATGTCAATACGAATACGATGCCTGTCAAGCCAACGCCTGCAAGAACGGTGCCACTTGCACCAATAATATGTTCGGCTTCAACTGCATCTGCCCACCTGGTTACACCGGCAAATTTTGCGAAGAAGACATCGTCGACTGCAAAGAGAACTCCTGCCCCCCTAGCGCTACCTGCATCGACTTAACCGGCAAGTTCTATTGCCAGTGTCCGTTCAACTTGACAGGAGAAGATTGCAGAAAAAGTAAGCACTTAATAATGGAACATTCTACAGTGTTTAAAATTGATTTTTAAAGATTTCTTGAATCAATTAACAATGACTTGTTAAGAGGCACTTAAACAATACTTAAGGACTGGGGTCTATTCAATATTGGGTATTACGGATTTTCGATGTTTTTTGAAATTCACAAGAAAGAGGGCATCATATTAAGTAGTTTTATGGAAAAAAATTTGCGGATGAACCATATTTGTTCTAGAAAAAAGAGTTAATATATTATAATAGAGGATGACGTGAATTATAATACCTAATTATATAAACTTTAATTAACCGTTTTTCTTCTTAAAAAGGGACATATGATAGATCAAACTTACCTCTTTCATATTAAGTGCGGGTACCTAAAAAATTTTAAATGAAAGTGGCAAAACACGCCATTTTCGAATTCGCGATAATTAGGAAATGCGAAAACGTTTTTTCGAACAAACGAATAAGCAGCGTTGCCAAATGTTACATAAAATTAAAGAAAAATAAAGAAACAACTCCATAAATCTAAACTGCCCTATTTGATCAAATAGGCGAACCTGCAGCGCTACAAGCTACAAGTTTACTTCAGTTATGACGACATTCAGATTGGATTTGTTAATAAGATAAAAAGGCAATAATATACCTGAACTAACCTTTTTTTTTTCTCTTTTTTTTTTCTTCTTAGGATTCCCTCCTTTTTTCCTCTGTTTCCTTCATCTTCATAATCTTTCGCATCATTCCCATCACTGCCGTCCAGTCTTCCTCACTCCTCAGAAGCAGTTGTGACACATTTTCACTAGTGATCGCTACTTTGCATTTTGTTGCAGTTTCCTTTCGAATTGCGTCGAACATTTTGCATACAAACAATGTATGTTCCGGGTCATCTCTGTATTCACAGAACCAACACTTGTCATCGACTCTGCGGCCTATCCTGCACAAGTAGCTATTAAAAACGCCATGTCCCGTGAGCGCCTGCGTGGAATAATATTCCAGCTCGCCCCACTTTCTCTCTGTCCACGATTTGATTGACTTGACAAATGTCTTAGTCCAGCCATCATTTCTTCCCTGGCTTGTAGCTTTGCTTGGCGGCCCTCTGCGTACACTTTAGTACTTTCCTTTGCCGCTAAGTCCATTGGAGGAACTCCCGCCAGGGCCGTCACCGCCTCTGACGACACAGTTCTGTAGGCAGATATCACTCTTAGCGCCAGTCTTCTTGAGATCTGATTTACTTTATTTCTGTAGGTCTCGTACTGTAGTGCTTTGCACCATATTGGGGCTCCGTATAGGATTGTCGATGTAACAGCACTGATAAGAACCTTTCTTTTCCCAGAGGTGGGGCCTTTGTTGTTCATCATAATGCGTCCCCGGGTGGTGGTAATTTTGTGTGCTTTCTCCACCGCCTTTGTAATATGATGACTCATCCGTAGGTTTCTATCCAGGTGCATTCCCAGGTATTTAACACTCTCCCTTCCCACGACAACATTTCCCTGAACTCCAAAAATTGATCTCTCTAATTTTTCGTTTACCGGCCAGCAGGATTATTTCCGTTTTAGTACCTGCCACTTTTAATCCCATCATTTCGAGTTTATACACAATCTCTGCAGTGACGTGTTCGGCTTTTTCTTCCAGAGTTTTATTATCTCTTGCAGAAATCAATAGAGCTACCTGAACTAACCTAAACAAAACTGAACTAACCTGAACCAACGAAAACTAACCTGAACTAATTATAACTAACATGAATTAACCGGAACTAATCTGAACTAAGTAGAGCTAATCAAAAATTAGCCTGAACCAAAACTGAATTAACCTAAACTAACCTGATATAATTTTTAAAAAGCCTAAAACGCCTAAAACTAAATAAACTAACCTAAAAAGGAAACTGAACTGACCTGAATAACAACAGTCATAAAAGACAAGTAAGACTGGACTAACCAAATCAAAGAAAAACATGACTAAAGTAACCCAACCAAAGGAACAACAGAACTGAACTAATCTGAACTAACCAAAGGCAAAGTAAAACTAAACTAATCTAACCAACAGAGCTCATACTTAATGTGTAGCAAGCAACAGGCTCTGTAGCGGCCCTAAAGAGCCGCTGCAAGAAGGAGCAACTGCGGCCCTAACGGGCCGCCTTAAAAGACAAGTACAACCGGGCTAACCTAACCAAAACAAAAACAGAACTGAACTAACCTGAACTATCCAAAGGCAAAGTAAAACTAAACTAACCTAACCAACAGATCCAAAGGCGCCCTTTAACTAAACCAACTAAACCAAACGGAAACAGAACTAAACTAACCTTTGTAACCAGCAAAAAACCATTGTAACTTAAAAAAAAAAGAAAAAAAAACTTAATTATGAATGCGCCGTGGAGCATTAAAATTACATATAAACCGTTCAACTTTTTTGGTATTTTTTAATATTTTCTTTAGTACAAATATGGTTCATCCGCAAATTTTTTTCCATAAAACTACTTAATTTGATGCCCTCTTTATTGTAAATTTCAAGAAACCTCGAAATTCCGTTATACCTAATACTGACCAGCACCAAGGACTGTTAGGGAAATGGCTATAACTTTATTCTTTTTAAGTGGTAGTAACGTGTGTAATAATTTCTAGCAATTTCCGTGGATTATGACTTGTACTTCAGCGACCCAACGCGCAGCTCTGCCTCGCAGATCATACCATTCTTCACCACCTCATCTAAGAGCCTCACCATCGCCATGTGGATTCAGTTCACTCAGAAAGACGAAAATGGCATATTCTTCACTCTCTATAGCGTCAGGTATTAATTGTCTAGTCAGTTTTTTTTTGCAGTATAATCGAACAACTTGCTATTCGATTGTAGTTCGAAGTATGTTCCAACTAACCGTCGCCCGATAATCCAAGCTCACTCCAATGGAGTGCAAGTTTCCATCTTCCCAGACCTGCAGGACGTTTATCTAAGTTATCGAGACTATACTACAGTGAATGATGCCCAGTGGCATCATATAGCTATAGTTTGGGATGGAGAAAATGGCGGAGAATTGAAATTGGTCACCGAGGGCCTGATAGCGAGCAAAGTGGAAGGATATGGTAGCGGAAGAAAGCTGCCAGAATAGTAATAATTCTAAAAATATTCTTACTCTCATCTTAAATACAAATTAATTCTTTCTTAGTGCGTGGGTCACTTTGGGCAAACCTCAGTCTGGAAACCCCAAAGCGTACACCGAAAGCGGCTTCCAGGGTCACTTAACTAAAGTACAAATTTGGAACAGAGCTTTGGATATTACTTCTGAAGTGCAAAAGCAAGTGAGAGATTGCCGAACTGAGCCTGTGCTATACAGAGGATTGGTTCTGACATGGGCTGGCTATGAAGACACATTAGGAGGTATACTTCTGACCACATTTCTATATAGACCCATTGGTAAAGATTGCTTCATTGCAGGGGTAGAAAGAGTAGTTCCTTCCCACTGCGGACAACGCAACTGCCCGCCTGGTTACACCGGATCTAAATGCCAGGACTTGGAGGTGGACAAAATCCCGCCGAAAGTGGAGTATTGCCCTGGAGATTTGTGGATCATCACCAAAAACGGATCGGCTTTGGTCGCCTGGGACGAGCCTCATTTCAGCGATAACGTCGGAATTACGGCTGTTCAGGAGAAGAGCGGCCACCGTCCTGGGCAAACTTTGCTATGGGGCATTTATCAGATAGCTTATGTGGCTAGCGATGAGGCCGGCAATACTGCCTCCTGCACATTCAAGGTAAGCTACACACAAATTCCCCTTGTTTGTAATTTCCATGTAATCCACGATTTGGATTTCCTAATAGTATTCGAATATCAGAAAATATAAAAGCTACCAATCGGACAATGCTTCTGGCTGAGATGTCAGATATAAAATGATGAAAGTGCAGCAAACCCAACTGCTTAAACTTTAAAAAAACTTTTTAGCAACCGTGTCTTTAGGAATATAATGAAGATCTGTAATCGAAGTGATGTCCGGTGCTTCCCGACTTTGACTGATTCGACTGTGGGGAGCTCCGAAACTGCAGACCCTCCATGGAAGCGCGACGATGGGGGAATAAACACCACGGAGCTCCCCACAGTCGAATCAGTCGACGTCGGGAAGGACGGGAGACCACTGCGCTCACTGCCTCATCGCCTTTGATAATGCAGCAGTAGATGAAACATCAGGAAGAACTTCCATTGGACTAGGGCTTTAAGGCCCGGAAAACACTTTAGATTGTATTTTGACCGACCGTGAAAACCTTCACAGTCTAATACTAATAGTATTTGTTTAAATAAGGCGTCTGCTTTGACGATGTTGCTAGAAACGCGCCGTCGGTCTGTTCAATTAGTTTTCAAAGCAATCTTTGGCAGATTCTGCAGGGTGTGCTTAGTGTCTGGTGCGTAAAGTGGTCTTTTACAGCGAAGTAGAAAGTGTGATATTTGTTATTTACTTTCTGCTCGTAGATATATTGGAATTATTGCGAACTTTATTGAAAAACTCCCAGTCTTCATCGATCTAATTATAAAAGCAGCATTAGGGTTGTTAAAAAATTATTTACTAATGTTCTCTAATGTGTGGAATATTGGTCGTGGAACGGTTGTCAACAATGTTATTTCATAGCTTCTAGGTGAAGAAGATTCTTTTATGAAACAATAAAGGCCATTGGAGTAAAGAAAACTATAGCAAAAAAACTATACTTGATGTCAGTAATAAGTGAATGGTTTATGTATACATGAAGAGTCAAAAAACTTCACTAAAAATATTTTCTGTTATTTTTCACCAAATCTGGACTTTTCCTTTTACCGCAATATTAGTTCTCTAATCTTAAGTGAACGTAACCGACTATATATCCTTATAATTTTCACTATCTTGCTGAAAATATTTTGAAATTTAAAGGATACCGTAGGTGTCACATTTGAAATAAAAAACTTCATATCTAGCCAAAGACTTGGTAACATCTTCTATATACGAGGAGTTCATTAGCAAAACGTCACCTAGAAGGCTATGAATTTTTGACAAAGAAAGGATGACATAATCAAAGTAACTGGACTTTGGACTTTTGTTATTTCATCCTTTTCTTTTGACATTTCACATCCAACTAGATGACGTTTTTAAAAGAGCATCCCCATATATCGTTATATGGTGCATGATTAGATAGCTTTGTGTAAGTTCAACTTTTCTATAGAAGCATAAGATTTCTTATACGCCAACCAAAACTACAAATATTATTAAGTGGTTACCAAAACTTAATGTTTTTCCTTTTCTGTTAGGTATCGGTATTATCAGAATTCTGTCCCGAGCTACCCGATCCCATAGGAGGGTACCAAACGTGCAAAGACTGGGGAGCGGGTGGTCAGTTTAAGGTATGCGAAATCGGTTGCAACTCTGGCCTGAAGTTCTCTCAGGCAATTCCCAAGTTCTACACGTGTGGCGCCGAAGGCTTTTGGAGGCCCAGCACTGATTCCAACTTACCCTTAGTCTACCCTGCTTGTTCCCGTAAGTATAACAAAATTATCACATTTTTCGACCTAAGAACGTTTTTTCTAACAGCTGCCAAGGCCGCCCAAAGGGTCTTTAGGATAAACATGTTGTTCCCCAGTTCAGTGCTATGTAACGAGGCAGGTCAGGGTGTCCTCAGACAACGAGTCAGGAATGCTGTGAACACTTTGAATAGGTACCCAATTCCATTCAGAATTTGAATAACTGGAAATTAATTTTTAACATTTGTAGAGATTGGAATTTCTGTTCATTCTCAGTAGAAGGAACTAGGGAGTGTAAGGAACTGAATATAGATGTTAAATGCGACCACAGATCTGGCAGACAGGTCAGGCAGACTTCGGATGACGATGATGAAAGTACATACGTCATCGAAACCAACGTTCCAGTGGAAAAGTAAGATTTGTCTTTTATAAAACTCAATTGGCGTATTTTAGCGCGTATTTTAAATGTAATTGCAAGCGCATAGTCATTAACCATCCCTTAGAGAGAAAATACTTTAGTCGTTAGTTTAGTAGAAAGTAGTAGAATGTGTGTGTAGAACAGCATGTCCTCTCTTTCTTATAGACAAGACAGACAAGGACGAGAATCCACGAGCGATACGTACAACATTGAAATCGCTTTCCCGGCGTTGAAGTAAGCACTCATATTTCTACTGCATGCACCGCTTTTATTGTGATCACCTTGTTTTACTCTGCTTCCCTTTTTTACTACCATAAAATCTTTGCTTGGAAAAATTAATAACTTACCATCTTTCATAGCGACCCGGTATTGAACTCGAATACGAACGAGCGTTCTTCAGTCAAGGACTTGCTGGAAAAACTGATCCTGGAAGAGGACCAATTCGATGTTAGAGACATCCTCCCCAACACCGTTCCCGATCCATCCTCCTTGCGCTTGGAGTCCGACTACGCCTGTCCTCCTGGGCAAGTTGTTGTAGCCCCTGATTGTGGTATGTAGCTCACATGTTTGCTGCTGCATATGGAGCTATTTTCATTTATTTACTTTAGTTCCATGTGCCATTGGTAGTTATTATAACAAAAATACCAAGAGCTGCGTGGCATGTCCGCAAGGATCGTATCAAAGTGAGGCTGGACAGTCGCAATGCATCGAGTGTCCGATTATCGCCGGACGACCTGGCGTTACCGTCGGTCCTGGGGCTAGAAGCGCGGCTGATTGTAAAGGTGAGTTGAAACTTTCTACAGAATTCAATGTAAATTTGAGTATCCTAACTCATAAGACATACGAACACTATGAATGTATTTTAAAAATGCAAAAGTAAAACGTGAAGGTAAAACTTTATTACTGTTGATGAAATCGCTATGTTACATTGGAAAAAATAGGGGGAGTTTAGTTTATTTGAAAACGTCATCTAGTTGGCTGTGAAATGGCAAAAGAAAAGGATTAAGAACAAAAGTGCATTTACTTTGGTTTTGTCATCACAACAGAAACAGAAAGACCACATGATTGAAAAACAAGCATTACAATCCCCATAATCCCACAGGGACTGGAAGGACTATAGAGGAATAACCCTTTGTGCACAACAATGAAACTGTTTACAGGATACCCCATATTTGTCATCAAAAAAAACAAGGAAAATGCCATAAAGTAAAACACACCCGCATTTGTGTGCTTCGTTGACCTAACCCAAGCATTCGACAAAGTCCAACTAGACAACGTCATCCGAATAATTATGGAAACACACCCGCCAACATAGTAAAGATAATCTGTAACCTTAACACCGCCAACTCAACGCAAATTAAAGCAGGACATCATACAACAGGGAGCATACCAACGCCAGGAAGAATTAGATAGGGAGACAGCTCCAGCCCCTTCCTGTTTAACCTACTCGTGGACACTGGACCTGTTTAACCTACTCATCTGTCAATCTGATAGAAGAAGTGGCATCTCTAGACAAAAAAAAGGTAGAGAATAAATAATAAACCTATTAGCAAGACTTGCTATACCGACGATATATTCGCTAAAACCGAAGAGGACCTACAAAGACAGCTCTTTAAATTCTACCAAGTAGGCGAGCCACTTAATATGAATATATAAATCGAAAAAACCAATAGCGTGACCATTTCCAAAGAACCACTGAGGTTGAGGATAGACCCATAGAGCAAATGATGCATTCAAATAATAGGTATGGACATATCCAGCAACCACGACCCAGCAAAGGATATAAGAAGTCAATTTAACAAAGCCAGTAGTTGCAGGATACCTGAGAGGACCGTCTGGACTAATCAGTATATGCAAATGGACAGCAAGATTAAAATCTATAAAGCATGCATAAGATCCTTAATGACTTATGGAATAGAAACAAGAGAAGACACTAACAAGACCAAAAGCATGGAACGTGTCGCTGAAATGAAGGTGCTGAGAATGATAGCTAGCAAAACCAGAAGGGATCCGGTAAGGAACATAGACATCAGAGAGCAATGCACCACACAGGACATAGTAAGATGGAGAAGAGAAAGAAGAGGAGAAGAGTATAACCACGTAAAAAGGATGGCTGAAGACAGACTGCTTCGCATAGTAGTAGAAAGAAAACCAGCAGGAGATGGTCTAACGGGAAGATCACCGAAGAGACGGAGAGACAGCTGGCAGTCCACATCAAAAGAAACGATGCAGAGGCGCGCTAGAAATTAACAGGTCAACAGATCTTAGACATATTAAAGAAGAATGAGAAGAAAATACTCTCATTACTATCTCACTCACATGGACACCGCCTCTGTGAAACCCACAAAAAATTAATATGAAAATATGCATTTATCACCCTGAAATTATCACTCAAATTCAGAGCCTAATGATTAACACGCACTGTAGATTCATGAAGCAAGAGCTCCAGAAATTCACCCATTAATATTTTATAAATGTTTTTTTTTATTGCAATCTTGAAGCATAGACTTCTGGTACTGTGGTAGTACTTCTGTTCTTAGTACGAGGCATTTTTGAGGGACATGTTTAACTGCTTATAGCTTTTGTTAGGCTGAAAAACACTAAACCCTTACGAAATCATCAATCCAATGTTCCAATAACTTGTAGCAGTAGCTTTAAAATCTTTAACTAATGACGCTTCAGACGTGATTCTAAAAAATAGATTTTCAAAATCTTTATTGTAGGTTTTATTGGTTTTATGTATAATTGCGATGTTTTAACATTTAGCGTTTTAAATGCACGTAACTAATTATTAAGTAAACGCCTAGCAGTAAATTGAGAATGGCGGGTTAGAAGGCTTGCTAAACAGTCTTGCTCTAAACCCAAACCCAGGATTATATCTTACAGTAAATTAGCTTATTAGTATGAGGGTATGAGTAGTATATCTAAAAGTAGTATCACTAAAACACCAAAACCTTAGGTAATCGTCAATCCAATATTCCGATAACTAAGCCTGATTATCAGAGTTTCTTTTTCGGCAGTCTAATACAGTAATTTAACAGTTATTAACTGTTAAACTCGGTATCGAGCCGTTTTTCCACCGTTTAGCCTTGAAATACGAACTTTTGGCTCTGTGGTTCGTCCCATTAATGAAATCAGTCACAAGTTTATAAAGTACGACACACACTTTATTATTTAGACTACATAACTTGAAATAGTATGACACACACTTTCTTAAATTTTTGTCATGTATTAATTCTTAGCTATACTTAGTTTACACGAGGGTTTGTTTTAGATGTATGGTCTTTTACAGCGGACTTACATCTGAACTAACCGGAACTAACCTGCTCGAGCTGAATTTTGTATGCAACCTTCTAGAAACTGTTGTTTTGGTTTTGGTTTTGGTTTGATCTTAGTATACTCTTACATAAGACTCTTACATAATGTCCAAGAGTACAGTACGCATTTTGTCCGAAAACCGACTTGAGGGATATATTACACCCCTCAATAAATCTTAGGCTAGCGCTTGGTGCTAGAGGCGTAGGGCAGACTATTCAGGACTGCACGCGCAGCATGCTGAATAACAGAACAATCACCACAGCCCTTCAGGACACAATAGTTTGCTTCAGAGCCACCAGGGGGTGTCTGCAGGGAGGAGTTTTATCACCTCATCTGTGGTCCGTACTGGTGGATGACCTGCTTGCTGTGGTTGATTATGGGATGTGGATGTTCAGGCGTATGCAGACGACCTTGAGATCCTGATTCGAGGCTATCATGGAGGACTCATAACAGCAATACTGCGACGTTATCAACACCATCAACGAGTGGTGTCTTGGGGAGAAGATGTCTAGCAACCCGGATAAAACCGTGATAGTTCCGTTCACAAGAAGGATAAAATTGGACTCTTGCTAGCCACCCTCCTTGCTGGGCAAAACCATTCCATTTGCAAAGAAGGAGAAATATCTTGGCGTAATACTAGATAAGACACTACACTTTAATGCACATATGGAAAGAATGATCAGCAGGGCTAAATTGTCCTTGTGGACATGCAAAAGGTACTGCGGAAAAAGCTGGGGACAAAACCCAAGTTAATGCACTGGCTGTATGTGACGGTCATTAGATCAATGATCACGTATGGAACCATTGTCTGGCATTCCAAGGTGCAAACTGAGTAACTTGCATCGTCAAGCCTGTCTGGCCATGAAAGGCCCATTTGGCACCACTCCAACATTGGCAATGGAAAGACTTGTCGGGCTAATCCCGCTCCACATTCTGGTGGAGAGGAAAGCCAAGTGGAGTATATACAGACTCCAAAACACACAGGGGGGGGAGGTTACATTGGAACCAAACCCACTGCAGGCTGAATTAACGGGCCATGTTTTTTCGGGTATGCCTTCGGACATGATGCCCCCTGTCACTTACACTTATTCAGCCTAGAAGGTAAACCTGCCTACAAAGGAGGAGTGGAACCAGAATAAACAAGGCTACTGGGCGGGCATCACTGCTAGTACGCGGATCCAGTGGGAGCTGGGGCATGTGGCGGTGGGCAGAGATACAGACTCCAGGAGAGTCTGGGAAAGGACGCAGCAATATTTCAGCCGGAACTCCATGCCATTGAAACATCTGCCAGGTTGATAAGCAATCAAAACTGGATGAACAAAAATATCAAAATATATTCGGATAGTCAAGCGGCACTCAAAACCCTTGATTCCAGCAGGATCTCTTCGAAAACATCTGGGGAGTTCGAAACATACTGACCCACATTGGCGAGCATAATTTGCTAACCTTAGTCTGGATTCCAAGTTACAAAGGCCTTGAGGAGAGCAATGAAATCGCCGATTCTCTTATAGAGGTATCTATATACTAGATGGACTGCTCGGGTCTTGTCCATTTAAAGGCATTCATACAAGGACTCTGTGAGAAATAGACAAAAGACTTATTAAACCTCCACAGACAACAACTCAAAGCCGCTATCAGCTGATACACTGAGCACTGTCGATTAAAACCCCACATGTATAAGCTAGGCCTGGCAGACAATGCCGAATGCGACTGTGCATGGAGGATGATGAGACTGTAGAATACATCCTGAGTCAATGTCCTGCAGCTGAAAGACTTAGATTTCAGAACTTTGGAAGAATAGACATCCAGTGACCGGACTTTCACAAAATCTTACCCAAGAAGATAATGGACTTTCTAAAAGGAATGGATCTTCTGAGTGAACTTTAATTGATATTGAGGTATAGTAGATCTTGTAGGTCGCGGTGCACAGGCTGGGGATCACTCATTTGGAATCTCAATCAGTCAATCAACTCTTCGGCTAAAGTGACAATTTCTCCTACAACACTTTCAAATACTTTTCCCTTTAGACACTTACGAGTTCAGCCTGTACTATTCATGGAAACTTACCGTATGAAACACCCAAAGGCGTATTTTTTCGGGATTAAACACCTTAAAAACCTGAGGCTTAATACCGCGTTGTTATTAACTATTCTTCTAGTTTATGTAAGAAAGACGCTGTGCCACTGCCAAAATACAACTCCGATTAATCAGACCATAAGATTGACGATTCTATAAGGTTTTATTGTTTTCCGGCCCAACAAAAGTAGTATGATTTACTAAATTTTTAATTTGGTCGGATTGAGTTCAAAGCACAACGATTTTTCTTACTTCGACATTGAAAAATAAGAAAGGCACTGCTCTCTTAGGGTGAGTTTTACAACTATCAGATTGCATTGTTTGCAGTTTAGGTACCTACCAAGCGATAGTGCAGGATTTTGAAAAACTAATTGCACAAAACAAGGTGCCATTGACAGTTTAAACAGATTTTTTTAGAGTCATGGCTGAGGGGACCTTTGATTGATTAGTTAGAGGTATTATAGCACCCAAGTAAATTATGAAGAATGTTGGCAGGCACTCAGCAAATCATGTAAACTTAGATCAATTATTGAAGGGTGATGTACTTAAATCAATAAATTTGATCTTAAAGCTCAGGACTGAGCTTCTTAAAATTAATAGTTACAACTAGTAATAGTAACCTATTTCTCCTAATGATCTCTTTATTGCAGCAAAAACCGTAGATATTTGATACTTTGGCAATTTAGAGTTATTCTGATTACACTTTAATAAAATTTCGGCCACTTTCTTAATAGAAGTTACAAGCTAATAACATATCGTCAATCCAAAATTTTCCAGCAAGTAAAGGAAATGATTACTTACAACTTTTGTGATTGAACCACTATATTTTATATACTTTTTTCGAGATCTCACACAATGTACATGAACCATCTATTTAGGACATACTATATATCGATAATATAATAAAATGAAAGCATTTACTACAAAATAACCTAATCCGACATTTCTTTATAAATTAATTTTAGAACGTTGTCCTGCCGGTAAGTTCTACGACCATGACGCCGGCCTATGCAGATCCTGCGGCCACGGCTTCTACCAGCCGCAGGAAGGCGCCTTCTCTTGCCAGATTTGTGGCTTGGGCAAGACAACCAGAACCAACGAGGCCGTTTCCGTTAAAGAATGCCGAGACGAATGCGGCAGCGGTCTGCAGCTGGCCCAAGACGGACGATGCGATCCTTGTCCAAGAGGAACTTACAGGTTCGGATCCCTTATTCTATGTTGCTTTCACCTGTCTTCAACTTTTATTGTTTTGCAGAACTCAAGGTATTCAGGCTGCATGCGTAGCGTGCCCCATAGGCAGGACTACACCCAAGGGCGGGTCAACGACCATCGAAGAATGCTCACTACCTGTGTGCTCGGCCGGTACCTATTTGAACGGCACACTGAACAGCTGCATTCCTTGTAAGAGAGGTTTCTTCCAGCCCGAGTCGCAGCAAACTACGTGCATACCATGCCCACCCAACACAAGCACAAAGAGTACTGCTTCGGTAAGCTATAAGACCACCCTCACACAAACCACACATAAATTTTACTACGACTTTATAACACTCTATATATAGGTATCTTCAACTCATATATAGGGCTTTGAATTTAACTTCACATGAGAATTACCAACCTTGGGTTTCTCTTTTATAGAAATCAAAGGCGGAATGTACGAACCCTTGCGAGATCAACGGAGAAGAGATGCACTGCGACCCGAATGCTTACTGTTTGCTGATCCCGGAAACCAGCGACTTTAAGTGCGAATGTAAACCCGGTTTTAACGGTACCGGCAAGGAATGCAAGGACGTCTGCGACGGGTACTGCGAGGCCGATCAGGGTACCTGCGTAAAGGATATGTCGGGGGCGCCGTCCTGCAGGTGCATCGGCAGCTTCACCGGGAAACACTGCAGCGAAAAATCCGAGTTCGCCTATATCGCGGGCGGAATTGCCGCTTCTGTGATTCTCATCATTTTCATCGTGTTGCTCATTTGGATGATCTGTGCCAGGTTCGTATCGATCCAAACAATAATTGTTTTTGACCATTAACGCTCATAAAAAAAGGAGAGATTGGCATAACATAAAAGGTGTCTCTACAGCTGCAAGATATTTCTAGAGATTCAGAAAGGTTGCATTTATCTTCCCCTTGCAGGAAAACATCGAAATGTTTACTCTGCTTTTGTTCATACTTCTGTTCATACAACTGAGTCTACTAGAATCAAAAGTTCGTAAATCCCCTTTTGGTCAAATATGATATGAAGACCCCATAATATTATTCCCTTAATTCCTCACATTTTAACAAATAAAAATAGTGGCAAACCTACACCAAACCGTGCCTTTTGGGTTCGAACATCACTAAATTCGACCTAGTTAGTTACGAAATGGCGTTAAATCCAGTTCAACCAATTAGAGAGCGGTAACACAAGTCAGGTGACCGGCAGCGCGCCCCAATCCATCTTAATCAATGCCATTGTGAACATGCAATGATGAGGTGTTTACTTAACTACGTTTTGCAATACTTGTTCGTTAAAAACTGTTCTCAGTGATGTTGGTGTTTAGTGATATAGAAATTGATGTTGTTATATCCATTAGCCAGAAAGTGAGTACGTGACTTTACGACAACTACTTTCAATGGAAAGATCCTTTGAACTTGAAATGGGAAGAAATAAACTGACCTTTCACTGCACTGCCCCACACTTTTACACAGCACCAATAATCAAATTGTCAATCAAAGTGAGTCCAGCGTATCTTTCTATACTCACCATGGTTTTTACTTCCGGCGCATACCCCGTTCTTGTTTGCACTGCTAGTTGCCCACCAGTAGGGTTTCCTGATGGCGGGCTTTTCCCGTTTAAAGTCTTTTTCGGCTCACCATCTGTTTTCTTGGGTTTCTTAAAGCTACTCAAGGATTTCTCCACCAGCTTGAGGGCTGATTCTTGTCTGCCAGGTTATCTCCAAAGAGTGAGGTAGCTCTAACTTCCAGATTCAAATCTGTAGATCAAAAATGCCTGCTTGATAGAGAAATATATTAATACAGATTTGCCAAAATTCCGGCTGACTCAGCTGTTCCAGAGTCCAGAGCATAGGTCCAGATTTAATAAAAAATGTATTGCCGAAACCAAGGCAGCCAAACCATTTCCTAACTGACATTGATTTCCTGTAAAAACTTGTCACGCATAAAGATCTTAGCTGATTTCTTAATCTCGACCACTGCTGGCGGATTCAAACTCGAAGGTTTTCTGGCCTGAATGTTTCTTAATCACTTCAGCTTTAAAACTGCTTTATATCCAGAAGCTAAGATTTTCTCCCACAATTTCTTAAGAAAACAATGCAAGACCTATGACATCATTTTTGCTTCCTTTAGGCTCTACTAGACCAGAACTGTTAATTGAGCTTATCCTAACCCACCACTGAAGTGAACATGAGAAGTAGGGTCTCTTAATGGGCTTCTACCTAAGCTAATACCTATTGACTGTGTGCTCATTGACCTAATTTTGTCCCTGCTGCTAAACTGGGGACATCGAAAAAAAAGCTGGAGTTTTTATTATATTCTGATCGAGTGCTTGATTTGGACCTCCTTCTACCAGCCTGACCAGGAGACCTTTGCTCCCTCTCCCTACTCTTACTCTTAGTATATCGACTTTTACGATAATGAGGCGAACGAGGTCTAGAAAATCTGTCTCTAGATCTGCCCTTTGGTGGTTGCGCTCAAGACCCCTCTCGACTTTCTCTTCGATGGATTCTCGACTCGGATCTTAATAACGTACACGTATCATAGCCATCAACCGGCTATGTTTCCATGTTTTCCCATCTTAAAACCGAGTCAAACGTGTATGGGTAATACACATTAAAATGATGGTTGTGTGTAAAAATATGGTGTAAAATCTTTGCTCTATAATTTTGTGGGAAGTAGAACCGAAAGTGCTGTACTATATACTGTTACGGGATGTAGGTTCCAATAATTTATCGTCAATTTACTACACACTTTTATTTACTTCTATTCACTATTACAACATGATTAAAACAATTACTCCCTATTAACAATTCGCACTGTTCACTTGTACGCTTATTTACTACACTCGATCTCATCTCGCGCGGCTCGCTGGTTTATATACCCGGCCTGAACACACTCTCATACTTTCGAGAACGGAGGCGATTGTTCCCGGATCTCGTTTAGTCTAGATGGGTTTCCGGGGTCATTTTCGGCGCTCGGCCTTGCCGCTTCGGCCCGAATCTCTATGGGCCGACGGTCGGGCATAACATTGCCCCCCTCTTAGTTCTGATCGACCTGATCAGAGAAATCTCCACTACTCAGCTCGTGGAGACTACGTACGTCTTTAACAGTTCATGCCAGCTCGCTTACAACGTAATAAATTAATTGCTTCCATGGCAACGCTTCATATGCGGGCTCTTCGATCACCACATTGTTTTCTAACATACTCGATTTCACAGAAGACCAGTTGCGAACTACTGGGAAAAATCAAAGTTTACCAAAATACTAGTCAGTGGTGAAACTTATAACACACCAAACCAAAAAAAAAAACGTTTAGAAACTATATGCAATTTTTGAGCCACTCAAATTTAGCCGTCGGTCCACTGTTTACCATCTTGAAGCGAATACAGCGACCGATTCGCCAACAGCGTAACAACCCAATCTTGTCCGGACCAGTTCTGCGGGCCAGATAAGATGCAGCCATGCTTCAACATGTCGCATTGCAGCCCGCCAGCGCAGCATTTTTCTTAAATTATTGCGGATAATAGAAAGTGACTTTCGAACGAATACAAATAACGAGTTTTCGTTCTGGCTTGCCTGTTCGGTCGTTTGTTCCGTCGCATTAGTTATGGCCCACGTTTTCCTGCCTCCATACCTGGATGGGAAGTTCAATCTCGTCTATGAGACCTGTACGAATTCATCTTGACCAGCAGAGTGGAATTTAGAGAGTAATATAAACACCTTCGTCAACCTAATTAAAAAAGTATTTCTAAGCAAAAGAGATGCCATCTCGCTTACAATTTGGTTGAGATGTCTTTTAGTGCGAAGGATGGAAAATGTCGCAAAACATGCCACTCATAAAAAACGCAGGTGAGATAGAGAGAAATATATGGTTGCACCACAAAAAGTATTTTTGAGTCGCTATATTCTTAATATTTAATAAAACGGAATTAAACTTATCCGCAGTCAAAGGGATGCCAGCTCGCGCACAACTTGATGAATCCAGATTCCGTTGGTTCATCATACTCCTTCACTTATTGAACTTTTTCAGTTTCATCATACTCCTTCACTTATGCAAATGTTCCATACAGAACTTGGAGACAACTTGGGAGACTTTCCTTTCTTCCTCTGTGGATTGTACACCCACACCAAGTCACCTGCCTTAAATCCTGCAGAATTCACCCTTAGGTCATAGTTGGCTTTCATCCGATCCCTGACAATCTTTATCTTTCACGTTTCTATGGATTTCCTTTAATCTTTCTCGAAGTTGATCAGCATAGTTCCGGACCGGTTCTTCCGGTTCTGGTTTTCCGTTCACCAAATCTACCGCAAGACGAAGTTCTTTACCAAATATAACCTGGCAGGTGTATGTCGTGTCGTGTTATGCACTCGCCCTCTGTAAGCCATCATTAGAAGAGGCAGAAATGTGTCCCAATGTTTCCGATGCGCCGCTACCATTTTGCAGAGGTATTGTTCTATGGTTCGATTGAAACGCTCGATCATGCCATCTGATTGTGGGTGGAGGGGAGTTGTTCTTGTTTTGCGGATTCCCTGGAGTTCCATGATCTTCTTGAAAAGTTGCGATTCAAAATTCGGTCCCTAAGACGTATTTGTTGCCATCGCCCGTTTCTGAAAAAGGACCTGCCATGTCGATCGCAATTCTTTCAAATGAGGCGCCAACATTGTATTGCTTCATTTGTCCCGTAGTCTTTCTTTCGGGTTCTCTTAAGGAGCAGCAGGTATCACAATTTCTGCACCTCTCTTCGACGTCATCTCGGCAATTCACCCAGTAGTACTATTCCCGAATCCTATCCAGGGTCTTATTCACTCCAAAATGGCCTCCAGACCCTCCATTGTGCATTTCGTGCAAGACATCTTTCCGTCTTCTTTCTGGTACGACAAGCTGGAGCGTGGCACCTTTCCCGTCGGGGCTTTCCCAAGTCCTCTTCAGTAAACCATTCTAAATCGCCAAGGAATTCCATTGAGCCCACATAGCTTTTACTTCCGGGCTCTTATCTGCTATGTCCTTCCAATCGGGTGTTTGATTTTCCAACTTGATGACAGGATAGCAACACAGAGGGCTACTGGCAAGTGAAATATGCTGCCATGCTGCGATCTTCTCAATTCGAGACACCGTTTTTTCAATTTAATAATAATTTTGTCACCATTAGTATGAGAAAAACCTCTTTTTCTTCTAGAGAGTTCTAAAGACACTCAAAATTAAAGGCAAAATAAGCATTTAATAAATGTTGCACTAAACTGAAGGTTTCATCAAAAAAAGACACTGTAACCATCATTCAAGTTAATACTGCACACATAAACTTCACTGTTATTGCCTCTCTAGGTGAAACCTGTATTTTCAAATTAAAGCAACGTCCTCATTTTTGTCTCTTATTAAACAAAAATGGATTGTTCCTACGACGATGTATAAACTCTCTGTCAAGCTCTTCAGGAAGCTCTCAAATCCATCTAAGTTTTAAACCCAGATTGAAATCTCTCCCTGATATCATCATCACTCACAGATGTATCACAATTTCATTATTTATCCCAACTCAGAACAACAGCAACTAAAGGAAGCAAAAGTGCGACAAAAAAATTACCTTCTTATATTATATCCTGTTGCTTTATATCAGTGATTTCGTATCTCTAGATGCCAATATAAGTGTAGCCAAAATGTTCAACTTTTTTTTCTGCTTATCTCTTTCTATGTTACGACACCATGATGTCTACCTCTGTCATTGCACTCTTTTCCTACAAAAACTTTTCCACAATTTCTAAACTAAGAAATAGGACCTTACTCTTATCTTAAATCAGCCCCATTACCACATTATAAAGTGTACATTATTATTCTTTTCTGCAGGGCTAACCGACGTAAAGAACCAAAGAAACTCCTCACTCCAGCAACGGACGCCAACGGCTCCCAAGTGAACTTCTACTACGGGGCTCCCACTCCTTACGCAGAGTCCATCGCTCCCTCTCACCACTCCACTTACGCCCATTACTATGACGACGAGGAAGACGGTTGGGAAATGCCTAATTTCTACAACGAAACCTACATGAAAGAGAGCCTCCACAACGGTATTAACGGAGGCAAAATGAACAGTTTGGCGAGGAGTAACGCCAGTTTGTACGGCACCAAGGACGATTTATACGATCGCCTGAAGAGACACGCTTATCCCGGCAAGAAAGGTGAGTATTGATATCAAAATTGTCGGATATTGGTTATTCTATTGCTGGTTTATTTTCAGAAAAAAGCGACAGCGACAGTGAGGCCGGTCAATAGGGCATAATCTGGGAAAAAAATCTGGTCAGACATGAAAAATGCTCAAAAGAAGCACCACATTAGACGTAGTATACACTTATTAGGTTAGTTAAAGAAATTGAAGATTGTCTAATAATATACATACCTAATCTGATGTGTACCTATATTAGATATAATTAAAGATGATGGTGAATGGTGGCTTTAGAGTGAACAAGCAGCTTTCACTATAAGGCCACTGAGAAGAAGTTTCACGTAGCTCTACAAGTACCTGTAATTTCTTCTCACTTGACGAGCAATTACCGACGTTGTCACTTATTATACTGATACTTAAAACTCACCCTGTAAAAAGTACTTTTAATTTTTACTAATATACAGCAGTAATTATTAAGGATATAACAACTTGTTAAACTTATGTTGTATTTATTAGGTTCTTGTACCTCTTATTACCGTCCTGTCGGTGTAGACTTTATATACAGCGCGATCAAATGACTTACATACTCAAGAGACTTTTTATACTTTTTTATACGCATGTACATGTAATAAAATTTTGAATGTTAATACGAGTTATAGTATATTATAAAATTATCGTAGTAATAGAAAAAATGATGCAATGAATGAGAAGTAAATGAACGATCCTTATATGTATTTGTTATAAAGGTATGACTGAATAAAAAAGTATTTTATATTTTATTGATGGAAATAAAATGTTTTAATATTCTGTAACTGTCTCGTTATTTTTTTTTTAGTAGGCACCGGAGCAAACTGAAAACTAAAAGTGGTATTCGCATTCAGAACACTACGATGCTTCCAGTGGTTCTAGCGTTCAATTTGTTGAGTTGTAATTATTAATTAAAAAAAATTCAAATGACAAAGAACTTTCTGGCCTGACATGTTCAGGACAAGTGTGAAACATTCACTTTTATCCTTCTCTCCATATCTTTTTTTTGTGGAGTAGCCCTTTGAAGACGCAATTAGCGCTATTTGTCAATTTATTTTAATGTCATAGAACAATAAAGCCACACGTTGGGCCCATTTTCGAATGTCTGCCTAGAACCGTTACCGACCATGGGTGGCCCAAAAATGGAATACATTTTTTTTTGTATTTTTTCGAAAACCGTGAAAGGCAGCTTCGCATCTGATAGTTCCAAATGACCTCTTGATACAACATATTGAAAAACCTTACCGTTTCCAAGGCAAACAGGAAAATGAGAAAATTTCAAAAAGGGAGGTCGTGAGACTTTTCGCCCGAAATTCATAGTCATAGATTTTGTTTAAAATATGATAAAGGGGATGAAAATATATAAAAAAAATGCAAATTTGGAATTGTCAGTAGCTTCCTTTCCCTTCAAAATGGCGCCTAAAACGTAATTTGTCCCCTTTTTATCCACATTCTAATACTTATTTGTACATAATTCCAAAACTAAACATAGTATAACAATTTGTCATTCCAGGTTTTCAATTTGGTTGGCATAATGTTCGCTCAAAAAGAAATATTAGACAATTTTAATACATATTTAACAGTTTTTCGCATCCTATAAAACTGTTATAGAACAAGGCAAAACGATAATAAACGTTTTGAGCAGTATTTGAGACGACCCACACTTAATTGAGATACTGTTTTCCTATTGTCATAAATGGCTTTGCTATTAAATGGCAAATAACACTATACCTCTGTCAATGAGAAATTTAATTAATAAAATCTAGGGCAATAAAAGTGAACAGTGAGCAATAGGCAGCTGACGAAAGGTCTTCGTTAAAATTATTTTTTCATCAGTCATATACGAAAAACAGATTGCTTGGGCGTGGCATATTTATAAAGCAATAATTGTAATGAAAATAATATCCTGATGATGGTGTGCATACAGTGGGCAAAAAGTCGAAACGTGGGATATATTTGGTTTCAGCTCCCTTTTACAACAATCAGTAAGTTGCAACAAAAAAATTTCAATAAATTAAAAAAATAAATCAAAATGGAACCTTTAGTACCGGCGGCAAGGTTTCGGTCATTTGGGACCTCTAGAACACCCGTAAGGTAGCCACCAGGGCCGTGCCTACCCGGTGGTGGAAAACACCGGGGTTAGTGGCGCCAAAACGCCGCCCAAATTTTAAATTTTATCTAATTTTTTATCTAAATTATTGAAAACAATTAAAGTCGTTTGTTCCCGGCAACAGGGCCATTGTAATTTATGCAAAATCCTAATTTATAAACCATTTATGTCAGTAAAATGTTGCAGAGTGTCAGTATTAACTGTCTACTCGCAGTAGAACATTTGGACAAATTAAAAGACACTATTGTACAATTTCGAACCGATGACCATTTTATGGTAGTTTTAAGTGAAGCATCTCAATTAGCCCAATCTCTCTGACGATAGTTTTCCTACCGAAAGTGATGTTAGAAGAAGAAAGAAGAAGAAGCAGTTTAGTTATGAAGGTGAAGATGAAAATACAAGTAGCCCAGAAAATAATTTCAAAATCAATTTCTTTTTTGCGGTGTTAGATGCTACTTTAAGGAGGACTTTTAGTCAGGGTTTACCCAACTTCTTTATTCTTAATTCCTTGTTTCTAATTCTCATTTGCTAATTCTTAAAGAGTTTAAACCATGTTATTAAATGGCACTGTTTATGCAAGTTCCTAATTCTTAATTCTTCATTTTTGTTCCTAATGCTTAACCTTAAAAGTTCAGATTTAAGCATTAAGAATTAAGAAAAATTTTTCATTGCGCATGCTCAATAGATGGCCTAGGGTATTACATAACCTCAAATCCTTAACTTTTTAAGAATTAGAAAATTGTGTAAACCACATTATGAAATAAGAATTAAAAAAGCGTATCAGAAATTAACAACTAAGAGTAAAGAATTAGCAATTAAGAATAGAGAACTTGGATAAACCCTGCCTTACAACTATCAGTAAAACTTCAGTTTGAACTTTGAAGTTAAAACACCAGACATGACGTACATTGCATTGTTTACCTGACAGATAAACAATGCAATGTAGGTTATATCTGGAGTTTTATCTTCAATCTGAAGTTTTAGTTGAACTTGTAAAAGTCACCCTAAATGGTTTATCGCAAAGATTTCAACAACTTAAGGCTTATGTAAATAACTTTAATTTTTTGAGTGATTTCAGAAATATAAAAACAATTTCAAAAGATGGACTGAAAAATTTCTGCAACGACCTTGAATTAAAGTTATTAGTCGAAAAGGATGAAAACTGTAAAAAAGATGTAATCGATGTTGATTTAAATAACGAAATAGAAATTATCCAGAATTTCATTGATGTCACGGAAATATTCACACCTGAACGTATTTTAGAATATGTTTTAAAAAATAATCTCAACAACACGTTTCCTATTCTAACAATACCTCTAAGAATTATGTTGTCTTTACCCATTACTGTAGCAAGCGACGAACGGTCATTTTCAAGTTTAAAATTTATTAAAAATTATCTGCGCACAAGTAAGACTCAAGAAAGGTTAAATAATTGAACATAGAGAATGCTATCTGTGAATCATTGGATATACGAAATTATTATAAGAGAGTTTGCTTGAATTAAGGCGACGAATGTTGACCTTTTTTAAAAGTTTTAATAATATGACATATGTACCTATCTACAATCCGTCAACACCGCGATTTTCATCTCTTAAGCCCAGTGCAGACGATGCAACTTATCGCGGGGGCAAAGTTGCAGCAATTTTAATCCCCGCGTTTTCTTGCATTTGCGTTCAGACAGTGCAACTTTTTTTATGCAATTTTTTAGAAACTTTACTAGACTGCTACCAACTTATCAAAAAAAAATCCATTCTGTCTTATTATTTTTGTAAACTATCTCTATGCCTAAAAGTTGATGGGTGAGGCCCTGGGTGTCAAAAAGATATTTTGGGGGGGCCTTTCGATTAATTAATGAGGAGTTTGAAAAAGCTGATGATTCAGAGTGTTCACCTAACCACACTTTTTTGTTCAACCTAAAATTTTAAGTTTTCGCTGGAAAGGCACTAGAAACGTAACCAAATCCCCGCGACAAATCGCATGGAAAATAGAACAATTTCTATTGCTATGCAATTAATTGCAGCAACTAAAATGCACCGTCTGAACGAAAAAATCCCTGCAACTTTTGTCGCAGGGATGAAATCCCCGCGATAAATTGCATCGTCTGCACTGGGCTTTACTATGGAAAGAGCTGCAATTTTTAGCTTGCACCAGGGCACTGCCACCTAGACCATAAGGCCGTGAAGCAGAAGCTGTGACGTCACAGTCGTGGTCCAAGGTCACTAGTGTCAGACCATTTGAATTGTATGGATTTCAAATATTTTTTTCGACTTTGCGACTAATATTATTCATTTTGTATTCATAATTTTGTTTTTATAAATTGTGCCGGACTTTAGGACATTTCTTGCAGCTAGTGCTGCATTTAGACTAACAACAAGTGCTTTAAAAGTGTTGAAAATTTCTCAAACGTGGTTGGGTGTCACGGTGCGAAATCAATGTAAACAGGTCAGGTCTAGCAAATCCGTTGTTTGGTTTCAAAGGAATGAGGGTGTGAAGAAAAAATGGATGTAAGCTAATCTATATCTGAAGAAAATAGTAGGGTGAGTTAAAATACAGAGTACCTACATAGTTTCATAAAAAAAAGTTAGGTTAACCCTCAGTGAGTCATCCTGATTCCTGAATTTGAAAAAGGCCAGACTAAAGTCTATAAACTAGAACAGTAAACTTGCCAGTAGGCAAGTATAGAGGGTTGCATTTAACTTTTTAATATATACCTATTAAGAATGTAGCTTTTTTTCCCAAGAGTTCTTTCACCCAGAGCAAAGAATGCAAAAAGATTTTCTAATCATTTATATTCTTTTATACAAAACCCTAGCTCCTTTATGTAACACCCTGTTACAAATTTCAAAATTTTAGGCTATATAAACAGATTTATTTGCTCTCAACGTATTCCTATATAGACCATGTATTACATTTACTCATTTAGGTACACTGCATGGACCAAACATTTGGTCCAAGTATCAAATGATGTCACTGTGGTGTAAACACTGGGAATCAAATATTTGGTTCAGAGTAAAGGAGGTAGATCAAACAGTCTTTTTTATGGTGTAAACACTTTAGCCCCAAATTGGATTCTGGAATTGGATTGCAGTTTCCGAAAAGGGCTAAAGCTTCCATTTATAACTAAAACAGCTGTTCTTTGACAAACTTTGATTCAAGTTGATTAGGTACTCAATTTGTTCCTTGGTCTAATTTGGTCCATGTGGTGTAAATGTACTACATGACTAAGATCAAACTCGGTAAACTTCATATTTCTGTTAAAAATTTAGGAATTATCTTTAGGAATTACATTATCTTTTAACTGTTAATTTTCTTAAAGGAATAAGCAAGAGATCATCATATACCTACCATTTATACCCAAAACTTGTTGTCCTGCATAGAACTTCTTTAGTGAGGTCTTCACAGTCAAAATGGTAGAAACTCAATAGTAGTTGGAAAGTGCCAGTGTCCAGAAAGTACCTACCTACTTACTTCCACAAACAGAGATGTATCGAGCCTACTTCCTCCCTACTTCGAGAGGATTTGAGTGCTAGTGTGAGTAGTAACAGCAAGGACTCAAAGTAATAAAAACTGTATGCAGTGATATGTGTTGAAAGTGCAAAATGTTGTAATCTGCAGGAAGATGTTTTTTTTCTATTTATAGGTAATTAAATAAGATTAAATTGCCAACAACTTTTCATTGTAGTAAATCCCGGGTTATTCAACTTATTATTACTCATAGTCGTAATCATATTCCTAATTTTCATCCATTATAACCCATAAACAAGCCTTGCCATGGATATTTTGTTTACACGGGTTGTAATGGGTGAAAATTGAGAATACAATTATTATGACTACAACTAAGACGTTGGATAAACCCACACAAATAAAACATGTTTTGATTATTACAACATTTGGCCCTTAGCAATCAAAAATAAAACAGTTAATTCAAGAAACATATGTTTTTTATTTAGAAGGTATAGCTTATACAACAATGCATCCAAGCCACAGCAGCTTGATACTGTAAAAGAATGTAAAAAAGACTTAACAAAAATATGAATGAATGTTACAGAAGACAAAAATGTTGACATCATTATCTTATTATCCTCTGCTTTTCCTAGGAATATGACTGGCATGGTACAAGTTCATTTCTCAACTCAATAAATAAAAGTATCCCTTCAAGGGATCTGTTTCATACTCAGAGATTTAATAGTTAAATGGAGACTATATAATTTAAAAGCATAAGTTAAGTGTGTAATAAGTTCTTACCACAGATCAATTTTGGAATGTCCAAAGGGGCTTGCAAAGTCTGATCTGTTTCTTCATTATAAAAAATAAACTTTTTCTGTACTTTATCCTTGCGAAAATGCACCTCACATACTTAAAACGCCAGTTTTCTACAAAGTTCATGGAATTCATGCTTTGTTAATAAATAATAATAACCTAACTTTCTCTAAAATTCTTGTTACTTATTTATGTATAAATGTACCCTACTATGTTCTCCAGGCACGAAATCTTCTCTTTTAAAGGTTCTAATCCATTTTTCTCTTAAATCTTCATCCCTGGGAAACCAAAAAACCGATTTTTTAGGTCCATTCTTTAAGTTTGTGTTGCACCCCGACACAGTACCGGTAAGGCATTTTCACAGTTTTTAAACACTAACATGCATAGTTCCGAATTTAGCACAAACTTTAATACGTTTCCTAAAGTCCAGTAATGTTCATAAAAACAAAATTCGCATTAAAAACAGAATAATCACAGTAAAATCACGTAAAATATACACGAAATCATTTGAAATCCATCCATTTCAAATGGTGACCTTGGACCACGACTGTGACGTCACAGACTCTGCTTCACGGCCTTATAGTCTAGGTGGCAGTGACCAGGGCGCCCACCACCCTAGGAACAGCCCTGGTAGCCACATACCAAATTTCAGCTTTCTAGCTCTACCAGTTCCAGAGATATCGGCAAAAAAACAATTTTCTCCTTCGGCCATCTTGGATTTTTTTAAAATGCTAATTTCAGTTAATATTGCGTAAGGAGAACCTACCATTCGATTTTCAACTCGATATTACCATTAGTTGATGTCATTGATGAAACAGCTATAACCTAGCGACCGTCAACTATTTAGATAACTATGCCAGTTATTTTACTATTCATGGTACCCTCATAGGCACCCAGCATCCAAATTTGAACCATATGCCATAAACAATTCTCTAAATAATAACGTTACACTGCTACTGTAGCTGTGATAGTTGAGTCAGCTACATCACAATTCATGGTAGTTCCTACCATCCAAATTTGAACCGTATACGATTAATCGTACCCTATTCATGACCTTTTTATTTAAAAAATACATGGGCCTAATCCGTCTAATATGTCAACCAGAACCGCTGTGAAACGAAAATGACTAAACACGGTCAGTTATTAAAACATCAATGAGTGTGATAAAGAAAGATAGACTAGAGTGATAGCTATAAGGCAACACCGCATCATTCGCATGATGTTTGCATGTTTACTTACTTGTGGAATGATAATTTGGGGTTTATATAATCAAGTTTTTACACACTTGGCATTGTCGAATCATTATAATGCCTTGGAACAATCACACAAACCACTACACTATGAATAAAGTTCAATAAACGGTCTGAATTTAATAAAAAAACGCAGGTAAATATTCTGATAACGCCGCTGCAACGCTGTACCGAATTGCGGCAGTGTGATTTGTGATTTATCGCATTGAACTTGTACTAGAACTATATTTCTCTCTGTCACACAAGAGTATCAGCTCTAGTTGAAGCAACACAGATAGCGAGGCCGATCTTCACGGATTAGCTTGTAATGTTTAATCACTCACCATTTCATTCTATTACCTGCTTAGAAAATGTAAACCAGAGGAAGTAAGATACGACGCCTGTGTCTGTAGCCGCGTTCGGTAATTCCATCCGTGCGCTCCGGACACAGACCATCTCCCAAAATCTTAACAAGCTAGAGTGAGACAGACTGATATCCCGAGCGCTCGGGATGTAATTACCGAACTCAACTAATTACCAGTTTGCTCCAATCTGTCAAGTGTGAAAATGCCAGTGACGTAGCATTGGTATTGTAGCACATAAGAAAATATTTTATTAAAAATAATAATGGAACTAAATTACTATTTGTAAAATTAGTAATATTATACGTAATATTATTAGCAAACATCGACTTACTATTAAAAAATAAAAATAATTGTGAATTAATAGTCGTTGATAACCCTGGGATTACATCTCCTGCGCCCCTGGAAAAACTGCTCAAAAATTTAAATAAAAAAACTGTCTACAAGTTACAGAATTAGAAAAATATTTCCCAAAATAGCATTATTGACTTCACTGCAGTATATACTAAATCATATTTCGAAGATTTGGATGTAAAATAACTGGTTTTAGAGTTATTTGAAATAATTTAATTGTTGCTGAAAAACGCAATTATCTGTTTACCTGTGAAACGTAACTCCAGGCTCCTTTCTATAGCCGCTGCTTTTAAAACCGTAAGCTGCATTACCCACCATTGTAAACAACACAATTATTTATAATATTAAAGTATTGCAAAATATGCATAAACTATGCAATTTTTTGCAGAAAAACACATAGCCAACGAAATGTTTGGTTTTCGCCTTAGACATGGCGTCTCATCATTTTTGGTAACAGCTGCCCATATAGCGGAGAATTGCGCGCGTGGATTCCATTAGTTTACATTTTCTGAGATTACCTGTTTGTGACGTATTTACGATTTTCGTAAAATTGGAATTCGGGGTTTCCAGATTGAGCAAAATTAATATCTAAATAACCACATTAACATTGTTATTTCTGTTATTAATTGGAAACTGTGTTAGAATTACTCTTACATTTTCTAGGAAAACATCTACTAATATTTTTTCCTTATAAATATGTAAATTATATTGATTTAGTAAGCTGGTTGTTAAAGATTTGACAACTAAGCCGACACACCGGTCCAACTTAATTACTTGTACATTTGGCCAGCGTACGATTGGTTTGACAATGTTTGGCCAGCCTCAATAGTCTATTTATTATATTTAGTCTGAGATGACTACCATCGACCTTCAAACTAGATAGACTCAGTGAGTCAATCATAAATTGTCAGGTTGGTTGCATATGGACCATAACGGGCGCGCGTCGCGAGAGGAATGGAAAAATGGCCGCCGAGTCGGGTAGTCGGTGAAAACTTGATACATTCACTTACCTATGATACACTTTTATAACTAGAAGTACACACATATGCCACAATATCTCACCATAATGATAAAATCTTTAATAAAACACGAAAAAAACGCACAACACGTTTGCAAGCACCGTCTCAACTACAAACACAAAGGAAACACGTTTTGACGTTTTGTGGTTGACATCAGTTCAATGAAGTTGACACACATTGAATTGACAGCACCGTTGCCAATTCGTCAATTAAGAAGATTTTCTATATCTATGTTTTAATCGTGCTGTACGGCTACATTTGGCGACACAACATATAAACATATGGGTTGTGTAGTTGGAACCTCAGAGCAGGCAACATCGCACCGAACCTTTAAAAATGATGCCAGACAAAATTTTGTAAATAATGGACTCTAGGTAATTCTTCCTCTGTGCTCTTTACATATGAAGGAAACCAATAACCTAACGGATATGGACAGAGCCAGCAAAGACCGATATTTCCACCATAAAAATGCCCCCCCCCCCCCTTTTTTTGGCCGGAAGTCCGTCGCTTCAAAGGTTCTTCTGACGTAATGTTGTCATCAGCGCACGTCATACAAGCGTCACACGGACCGGACATAGATTGTGTCGATTGTTTTTGGTTTTTGTCAGGTTTGAAGTAAGTTTTAGAAAACCTTGGAGGTAGGTCAGTTAAGGGCTAGGAGCCCTAGGGCTGTAGTTACGAGATGGATATAAGTTCAATATTCGATTGGAGTGGGAGGAAGAAATCATACAAATAAATAAAGACAATGACAACTGTTGTGAAATAAGTGGACGTAAGACGCCATAACGTCATCGAGACCTAACTTCCGCCGGAAGACCTCATCAATTCAAAGGTTTCCACTGATAAAAGGGGGGGGAGGGTTAGAACTGCAAAAGAGGAGGCGGGCTCCAGATAGCTCAATCAGGGAAACTAGGAATTCCAGTAAAGAGGCGACAAATTTGAAAAAACAGCATTTTTTACTTTAGTACGACAGTGCTCAGCCCCCCCCCCCCCCCTTCCACCGCATACCAAAAATATAAAAAAATACCTCTAAATATATACTTTAGGTCGTATCTACGACAGCTATCTATGACCAAAAAATCTGACAAATGAAACGTAACCTCTCCTCGTTCAGATATAAAAATTGAGTAATAATAAAAATATAAAAATAATATAATAAAAAATAGCAATGGTTTTGGGCGACTTTAATGCTAAGATCGGGAGTGGTACTACAGACGAGATAACAGGAAAATATATGGACTGGGAACACGAAACGCTAGAGGAGATCATTTGGCACAATTCTGTATAAAACACCATCTATCAATTACCAACACATTTTTCAAAAAGCAGCCTCGACGGCTTTACACCTGAAGGTCTCCGGCTGGTCGCGATAACCATATAATTAGAAACCAAATAGATTTCATGCTTGTTAACTACCTCACGAAATTCGTAGCCACAGCGACCACAACCCCGTTGTGATAGATTTTAAGCTTCGCTACTTCAAAAAGGTTCAACGAAAAATCAAACCGAAGCGAATAAATATCAAAAAGCTTGGAGACCCTGAGGCGGATCCAAGCTGGCGAGAACCTGCAGATACGTTTACAAACAGCCGATAATCGCGACGGAAGTGATGTGGACCCCGATGGAATATTCTGAAGGAGGCCCTTATTGAAGGAGCCCCAGGAGCAGGGATGGGAGCGTAGATAATTAACTAGTAAACAAATATTTTTCTACGCGTAGATAATTATTTTTTTACAAGTGCGTTTGTAGAAGGTGGCGTAGAGAAAGTTAAAAAATAGAAAATTTTATAGTTATTTGCTTTACAATTAGATACATTTCTTCTAAACTGAATTCTCAACCTATCATTTCTCTCACCAGTCTCAACAGTAGCGTTGTTGTTGATCCTCTGGAAGTCTCTGGAACCTATTTAGACTGACAATGCATCTATTTGCCTATCGCTGTCGCATACCAGGTGCAGGGGGATAGAGCTAGCAAAATTACTTTTTTTAAATTTTATAAACCACTTTTTAGCACTTTGAACTGGCTGCACTAGTGCGCACCGAGTGTATTTCCGTCTTTGTATTTTGGTTAAATTGGCAAAGGAGAGAAATACACTTAGTGCGAACTAGTTTTGCCAGTGAAAAACGCTATTAGTTTTGAAATTTGAAATAACAATATGATTATAAAAAAGGTCGGTGTCATTTGTCACTCATTGACACTCAATTCTTACGACAAATGCCAAAATTGACGTTCCGAATTGTCATTACTGTCATTCTTAATTATCTACATTTATTTACATTTTTTACGCGTAAAAATATTAATTTACGTAGATAAATGTAAATAAATCCTAATTGGCTTATTTACCCATCCCTGCCCAGGAGCTAGACCTAGGCTATACGGAGAGCTCTGCCAGGCAGCGGTGGATGACAGATGAGATCCTACGACTTATGGACGACAGAAGAAGAGAAAAGGCCAGAGGCGGAGATCGTTGCAAAGAACTGAATCGAAGGTTAAGAACAGAATGGATGGTTAGTTAAGAAGGGTTAGTTAAGAAGGGTGCATTGAAATCAAGGCACTACAAGATAAGCATGACCTGTTCAATTTCCACAAAAAAAAAATCAAGGAGTTTAACAACACGCAACGTAAGCAGCAGGGTGTTTTGAGAGATGTCAATAACAGAATTTTGGTGGGCGCTGACCCTCTTTAACGATGTTCGACCCAAAAAACCTCCTAAAGGTGACGCTGTTAATGAGTCTAGCCCTGGAATCACGAAGGAGGAAGTAATACGCGCTATCAGACTGCAAAAAAAGCGACAAGGTCGTGGGTCCTGACGAGGTGCACGCGGAAACGCTCAAACTCATTGCGGATGCAGATGGGGAGGGACTAGCCCTCCTCACCTCTCTTTTTAACTCTATATACCAGACTGGAGGAATACCAGTGGACTAGCTAAAATCGACGTAAATCACCATATCCAAAAAACCGAATGCTTCCCCATTAGCTTGATGTCACATGTCCTCAAGGTATTCCTCCGTATCATCCACACACGTATATATGCCAGATACGAGGGACAGATTGGTAGCACGCAGTTCGGGTTTAGGAACCGAATGGGTACACACAGGCTCTCTTTACACTCAACGTTCTGACGCAGCGGTGCAGAGATATTAATGTAGATATATACGCATGTTCTATTCACTACCGTAAAGCATTCGACTGCATTTCGCAGAGACTTGCTGGGATCCTCAAATCCATTGGTGTTGACGAAGGAGACCTGCGCATTATCACCCAACTATATTGGAATCAGACGGCGGGTGTCAGAATAGAGGGCGAAACATCTGAAGAGGTGGAGATTCGGAGGGGAGTGTGACAGAGTTGTGTTCTGTCGCCCCTGCTTTTCAATATATATTCCGAAGCAATTTTTCATGAAGCATTGAAGGATGTGAGAGAGGGCATCAAGATCAATAGCATTTGGTGCTTGCTGACAGCCTGCCGCATCTCCAGAGCATAATGAACCGTATTGTCGAACACTGCATGCAGCACGGACTACAAATGAACGTTGCCAAGACCAAGATTGTTATATTCTCCAAGACACCAAAACTAGCAACCCTCAGAATTAACAACGCGGTTGTACAAGTCTCGGCTCTAAAATATCTTGGCGCGCTCGTCAACGAAACCAATGACCCTAAAGTTGAAATTCTTGCCAGGATCGAACAGACCAGATTTATATCAATGAGCAGCTTCCTCGCTTGCCGCGAGCTGAGTCTGCAGCTGCGTGTGCGAATAGTACGCTGCTATCTCTTCTCGGTCCTTATATGTGTATGTGAAAACTGGACCTTTAAAGTGCTCGCTCACTTAGGCGAGGCGTCGCGAATGGAAGCGTTGCGAGGCGAGAGTCATTTAGCTGATTTCCGCCGACTGGGGCGAAGCGTCGCGTTGCGTCTCAAACGTCACGCGATATAAGTCCATTTGAAGGTAGTACTTTGTTCAGTGAAAATGAGTAGTTCTTCATCTGAAGATCTTTTTGTAATAGGTTTGTTTGCCAGTATAGAAGAAGAATCGACCCAAAAAAAATGCTGGGATAATATTAATCAAAAGAGTTAACGTTAAAGTTACGGTGAATTTCATCACTTGTTTTCTGACCTGAGACAAGATAAAAAGAAATGTTTGAAGTGTTTTCGTATGTCAGAAGAAAAGTTTTTTGAGCTTCTCAGTTTATTAAAGAATTCAATAGAACATAAAAATTCAAGATTTCGAAGGGCTGTTTCTATCGAGGAGAGACTTACTGTTTGTCTAAGGTAAAGCTATACTTTACGACATTTCAGCACAGTTTACCCAATCTATTTGCTATCAAATACTACTAAAAAGTGACCTGCGGACACTGAGCAATACATTTTTTAATCTTCTCTTCACCTATTTCCCGCGCATCTAAGCAAAGCGTGGAGTGAAATGGTTCCTACTTGCCCTCGAGACCAGCCGCGCGTCAGCTGACACGCCTCTTCGCTTCGCGCCGCCTTAGTTAACGGGTCTCCACTGAATTGAATGTAAATTTCTCCGGCGAAAGAAATACAATTCGCTTCGCAACGCTTCCGTTCGCGACGCTTTGCCTAAGTGAACGAGCACCTTTAATGCAGCACTGGAGCGTCGGCTCAACGCATTCGAGATATACTTATATCGACGAATTCTGCGCGTATCCTGAATAGACCGAATAACCAAAGAAGAGTGGATCAATAAAGACAAAGAACTATTAACAACAATAAAAGAAAGAAAACTGCAATACATCGGTCACATCGTGAGAGGACAGCCATATAAAATACTCCGGCTTGTTATTAAGGGAAGGAGCGAGGACAAAAGATCTGTCGGCAGACGGCAGAGCTCGTGGCTCAAGGATCTGAGATGGTTTGGTCGAACGTATATTGAGATATTCGGGGTTGCTGTTTCGCGCACCATTATAGTCAGTTGGATCGCCAACCTTCGGAGGGAGACGGCGTCATAAGAAGCAGAAGAACCTTCTTGGCATCTACTCAAATAACCAAGATCTGCATGGTTAAACTCAAGGTCACCCTGTACAGGTAAACAAAGAACAGCGCGGAATAAATTGTTTTATTAAGTAATAATATAAGCTATAACGTTTCCATTGGATACAAATATAAAAAAAATATATATATAATACGACCTTAAACCTAAATCCTTATTTTAACATAACAAATGCAAAAATCTTAAATACGTGCTCCTCTAGATGTACGTGTAAAGCTTATTCATATTGGCACATATATTAAAGTAAATGAATAACAAGAGGGTGTCGGGTATTGCGCAAAGGTAAACAGGTTATACTGAGAAAAATCGATAGAACCGAAATCGTTATTTGCTTTTGAAGGGCATAAAATAGATGTTTAAGGGTTTCTGAGTCGCCCTAGACCTAACGCCCATAATTGTTTACAAAAATGTATGTCATGCTAGTTCAGGTGAGTTGAAATCATGAAACGTCATAACGAGGAATGATCAAAGTGTAAAAAAATTACATTGTTATTGCACTTTTTATAACGACACCCTGTATATTGCAGACAGGTGATATTTTTAGGAATGTTTTAAACTTAAAACTACTTATTAGCTTGAAATTATATATCGCAGCCAAAGACAATGATTTTTCTGGATCTTAAAACGTTTTCAAACCGTTTTACAAATTTTAGCTTGTTAGTGCCTTTGTTTCAAAACGGACCATAAAAATTTACTTGCAATTATCGCAAAGTGATAAACTGAACTAACCGAGTAAGGAAAAGTGCTGGAATTGAACCACTGGCTATTAGATTGCAGGGCTGTCGCCGTTCTATTACAATATAATAAGACAATGCTTATGTAAAAGCTAGATCAAGAGAAAAAGTTTGGCCGGAAAGATCTCCAGACTTGACATCGTTGGAATTTAGTATCATAATGAATAATTGATAAAATTGACACGTAATATCAACGATTGATTTTTATTTTAATGTTTCCGAAGTAAAATTTGAATTTCTTTGTTTAACCATGGCCCATACTATAAAAATCGGTCTCTATCGTCGGGGATAACAAACAGATAATTTCTACACGAAAATGGATAATACAGCAGCAAAATTGGTCAAAGTGGTGTAACGTTCATTAATAATTCATTTTCAACTAAAAAAAAACAATTTACCGGGACCTATATGACTTTTAAAGTTTTTTAAGCCTTGAAAGGGTAATTCTATTTGGATTAACTCTTCAAGACTGAAAACAACTTTAAATCAAATTATTGTTTATTTGGGAAGCTTCAAGTTCGTGACGAGCGTGATTTATTACCTTGTTTACTCTACATTTAGCGGACTATAAGTAAATGGATTGTATTTATGGTTTATTTGTTGAGTAAATAAATAGGGTTTTCACTTAAAGACTGATATTGAAACCCCGGGTTCGCAACAATTGGGGTCAGAAGGGAGATTTTAGTGGGATTTTGAGGACTAAAAGTGTTGTAACTGCATAGTACATGTGAGAATCGACCTGAGCTTACATTCCAGTCCCGATGTCACTCAGGAACCCAATACCGAACTCTCAATGAAGCTAAAGGGCGCCGTCAACACTATAATAATTCCCGGGTGACAAATGGAACAGTTAAGGGTTTGGCGGTTAAAAAGCGCTAATATCTCCGACTGGGCATGGGGAAATGGAGGAACAGTAGATATACGGAATGGCGGATTAGATATTTTCGTTCTGCTTTGCTCAATATTAAAATTATAAGTTATTATGTCTAAATCCAATTCCGAGTTTAAAAACGAGTTTCTTGGTATTCTTACATAAAGAACATTGCAGGGGACATTTCGTATTTATGCCAGTGACTAGGAGCCAGCATAAAGCCACCAACTTCTTGCCGCTCTGCTTATCTCTATGCAACAGCAAAAGAAAGAGCAGAATAGACGCAATTAAGAACAAGAAAGACGTTGCCAAGAGGCAAAAGGCGAACAGGAAACATGTTACCAAGAGGCAAAAGAAGAACATAGAGAGTTAATAAGGTCTCTAGTAATAAGAGAGGGGCAGCTAGAGAAAAGAATACAGCAATCTATTAACGAAGGACTACAACTACGATCTGTCCGCAAAAGTGTTAACTGGGACCTAGATGCTGTCGCCTAGAAAGTTCGCGAGCTGTAAAGAAAATTACAAGAACAACAAATTGAGGATGTGAGAATTGAGAACGGGTCTATGTAGAGTTTTGGCACGTCCAAAGACTCCTGATTATGACGGTACTAAGGCCTGGAAAATCTATGAAACTCAATTTGAAGCAGCTGCAAAAGACAACAACTGCCACAAGCCACTGGAAGTGAAGGAGTTGCACTGGAATTATTCGTACTCTGAGTTCGCAATATTATCTATTAGATACTTGTGTGTTTGTTAGAATTTTTGACAGAAAAGGATGACCTATTTAAAGTAAATGTACTTTTGCTCCTTTATTTATTTTCTTTTGACATTTCACAGCCAACTAGATAACGCTTTCAAATGAACACCCTTTACATACCCCTTGAGAGTAGGGCAAACCTTCAATCTATGTGTCGATGTCACTCATATATTATAGGTTCGTTTTGAAATAAAGGCACTTTATGTTTACTGAAGTCTCCTTAAGAGCTAGTGTAAAGAACCAGGAATATTAATATACAGGGTGGTCTTTTTAACTTGGTTAAACGGGGTTGTAATTGTACAGAAGGGTATATTTTAAAAAAATATTTTTACATATGCAGGGTGGCTCAAAAAAGTGTGACGTCATAATATAATGCAATATTTTTCAAAAAAGATACCCTCTACTTTTCACTAGATACCTCTTATATCTCGTACTGGACCCTGAAAATTTGACATCGTTGCCTGCAGCAGATTACGAAAAATTCATTAATGAACTGAGAGTATCTCGTATGAGGTATCTATTCTCAAAAGTTTGCCATCTCGTTAGCCTTGGAAATTTGAGTTCGACGTTGTTTGCCAACCTTTCTGGCATGAGCAAAAGGGAGATATAATACAAGGTATCCCAGCAACTGCCGTCAAAAATATCAAATTTTCGAGGCCAAATAAGAGCTCTAAGATCTATCAAAATCTATTAAAAATGCAGGGTTTCCTATTTAAATTTATTACAGTATATGACGTTACAATTTTTTGCTCCAACCTGTATACGTTAAAATATATAGGTAGGGGGGATAAAGTTTGTTTGTTGGTGCCATGCCCGGCCTCCCGATTTTTTTCCAAAATTTTAGATACTTAAAAGGTTTTGGTAGAGAAAAAACTCTGACTTATTCTCGTGCACATCCAGTTATCTGTTGTTGCCGTAGGCTCCGGTTATAAAAGCGATGTTAAACCTTCAGTGGCCAAACAGGAAGTGGCGGGGAGAAAGTGCAATTTTCAAATTGAAAATCTCAAATTAAGAATTGCATGAAATATGCACTTTCTCCCCCACCAGGCTCTTCTGTCCAATATAGGCCACTTTTGGAACCAATTTCTTTATCATCCTAGTTCTTGATATATCTGGCTGTCTCAAGTTAAAATAAAAACCACCCTGAATAATTGAACAAGAAAAGAACCACAGCACTTCCAATGCTCATAGTACCATCTACAGCAAGTGTTGATAAAAAATAAGAATAAACATTTAAGTACGACTAATCCTAAGGAACAACAAAAATGTTCCGCAAAACCGAACGAACATAAACATTACAGCTACATTGAGCAGTGGAATGAACTGGGCGACACCAGAATTACCAGCTATGTCTAAAAAAAGACCTATTTTGTAGAAACTTTCGGAATGCAAATAAGTAACTTGGACTCAGCTCACCATTCATATGAATAAAAAATATTGACATCATGTTTAACTGTAATTTGATTGTTTAATGTGACACTCTGAATATATTTACTTCATTTGATGAGCCGCTTTCGAATTTTTTGTTGGTTTTAGCGTTGTTTGTGATATGCGCACTATCGTAACCTAGAGCGGTTTGCTTGGGGCGGAGATTGGATGGTCGCGCATGCGCATCTAATAACAATTACAGAATTTGTTAAGCAAAAATAGTAAACTTGCTTGTTATTTCCGGAAATACTAGTTTTGTCTTTAATACATATAAAGTATAAGCTGGTAGTTCTTGGGTCCCAGGTAAATGAAATATAGTAAAAATAAAAATACGATATAAAAGTACAGGTCATAAGTAGAAATAAAACTTAAACTAACTTGTAGAGTGATTTATAACATAATAGGGGAAAAAGGAGAGGAAAACTTACGTTTGCACTCTTGTACTTCTTTCACACACTTTTTTATTTTTTCACACATCTCTGGATTTCCTTGTGCTCTATAAAGATCAGCGGTGTGGATATCTTCAACAGCTGATAGCACTTTAAACAAGTTCTGCTTTCCGACGCAATTAAGCTGTAATTTAAAAACTGAAAAGACCCAAAAACAAACTATTAGGATGTACTAACCGTAATTTGATAGGTATTTGGGTCGTCCTGAGACACCACTTTTTCACCCTTAGAGTTCGTCTGGTCGACTTTTCTCTTTTTGCCCTTAGGAGGAGCCTTGTGATTAATTGTATCAGCCTCTTTCTCGTCCTTTTCTTTGTCCCTTTTGGGACAGGCGCAAATGCGCACTTTGAGTGAGTTCCGACCCACAACTTGTCCCCTTGAAAAACAAATAACACCACAAATTGTTGTAGCACAAAAGGACAGACAACTCACTGTTCGTTTTCCAATGTGAAGATAACCTCGATACCCCGGCGGTTCATTCCCGGAACGCCACAGGAACTTTTGCATACGAACTGGAAAAATTCGCGGACTGACTCGCTGCCCGCCTGCGGGTTTCCCAATGGAAGGACTACGCTTAGCCGTTGTCCAATCTTCGGGTTACCCAAGTAACAAGCCAATGAGTTTGCGCACCTGATGACGTGCTGGCGAACATTCTCGCCTACATCTAATAAAGAAGAGCCTTGAGTAATACACAGAAAATCTTTACTAGTACTACAAATTAAATTTTTTTATTTAATTTTATATTAAGTTAAAGATGAAAAAAAAATCTACCGCTGATAAAATTTGTAAGGCTGTGAAAGCTTTCACGGCCGGTCAAAATACAATCTAAAATGTTTTCCGGGCCTTGAAGCCGTGGTCCAATGGAATTTCTTCCTAACTACAGCTGCGGCAGACATTATCAAAGGCGATGAGGCAATGGGCGAAGTGATCTCCCTTGCTTCCCGATGTTTACTGATTCGACTGTGGTATTTATTCTCCGTGGTTTTTATTTCCCCGCCGCTGCGCTGCAGTGGAGGGACTGAGGTGGTGCGGGCTTCGGCACACTCAAATCAAATCAAATTATGCTTTATTGTCTGAATCATAGTGTTAAACTCATTGACAAAGCTTCTTAAAATAAATTTAGTACACAAAACAAAATATGCCGCAAAAGCGAAATACAGTCACTACCATATGTTAAAACTACATGTTAAAACTTAAAAACTATATTGATGTAAAACAGTAAAATATTCATTGTGTAAGTCATACACCTGGTCCAGGATGAATTTGTAAGTGCACTGCCGGCCGGCAACCCTACCATAAGAATTTTTACTTGCATGAACATAAAGTAACAATGGCTTCCTAATATATGTACCCTCGAAATATTCGTCAACAGAGTAGAAGGAATGCTCAATCAGAAGCTTCCTCAGACTTCGATGAGTAAGGGGTAAATTATTAAATATAGTTCTGCTTCGATATATCACAGAATCTCTAGTCTGAGCTGTCAAAGGAATCGGCAGTGGAACCACATGCGAGGAACGGGTTTCCCTCTGGTTGGGTGTCCGAATTTGTTCGCGATAACTTGCATGTACCACGCACGCTGTCTCGCAAATGTATAATGACGCCAATATCAGGACACCTTGGGAACGAAACGACTGCCTACAAGACTTGCGAGGCCCCGCACCACAAAGACAGCGAACTGCTCGCTTCTGCAGCACAAAAACCGAACCAAACAGGCGCCTTGAACAATTCCCCAGAAACAGATGCCATATCTCAGGTGGGACTCAATCAAAGTGAAATATGCATTTCTGTTTACTGTACCGCCTAACAGAGCTCTAATGACCCGAAGAGCATAACATCCTGAGGAAAGATTTACTTTCAGGGATTTGATGTGGCATCAAACTTCAACCCATGGCCAATAAGTAGCTCCAAAAATCGATTCTCCTTCACTCTCCCATCCAAGGTCAAATCAAAGTCAGCCTTAAGATTCATAACCCCCCGCTTGGTAGGTGGCGTAGGCAGGGCACCTGGTGGGGTATCTCCTGAACGCGGGCGAAGACCCGTCACCCTATCCAAGCGGTCCAAGAACTTTTGAGTCCTATCTGCATATATTGTTTGTCGAGGGTTCCATTGACTTCCCGCGAGCAAGCGCAGCCCTCTAAAGTATCATTGAGATTTTGTGTGGATATCGATTTAATCACAATTTCGGATTTACCACACATTGGGATCATGTTTATTACATAAAGAGTTAACAAATCGCACATAAATTTGAGTGTGTGACGATATCCTAATCGACCGCGAACATCGGTCATAAGTCTCAGTGATGGGTTGTTTCTGGATACAGAGAAGTCAGCAATAGTTCTGCGTATTCTGTTAAAACAGATTCAGGGACAATTCTCAAATCGCACTTCAACAGTATTAACAGATTAGTAAATTTGCTCACTGAAAGTATTTTCATTAGTTTGCTTGGACCTGGCAGTTGCTAACATCGAAGCACAAGACCACACTGTCCCCCACAGAGTATCCTATTGTCCTTTGAAATATACCTTTCGCCACACCCTGGTAAGCATTGCACTCTTCCATCCTCCAGCAGTTCCAGTTCTGTACCTTGCGTGCTCCAAGTGATCTGCCCAAGTTTGTAACGGACAAGTCTCCACCAATCATCACCTTATCAACGGAACTATTTCTCCTAGTATTCAGTACGCTCGACACATTTTCCTGACTATGTTTGCCCAACTTACTATCTTGTTCAACCTGTACATCACTATATTCTTCCAACATCACAGTCTGAGTCGATTTTTCTCTAGACGCTGTCAGACGCAGTTTAACCAGTCTTGCGGCGTCAAGTCGGTCCTGTTGTTAGTCTGGGTGCATCCATCTGAAATTTGTGGATGGGAAACTATCTTCTGCTTTAATTCTTCTTTAATCCTGTCTATTTCATTCACCAGAAATTCGTTACAGTTTATCATAGATTATATCTTGTCTTGAAGCTCTCTGTTAATTCAGTCTTACGCTCTTTCTATACTTCTCGAGCATTTCCCTCTCAACCTCAAGGGTCTCGCAGACATTTTTCGCTCTTGGTACTGTTTCTGTAAGTTGGGTAACATCATTTTCCAGTTTGTGATTGGACCCTTTCAGTATCGCAGCAGTATCTTCAAGTTCGTTTTCTCTCTCAGTGACCTCATCCTCATATATTTTTCTGTTTCTTCGGAGCCTTGTTATTAGCCCGTCACGGTCTTGCACTTCTCCCTTCAACCGGTTTAATTGATCCAATAAGTCCCTCTTCAAGTTCTCCTCCTCTTCGTGGCTGTTCTGGCATAAAGCAGAGCACAGTATTCTGTATCCACCTAGTTTTACTACATCGGAAGATCTTTCCATGCAGCTGGGATGAAAGAATGCCTTGCAGTAAACAAGGCAATAGTTATGAAATTCCTTGTTTCTGCAACACTTAAAACTCCTCAATGTAAATTATTGTTTCATCGATGTTAGGTCAGTACAGTGTCGGCAAAACCATGACATCGGTGACTCACAGAGCTGCATTAGTTGCTGAATGCCTAGTTCTCCAGCTGCCACTTGAAGAAAATCCATTGTACCACGGTTTCAAAGCCCGGAAAACACTTTAGATTGAAAAAATTTGATTTAATATGAAAGAAAATTATAAAAATGTAAATTGTGGAAACTACTATGATCTTAGCAGTGAATGTGTAATATTATTAAATAGCAAAAGTACAGAAAATATTATTTTGTGTAAAAAC
Source organism: Taphrorychus bicolor (assembly GCA_951812265.1). Lineage (NCBI taxonomy): Eukaryota > Metazoa > Arthropoda > Insecta > Coleoptera > Curculionidae > Taphrorychus > Taphrorychus bicolor. Next base: position 7,922,458 of record OX638300.1, read on the forward strand.
CGTGAATGCTACCAAATTTTAGCAAAAGCAATAGAAGTTACAAAAAACTCAAAAAAAATCGATTCCGGCGACTAAATAAAAAGGTCTGGAAATTTTTGTGATAAGACACTAAAGAATTTACACTTGCCCGAGGCGGACGGACGCCCTTTGTCTGTCTAAACATGATTCTTACTTAGTTAGAATCAAGTTTACAGCAATTTTTATGAAAATTCATAGTAGCATTGTTAATATATTACAAAAAAAATCAAACATTTTCCAAGAACTTTGACTATCGACAGCAACGAAATCAGAAACTTTTTCTTTACGGAAGTTTAATTAAATTGTTTCCTTTTGTGTTTTTTTTTCTTTTTTGTTGAGCGCCCAAGACGTATTTGCTGGTGTAAAACTCGCTTCAGTGTACTGTTGCGCAGCTTCATATTTGTCATAACCCTCCTTTATCGTACGCATTTGTAAGTTGAAAGTAAACGCTATAATCCACTAGTGTAAAACTTTCTACTGCATGTGTGCATGTAAAAATAGAAATTTGAGGTTTTCGGAAAAATTTACATCATGATTAGGGACAAAATCAGTTAGAAATTACTTGTGTGTAATGCGTCTAAAAATGGAAACTTAGGGGGGTTAAGAGTAATTCAAATTAAGGTTATGGCCAAAATCGTATGTAAATGATACACAGGGTGTTACGGAACGAAACGTACATACTAATATGGGAGATAGCTTTTGACCATGCCAACACATATTCAGTATTAAAAAAGTTCGGAACTAATTTCTTACTGATATACAGGGTTTTGTATAAATTTTGCCCATAACAAAAATCAGTCATATTTCCCATAATTTTTACAGAAATTAATGCAAATTGCATATGCGTGAGACGTTGGAGGAGAAGAACCCAGGAAGGTAACAAAAAGTTCTAAATTTCCAGTGCCGGACTAATAAAGTTGTTCTTTTCATGATGGCGCAAAACAAACAACTCAGTATACGATTTTTTAAAACTTTTGCAATATAGATGTGAAGTTTACGAACTCCAGGAAATAAGAAATCGGAACAACACACATTTGTTGTCGTACATTTGGTTTCTTTTTTACAATTTTTTGTTGTTGAAATGAACTGCTTTTGTGTTACCAGTGAGTTATTAGATTTAAATTTGTGTAATTTCTTATTATTTATTGGTCCATTTATTGATATTTACGACAAAGTGCGTAGAACCCCCAAAATCCTTATTAGTACCCCCGGCAGGGTTAATATAATTTGCAATATAATTCGTAAAACAATTGTTAGTGAAGTGAATCTTTGCGGAATGTATAGCATTATGGTTGACGAAGCAAGAAGCTTTAAGCAAGAACAATTATCTTTCTGTGTTCGTTACGCTAATAAAGACCTTGAAATTCAAGAATGTTTTCTCGGATTCTTTGACTGCTCTGACCAACGTTCTGCTACAGCATTATGTAAAGAACTTTGTTACTACTCTGAATTCGCTTGGACTAGAAAAAGTTCCTATTGTTGGCCAGTCGTATGATGGTTCTAGCATTATGTCGGGGAAAATAGGAGGACTTCAAGCAAAAAAAAAGGGACGTTTACCCCCAAGCCATTTACATACGGTTCTACGTTTGTTGTACGGATTGTACGGATTTATTTCTATTCTGGTCATAAATATTAATAAATAATAAAAAAAATAAGCAATAAGCAGAACAAATTTTAATTCAGTAAGTCACTAGTAATAAAAAATGCGGTTAATTAAAAGAAAAAAAAACCAAAAGTGCGACAACTAAAATGGTTCCGATATCTTATTGCCTCGAGTTTGTGGACTTCAGATCTTTACAGAAGTAAAAAAAAATGTGTAATGAGTGTTTTGCGGCATCATGAAAAGAACAACTTTATTAGTCCGGCTCTGGAAATTTAGAACTTTTTGTTACCTTCCTGAGTTCTTATCGTAAAACGTCTCACACACATGCGATTTGAATTCATTTCTACAAAACTTCTGGGAAATATAATTGATTTTTGTTTTGGGCAAAATTTATACAAAACCCTGTATATCAGTAAGAAATGAGTTCCGAACCTTTTTAATACTGAATATGTGCTGGCATGGTCAAAACCTATCTGCCGTATTAGTATGTACATTTCGTTCCGTAACACCCTGTATAAAGTGGAAAATGCAGATTTAGAGTTTGTGGAAAGATGCAGATAGGATTATGGCAAAAATCGGTAAAAAAAATGGCTTAAAACGTCTAAAATTGCAAATGTAAATTTTTTGAAAAATTACGGGTTAGATCGGTTAAAAATTACTCAAAGCGTTTAAAAAGGTAAATTTGGAGTTTATGGCAAACATTCGTTTAAAAATCGTTTAAAAATTACACATGCATCTGAAAATGGCGCATTTTGGGAAGTTAGAATTACGGCTAAAATCAGTTGAAAATGATTCCTATTGTCCAAAAATACAAATTTTATGTTTTTGAAGAAATTCTATTTCTCGAAACTAATAGGATAAAATCTGAAAATTGTTTAAAATCTTCTAATTTGTTGGTTTTCGTATTTAACGTAAGTTAAACGTATCGTAATTTTGTTCCTTCTCTATTAATATACAGGGTTTGCAAATTTTTATTAGTAGATGTGTTCAATTACTGGTAATGTTTAACTCTGGTCCTAATACTACAATAACAATCTAGAATCAAAAACTACTAGTAAGCGTTTTAACTTCTGGGATAATTTAAACATAAATGAAATACGAGATTGCCCCAAAAGTTATAATTTTCAATTCTACATTGCCTGTCGAAATGCAAAAGAGCTAAGAAAATTCTGTTGGCGCCATCTTTATTTTCTTCTTTTTCACTGTCGCGAAAATCGCCACCCTCTATCTTGAAAAAATAAAGGAGATACCTACCCCGCAAAAGTGGCAAAAATGGGATACTCTCTACATTTGCAGCTTACCTTGATTGGTCGGGTCAGAATGATGGTCATGCTGGATACAACGGCAAACGGCCTCGGCTGCGAAATTTTGTTGCACGTATTGGGGTGTGACCCTCACGAACAACCTCTGATCCGGAGGACGATTTTTCAACTTAAAATCAACTGGAAATTGTTGGTTCATATCCATATATGCCTTGTTTAACACCGGAGAATACTAAAAATGAAATAATTTTCTTCACTTTGCTCGTAATAGGTCATTAATGGTTTTTAATCGAGAATAATTCGATAAAATTATAATGATCGAGAATTTAATACGATAAACCCACAACTTTTGACTTAGTAGTGTGTTCCCCTTCAATTCGGTGTTTTTTTTTGGATCATATTTTTTATAATTTTTTACTTTCGACATTATTAACTTTCCTTCATTCAATTTCACCGCTGTACATATGGCGACCCAAACCGTCTTGATCAGCCAATAGCTCTGTAGTGAGGTGTGAAGTGAAGATGGAAATTTCGAGTAACGGCAAAAAATCGCTATCAAAAATACTCTGTTATGTTTGACTAGATTTGTTTCCCGAATCCGTAACTTCTGGGTCGGCTAACCATTTTATAACATTTTCAAAAGTTTTAACTGTGTGGTTTTTAAACATAGCGGTTCAGTTGCAATAATATCAAGCACTATTGCAATAATTGAATCTCAACTCAACGAATTCAATCATAATGAACTTACAAAATGTATGACGATGATAAATTGTAAGCAATAAAAAGGCGTGTGGCAACTGAAATTGAGTGAATAGTAATAATAATAATTATCGTACCACCCATGGGTTTCTGGTATGTTGGTAGTTGGGTAGAACCCCAACGTCAAATCCGTATGGTCCTTCGTACTCCTCATTGGATAGAACTTGTGTAACAGGAATAGGGAAGAGTGGAAACTCGTGTGGTGGAAACTTGACGTCCTCAACCGCCATTGTATTTTCTTCCTAAAATTACAGGTAATCAAATACCTTCAGGCTTGTTGATTGGGAAGTACTTTAAATAACTGATACTAAGCTGGTTTGCCTTTATATTTGCATTTCTGTGCGATGTGATTGTAAAGTCATAAATTGACCATTCCAAAATTAGGTACGTCATTTGACATCTCAATGAAGGGTAGCATGACGTTTTGACATCTCAATGACATCTCAATGAAGCAGTCGCTTTTGTTTCAGGTTAGTTCCAGACAGTTCCAAACAGTTCTGGTTCTGGATGACATAAAAATGGCAGACCAGCTGATATTCAACCAATGAGATTTGTTGAAAATCAGATGAGGTCAACACTGCCAGTCAACCAGAATCAGAATCGATGGGAAACGAAAATGACTAACACTAATAAACTGGCAGCGCGGTGTTGCCATTTTTACTATTTTTTTATGCTTTATATACCTGTGAATATAAGTTATATAAGGTTCATACCATAAACAAACATATCATTTTAATGAAGATATATCATCCATAAGTAGAAACTTCATTTGAATTGTCATGATTATTGTTCACTATTTCCGTATAAACACATAAAACTCTGTAAATTTGACAAAGTTTGTCAAAATCAGCTGTTCTGGAATGGCCAATTAACAAAAAAATATTTAGATCAACTAATAATGATTTGTAAGTTAAAAAAAAACTGTCTATTAAGTCAAAGAGCCTTAAAGTTTAGATCAATTGCAAATATCCAACTGTCTCAAAGTCTCGAAGACATATTTAAAAAACCGTGTTAAGCATCCATGGGAAAAATCATAATGTCCTCAATCAATCATAATCTCCTCTAATGAATTAAAACAAAAAAAGGATATAATTCAATGATGACTGAAAACCAACCTAGCAAAGTTGCCGATTTTTACACTTCATTGTACATAAATGATCGGAATTAGCTTATCTGAAAAAAACGATTAATCTTGCTCAGTAAAGTAATTAAAATAAACTGTTCAACAATTCAAATTAACTAAATCTAATTAGTAGTAGGTTTTCTTACATTGCGTCCCAGGAATTGAATAATTGAGTAGATGATTGGCAGAAACTGAGGAATTCAAGTAAATTAAACGAAACGTGGGCGAATAATTTGTACTATCATTGTTGCCTTTGATGGTCCTCATCCTCCCATCATTCACAAAATTATATTTAAGTAAAGAAATATAAAAAATGGAATGTAGCTGTTATATTTGATCTGCAGTTGTTTTACACTATTTTCGGATTATGTTGGCCAATCAGGAAGAAGGATATCCATTAGGGTTCCTGAGCACATAGCTGAAGTGAATAACTACAAGGATATAAAGATTACGGTTGCCAGATCGGCATTTCGGTACCATGTCATCTTCCTGGTACCGCCATTAAGGTTCCCAATGGCGGTAAGTACGGGGTGTTCGTTATAAAACTTCATCTAGCAGGCTATGAAATTTTGACAAAAAAGGATGACATAATCAAAATAAATGCAGTTTTGTTTCTCCATCCTTTTCTTTTGACATTTCACAGCCAACTAGATGAAGTTTTAAAATGAACACCCCGTACTTCACGAAAATAAAGAGATTCCCGGAGAAAATAGAGATTGCCAAAACTAAGAGGAGCTCCTTGGTGAACTCTTAAACAATGTAATCAACTTTGAACTGAACCTGGACTGATTTTCAATAATCTAACAGTTTCATTAACTCCGCCTGGGACATCTGAGGGGTGGATTGAGTAGCTCTCTCGGATGTCACTGGCGGTCCAAAGCCCGGATAAAGGAAGAGGGTTGAGCGTGAGACTATAACCACCCCACCTCATAAAAATATCGCGGTTGTGAAGACGCAAGACAAGCCTCGGATCAGGAAGGATAAACAAAGACGACAAAGCAAGGAAAAGGAATAACGAATTTCGGAACATGGAATGTACTTAGCTGGTACAGGACGGGTGCAGCGGTCAGGACAATTAAAGAAATTGAGCGGTTGAAAATGGATGTCACTGCACTACAGGAAATAAGATGGCCTGGCTCAGGAAATGTAAATATAGAAAACTCAGTCATCTCTCATAGCGGTAACAACCAGAACGTTCATCAATTTGGTACCGGCTTTGCAATTAAGAAAAAGCTGTTGGGCTCAGTCCTAAAATTTGAACCCCTTAGCGAACGATTATGCTACCTAAGGAAGAAAGGAACATTCTATAACTACTCCTTACTGTCTGTACATGCTCCAACCGAAGTGAAAGACGATTTCCACCCTGGAGAGTAAAATAGGCGCTATACCTGAACAGGATGTGAAACTTATGTTAGGAGACTTTAATGCAAAGCTGGGAAGAGAAGCGGCATCAAGGCCCCACGTGGATACACGTATTCGCAAATGATAATGAGCTAAGACTTGCAGAACTAGCAGCATCTAACAACCTCCTTAATAAATCTACAATGTATAACCACTAAGATATCCATAAAAAGACATGGGCCTCCAATGACGGCAAAACAAAAAACCAAATTGATGACGTCGTAATTGAAGGCATGGAAGCAACGTCCTGGATGTAAGAAGGTATCGAGGGGTAGACGCAGACTCGGATCATTTTCTTGTCGGAGGAAAGCTGAGAATCAGAATATCAAGCTCAAAAAATGTACAATCCAAACAAGATCAACAGTGGGATACAGCAAAATTGGAAAATGAAGAAATCAGAAGGCGTTTCCAGGCGAAAATAGAGCACCGAAGAAACCAGTAGTACGATAAGGAAAGTGAGAGGGTACTTAAGGACAGAAATAATGCAAGACTAATAATGATGCAGGATTCTACTGAAGACAATAACAATAAATTCAGACAACTAAGAAGAGAGGCTAATAAACTACTAAGAAGAAAAAAAAAAGAGAACAACAAGATCAGGAGTCGCAGGAATTAGAAGTCGACGAAAGGAATAATACCAGGAAATTCCATAAGACAATAAGAACCAGAAAAAATGGCTTTAGACCAAGAACCAACAACATCATCAAGGACGACAACGAGACCTAATAACCAGGCAAGACCAAATACTGCAAACATGGAAAGAGTACTTTGAACAACTACTAAACCAGGGTCGACGACGACAAGACAACGAAGAACCGGCTAGCTTCCAAACTGCGGAAATGCGAGACGAATACCCTTCTCAAATGGAAATTGAGGACGCTATAAAAAAGCTGAATAACAACAAATCTCCTGGTAAAGACACGATAACCGCCAAACTCCTGAAACACGCCAGAAACACAGCAACATCCCAACTACACGAACTCATAATAGTCACCTGGAAAAACGAGAAGATCTCAGAAGTCTGGAAAGAAAGCATAATAATCCCCACACACAAAAAAGGAGACAGAATGGTATGCAAAAATTATAGAGGAATACCGCTTATAAACGTAGCATACAACGTGCTATCAAATATAATCTTGTCAAGAACTGCCCCATTTACAGAGGAAATAATAGGAGATTGCCAGTGTGGCTTTCGGACAAACCCATCAACAACCGACCAACGGTTCACAATTAGACAGCTACTAGAAAAAAGCTCGGAATTTAATAGGTAGTTACACCAATTGTTTATAGATTTTTAACAGGCCTATGATGTGAAAAGAATTAAGATCTGGGAGACGATAGCAGAATTCGGGATACCTCATAAAATTATAACACTAACCAGAGTTGGTGTAGAAGGGTCCAGATGCAGAGTAAAAAGTTGGGAGCGATATGTCGGACGTATTTAGAGTAAGTACGGGAGTGAAGCAGGGTGACGCGCTGTGCCCCACTCTTTTCAATATTGCCCTGGAGAAGGTCGTAAGGGACTTCAAACCCGAAACAAAGCTCTTTCAAACAAATGGTTCACAACTGGTACGTACTTGCTTATGCGGACTATATTGACGTGGTGGAAACTAGCGTAATTAACAGCAAAAAAAAACGTTTGTTAAACTGGAACAGGGGTGTCTATAATGGGTCTAAGGATTAACAAAGGCGAGACCAAATACATGCACATCTCTAGAGCAGGCAGAGGGAGACTGGGACAAAATGTGACAATGAATGAGTACAACTTTGAAAATGTCACGCAAGTACTTGGGTATCATTACAGCCAACAATGTCATCAGCGAGGAAATAAAGTACCGACTAAAAATCGCAAACAACTTTAATGACGAATACTTAGGAAAATATACGGCCCGACAAAGGATCCACAGACGCAGCAGCACAGAAGTAGAACGAATGCAGGACTGAGAGAGCTATACGACGAACTAGATCTGTGCAACATAATAAAAATGACAAACAGGAAAAAAACTTGTTTAAACCTGACTAGCACTTTTTAAATTAGATCCAAAAATAAAGATTTCAAATAATGTGGTTTACACATTACTCGAAAACTTTATTTTATTATTTGAAATCTTTATTTTTGGATCTAATTTAAAAAGTGCCAGTCAGGTTTAAACAAGTATTTTTCCTGCTTGTCGTGCGTATTTAAGTACTTAGTGGTTTCGATGATGACGTCATTATTTTAACAAGTTTCTATGATGCAAAATTTTTTCAAGTAACAAAGGCAAGTGACCAACAATATTGATGATTACTTCAACAAAGTACTGACGTTCTATTATTTGAATCATTAATTAAACAAAGAAGGTTAGTGAATAATGAGTAACACTTGCTACTGTTTTGGAAAACCAGCTGATATAATGCTTGGTGACAAAATCTGGTGCAATAAAATGTCAAACCCTTATTACAATGACAATTTTTACATGTTCAACGAAAATTTCGCAAAATTATTGTTTAATTAGAGCTTTTCATCAATTCAATGTTGTCAATCCTGACAACGGTAACATATATTAAAAAATGTAAAGGTATCTGATGTAAAAGTTAAGTACGCACTAACTAATAAGATCATTCAAAAAGGTTCTTTTGAAGTTTAACACAAGCATAGGCTGAAACCGAGGGTAAAACACCATCAAGCATGTTCAAAAATAAATTATTCATGCAGAAATTCTCATTATAAGACAGGCTTAAGTCTGTGCCACCAACTTGAACAAAAATATGAATAAAATATTTAGTCATGTATTACTTTTATTTGGCATATAATAAGTAAATATAACAGATGGGCATGTGAATGAATTCCTGTGCTTTATAAAGTAGATTTATATTTACTAAGTTATGGAGTTTTTTTATAGTGATTTTATTAACCATTTAACCCTTAATGTTGAAAAACTGAAACTCAGTATATATATATCATAACAAAACTATAAAAATTTTCAACTCATAAATTATTTTACTAGTAAATTCAACTATTCAACAACGAAATTAAAAACCTCATTAACTTATAAGAATGTAGATTCACTTTACTTACCAGTTTGAAAATTCCCATATTTTATATCAACTATTCCAGTTTAAAAAAAACCTACAAGTATCTTTGGTTAGCAAAAAAACAGCAATATCACACTCTGGCAAATTTTATGAGATAAGTTGATAAATAAATAAATAAATAAATAAATAGTTTCAATATATTACTCCACTAATAATTAAATTTAGGTATGCATATCACAAGAGAAATTTCAATAATTGACGAGAGATCACTACATGGTAAACAGTTGAAGCGAACAAAACGAACTAAACTGAATGTCGAATGGATTGCTGAAATAAATTCGAGCGCCAAAACAAGTTTAAACCTGTAGATTTTCAAATTATTTTGTGATACGTTTACAGTTCGTTGAAGTGGTGAATCAGCCCAACCGCTTTATTGGTATAGTCTGGGTATGGGGACCTTTGCGGTACTAATACTAACAAAACAATCAACCTTGATAGACTAACAAAACAATACACACGAGAAATATGACGTAATGTTATGCTAATGAGTGTTGTTGTTGTTTTCAATATTTTGGTCTGCGGTGTGCTCTCAGGTAATTGGTTTAGTAGAAAACTATACAATTCTCATTGTTTCTTTCTTTCATTTATAAAAGTCGACAATGTATTATGTTTAACAATACAAACCTAATATTCAATACTACTGTCCACTTCAAAAAGATATTTATCTAGTAGGCTAAGGAATTGACAGATTTGTCCTATTCTCCCATGTAAATCATTTGTATTAAGATATTCACAAAAAATTGGCATCTCGTTAACATTGGATATTTGACTTTGGCTTTGTTTGCCAGACATAAGCAAAAGGGAGATGGGTAGAGAACAAATAAACATTCCATGGCTACTGAGATGCCAAAAAATTCTGAATGGGTAATATGTATGTCAACTTCTCAACCTACTAGATGAATGGACTCTACTAACTTTTAGTTACGAATACTAGCAGAACAAAATGAGAATGACAAATAAATCGTTCAGTGGCACCATGCCTGAAAACTATAAGACTATGAACTTTCTTTTCTATGTCTTAATATAGAAGAAGACTTAGAGGTGTAATGAAGGGAGATATAGGTACTTACAGTGGTTAGAGTGGCATTTTGGTTACCAGTAGAGAAGGATTCGCTGTTTGGGTCCCAATAATCCAATCGTCCGTCAAGTAGCATGTTTATCTCTTGGGATCCTCTACAATAAAATTAAGATAACAATTCACCGAACGACTACAAAAAACTAACTGATTGTGTAATTTAAAGCTAAAATTTTCAGAAAAAAACTGTTTATTTAAAGCAGTCCATACAAATTTAATATACATTATTTTATGGTGGATTCTTTATAGTGTAGGTTATAAAAATAATGTTACTTGAATGCCGCTTCAACTCTATTTTTCTTGCGTTTAAAACAACTTTATTTCTATCTTTCCTTTTACAAATAATCGTTTTTCTATCTGACACACTTTAAGCATTTTTCCCTCTCTATTATTTCAAGAGACTTCATGTGGCTGATCACCTTTTCACAGCTTATAGGTGACTATATCAGGTAATTCTGAATAATTCAAGGAAATTCTAGATTAGAAGTCAACTTACTCTTGGGAAGATCAATACCGCAAATGATAATCAAACAAACTTACTACACTTTCACAGCAATATCAATGAGAATACTTCTTTATTTAAGAATTTGTATTGAAAATATAAATAAATAGGCCCTGTATTTATCAAATTTCTTCGTTGAATAGTCACTTCATTCAATACCCTATTATTCAAGTGGAGAAAAGCTAAAAATACTAAAATGCTATTGGATGGATATCTACCTGACCTTCACAAAAAAATACCATTTCATCTGTTAAACTCACACGTTATTAAATAATTCCTGTTCCTCCTCAGCGGTTAATATAACCGACGCAAGCGACATTTCCACAAAGAGGCTCTGCAAGGCCCCTAAAGAATGGTGCCAAGTAGCTCCTGCAGGATCCTACAAATAAAAATATAAATAACAAGAATTATAGTTGCAATGTTTGAACGTGCATCGTTGTTGGACCCTGGTTGTATTATATGGGGGGAGTAGTTCTTGGGATGTGGTCCTGATGTGGTGAGAAAAAACAATGCCTTTTTCTCAAACTTCTTTTACTCTTAGACGTTTCGATGCTTTATGGCATCTTCATCAGTAAAATCGCACATGTGAGATGTGCAAGAGGAACTCACATGTGAGAAGTGACTGATGGACTTCCTACTTTTCTTTCAAATTTAAGAGTATCTGCATGTCTGGCATCTGACCGCGGCTTTTCTGCTGGTCATCCGCAATTTGTTGTGGCAAGGGCCAGACATGTAACTCAAGGTATCAGAATACATGAGAAATAAATTCATAAACATTGATAAATTTGACTTTCTTAATAAGGATGAGATTTTCAAATTTTGTATAGTATCTTCGCCGGTTTTAAAACTTTATATGGTGTGTTTTTATAGATCACCATTAGGTGACATGGGTTTGTTTCTCTCAGGTTTGGAATTGCAATTGTCTCAACTACCGACGGAAGAGGTTTGATAGTATGTGGTGACTCTAATCTAGATTATCTAAGCCATCGGAATCACATTTATTTAATAACTTACTGTTTTCATTCAACTTGCGTATGCTGGTCAATGCTCCGACTAGAGTCACAGAACATTCTTCGAGTCTGATTGACTATATGTGTTATAACTTAACCAATAAATTTGTGTTTAGATAGTAGTATTGTTTCAGCAAGGTTATCGAATCACGAAGCCATAGTGGGTCACTTTGATACTTCGACTAGAGATAGGCGCATATGAGAAGTGTTCTGTAGGCAATTCACAAGGGAAAATTATAAACGAATTGATGAACTGTGCGCTGGGGCTCAGTGGTTGATAGAAGGAGATTTGAACGACCCCCTTTACAAGTGTTATACAACATTATTAAGATTTTTTTAACTTGAGTTTTCCTATTAGAAAGCATCAAAGTACATGAGATCATCAGATACTCAAAGAATAAGAGATCTCTGAGGTATAAAAAAAAAATAGTTTATACGGGGGGTGTTCTTGTACTAGACGTTTTGATGCCCTATGGCATCTTCATCAGTAGACTGCAAAATATATGAGCTATAAGTGACAGGATCCCTGAGACCAAGATATAGATGGCGGTTTACATTTATATTGTACATTGGAAATACTTATATCTAATGTTAAAATTAAAAATATGTAATCTACATTATCAAAACAGGGGGGGGGGGGGGGGGGGGAGAAAGGACGGCTTACCACAAAACACTCTCACACGGGAGACGTGGCTGATGGACTTCCCTTCCTTTCTTGTGATGTTATTTTTCTCAATAGTTTGGTGAAAATATGTTACCCGTGTTGGTCAGTCTTGGCATCAAGTTATGGAAACCAACACCTGTAGTGCTTCAGAAAGACGTTACAAGCACCCTACTAATGATCAGAGTGTTGTTTTCCAGTTTTTGTAGAAATGTGATGGTAAAGTTTGAGCTACATGCCAGGCTTCCGCCGCAACAAAACACCAGTCATCGCCTGGAGGTTTGGCAGTGGTAAGTGGGGCAAGTTCAATGGTGATTATGTGTGTATCAAAATATAAAAAATGCAGCTCCCCCCTGTTTTGATAATGTAGATTACATATTTTTAATTTTAACATTAGATATAAGTATTTTCAATGTACAATATAAATGTAAACCTCCATCTATCTCTTGGTCTCACGGACTGTGTCACTTATAGCTCATATTTTTTGCAGCCTACTGATGAAGATGTCATACGGCATCGAAACGTCTAGTACAATAGAAGTTTGAGAAAAAAAGAAAAACACTGTGTTTTTTTGTTTCCAAGGAAAGGATTTTCTCAGGTGATCGGTCAGGGCGTTAAGAAAAGAAACTTTTCAGCTAACCGAGCTTTCGGCAATTGTTTATTGCCTTCTTCAGGGCTACAATAGAGAAGGAAATGGGGAGCAACTACATTACTAGATAACAACTGTATTTATAACTTACTGTTAGACTGTTTCTCATGAAAGTCACAGCTCTGCATTATCAGGAGGGGGCTCTTTAACTTTACAGCAAGATCCAAGAACTACGCACGTTTATACGTCGCAACTATATAAAAAAATAGTTTGGTCAAAACAGAGAGTTTTTATCGTATTTTGATAAGTATAGGGGAATATATAGAACAGCGTTGTTAGACGCAAAGCGTAGATTTTATCGCAATGAATGGGAGAGCGAGCTAAACAAACAGAGAAGGTCATGGCAAATTGTGAACAAGCTTAGAGGAAAGAGCAGAGATTGCTTGTTGGTCGACTCAAATCTTCCATCAGAGGAGCTGAATGAATATTACTGCTCCATTGGTTCTAGTACCGACGGTGAGGCGCAAGGAGATTTTAATTTTTTTCTGGGCGGCGCGGGTCATTTTTTCTGAATCCAACTGATATTGTTGAGTTGAAACAAATATATCAATTAGCATTTTTAGGCGGTTGCTGTGTTCAGCGTTGTCGGCGTTCACGGAGCCTGTAAATTTATCTTTTGAAAATGGCTATTTCCCCACTTTCCTCAAAACCGCCCTGGTTGTTCCTCTGCACAAGGGGGGGGGGGGGTCACTTGCCTGGTTTTCTCAGCGAAAGGAACTTGAGGAAATTTTTTCTTTCATGAAATGTATGCACCTAAAATTAAACGACAAAGAAAGCGCTGCTGTATTTGGTGATCTCTCGAAAGCTTTTAATTGTGTGAGGCATGACATCTTGCTTCAAAAGCTGGAGCATTATGGCTTCAGAGGTGGGGCGCTGAAGTGGTTTACTTCTTACGTATCAGGGAGGGATCAGAAGGTATATTTAAATAACAAATTATCACAACTGATGGAGGTGAATTATGGGGTGCCTCAGGGCTCTGTACTGGGACCAATTCTGTTCCTAATGTACATCAAAGACGTGACATGATGCAACTGTTCTCTGGCATAATGTTCTTGGCGAAACGTCAACTGGGATTTGAGAATCATACAGGAGTTCTGTAGCGCCAACTGTCTATCGTTGAACTTACATGAAACGGGGATTATCTCATTTAAATGCGACTTGAACGATATTACCATTGGAGATGAACCGGAAAATAAAACCAAAAAAATTCTTGGGTTTGAGGATAGACCATGGACTTAAATTCGGCGGGCATGTGGACTTGCTGAATAAGAAACTGGCCAGTGGTTGCTTTGCATTGCGTATCATAACTAGGGAACTAGATCCTTTTATCATCAGGAGTGCTTACTTTGCCTTAATTGAGAGCCAGCTGAGGTACGGTGCTTGTTTTTGGGCTTCTTGTGCAAGGGTACATTTTGATGGAGTGTTCCTGTTGCAAAAAAGGGCTATAAGATACGTCTGCCGGGTTGGCCCTCGTGAGTCATGCCGACCTCTGTTTGTGAGGTGCGGGATCCTAACGCTGACCATTCTGTTTGTCCTTGACACAGCTTCGTTGGTTGCGTTGTTCAGTGTATCTTTGCCTATTCTAACTTCCGCCCAAACACATAATTCAATAATATTTAAGAGTAGGAAAGTGTTCAACCATTTGCTGCCGAGCCTTAGGAGCATCCCAAATTACGAGCCATTTAGACGAAAGTTGAAAACTTTTCTGTTACCAAGGGCATATTATAATATTGAAGAATATCATAGTGATACATTTTGATTTGGATCCGTCAATGATTTTTTTTTAAGATAACCATTTTAGTAATTTTTATATAGTGTTTGAATTTTGTAGTGCTGACTTGTAAAGTTAGTTTTTGACTTGTAAAGTTAGTTTTTCTTTGAATGGTAGTGTCTAGTTAGTGTAAGTATGTCTGGATCTGTTTATGTATTTTACTGCTGACTGTTTACTGTTCACCAAAGCTATTTAAATTTAAACTAGGACACAACACGCTTACCAATAGTAGGGTGCTCATAACGTCTTTCTGAAGCACTACAAGCGTTGGTTTCTATAACTGGGTGCCAAGACTGACCAACAGGGTATCCCATTTTCACAAAACTATTGAAAAAAAGAACATCACACAAAAAGAAAGGAAGTCCATCAGTCACATCTCACATGTGCGATTGTTTTGTGCTATTTTACTGATGAAGATGCCATAAAGAATCGAAACGTCTAAGAGTAAAAGGAGTTTGAGAAAAAGATATTATTTTTTTCTCACCACATAAGAACCACATCCCGAGGACTACCCACCCATATACCAAGAATTATAGTAAAAACCACATTCATATACAGGGAAGTTTCTAATGCTTGATGGGTCATACAGTGAACCCTGCTTGTGAAACTGATATGATTTAGCCAAACATGCCCTTGTTTCACTTCGATATACAGAGCATTAAAATAAAAAAATTAAATTTGAAATTTTGTCAATATGTATGATTTACAGTTAAGTTTCAAAAAATGATATCTAGCAGTTTTTATAAATCAGGCTTATCTGATTCTGGAGACTAATATTTCATATATTCTTAGATTGCGTTAGCTCTGGTTAATCATAAATACCTAATTTTTGTTTTATTAGTTGTGGTGTAGCAAGTATAAGACAAAGGAAAAAAACTTAATAATAATAAAATTAAGCCGACAAGACGTTTCGACTTTATTAGATGTTGCCTTTTTCTAACATACAATTCCTTATTTGAAAAATCTGATTTTTAGAAATTTTTCGAAAACTACAAGAGGTAGAGGCATAAAACATCATTTCAATCAGCTAAAAAAGGGCAATCAAACAAGACAATAATAAATAAGGTGTCCCATTTAAAAAATATCCTAACTTTATATTACTTGAAAGTCATTATCAATAAATCACAACTGCACCAATAAATTACTTATAAAAAACTCTTTTTATTTGACTTTTTCTTCTATTTCCTTTAATAGCGGAGATACAGCGTGTTGTATACAGAAAACGAATCAAGCTGGCTGTGAAACAATGACATCATAAAATTTATCTTGAAAATCAGAGCTGAGAATGTGCAATCAGATTTCATCTCTCTATTATGGTTTTGCCACTGGCAGACTTTGACTATATCGTCCTCTTCTGTAAAAAATACAAAGTCCTCCAAATGACTTTTTTTGATGAACACCCCACATTAAATATAAGAAATGGATTACCACTTGAAAGAGACCAAAGTCAGAAGCGGTCACAAGTATCTTCATCACATAAATAGAACAGAATTTATTAATAAATATTCGTGGATTACCAATAAAGGCAAATGAAGAAAGTGAATTACAGGCAAGAAATGAGTAAAACCAATTCATCTTGCTGCAATAAAAAGATTATTCACTTTCTACAGTAGAAAAAAAAATAAATAAATAAACCACAGATAGAGATGGAAAGTTTATATAGGGTGCAAAGAAAAATATTCAGAATTGGAGCAAAAAAACAGTAATGCAGAAATGTAAGCAACTGCTGAAACTCCATCATCTACTGGTTGAAACCTTAAAAAACTTATACCTTATAGGTACCTAATATAAGCAACCAAATATATTTTTTGTTTTAAGATTTGTTAAAGTTTTGTTTGTTAGTTGAAAGAATTCTTGAATTATTTATTTTTAGAAGTTTTATAAGATTTTTTTTTAAATTTTTGTTAAACTGGCAGAATGTTTTTTTTTAATAAAAAATGTTTTAAAAATATATTAAAATTATTCTCCTTTGATTGGTTATTCAAAGCCATTTGATGAATATCATTAATATTAGGTACCTACTAATGTTCTAAATATTTTTTTTATGCCCGTAGGAGTTTTTACATGTGATGTTTGTGACTTTGGCACACAGAAGAAAGGTCTTCAGCCAGATTTGAAACAGCAACCTTCTGTTTGCCAGACCGATGCTCTACCAAGTAAGCAAGTCTTGGTGCTTAATGCGGGGTTAAGTGCTTCAATGTGGGGTACCTTTTCTTCAACTTAAATTATTATTATTTGTTATACACAGCATCCAGTATGCACAGCCAGTTAGAAAGTACATTGGTAATAACACATATACCTATTACCAATGTTCTTACCAAAAAATTAATTACAGCAATTTGCACATCAATTCAGGTATGATGTAAGTTAGTTCACTTATGCATTCTGGTTAGCGAGGTCAGCCAATTAGCAATAAAAAATCATTTTTTTACCATTTTTTAGTATCAGGTAACTTCCATAAACCATATATATAATTTACAACAAACGTGTGCAAAAATTCACTAAACATGAATAAGCTATTACATATAATCAAGTTTTTGTAGATCATCATGAAGGAAGGGACTTGTGAGGGTTGTGAGTTTGGCCTTTTTTTTTTGGATAGAAAGAAAAGTGACAAGAATTGCCCCTAGACCCATAAATACCTCATTCACTTATTTTTATCATCCTGTTACCTTTGAAATCTTCTTTTTTTCATACCTATCCCCTTTCATCACATGTGGAAAAGATACAATAAAAAAGTCAGATTTCCAATGCCTAGTTGATGAGGATAATAAGTGAATGATTTATATATATATATCAGTATTGGCTGTTAAATTATCAGTAGCAGCCAAAAAAATTATATTGGTCAACCAGAAATTTTTTTCTTAATAGACAATAACTTTTGGTTATAAATCTAAAATTTCTAGAATAACATAGAACATTTGAGGAGATAATTCTTTCATAATAATATCATGTTATGGGAATGACTCCAATCATATACCTATTTACATAGATAAATCAATACAGTACCTAATTTCAGTGAGGGACCTTCACAAAATTTGTAAGCTTAATTTCAAAAGTATTTCAGAATTATAAGACTGTGAAGGCACTTCACCGCTGGTCAAAATACAATCTAAAGTGTTTTCCCAGTTTTCAAGCAAGCTTTGAAGCTTCAAAAAGCCTGGAAAAAACTTTAGATTGTATTTCAGAATTGCACAACCAAAATTAGCATTGAATAATAATTATGTCAAGTATGGTTCCTAGAACTATGCTATTATGACTAGGTGCTAAGATGAGTACCTAATTATTATTACTTGTAGGGGTTTTTGGTACCTATTGGATGATCAATACAAAAGTGACTCAAACATTTGTATTCCAGGAAATTCGCAAATAGGTATATTATGTTATGTTTGTCCTTGATAAAAGCAAAGCCATGTTTATGTATGAGTGTTTGAGATGAGATCGTCTCTTTTATTGTGTAGCTATATGTAGGTTCTTTTGCACCCAATTTTCGTTGGGTTCTTGAGCAAATTGTATGTTTAATTATATACAATCACTTACCTGGAAACCAGGTAGTTGAATTTCCCATAAACAACAATAATGGCACCAAATTTACCGTCCTAATAATATACCAAAGTTACCAAAATATCACCCCACAGAACCATCCATTCCTGGAACCACTTGTTGCATGACTCATCACCGAAACTGAACGAATTCTTCCGTCCAATCAAGCGAAATAGCCGGTACCGGTTCCCGGTTTTAAAACTGTCAGTGTCAAAGTGTCTCTTGTGACAGCTAACAGCTGGGTTTCGGGGAAAGGAGTAGTAAGGAGTTCATAAGTTTACTTTTTGTATGTAAACAATGTAATTAAATATTATAAGCGATAAGCACTATGACCAAATGATAAATAGTGCTCTGTAAGATGTAATTTGTAATTTACGAAAGTTGTACCTATATTATAATACATTTACAGTAACCGACATATTACGTAAAACTTCAATAATTTTGTATTGTTTTTCATAATTTTATATTAATAATACTCTGGCACTTTGCAACAAGGGAAAAGACACAACACTCCTGTAATTATTTCAGTAACACAAAGTCCCAATTGGATTGAGCATATGATGTACTCAAACCGTAGAACCTCGCTCTGCAGCAACATCAAATACAGCACTCCAACAACCGAAGGAATTGTGAGCAATACAGCCACCACAATTAGCCACTCTTAAAACAGTTAGTAGCTGTTAATAATCAATCAGTTTTGCTAATTTAAAAAAAATCTTACTTTTTTCAGTCAAGTTTCCTCTTCCGGCTAGAATAATTCTCAATATTTCTATACCGCACACGGCCATCAAAACTCCAAAATCCGTATCGAAGTGGTGCAGTTTCGGAAAATTTAAGTACTTGACCACATTTATTCCTATTTCGCATGCTGCAAATAATCCGAAGTAGTAAGAATTCAGATACAAAAGTACTTCAAATGTTAAAGAGGTGTTAAGTCTGCAATTATCAGTCATTTTTTAAGGTGTTTGTAGTGACATTTTCATTGCAAACAGAAAAATAGGGGGCTGGCCTGACTAGGATCAATATTCAAATTGGGGTGAAACATGCGCGCGAAACCGCCATATTATTTTTAAATGTCATCATTTGAATGGAGTTTGCTGTCCTTTTCCAATGCCCATATTAAAAGGAAAGTAGATACTGGTTAAATGTCAACTGTCAATCCTTCTTGTTACGTCAATGTCATTGTGTCAAGAACAATCAACATTCTAACCCCAAAAAGAAAAGTTGAAAATTTTGAACTGTGGAAATCGAAAACTATAAATAAATATTTCGAAGAAATACTGTATGGCATGATATATTTAGAACGAATAATCCCTAATATTTGGGTGTTTTTTAGAAAACCAAACCTATTGGTCAAAATGTCAGAAGAACGTTCCATAGAGAAAATAAAAAGAAATGCCCAGGAGGCCAAAGACACCATCAGTTCTTTGAAAAATGAGGTAAATTATATCCTTCTCAAATCCTGTTTACTGATAACCGGCTGTCCCTGATGGTTCTTAATTAAGCCTGTGAATGGTCTAGATATGTGACCTTTCTGGTAAAGTTTTTGGTCAAAAATTGGTCAAGTATGTATGTAATCAGAAACCTTATGTAAAAAATGTAAAGCCAGAGTCTGTTGTTTCCAAATTTTACTAAATGCCAACATGTATTTGGTTAAAAACCTACTAAATTATCAGATTTTTCCTTGTTTTGGTTTTTCCTCAATTGATCTGCAGTTTTGCAAAGACACCCCATCCATAGTAGTATATCATTGCTGAGCTGCGGAAATTTACTAAACAACAAAATCAAATCACATCAAGACAATTTTGTGGTTTCTCTGACCTGCATAGTAATGCATTCTATTGGTTACTGCCATACAAGCTTTTGCCAGTACTTTTGTTTGC
This sequence comes from Taphrorychus bicolor, assembly GCA_951812265.1. NCBI lineage: Eukaryota > Metazoa > Arthropoda > Insecta > Coleoptera > Curculionidae > Taphrorychus > Taphrorychus bicolor. Next base: position 7,942,793 of record OX638300.1, read on the forward strand.
TGCTAATACAAATTTCTGATAAACTTTGACAATATAAGTTTCATTAAAACGCTAAAATGGAAAGAACGCTCGAGCGAGCAAGGCAAACTCATAAAATAACTAACTGCCAGTCTCAGTAAAAGCTCATTGATCAGAAATAAAAGCTGTTGAAAATAAATAACTGTTTAGGTATCAATCTAACTAAAGTATTACCCATTCACTTATTTTTGTCATCTAGTTACCTTTAAAACCTTCATTTTTTTATACCCATCTCCTTTTAGCACATGTTGAGAAGATAGGATAAAAATATCAAAGTCAAATTTCTAACGCCTACTTGACGACAAAAATAAGTGAATGGCTTATACAACTAGTCACTCACTTCTAAACTGTGTCAAATTCAGGGTTAATAGAGCCACTCTGCTTACATGAACATGACCATTGTTGTGTCCACTATAGACCCAGATGGAGTAAAAGCAAAGCCTGTATTGTACATTGCCTGTTTGCAGGTGTTGGCATTAACCCCACAATGTAAAATTTTCAATATAGTGTTGGGTCATGCAAATCACTCAATCGAAATTGTATTTTTTATATATTTTTAACCACATCTTGGTGATGCATTTATGATCATTTCTCTTAAATACATTTATGTGGATGTTACCAAACGACTCTTTAAATCAATATCAGCGTGTATTATACATCGCTAGTTTGCAGGTGTTGGCGTTAACCCCACAATGTAAAATTTTCAGTATAGTGTGAGGTCATGCAAATCACTCAATCGAAATTGTATTTTCTATATTTTTTTCACCATATCTAAGTGAAGCATTTATGATCACTTCTCTTAAATACATTTATGTGTATGTTACCAAAGGACTGTTTAAATCATCAATATACCCAGGGGTCCAAGCCAAATACCTATAATAATAATAATAATGTGTTTATTGCCAACAAAATGATTTAAATTGAAATCACAAGGCAACGTCAAAACCGTGTATGCTATGCGCATACTTACAAACTAATTACAAAATAAAAAATGTTTATTTTACAAAACCCTTTTATAACCTAAAGTTTCCAGATCAAAACTCAAAAAAATTATAAACACATTTGTTTTTATAAGCTATTACTTCTTGCCTGAACTGGACCAGGACACTTATTCTATAGAAAAGAGTGAAAGTGAAAGTAAGAATTGCTGGCCAATGGAATTCGTCAACAGAATGTTTTGACCAATCAAAGTTGTCAAAATTCTCACTTTCACTTTCACTCTTTCCTATAGAATAAGCGTCCAGACCATTAATTTGTTTTAAATAACGTGATATGCTTTTATCGCACGATAATAGCACCCCTTTTGGAAAAAGGTGAATTTATGCGAGGGGATGGCAAAATCAGCAGCACCCCTAGTCGACATTGACATTTTTCCATTGTAGTTATCACAGTTCACAAACATATGCGGATTTTTTTGTATATAATACCAGACTGAGAATGAACAATGAGGGCACAGTTAAAATATTTAACTTGGTGAAATAGCCCCTGCAACTGATCCTTGGGTGGATTTGAAATATACACCTGATTATCCTTTTTTGTGCGATAAAAAGATCTTTTGCTCCACTTAAAGAGTCCCAAAATACTATTCCATATGAGATAATTGATTGAATGCAAGACAGGTATATAGTTCTAATAGTATCAACAAACAAAACGTCTCGAAGCCTGCGTATCAGAACACAATAACTATTTAATTTAGAAACTAGTTTTGAGGTTTCTTCTTCCCAACTCAAACGAGAGTCCAAATAAATTCCCAAAAATTTTATTTCCTCAGCAAGGGGAATAGATTTTGATTGTATTTTAACATATAATGACTCATTTTGTGATTTCTTTGAGAGTGAGATAAGTCCAGTTTTATCTGCATTTAAAATTAATGAATTTGCTTCACACCATTTGCACATCTGAGAACTGGCTTCTGAGAAATTTTTTGCTGACTGATGAGAACGAAGAGTTGATATGTCGTCAGCATACTGACATACTAAACCTTTTAAGAATGACTGTGGTAAATAATTTGCATATAATATGAAAAGAAGGGGTCCCAATATGGAACCCTGTGGAATGCCCTTTTTTATTGGACGCATTTTTGAGAAGTTTGGACTCCCGTCATGAGCCACGCACACTGTTTGAAATCTATTTGTCAAATAAAAGCTTATCAAGGTGCTGCATTGCCCCCGTAAGCCATAAGATTGTAGTTTATGCAGCAAAAGGTCATGATTGATGGAGTCAAACGCGTTAGATAGGTCAAAAAACAGGCCACAAACTTTATCATTGTGGTCCATATGTTCTGTGACGAACTTTAGAGTGTTGAATATTGCCAATTCGGTGGACCTACATGGGACGAAACCAAATTGGAAATCATTCAGAATATTGTTTATCTTCAAAAATTGGAAAATTCTATTATACAAAATCTTTTCAACAATTTTAGAAAATGATTGTAATAGGGATATAGGCCTGTAGTTTGAAGCCTCTTGTGAGCTGCCTTTTTTATGGATAGGGACAATTTTTGCAGATTTTAGTTTGTCTGGAAAAACGCCAGTTATAAAACACTCATTTATAATATCGGTTAGCGGCTGAGTAATGCAGGGAGCAGCGCTTCTCAAAACGGCTATTGGAATTTCATCAAGGCCAGATGAGTACTTATTAGGCAAGTTTATAATCAAATTATAGACTTCGTTTGGATCTGTTGGTTGAAGAAAGATAGTTGGAAATAATTTGTTGTTCTGAGGTTGTTCTAGAACAGCTGGTGAAGACAACAAATCGACCTGATTACTGAAGCTTTCAGCTACTTTAACTGGATCGCTGATTATTATGGCCTTGCATTTTAGTGTAATATTTTTTTGATTTTTTTTCTTATTCGTTAGCTCATTAAAGATATTCCAGGCTGATTTGTTTTTTGAGTTGGCAATCCTATTACCATTCATTGCAATATTGTTGTTTTTTAAGTATGTCCTATATTCTTTTTTTATTTGCTTGGCTCTATTTAAGAGGAAAACTTAGATTATACCAATAAAAAAATATATTGTAGTAGTATATTATAAACCAAGTTTGTGAAGTACATTATTATGACCCGAACGTCAAGTTTAAATCCCGAAGCGCGTAGCGCTGAGGGATCTAAGACGTGAGGGTCATAAGTAGTTCACAACCGCGGTGTATATACGATTTTTTCCACTAGTAGACTCGATAAATCTACAACAGAAAATTGCCTAAATTAGTAAGATTGCGCTCCGCATATTTTATTACTAAGAACAGGCGCGCCTTCAATCCATATGGAGGCTTCGTTATCGTGGCAACCGATAAACAAAATCGCCTTATCACGGCGCCTAATGCGCCTGACAACTGACAGCTTTATTTACCGGTAAATAATCGGCCATAACTTTGTCATTATAGACCGCTTATGTTCAATTGTTTTATAAGCAAAACAAGAAAACCTACTTTACAGTCATTTTGCTGGCCTTTAACGGTCCGTATTAAAGCTAGTAGTGGAAAAAATGTATTATATTTACGATTGACGCCCGTCACTTTCTCTACTTCGTTCCAAGTTTCGTTATTTAGATATGTTGCAAGGTTTCTGTAGTTGTTGCTACTATATATCCTCCTCTTGGTATATCTGGTAACTACATTCTGATCTGATTTTCATTTATTTTAATATTTACAAGTAAAGCCATAATAATCAGATTCAAAAGTTTGGTATATGTAACAACTTACCTCATCAGGATGCATGTTTGTAAAAACATTATTTATTTGAGTGGAAGTCGTGGGCGTTGCCCTCGTGAAACTATTTACGCAAGAAAAAAGTCCGTACGTGCTCATTATTCTCTCTACAGCTACTGATGAAGTTACATTCTGACTTGAGAAATCGATGTTAAAATCACCGCAAACGAGCATAAGATCCGTTTTTTAATAAACGTCATGTAATATGGGACAACCTAATAATAGTATTTCACATGGACACATAGTCTTGCACTAACTGCTGATTGATGCTATATCGTTTAATTGTTTTACTTTTAATTGCAGCTCCATTCTATAAACAAAGAATACAACAATATATTGGCCAGACAGTTAAGAGAAGAAAACGCAAAACTGGTGGCTGCAGTCGAAGAGGCGAAAAAAAAGCTGATCCAGCTGGAGGTTAACAATGGGGTGAAACAGATCCCACTACCCCAAAACAACATCCAACTAGCGACAACTGTTGAAGATCCGAAAGCAAACCCGGTACCGCAGACCAAAGAATCGATCCCCGCAGAGCCGCCTAAGCCCAAGAAAGAAAAGAAGCCCAAGGAGGCAAAGCCTCAGAAAGAAGCTCCGGCTGAGTTGCCTGTAGATGTTGGTCGTCTGGACTTGAGAATTGGAAAAGTCGTGGATGTGCAAAGACACCCTGATGCTGATTCTCTTTATGTTTTGAAAATTGATTGTGGAGAAGATAAACCTAGAACTGTATGTTCTGGATTAGTCAAACATGTTCCAATTGAGGAATTGAGGGATAGGGTGGTAATGCTATTGTGCAATTTAAAGCCTGTCAAGGTAAGTAGGGCCTAATTTTCATATCTAAAAATTGAAAATTGTCAGTGTTTTGAGCAAGGTTACTTGTGGTGTTTGGCACCAATCGCCCTTCGGATCCTTGTTTATTTATATCGTACTTCTCTGGAAGTTTGCTTACAGTATCAATCACCTTTTCCTTCACCAATACCTTAATATAAACAAAAATGCAGAACCGGACGTCAAAACCTGCGACAGAGTACTGAAAGCACGCGCTTAACACTCGAAAATCTGGAAGTGCCACTCGTCTATCACTTCATTACGTATGTTACCAAAAGTCGCGCTGTGTCGCGTCGCGTAACACGCGAATCAATATGCTCCTTGTCCCAACGATCCGGCATAGGCTACGGTTACAGGGCAAGCGATGTCCCACGGATTTTAATGTGAAAGTGCGCAAATTACAATTGTTAATAGGCACAAACTGCGCGAATGCGCGGACCGCGCATTTCTAGAGTAAGCTTTAGGAATGCGGCAAGGGCCGCGGCCGGTCAGTAAGTCTGATTCTAAACGATTGTAAACTAAAAGAGTGAAGCGCTACTAGTGAGTTATCAGGCTTTAAGTAAACGGATTGTATTTGTGTTTATTATTTGAGTAAATAAATAGTGTTTTTTTAATTAAAGACGTTACACTCGAAATATTCGAACCTCGAGTAAGTACGCAACAATTGGAGATTGTTGCGAAGAATTGGGATTCGATGGGAATTTGAAGGCTAATAGTGTTGAACTGTAAGTGAGTGCCTAGTCACCGGACATTGCGTATTTGCGCCAGTGCTCTGCTCACTCCTATGCAACGGCGGGATGAGTTACAAGAAAGACTATTAACCTAGAAGATATGGATAGAGCCACCAAAAGCCGATATTTCCCTAAAAATGGTCCGGTTTTTGGGCCGAAGTCCGGCACTCTTAAGGTTCCCATGACGTAATGTTGTCAGCGTACGTCGTACAAGCGTCATAGCAACTTAAAGCCGGCTGGATATTGATTGTGTCGATTATTTTTGGTTTTTGGGTTTTTGTTAGGTTGGAGGTTTTAGAAAACCTTACAGCTATTACCCATTCAGTTATTTTTGTCATCTAGTTACCTTTGAAACCTTAATTTTTTTTATGTCCATCTCGTTTTAGCACATGTTGAGAAGGTACGATAAATATGTCGAAGTTAAATTTCCAACGTCTTCTTGACGACAATAATAAGTGAATGGCTTATAGGTCAGCTAAAGGCTAGGTGTCCTAGCGTAGCTAGGAAATTGATATAAGTTCGATATTCGAATGGATTGGAAATAAGAAATAATAAAAATAATGACACTGTTTAACTGTTTTGCAATAATTTAACGTAAGACATCATGACGTCACCGATACGTCACTTACGGCGAAGTCGTCACTAGTTTAAAGGTATCCCACTGCTAAAAAGGGTACCAAAACTTTGAAACAGAGGGGTTCTCGAGATTAGCTCGATGGGAAAGACGTTGTAAAGGACAAATAGAAGAACTGGAAAGACGTCATCAGGAATTTATGGACTATATCGCAGCAAGAGAGAAACAAATAGTCCAATAATGGAAAAAGTGGACAATGTTGTAAACAAGAAAATTCTTCAAGCTGGAAAGAAAATTGCAGAAACAACTTCAAGGCGACAGCGTCTTTATGGAGAATTTTCGCAAGTCCATCACCAAAATTAAAGCTTCTGTTTATGACGGTACTACGGCTTGGGAAATCTATAAAACCCAATTTGAGGCTGCTGCAAAGTCTAATATGCTAACAAGCCGCAGAAAGCCATATCATTACTGGAAGCACTCCGTGGCAAAACTGCTGAATTACTCTAATCGAAGTCAGCAGCAGATTAAAGTAATTAAAATTATAGTTCTGGTGCTATGATTTGGAAATGAAAATCAAGACTATGTGTTCCAAACCTATGGATGAGGCAGCAAAAGTCAGGTGAATCTTTAAGATAATTCGAAGGCGGACATAGACCGGCCAATTCACCTGGCCTACCCTTCAGCCACCAAATATTACCAGAAGCAATTAGACGTCGAAAGTTTCATTGAAGGAGTTCGGAACAATGATATGAGATTCTACTTACGTCTCGTAAACCCCATGGACATCAGGTTAGTTCAGGCCTTGAGTTCGAAGCATCACGAGTAGAATCCAATCCTTCTCCACATGAGGTTACATTTGTCGCCAATCCACATAAAGAGCTCAAGGTTATGGCACCCAATATACTACAAGCCTCCATAAGTGTTATAATTGCGACAAACTGCGACACATGAAGAGTAACTGCCGTGGTAAAGAACGCAGTCCTTCGCCGTTGCTCAGAAGAAGACCCAGCTATAACCAGAACGAAACAATGTCTCAGAAGAAACCATTTCCTGTTGATGTAAGCGGGCAAATTACCAGGTCCAGGAAAAGTAGACAATAATTTTGGAGCTCAAAGCTTTGAAGCAGACGTGACCATTGAAAAGCCAGACAACTTTATTGAGCATCGATCAGGAAGGTCTCACGCAAACGCCGAAGGATTGTCTAGACGACCATCCATCGGCATGTTGTCCCCAAGACCAAAGAAAACAGACGACAATTTGAAAGAAAAGAGCAGGGCTTTCTTCTGAAGGAGAACATCGGTGGAACTGAATGATGGATGGACTACACAGGCAGCTCAAGATGGACGGGGAAATGACGTAGTCTACATCTACAGTATCCAGGAACAGTTCGATATTGTACACTACGTCATTAATCATCAGAACATCTTTGCCCAGTACCCAATGCAAAGATGAAAGTTGTTCAGTTAGATCGATTGTTCATTTAGATAGATAGATCGAAACACCACGGAGCTTTTTGTGGTTTTGGGAAAAAATACGGATAGTGGAAAACCTATTTTCTTGGTGCTGGACACAAGGTTGTTCAGGTTGTTGTGGAACCAAAAGAGCATGGAATACCACAACCGTAATAAATCACGAAAATTATGAGAAGTGGCAGCAGATTTAAATGTTAGCAGTACTGAATTCTCAGCTAGATCTCCTTCAATATCCATGTTATCTTATAATTGGAACATTTATGCGTATGCTTTGATTGAACAGACCCCCAGATCACTTTCCATCGCACTGTTATCGCCCGAGTGTTGCGGTAGATATTTTGAATTTAGGAAAAAATTCGATTGTTTATTTATTTATTTCATCCCAATATCTACAAATTAGATGTAGGATATACATACTTAAAGTATTAGATACTATAGAATTTACTACACTGTAAGTTATAGGTAGAACTTGAATACTTAATAGTTTCAATATTGCTCATATGCCTTCATAGAGGTAATAGATGTAATAAAAAAAGTACCTAAACAATATCAATATAACATGATAAAATTAAATTGCAAAAAGTCGTCAACCATATAGAATGCGTTGTCTAGGAGTAGTTTTTTCAGGGTAGAGTAAAATTTATTGTGCTCATATTCACGAATATTAGGAGGAATTGTGTTATATATTACAGCACCAGTGTAATAAGGATTTAATTCGAACAATTCAAGGCGGTGTAATGCGAATTGGTAGTCTTCGCCAAACCTGGTCTCATATTTTTGGTAGTAATTTAATGTATCAAATGATGAAGAGTTCTGTTGAACAAACTTTACAATTTCAATACATAGATTAGCGGGAAAGCAATTTTCTTAGTGTTGGACAAAAGGTTGTTCAGGTTGTTGTGGGACCAAAAGGACAAGGGATATCATAACCGTGATAAATCAAATGGCAGCAGATTCAAATAATAGCAGTGGTGAATTCTCAGTTAGGTAAAATTCTTCTTCAATATCCATTTATTCTTGTAATTATAACATTTGTGTCTGCTTTAATTAAACCAATAGAACCGCTTTCTATTGCGCGTTTAATTAGAAATAAGCTACAAACCACTCTTTTTTCGAGCGAGTGAGGGCGTATACGCGCGAATTATAATTCGAGCAAAATGACTTGCACCGTAACCGTAGCCTTAGTTAAAACTCCCCAGACATGCCATCCGTACCTTAAACCCAAACTTAACATATCAATAATCAGCGTATCGTTGAAATTGACGCTTAATTTCCTTCTTTTAGATGAGAGGAATAACCTCCGAGGCAATGGTAATGTGCGCAAGCAGCGATCAAGGTGTAGAGGTATTGATACCTCCGTCCAATGCCCAACCAGGTTAGTTTAATTTTTGAAATAAAAATTACTATTCACCAGCTGCCCTTTTCAAAAGGCGATTTAGTACAATGTGACGGATACACCCGGCAACCGGACTCTATAATGAACCCTAAGAAAAAAATATTCGAAACGGTCGCTCCGGATTTACATACAAACGACAGTTTAGAAGCTTGTTACAAAGGAGTGCCATTTTCCATCCCTGGAAAGGGCACATTCCACTCCAAGACTTTGAAGAACGTGCCTGTTAAGTAGGAGGCTTTTCGTTAATATTTTGTAAAAAATAAACGCATTTAAGTTCAAAACAGTTGTAATAATGATATTAGATTAACCCTAAATTGCAATAAGTCACTTTTACTTATAAAAACTTCTACATACCTACCTATAGTTGTTAAATTAAATACAAAGTATTCGTAACTCGAGAAGTAACGCCAAAACTTTGAACGCGCTAATTATTAAAGTTACGTTCTTAAAAATGTAATATTCAGGAAGTCGAGATGGTTCCTTTATTAGAGAGGATTTCAGTAAACTATGTACAGTGGAGTTAAGTTCGTCTCCTCTATTGCGGATACCTGAAAGATTAATTAAAATAAAACCGATAATCTAAGGAAGAAATCACTTTGTACAACAACTCAAACAATCTAAATGAGCTGATGTAATAAAAATTTTCACTCTAATCAGTAATGAAAACTATCGTAAGGAAAATACAACCTGCAAATCCTTGGAATTTTTTTCCCATTCGCCTCATCTCCTGCGAGATCTCTTACCCCTGCTGGAAGACCTCGATCTTGACCTACGCGATCTTGAAGTAGACCTGCGCGACTTTTTCCTGTCGGACCTGCTTCTTGACCTCCTATATTTTCTATTTCTTGGCGACTCGTACGAACGTGAAGACTTGTACTTTCGGTCGTAGGATCTGCTTCGAGATCGTGAACGCCGAGAAGATCTCTTCGATTTCCTTGAAGAGTACGACGAACGTGAGTGCGAACGAGACCTACGCGATCGCTTGGAGTGGCGTGAATCCGACCTAGAGCTGCAATGGGACATCTAGTACTTGTATAAATTCTATCTAGCACTCATTTACCGTCTGCTCCTCTTTTTGGACTCTAAGCTGTCTCGTCTTTTATAACTATCTACAGACCTGTCCCTCTTAGAACTTCTCCCCGCACTAGACGATCGAGATCGTCTTCGGCTGGACTTGCGGTCAGAGTCGTGCGAACTGCTTGAAGAGCGCCTGCGAGGCTTCGATTCAGTGATAATTGAGCTGGCGCTAGAAGCAATTTCGCTTGGGCTATCGTTTGGCCTCTTGGAAGCATTTTCTGTGGAGAAGAAACATACGTATACGTATACAATCAAGTTATGTATTATAATAATAGAATTCGAAGCAGCTACTGTTGAAAATAGGAGTCGTGGACTTTAAAAACATCCAAATACTGACCTTGAATGTTTGCTTGCTCTACCTGTGAATCGTTATTTCGGGAATCCGCGCTCGAAGAGCGACTGCTCGTGCTACGGCTGCGGCCCCTCTTACGCTCAACCTCGGCCAGCCTGTCTTTGATTTCCTGTTCGGTTTTTGAAAACGCACTTTGACGTCTCTTGATTGACTCCTATAAATAGTAGTTTTGATAAATAAACTGTCATCCGATACGAGGAAACAGCAGCATACCCTCAGTTCGGCATCTGAATCGAATTTGTCATCTTTTCGGTCTTCGTCCTCGGATTCCTCGCTGCTGGATGATCCCCCGTCGTAAGCACCCAGACCTAATATATGTGGTCCATTTCAGCAAAATGTGTTTATAAAATGCTGAACTAGGTTGGAGTTACCTAGTAAAGATGAGCATTTTTCTAAACATATTTTGATTAAAATCTTAATGCGCGAGAAACAAATACATTAATAATTTTATTTGTCTACTGGGTTGTAGCGCAAAAAGTGTTGACTGTTCTTCCCAAATAACATTTTGAAGTCACTTGAGACAACCCGACGTCGGAAGACAACGTTACCACGTCCACGTACTGACCCTTTTCTACACCTAAATGGGAAACTCAATTTCCAGTCGGGCCGACGTCCGACCCTAACAATGTTTCAGGCAGAATACACTCTCGCCGACGTTGATTTTCGCTTTTCTTAAGCCTTTCTGACAGACCAATATTTTAGGTGCAAATATTTTTTCTCTTAACTACAATAAAACGTTGAAAAACGGCAACAACGACACCTTGCAATTGCTTTCTGTAATATGTTTCTTCTTCGTTTCAATGTGGTATATTAATGTTACGCCCGACCGTCGGTCCATATTGATTCGGGCCGAGGCGGCAACGTCGGGCGCCGACCGGACCCCATCTAGAATATACGAGAACCGGGAACAGTCGTCTCCGTTCTCGAAAGTACGAGAATGTGTTCAGGCCGGGTATATAAACCAACGAGCCGCTCGAGATGTAATCGAATAGATAATGCAGTGTAGTAAATAAGCGGACAAGCGAACAGTGCGAATTGTTAGTAGAGAGTAATTGTGTTTTAATCGTGTTGTAATAGTTAAAAGTAAAATAAAAGTGTGTAGTTAATTGACGATAAAATATTGGAACCCGTATCCCGTAACACTATAATAACTAGAGGGCACAAATCTTCACTTTTTTAGCAATATTTTGAACTTTAACATTATTTTGGTATAACTCTCTGGACAAATTTTCGACCTTCAGTCTCTGGTTCAACAAATCTAACAAAATGTACCTGAAAGTTATTGCCGCAAGGTCGCGCAGACGTTGCGCACGCTTACTGACCAATAACTGGTCAGTTGGTGGTTGGGGATTTTCAATTTTATTTAGGTTGTAGGTCAAGTTTGTTTATTCGTATTCATCTGCGACGCTTCATTTATTAATTCATTTAATTGTGTTCAGCATACTAGCATTGTACCTTGTAGGGCAAACCTTTATCTCAATACTCTTTGTATTTTGTGCTATAAATTGTCTAAATTTTTGTCCTCTCTCTCTTCTGACTTTTATTTGAATATTTATTTAAAGTAGTACATCGGAAAACATCTTGGATCTTTTTCTATAAAAAGTACTAGGTACTGAAGGCCGTTAGGTTAGTTTAATTAATAATTATTTATTATTTTGTGGTTGGCAGACAACGTCGCCATTACGTCAAAACTTCCAAAAAAAGTGGGTAAATGTGTTAAGATTCAAGAATTCAAACCACACGCGACGATGTTTCTAGTCGCATAAGACAACTTCACATAGGTGTAATTCTTCGACGTCAGACGACTTCAAACCCGACTAAGGCGCGACCATTAACGACCAACGTTGGGTTAAAGTCGTCTGGACCTCTAACCACTATATATTTTTTTTAAATCATGGGACAACATGATTTACATCTTTTTCCACGTTGGAATTGGTGCACATTTCGTGTGGAAGAAAAATGTTATGTGGGTTGGAACTGAAGATTACCCCAAATGTACACTCGTGAATAAACTTACAAAGACAGAAATTCTTAGATGGGAGTCTGATGAGCATCGGTAACTAATATCACTTATATCGGTAAACCCAAGTCAGGACCACGGTAATACGCATACTATTACAATCTCACAAAAGCAGATATTATTTCGCCTGATCATAAAATTTTTCTAGCAACATTTCGTCATTAACATGAATTCGAAACATGCACCCTGACTTGAGCATGGAAATGTATTGCGCGACATTTTGAAAACTTGCAATCCCCTCTATTCGCCCCTATCAACTCTTATTGGCCGAATTGTTCCTGCAAGGTGTGTTATTCGAGTACAAAAATGGAAGTTGGAAGCTGAAGCTGCAAATTGGCAAGTGGCAAAGTGGTAACAGTTCCGTAAAGGTCCGTTACAGAAACTTGCAGTTTTATCGAATTTGTGTTTTGTTTTTAAACAAAATATTTAGTCACTGAAAATGCTCATCTTTACTACCCAAAACCAAAAAGCGATATCTACTGAGTGTACAAAACGCAACTTTTGCTGAAAAAAAAAGACAAAAATAAATCAATCGGTACTTACCGAGTTTGGCCTTTATCAGGGCACCACTGGGTGCTGAAGCTAGCTGATCCAGGGCTGAAGTGTATAACATTCAATTAATACGAACTATTTAAGATTCTTCTTTGTCTACCCGCTATAAAAATTCTTAATAACATTTAGATTACTTGGGGTGAAAACGTTTTGAGTTCGAGCCAATCACTTCAGTCAACAAAAAACAACCAAATGCTTACCCACTTTTCTTGTTTTATAATAAATACAATAATCGTAACACAAAAATCAAAACCAGCTGGGAAGTTGATAGATAGATGACATATTACAATACCTTTGCGTTTTTTTAAATACCGTTGGCGTTCCTCCGTGCACACTTGCTGTATTAAGTCATTTGTTACTTTTAAAAGGATCTCTGTCATGGATTTTCGCACTTTCAACATCTGACGAAAACAAATAATATAAATTGCGTACATATCACACATAAAAAGTGCTACTTACCAACTCTTCTGGAGTCAGAGGCACTGGCGGAGGGGGAGAAGCTTTCTTAATTACTTTGATGGGCCCTTCGCCCTCAGAGTTTTCATTATCACTGTCCTATAAAACTTTTCTTAAAAACAAAACAAATTTTACTAAGCACATGAGAGCATACAAAGCGACTCTTCCGCAGCAAATTTTTCTCTTTAATTGTATGCCGTAAAATCTCCATTTTCTCTTTCTCCTCTTGCTTCAGCTTCTCAGCAATCTCATCATTAACTAACTGTTCTTTTTCCTTCTCCAACTGTTTTAGTTTGTCCCGCTCCATTTTCTCTAAACCTGAAAAAAACCATTGTGCAACCGAACGTCTTTGGTCCCTCAAAAGAAAAACACCTTCTCTAATCCAAGCAGGAAGCTGCTTCCTTTTGTTAGTGTCTAGTATTGGAGGAGGCACATCGGGAATCGCTGGGACCGCGCTATGATCCCCTCCACTTGCAGGGGTAATTATAGTTACTTTGGTGGGGACATTTACTTTACTGTATCGCTTATTATGAGGTTTAATTTCGGTCTGAGTTATCTTGCCAACTGCCATGCCAGTCCAAAAGGTAGGTTGACCGCTATGGTCGTTATTCGAAGACTGGGTTGTGGTGTTGTACCCTTAGTTAAAAAATGGGATATTTAGTCTTTCATTATAATTTCCAATATCAACAGCCCTATTAGTAAATACAAGAAAAATTGTTGATAATTTTTAATGTTATTTTTAATTTGTTTTCATTTTTTGAATTATTCGCTTCAGTATGATAATTTCATATATCAAATCTTATGTTCTATGACAAATTGAGTAATAGTATCATGTGTTACAGGTGGTTATTGGGAATGGGACCAAAGAAATCTACACAAATTAAATACAAATTATAGAAGATTCGACATGTACTGACGTCTTCATCAAGGCTATTCTATGACTAGCGAGGAAATTACCTCACAAGACCTGTAAACAAAACCTATCAGCAAAAGTGAGAGAAAAAAAGGAGATACAAAAATAATAATAATAATAAAAAGGTTGTAATCATATTTCTGCAAATGGTTTGGAGATGAACCCACTATGGAACTGAGCTGTCTGTGTCACCATGGGGCAAATGGTGACATATGCCCAGTCTACTAACTTTGGGTATTTAGACTTTCTGATCAAACTTGGCTTCTGGTCTTCAATCTGTGGTCTGTTTACCAGAGATACAGTTACCAGCATTAAAATCAAGCTGATACAAATTGGTTACTCTTGCCTAGCAAAAATGTGAACATTTTTCAAAACCAGAATCTCCTGTAGCTTGTGAACCATTCATGAAAAAGGAAAATTTTTACTAAGAAAGTTTAATAGCTTTTTAATCTCTACAAAATGGCATATGCATGTCAAAATATATCTTTTAATAACTGAATTATAGTTTTCAAATCTTTTTTTTAGATACAGTCCTGGAATTTTTATTCCATATTTCAAATGGAATATATAATGTAAAAACCTAACAAAATGACGTGCAAAATGCTTATTCAAAGTTAGCTAAAATATCTAGGGAAAAATTGTCTATCAACGCTTGCAAATTGTTTTCAAAGACATTTAGAGACATATCTGCTGCTAAATGAAGAATTTTGAAGAAAATGGACACACACTGAGAACAGTTATTTCTTGATTTCTCCCAGCCCTTATAGCAACGTCAAGTGGTTATCTCAGTTTAGAAAAAGAACCATATTCACATAAGTTTCTCTCTAATTTTGTCAAACACTTTACACTTGCCTTTACATAACATTTCCATAATCATATCAGTTTTTATAACAATTATTTTTAAATACAAAATCAAAATTTATTTATTGTGATTTTGTTCAATAAGCTGATTTGTTCTGGTTTTGTCTTTTTTCTTCTAGCTTACCTATTATTTATCTGTAGGTATTTGTAAGTTCAAATGCCTTATGGATAAATAGGTGGATTTAGAAGGCTTTCCACCTTTGTACAAGTTTTGTGTGCAATAAAGCACATTTATTACTCCTTACTGAGTTCGACTATTAGGTGGTTATTCAGCACACAAAAAAAAAAATCAAAAAATGGAAATCCAAGGCACATTTACAATGCCTATTTGGTGTCAATAATAAGTAAATGGATTATACCTTGCTTTCATAATCAATGCAATAGTGCTGCTTAACTTGTAGGTACAATCCTGTAGTTTATTAAATATGAATGTGTTGGATTTTCTAGGTAAAGGCTATCGTGCATCTATTCAAATAATACATTGGTCTTTCAGAAATGACAAACAATTTCAAAATATGGAATAAAAATTACAGGTTTGTATTTAAAAAAATTGGGTTGGTAATGGTAACTCAGTTATTAACAAAAATATGTAAAGACTTGCAATATGCTATTTTGTAGAAATAAAAAAGTTATTACACTTTCTAATTCAAAATTTTCTTCTGTAACAAATAGTTCACAAAATACAGGAGATTGAAGTTTTTAGAAATTATCACATTTTTCTAAATAACTCAGAAACCATTGAAAATCTGACAACCTCATAGTGGAATCTGGAAGGAGCTCTATAAAAGGCAACTTTTTCCTAATTTAAGTGACCTTGTAACTCTTATGATTACAAAGACAGCAATAGTGGGAACACACAGAAGAAATAGGTACCCTGTATACTGTACAAAATGCAGGTTGAAATATCTGTTGAAAATGAAAAACTTTCTAAGATAGTTCACACACCACATATTCCTAGATGAAACTCTTATAAGTTAAGTATCTTAACACAGTTCTTTAGAAGAGTGCATACTTACAAAACTGGGTACAGAAGTATGAAGATGAATAAATTTACTTACCACTATAGGGCATTGCATTATCACTAGCTGAATCTGGAAATACTCTATTTGGTGTAGGAAGCAGTGGTGGTTTTGTAACAATTATATTAGGGGGTGGAGGAACAGTGCCTGAAGAATTCCAACTATTGTTCCAATTCCAGTTTTGACCAGAAGGATTGGCTGGTGGATGCCAGCTGTTCCATGCTTCTGATCCTGGAGCAGGAGGAGCCTCTCCTATACCAGACACATTACCCCAAGAAGGAGGATCCTCCTTCTCACTTTCTACATCCATTTCAGCTTCACCACCTTCAACTGTCAGGGGTAGTGCATCTTTTTTATGCTTTTTTTGCTGTTAAAAAAATGTCTGGTGTCAAATCTAAGATAACATTCAGTCTTCTCAAGCCGTTACCTGACTATCTCCAGGAATAGGTGGCGGACCGGCTTCTTTCATAATAATCCATTGCTGGGCCAATGCCGCCCAGTCCACTTGGTCATTGGGTGTATTTTGATACGCTGCAGGGTTCATGGCCCATTGTGTGCATTTCTGGGAATCTGTAGACTCAGTTCCCGAATACATTTTCACTCTTTTTTCATGTTAAATTTATATAGCTTTTAATAAAACAACATAAATAACAATAAATAATAATGGGAAATTTTGCTACATGCAAAATGCAAAAAAAATTGAAGGTGAGGGGGTGACAAGACAAGACAGGGAAGTGTCAAAACTGTCAAAGGAGATGATTTTTGACTGCAGATGACAGACGACATGATTTATCTCTTCTGTCATCAGTATTACTCAAGTTACTCTACCCCAAGGGTTAAATATAGTGAGAACACTTCAGAAAACACTTCTGACTTCGCGTTAACTTTCGACTCTCGAGGCAAAGGAAACTCACTTATGAAGGTTGAAAAGAATTTATTTTCTCTATTATTTACTTGTTCTGCTTTCATGATTTAAGTTTACAGTCACGAGGCTTTTATACTATGTGTTGTTGTGCAAACTAAACTTTATATTTGCATATAGTCCATGTGTGGCATCGTGGCAGCTCTGTGAGCTATTTTTCGCAGTTTTTAAGCCGTAAACTTATGGAAATCTTTCCTTTTTTTCGGTTTTCTGTTTACTAGACACATGAGGTCTAAGTGCACATCTGGTTGCAATATTTTTCATTTTCGTTAAAGAGCATTTCTTTTGTTAGTTTTTGGACAGACACGATCACAATTTCTTGGGAATTCCGGTCATAAAACATGAAACCCTACAATTGTAGTGAATGCCGATATGCCCTTCTTGTTTAACCGGCAAATGCGCCCTTTAACAGATGTTATTTATGGTCCTTTAAAAGAATTTCAGACCTGTACGCTGTACGTGACCCGATAGTTTGGTAATTAAAGCGATTTCGCGAATATTAGCAGAGTTCGGGAATACCATCCGAGTGCTCCAGACACAGAGACCATCTCTCAAAATCTTAACAAGCTAGAGTGAGATAGACTAATATCCTGAGCGCTCGGGATGTATTTGCCAAACTCAACTATTGTTAATTGAATTTAAAATCTTATTCTGTCATCAGATATAAAGCTTTTAATTTTGCATCCTTTGAATGTATATTCGAGCAATTTCTTTCTTAATTGACTGGGCCAGGAAATTAACGGTCAATTTGAAGAAAAGCTGCAATTGTCAATTAAACCATGTTATGTGAGGTATCATTTCAAAAAGCATTTTCTACTCTGTCCAATGATTGCATTTTCAGTCTCCTTTTTCCAACAGATTTTGCAGAAATCAGAAATAGTATCCAGTATCCAGTCCAGGAATAAGTCCTGAACACCGACGTTCTAATTTCCGCAAAGTCTTATTTTTGTAAATTTTTTTTTTAATCCCGTTTTAATACCGCCACGCTAATTATTTGTATTACAGTTGCGGTGATTAGCAGGTATAGGACAAAATAAAACACCCTTGTGATTCGAAAAACGGCCAACGTTTCGACGTATAATTCACGTCTTCTTCATGATGATAGGCGACAGCATAACGCAATATTAAAAAAAAAACAGGAGAACCCTTTATATGGTTGTTGTTGTGGGGAGAGTGTTGTTCTTTTTGCGTTATGCTTTTGCCTATCATCATGGATGTAATATTAAATATTGACACTATCCTTGTTATCATAAAATAGCCCTGAAGAAGACGTGAATTATACGTCGAACCGTTGGCCGTTTTTCGAAGCACAAGAGTGCTTTATTTTGTCCTACACCTGCTAATCACCGTAACTGTAAGTACTTAAGGACGCGAACCACCAGCATCATTATTTGTATTGTTAATTAGTGCCAAAACAATTAAACCGCTTATTGGCCGCCTACGAAAAGTTTCGTGGAGTGTTTTTTCGGTTGTGCCATATAGTGTCAACCCACCTCTGCCCTTTTCCTGAATAGGCCATTTTTTTGCAGATAGAGGATAGTTTGCAGACACAGGAGACTACCGGCAATCGTCAATTAAGTATTTGTAGAAGTTGAAACGTTGTAGTATATTATCACAGTATAAAGACTAATACATTATATCAGTATCGTCAGTTCGTGTCGGCACTTTTGATATTTCCAAATCTAAAGCGTGCCGGCAATTTTCTCGAGTAGTTACGAGGGACGAGGGGACAAACACATGCTTTGGCAGTGCATCGCACTGCCAAAGCATTGCCAAAACCGGGCAAAACCGGTTTGGTGGTGCACCGGCCGGCGACCGGGCGGACGGGGCAAGAGGAGGGGAGTTTCAATTTTTCGACCGACTGACGCTACTGATATAATGTATTATTCTTTATACTGTGATATTATAGTAGTTTTTTGGTCAACATAATATCGAGAATCCCAGAGACCTGGCAGAATTCTATTCTCTTCTACACTGAGTCGTTTAGTTTTCTTTGCTTTCTTTTTGTTTTGCTTTTTTTCCCTTTTTAATAAGAAATCGTGTATCTGTCAGGGTTGTTACAAGCTACATAATTGTGCAAAATGCTACACAATCCATTAACGAACTGCACGGCTACACCCCAATTGTAAATAAGCCCATTTTACTGCACATTATCAAAAAACTGCACAGAAAACTACACAACTGAAGCGGACCTCGTATTTCGAATACATTTTTTGTAACTGCCTGAACCACTCGCATGTAGCAAGGCGAGAGTCACACTGCTCGCTCTTTTTCAGAGTTGTCAACCATGGCTACTTTTATCCAAAGTGGCGACTTTTTGTCACGTTTTGCGACTTCGAATTGGAAATGGCGATTGGCTACAAAATTGGCGGAATTTAAGCTTTGATTGGTGAAAATGTGGCGACAAATCATGAACCAGTTCGAGTTCTGTTTTTCTTTTGCTCATTTTATACATTTTACCCTTTTTACTCTGAATATTCAAAGACCTGTTTCTGTCAGTTAATTCTGTTACGTGTTCGTCTTTCTTTGTCTTGGCTGTTTGATTTGTTTCGTTATTCTTTCTTGTTCTTGTTCATGTTCATGTCCAGCTCCAGCCGTCCTTCCGCGGCATCCGCCTTTGTCCTGTCTTGTCATCTTCACCTCACCTGACGCTTATTTTTAAGGAAGGAGTGAAAATGAGAATTGCTGGCCAATGGAATTCGTCAAAAGAATTTTTTGACCAATCAAGGTTGTCAAAATTCTCACTTGGCGCGGCAAAATAATGGCGATTTTCTCTTTCTTAGAGTTGGCGATTTTTTTTTTCTTGATCTGGCGACACTGAATTGGAAAGGTTGGCAACTCTTCTCTTTTCATTCTTACCTTAACAAAGAACTCTGTAATCTAATCTTGTTAGAAAATGGAGTAGAAACAATAAATTATTAGTGTCTACACTATGTGCCAACAGATTTTGCTATTTTACTATGGGCCATTTCAAACAGATGTTCTTCTAGCAGGCTGAGGAATTGACAGATTCGTCCTATTCCATCCATGTAAACATGTCATTTATATGTCAATTTCTGAGCTTACTAGATGAATATCTATTTGAAATGGACTATATCTACAAGATTTTTATAGCCAACTGGGGAGCTTTATTTTCTATCTATTCAAATCTATTGGGAGGTTCTCCGTATATACAGGTATATGCAAACATTGCAAACAACTGATAGCGTTTTCGATTGGCAGAATTAGTGCAAAATGAATGTATTGTTGTCTTTTTATTTAACGTCAGTGAAGTAGTATGGAAATATACTAGTTTTGCACTAAAATTGTCAATCGAAAGCGCCATAAGCATCATTGAAAATCTTCGATTTTTTATTGGTGCACAATGCTACACAATTTTATTTGAAATTTGTACACATATATAAATCAGTCCGTAACAACCCTGGTATCTGTCAAACACGTTTCTGGGGACCACTGAATTAATCGCGATATGTACACGTTCGCCGTTATTTTATTTCAGATTCCTGAGAAAAACCGAAAATTATCTTTGTCCACGACCACTCAATAATATATTAATATTCAGCTTGTTGACAAAAGTTAAGTAGGGCTCATATATCGTATAATGTGTTGAAACTGCGGGAATAATATCATTATTCCCGCTCGCCATTTATGTTAAATATGTTGCCCTTGGCAACCAGTAGGAGTAGACAACAATGCATATCAAATGCACTGGTAGTACCGGTTTTGCGGTCAAACGCGAGTGTCACTTTGACATTTCAGTAGATATTTATCATAAAAGCTATTATAAAAATCTCGTTTAATAATATACTAGTATCCACGCCCATTTCTGTAATAATCACATTATTCTTGAATATTTTCAAGATTAGGGCCGAGCATTAATCTTGAATACTTTCAAGATTAATGCTAATCTTTATTCAATTGTGAATAATGATCATTATTCACATATGAATATAATGAGTTGTCATGGAAACGAAATATGTCGTAGGCAACTGGCAACTCAAAAAGTAAACCGCCCTAAACATGAAATCGCTTCTTACCACTGGTTCATTCAAAAATAATTATTCTTTTGGATGGAGTGACAGTGTATAGACTCTCATCCAAACGGTGTACTCCGAACTAATTAACTGAATCTGACATTTTCTCTTAACAAGGCCCACTTTCACTTACATCTCAAGTGTAATCTCATCTCCACGTACGGTTAAACCAAACTATATATGATATGGAGAATAGACCTTCGTGATACCGGATGCTCTGAACGTTAATCCATCTTACTCTATAGTAGCCTTTAGTTAGCTTGTTAAGGTATTTTAAAATGGTTTGGGCTCTGAGCGCTCAGATACTACAGGCTTGATTCGTACAAGTCAATCTCAAAGTCGAGTTTAGCTGAACTCGACTATGAGCAGGGTGACTTGTACAATCGGGTCTTAGAGTGCATTACCATACTCAGTATATATTTTATGAAGAACATTTCAAATCATCGAGCTAATCTGGAAACCCCTTCCTGTTTTACAGTTTTGGCCCCCCCTTTTTAGCAGTGGGGGGAAAGTGACGTCTCGGTGACGTCATGGCGGCTTACGTAAAATTATTGAAAAGCAGTTGTCACTGTCATTATTTCTTATCTTCAATCCAATCGAATATTTAGCTTATATCACTCTCCCAGCTGCATCCTAGGACCCCTAGCCCTTAGCTGATCTAGTTCCAAGGTTTTTTAAGACTTAATTTCCAACCTTACACAAACCAAAAACAATCGATACAATCAATATCCGGTCCGACTTTCAGTTGCTAGGACGTTTGTATGACGTGCGCCGACGACAACATTACGTCATGGGAACCTTAAGAGTTCCTAATTTCCAGTTAAAAAACGAGACCATTTTTATGAAAATATCGGCATTTGCTGGCTCTGTCCATCCATACCTTCTAGATCATTGCTTCAATTCTAAATATGTCAAATGTCAAGTGTCTACAATTTTGTATTCTGTGACCGTCATTTATTTTTATTTACATTTTTTACTTTATTTTTTTGTAATTTTATTTCAATCAATCAATGTTCAATTATCATCAATTGTAGACAATCTTATCTATATTTAATTAGAATTGCGATAAGCGATGAAAACATAAAGTAGGCTTATTTTCTAGTCATAATTAGGGATCTGTGCTGATTGCTAATTAGATAATCTAAAATTTCTAAAATGGACTTGTCGGCCTACAAGAACGTCGTAGATTTGAAAAATATCTGCAGAACTTGTATGAACAACCAAAATTATAGAAAGAAAATAGCAGAAGAGAAAATTCGGGTAGACAACAAGACAATTCCAGTTTTAGAATTGCTAAATGTTGTCCATGAAGTTAAAGTAAGTCTGAAAAGTAATGAATCATTTTGTATTTTTTGTAAACACGTCTGAATTGGCAAGGGTTGGATTTGACAAATAATTTGTAGCTCCACAAGGGATTTCCTGATGAGATTTGTTCAAGCTGCATAGACCAGTTACGTACCTTCTACAAGTTCAAGCTTCAGGTGGAGAAATCAGAGTCAGTGTTGAAGAAGCACCTGGGCCCATTTGAAGACCGTAATGCTGCATTGAGTCCTCTGGCACCTAGTGATTTTAATCATAAATTCAACAGAAATTCATTGGACACTTCAGATTCCCCATTATTTATCAAGACTGAATTGAATAGTCGCTTTGAATTGAAGATTGACAATCAACCCTTAGATTTAAAGGTGAGTTACATTTTCTTATGAATGACCATGTATCTAAGAGATTTTTGTATTTAGATAAATGAGGCTGATATTGACCTTGGTCCCTTAAAAATATCTGATTATTTTGCGACTGAACAACATGAAGAACAGAATAAAGAAGGGCAAAAAAATTATAGAAGTAAGCGTAAAGTTAACAATCCTGACACAGCTTCAAATAATTTAAATCATGATGAGGAAAGGGAGGCAGAGCCAACTATTGACCCAGCAGTGTGCACCATATGTAACAAAACTTTTAAGTCAAAATATATCTTGAATGTGCACTTGAAAAGGCATAAGTTCAAAGGCCAGTTTCTGTGTACATTATGTGGAAAAGGATTCAATTCACAAGGATGTCTAAATAGGCATACCAGGGTGCATACAGGTAAGCAGTATTTTTCCATTAAAAGCCTATCTTTGATCAGCATCTTTGTTGAGTTGATGTTTGTGCTACTTAACAATTAAAAGATATTTGTGCTAAACATGTAAATAGTTAGGTACAAATAAGAAAACTAACATTTTAAGTACCTCACAGCTGTAAATTGAAAACCAATTACATGTTGATATGACTTACTACCATTGAAGAATTTTCTCAATCTTGTGAGAATTTTCTTACCAACTTTACTGTTCCATTTCAAACCACCCTGTATAAGTATACTTGCTTAAAAATATTTGCCAGAAACTAATCACTCATCATGTTGAACAACTGCAGTTTTATGCATTTTAATTTATGTGCAGCAAGTGTGAGGATTTATTGTTGAAAAGATAACAAGGTTGAAATAAGAATTAAGTGGTAAGTACCTACATATTTAATAAAATGCAACAAAGACAAAGTAGGTAATAATGCCACTAGGCAACAGCAAGAAGTCCTTAATATTAAATAAAAAACAAAATATTTAAATATATGTGCAAAATACTATGATGCATGGAAAGTCTAAATGCAACTGTGGCAAATTCAACTCTACAATGTCATATGCCGCCGATTCTAAGTTGACACATAGGATTGTGCTTAAAGCCAAAGAAATATGCGAAATTGTAAGCAAAAATTGTGTGATTAGACATTCTTCTATCTATAAAATAAAAGTTAATAAATAATAATAATAAATATGCTTTATTGTCAAAAACTGTAGTTTTGTTGACAAAGATGTGAAAAAATAAAGTAAACACTTAAAATATTAAAAGAATAAAAACTTCGCTCAAAAAAACATAATATTAAAACTGGAATAACAAAAAAAAAAGGATAAATGAATATGTATACTATAAATCTAAAATTGATCTTCATAAAATTCGTCAACAGTATAATGAGCTTTGCCCCTCAGTAGTCCAGACACCGCTGACTTGAATTCAGTCAGATCTCTGTTCTTTTTATAAAATTTTGAGGCAGATGATTAAACATCTTTAAGCTTTCAAATATCAGGGAGTTTCTGGTCAATTCACTCCGGACAATAGGAAGCGGCGTTATGCTGCCGCCTTTGCACGGGGAAGCGGGCTTGATAATTTTTAAATATCAAGCCCGTAAATAAATAAAATAAAAGTTATTCAATAAAGTAAATCACCTCAGTCTAGGAGTGGCAATTCATTAAAGAGAAACTGAGAGAAAACAAACAGTAAAATAAAGTCATCATGTGATAAAGAACTTTAACATATGGAGTGTTCATTATAAAACTTCATCTAGCAAGCTATGAAATTTTGACAGAAAAGGATGACAATCAAAATAAATGAACTTTTGTTTCTCCATCTTTTTCTTTTGACATTTCACAGCCAACTAGATGAAATTTTATAATGAACATCCCGTACATCCTCAATAATCTTGCTTCCATTTCTTTCCATTAAGAGAACGGCAAAATAAAATTAAGAAATGGAAAAAAACCCTCGTCAGAAAATGGAAAATTTCCTACAATGTTGTATGCAAGAATAATAATTTTTTAATCTTTTTCAAAGAAGCAGAACAATACCTATTTTATTAGAAACGGTTGATAAAAACGTATTTTTACTTAGATAAGCCGCGGATGCCCACTTTACCCGCTAAAAACCGAGTACCAACTCGCTGAATGCAGTCGGCTACACGGTATTGACGATACTGGATTCTATACCCGATTTTTCGATGTATTTTATTGTAATGATAAATCATGAGAATTTCAAGGAAAGAAACGAATAGATGTTTGTTTTAAGAGTAGAGCCGTTTTTTGATATGAACTATTGGTAGTCAGCAATAATTTTGGTTGTTTACTGTATTTATCTGAAATGTTTCCACAAAGAAGGTGATAATTATTTTTCTGTCATGAGCATTACCAAACCTCCGCTCTAACGCCGCGGCAATTGCGTTGTAATTACACTTTTCACTGGTCGACAATGTAGGTATGATGTCTGCAACCTTTCCTTTCAAAGCTACTAAAAGTTCGGTGGCCTTATCCGAATCCGTTCATCCATTTTTAACTGCTGCCGCTTCAAATTGGTCTTTATAAATGCTCCAAGAAGTAGTGCCGTCGAAAACTGGAGGCCTAGTAATGTTTAGTTTGTTAAACTTGGCCCACTGCGACGTGTTTCCCAGATCCGCCACCGTTCTTCTCACTTCAACTCCGTCATTTTCATCTCTTCTTCACGTTTGACTTGATCCACGTCTTGTTTGATTTGATCTACGTCTTGCTTGACTTCAGTCATTTTGGTTGAGATAAGTTCTTGCAACTCGCGACGATTATCCGTTAATACTTGAAACAAAGCAGCTTGATTTTTTCTTTGTTCCTTTACCTCAAGTTGCCTTTGTTTTTCTTGTTCCTTTTTCTCAAGTTGCCTCTTTTTTCTAGTTCTTCCAGAAAATTTCTTTGTTCCTCTTTATCGAGCTGCCGTTGTTTTTCTTGTTCCTTTTTCTCAAGTTGCCTTTGCTTTTCTTATTCTTTCAGAAAATTCCTTTGTTGCTCTTTGTTACTCCTTCAGCATATCCATAAGGGCTGCCAGTGGTTCATCCATGATTTTTTGTCGTAGATCGAGTTTATGGAATGTAGAAAGCACCAGAGTTCTTGTACTGTCCTTACCATGCAAAATTCCACGCGCGCGACGACTCCTTTGTCCGTACACTCACAAGTTTGACAAAAATTATCCCACTTCTGACACCATAAGTTGTTACGGGATACGGGTTCCAATAATTTATCTTCAATTAACTACACACTTTTATTTACTTTTAACTATTAAAGCACGATTAAAACACAATTACTCTCTACTAACAATTCGCACTGTTCGCTTGTCCGCTTTTTTACTACACTGCACTATCTATTCGATCCCATCTCGCGCGGCTTGCTGGTTCATATACCCGGCCTGAACACACTCTCGTACTTTCGAGAACGGAGGCGACTGTTCCCGGTCCTCGTTTAGTCTAGATGGGTTCCCGGGGTCGCAGTCGGCGCGCAGCGTTGCCGCTTCCGCCCAAATCTCTGTGAACCGACGGTCGGGCGTAACAATATTATACTGTCATATCTTATCGATATTTCTCATATAAATTCCAAGAGTCGTAAGTAAAAACGCATTTAGAAATTAAAATCCATTGCTTGGGGCTGGAACCCATGCGAGTGTTTGGGTGAAACTCTAAGAAGAAGTTCGAACTAAGGAGAGAGGTAAATAATTCTTGTAGCAATGTAAATGCGTAGATTGCTACAAGAAAAATAGCGAAGAAAAATGACGAGAACAAGCCCAAATGAAAACGTCAAAATCAGATATAAGTGTCGACATGTTTTTTCTGTTCACCATGTTTTTTGAAACACAAACATCTCAAATTGTAAAAAAAATATTTTATTTTAAAAAGCAAAAACAAAATTCGTAGGGTTATTGGGTATTTTGATTCACCAGAGGCCCCTACTAATCTCGCCCAATAAGCAGCAATGCTTTCCGAAATCCGTCTGCCGACACTCGGCGCCTAAACTTCCGCTGTAACACGAAACCCAAGGTATGTGTTTCGGAGCCGATTGGACAAGAAAAGTGAAGCCCATGGTTTGGGTTGCGTGACGGTTAACGTGTTAAGAAATAATGATTTATTCTAGAATCTAAAAATATAATATTACTGGTAAAAAAAAAACAAGTACTAACACTATAGTGCCTTCCCAGACGCAATAGACTACAACAAAATAAAGCTCGGAGCGTCATCGACACAGGGTTTTATTGATTTTATTATTTAATGATAAACTCGGAGACACTAGCGTAGGTCATTGTTGAGTTGAATTCGCCAAGGTCGCATTCATTTTGTCATTTCCTTCTATTCTAGGCTTATCTAAATATTTTCATTCGGCGACTTGTTTAGAGTCATGGTTACCTCATTTTCGTTGTTTATTAAACGAATCAGTAACGTTTTAAACACTTAATTCAACTTCAACCCAGCCAAATATGGTTCCTTCTCCTTCCTATGTTAGTTTGCAACGATCACATGCTTAGTGGATGATTTTTTTTTTAATTTGGGTGTATTTGTTAATTGAATATCAATATGTAGGGGGGTGTTAATTTGAACATGTCAACTGTGAAATGTCAAAAGAAAAGGATGAAAAACATAAGTCCATTTACTTTCATTCTGCCATCCTTTTCTGTCAAAAATTCATAGCCTTCTAGATGCCTTTTTCTAATGAACACGGGGTATTACATTATATTCTTTCTACAGTAAGGTTGTGGTGCATATTCGCATCTGGATGTTTTGAAGGTCGTAAAACTGTAAGGTAGGTAACTAGGGGTTCCCTACTCAGTTTCCTATCATCAGGCTATAATTGTCGCTTTTAGGAGATTTCCATGTTTAATATTGCTTAGAGGCGTTTAGGTAGGGGCTTATAAGAGATGTTTAAGTCAATTAAATTAGATTGTGTTGGGAAACAAAAACTCAGCAATTTAAAAAAATTGTAGATGTTGCTGATAGAATTTTAAGTCTTAATTTTAAGTTTTCGCTTTTTCATAAATACGTGACACAAGATTGCCGGCAACATAAGATTTCTTTTAAATAGGTACTTAGCTGTTTCGTGCTGTTACGTATGTACGAATTTATTTCATTTGCTAGTTAAAGTACAATCCTTATACTCCTTCTCATACATTTTATAATTTCAGGTGAAAAAAACTACCAATGCGAAATATGTCAAAAACGATTTCCTTCTTCAAACAACTTGAATATTCACCTTCGTACCCACACCGGAGTTAAACCATATCTTTGCAATCTGTGCGGCAAATCCTTTAGCAATCGTACAGGTATTTAGAATATAGTTTTGAGTTTTCGGACAACATAGTTAATGAAAAGCGATTTTTCTCAAGGTTTAAATTTCCACGTTCGAACGCACAGCAAAGAAAGACCGTACGTGTGTGACGTATGCGGTAAATCATTCGGAGCTCAAAGCCATTTGGACTGGCATAAAATGATTCATACAGGTTAGTAAAAAAGAGTGTGGTAAAAATTATGATGTGTCTGGGAAGTTTGGGAACAACATTAAGTTGTTTTTTTTATTGGCGGGAAGGATATGCATAGGTTGGTTGAGTATAAAAGAATTTCAAAGTTTGCTCGCTTTTGCTTAAAACTAGTTATTAAATGATCGATTTAATCAAGATAGACTATTCTTTTTACTTATAATTTACGTAAAAATGTATACTTGTTGTATGATGTATGTATAAATGCCTTTTTATGTCTTAGGAGAGAGGCCGTTTCCCTGCGACCAATGCGATAAAGCCTTCATCAAAAAGTGCGATTTGCAGCGTCATCAATCTGTTCACACAGGCGAAAAACCGTTTGCATGCAATTTCTGCGAGAAACGGTTCAGTACTAAGGTCCATTTACAATATCACACAATGGTACGTATTTTTTTTTATAAGGCTTGAATTATAACTCCGAATGAGGTATATATGACACATCAATTTTGAAGAGTTTTATCACTGATCATCCTTATTATTGCAGTTTTTTATTCTATTTATAAATGAGTTATCTATCTCCATATAAGATAAGGTGTAACCTTTTTTAGTTCACACCTAATCATTAGCCTTAACTGTCTAGCAGGAACATACTATCTACTGGCGTATTTCCATTGGTAAATTTATAGTACAAAACCCCCTACTACTTCAATTACGTAAAATAAAGCAAGATAGGAATGGGTGCACTAGTTCTACATTAAATTTATCAATAAAAAACACTAGAAAAAACTTTCTAGGATAATACGTTTTTTAGTTTCCGAACCCTAGCGACTGAACATTGACAGTCATATTGTTCTTTATTTTCTGTATTTATTTTTCCAGAGTTACTATTAGAGATGTAACGGGTACTCGGCCGCTCTGCCGGGTACCTGATTTGACTGGGTATAGTACTACCCGGTTTTATTACCCGGCCAAAAAAATTAAAAATAAAGAGTGCTTATTTGAAAACCTTATTTAGTAGGCAGTAAAATGTCAAGGAACAAAAGTCTATTTACTTTCGATGTCATTCTTTTCTGTCGTGCTCTAATGTCTTTCTATGGAAAAATAGCCGTGAAAATTTTTTTTAAAACTTGTTTGTTTTAATAAGTTGTTATGCCCAATTTAGGTAAAGTACTACAGGATTCTAGTAATTGTGATAGAGGGTGCTAGGTACTCGACCAAGGTATCGCCAATAAATCCATGAAGGTAAATGAATACGTTCATACTGTTACTGGTTACGGGATACCCGAATCTCTGTGTACCGACGAGCGGGCGTAACATTGCCCCCTCTTAGTTCTGATGGCCCCGATCAGAAAAATCTCCACGGCTCTAAGTCTTTACCCGTTCATGATGAAACATTTTCATCTTTGCTCTAGGGGTACGTTGGATCCTGTATACCACGTTTTTGATCCGTTTGATGACTGTACATGGACCCTCCTAACTTGGAGACAACTTGGGAGACTTCCCTTGCTTCCTCTATGGATTATACAGCCACACAAAGTCATCTGCCTTAAATCCTGCAGAATTCGCCCTTAGGTCACAATCTGGCTTTCATCCGATCGCTGGCAGTCTTTATCTTTGTCCTCATGTTTCAATGGATTTCCTTTAATCTTTCTCGAAGATCATCAGCATAATTCTGGACATCTTGCACCGATTCTTCTGGTGATCCGTACACTAAATCTACCGGAAGACGAAGTTCTTTGTCAAATATAACCCTCGCAGGGGTATGTCCTGTCGTGTTATGCACTGCACCTCAGTAAGCCATCATTAGAAGAGGCAGAAATTTGTCCCAATCTTTCTGGTGGCTCGCTACCATTTTGCAGAGGTATTGTTCCATGATTCGATTGAAACGCTCGACCATGCCATCTGTCTTTGTTGTGCGGATTCCCAGAAGTTCCATGATCTTCTTGAAAAGTTGCGATTCAAAATTCCGTCCTTGGTTCAAATTCAAAACTGACTGGTTATTATATTCGATTAATGTCAGATATAGACAAATATGGATGGCAAGCCGTCAGATACTTCTTTGGTTTGTCGTCATTCAAATATGGAAATTGACTATTCGAATCTCGAAAATTCGGGCTCAGTTTAAGATTTGATTGATCAGATTATACGTATTGAATTATTATATCAGTTGTTGATAGATAACCTCCTTTATGTTACATGTTAATGTAGAAAAAAATTCGCCTAAGTGATGAAATGTTAATATTTACCTATTACCGTTTATTATTTGTTAATATTTACCTATTACGTTAATCGAAATCGAATCCAACGTCTCGTCTTCATGCAACCATCATCAACTTCATATGTTTTTAATTACGGTCCTGGATTTATTTTTATCTGATTCTAAATCTCCTTGCATTTCTGCGTTCGGTAATATGCGACAATTGAGTCTACTGGAATCAAAACCCACTAAATACATTTTAACTAAATTGCAGGAAAACTGTTTAAATCATTTCTAACAAAAACTTATAATTTTGTTTTGAATTGGTACATTTTTTAACGGTGAACCGATCAATCTGTACCCCTGGTTTGACTAATTTATTTTTAAATTAACCCAAAAATATGTAATAATAAATGCGGTTACCACATTTTTGACCAAAAGTGGATTTAAGGGATTTGAGTCTTGTAGACTCAATTAATAATTCTATTAACTCTTACTTGGTAGGTATGCAGACTGTCCCAGCGTACCTCCCTACCACCAATCAAACAGTTTAATCTTTATAGTGACAGAAGATTCAGCCCAATACTAGTAAACTACCGGCTAAGAAAGATCGTGACCCAACTTCATCAACCAATTTTAACAATCACATTACAAAATTTTCAAAATCTATTAATTGTCGCATATCGACGACTGCAGAATTGCATGGAGATTGAGAAACCGATATAAAAAAAAATCCAGGACCGTATTAAAAAAATAAAGTTGATGACGGTTGCGTGAAGTTGCATACTTTAGTGAAGAGAGCAAAAAGTGGCTGTGAAAAATTATTTTTAATTATATCTGTAAATTAAGACTTAAAAAAAATATCCTTTTTCTTTTCAAAATTTCGATTTTTTTGGGAATATATCAGAAGTCAGTTGACATTTTTGAAATTTGAAAACCACATTTTTATAGACTTCTAATTGCGCAAGTTTGTCCTAATTTATTTATTTTCGTATCTCTTCAAATACCGAGATCCCTCTGGTTAAGCTAGTCTAACTAAATATATTCTTAAAGGTCCATACAGAAGAAAGGCCGCATAAATGCCCGTTCTGTGGAAAGGGTTTTATCAGGCGTTACTATTTGAGGGACCATATGCTGAAACATCACGGAACCCTTGATGGTACCACGTTAGAAGAAAAAATGACGCCGGTCAAGAAACTCGTAACAGTTACGCCTGTTGCTGCACAGCCTCAAGCATATCACCCGCTTTAAAAATTGTGATAAAATTAAGTTTTTTTTTACATTTGGGACCAATTTTAATTGCCAAAGATGTTTATTGTTATCAATATAAAAATACATATCCGTTAGATTTGTATGTATACAATATATTATTTGTTTGTACACACTGATGTTTTCTTCTTTAATTGTTATTCTCTACGAATGATTAACACTCGTTTTATATTTATAACACAGATTGGTAAGTATGACTTATCTAGTTACCTTTGAAATCTCATTTTTTTTTTATAATTATCTCTTTTAAGCACATGTTGGGAAAATGTCAAAGTCGGACTTTCAATGCCTACTTTATGCAATTAATAAGTGAATCGCTTATACCTATACATTATTGCCAAATATTAAATTCTAGATACTAGGTTAAGTTACTATATCTCCCTATGAGAAATACAACTTTTACTGTTTCATGGTTGTGGCAGACATAGAGGTGAAAGAAATTGTCCTCCATACTTTGGACACCTGGACCACAACCGAGAAATTAGTGCGGCGGACGAGGAGGGGGGGGGGTGGGGACAAAGTGTCTCACAATCTGCCATCTAAACAGACGAGCTTTCGGAAATAAAATAATTTTACCCTTGAAAGAGGCGTTACGTACCTACGGGTGGGAGACTTGGCTCGATATAATCAGAATCGGTTGGGCTTTGAAATACATGGATTTCGGGAGATCGTGTATATCAACTGAAATTTACAAAAATCGTGTTTGGTTTTTACTGAATTTATTTGAAGCGTTATTTTAAAATAAATTGAACAGTCTTATGGGTGCTTTTTTTCCTCTCCTCTACCTCTACTAAAATATTCGATTTGTACTCCGACGTTTCCACTTTTCTGGGACATCATTATGCAATTTTAGTTTTTCAAATATAACTAAGGGCGACTTACAAGTTCAAGTAAAACTTCAGTTTGAAGTTAAAATATCAGACCTACATTGCATTGTTTATCTGTCAGATAAACCTTGCAATGTACGTCATGTCTGGTGTTTTAACTTCAAACTGAAGTTTTACTGATAGTCAAAAAATTGTCTTAAAATCCACACAAAACTTAACAGGATCATATTTAGAAAAAAAGAAGTTGATCATTCTTGGCAAACGAGACCACATAGTGTGAAGCTCAGACAATCACGTTGAAGCTTATAAAAAACTGAAATGAAAAAGTGGTTTTAGTTTTTTTCTAACAGGAACCATAACTCGAGAAAAAAATCGAAAATTTTGGATTTATCAAAATAACTAAAAAAGCAAAAATAATTTAGTCAAGCTATTTGCACCACGAACCTACTCTCTTGAATGCGCAACTTTTCTCCCATTTAACCAAACCTGTATCTATCTATTGCCGTTTACGAAATCCCCTTGGTGGCCGTTCTTATCTTGGACACACTGTACAGGGTTATTCAAATTCGTCTATTAGATTCAATTGGGACAAACGTGCCCATTTAAATACCTACTCAACAGGATTTTGTTTTTAAATTTACAAAAATACCAAATCTGGAAATATTTTTTAAAAAAATGCGAAATCTGCTATTATTTGTTTTATTGTTTTTTGAACTCGTTTAAAGAGATTTTGAAAAATAAATTATTACATATAATTTAACAGTTCAAACAATAAATTTCACTTCCTTGTTCGAACTCTTTCTTTCTATCTTTTACAAGATAGTGTGACAAGTTAGAGAATTAAAAAGCTATAAAAATATAAAAAGGTAATGTCCATATTTCCTCTCTCCCTAATCCCTGGGGGTAACGGATTTACGAGGGACTGCGCTGTTGCACCTTGTCCATGGATCATGATCCGTGGCTTCGTTGGGGCAGCGTTAGTTCAAGACCAATATTCGTGGTGAAGAGCCACATGCTGCCGGAACTGCCCCTGCTGTAAACTGTACTGAAAACATTGGATCTAGTGTCGCGTTCTCTGACACCTTGAATCAACTCGGATTTTTCGGTCTTCTTGGAATCGTCAAGAACTCGAGGTAGAAGGTAATTGAAAGTTTGTTGCCCAACAATTTGGGTTTGTGTCTGAACTCCAGAAGGTAATTTCTTTGGAGGCAGTGAGCGAGATAGTTCGTCCACACGCTGGTTCAAAGAATTTACAATTTCCCATATCTCGCTATTACGAGAAGACCTAGAGCTTTGAGACACGTTAAATAAAAAAAAAAAAAAATAAAGAAAAAAAAAAAAAAAAAAAAAAACGATAGGGTAGTATCAGAGAACCGGGAGTGTTTTATTCCTAAGATAAATCAAAGGGAAATAAAATACTCACCAAATGTTAGGGATGCCACTGAGTTTGTAATCGAATGCCGGGAACTCAGAAACCGACGAAACGGAACTTGCACTTCCGCTGGAGTTACAATTAATAGAATTAGTAGAAAAAATATATGTATGTATATATTTTTTTCTTAATCATTCAGTCAAAATTCAAACATAAATATTTACCTGTTGGATCGTTGGTTGTACTTTGATCTGGAATACAAATTACTATTGAAGGGAAGAAAATATCTAGACCGCATAGAAATTAAATTTAATAACACAATCGAATAGGAAATGATGAAAACACAACTTATGAAAGAATAGATTATGCTTGGAAATTTGGGTACCCAGATGAAAAGAAGAATTTTATGAAATATTAAACTACTACTAACAATAGTTAACACTATAGATTCAAATTTAATTTCGTAATTAAATAACTGTCCTTTTCCTGAATTCTCAGTCCTTCAGAGGTAGCATAAAAAACAGATAACCTGAACTATCTTCTTATTATCTAATACAATAATAGAAATCCAATGATCGATTCAATGTCCAGATCAAAGATAAAATGGTTATACCGTATTAAAGTTCAACAAATTTTTTCTTTCCCCTTGGAAGAAGGGGGGGGGGGTAATTAAGTGAAACTCAAACAACAAAAAATGATTCAAGAATGACTCACCAAGTTTGTGGTTTCGTGCACTTTATGCTTGAATGTTCACGCTTTATTCTCAAGCTCAGGTTCCGTAGGACTTCAGCTTTCACTATCAAAATTTCTTAACATTTAATCACCTCCTTTAGAAACACAAGTTCCTTCCCTAAGCGAGTCTTCAAACCTGCAGGCTACTATATAAGCTTCCGAGCTCCTCAGTGAGCTCACTAGAAGGGTAAGTGGGACTTGGAAGAAGATTGGGTAGGGCTCTGGACTAGAGTTCTCACAAGAGACGAACCAAACAGGAATACGGCTAATTAGGGGCGTTATTCGATAATCGTTATGTAAGAGGACGGAGACTTTTCTACTACACTTTTTTGACAATTCTCTCCCGTCATTTTTTTTCAACAACCTCGCCACCAGTACCTATTTTTTTTTTTTTTTTTTTTTTTTTTAACAACCTTGCCACCAGTACAGGTTTATTTGTAACATACCAGCAACACAACACTAGACAAGGTAGGTCGATAAACTCCCCCAAGTCAAGGCGTGGTACCGTGCTGAAGAATGGAAGACACATGGGTGATTGTGCCACAAACGGTATACATCTGTGTAGCCTACATACCAGATGACATTACCGACCTGCGACTAACCCCTGAAACGCCTCAAACCTCTCTCGAAGGAGCCGTAGTTTAGCAGGTAAGACCACATTTCTACAGGTCAACCTTCAGCATGCGAAAGCAGCCACATACCTTTTAGGGAAGAGGATGCACATTAGTTTCCCATTCATCCAGAAACCATGGGCTCCTAACACGGGCCGAGTATCCGGCTTAAGCGACACCAAGATCTCCCATTTTTTTTTTACAGCGTTCTGCATTAGAGATGTGGCAGCGGCACGTGTCTCGTTAACCCACAAGAGTCTACAGAACAACAAGACACTTCCTTCTGAGGCCGTGCAGAGACTCGCGGAGACCACGCCAAGAGAAGCAATACCCAGCTAATACTGGGATGTGATAAATGCCCACGGCACGGTGTGGGCAGCAGCAACAATAACATAAGGGGTGAGTCGCAACTTAACTTCCTAACACAGGTAGACCTAAAAATTATCAACACAGGCAACAGCCCTACTTCTGCAACTGTCACCAAACAAGAAGTTTTAGATCTCACGATCACCACGAACCTTATTTCAAATAAGATCTGTAACTGGACAGTATCCCCGGAGCAATCTTACTCATCCGATCACAAACATATAACGTTTAACCTAAAAACAGGTATCAGACCTATGGTCACTTTTAAAGATCCTAAAAGCACAAACTGGGCTTCGTATCGGGAGTCCCTCCAGACACAACTGAGTACGATCAACATTCTTGGACAGTCCTGTCAGCATAGAGTTGGCCGCAGCTGCTCTTCAGGCTTAAGAAGACAACCGTCCAACGAGAACAAAAAAAGACAACAGACAAACATCCTGGTGGAATAACCGCCTGGAAAGTCAGACGAAAGCAAAAATAACCGGCGCGCGGCGACTGGGACACTTACAGACAAAGCCTTAACTAACTACATCAAGCAGATCAGGGCTGCTAAAAGAGGGTCTTGAAGAAGGTTCTGTGGTGGGATTGAAGACCTGCTAACAGGAGCCAGAATCCATAGGATTCTCTCCAGGGTGCCGTGTCAGGAGCTTGGATCGATAAAACGGTCCGATGGAACCTACACCTTCACTGGTAGTAACGTTAGAGATACTCGCAAGCTGTCATTTTCCGGGTAGCCGGCTGGCAAATTTGGAAACTAACATAAGCCGCTTGGGACGATTTAAACGACCCAACAGGGCAGATTGGGAGTTCTCCATCCCAAGTGTTCAGACCAACCCTGTTAAAATCTACGATCATGGCTTTTCAGCCATACAAATCCTCCAGTGGTTTGATTGGTTGTTTTTGATCAGAATACTACGCGTGCAATCTCCTAAGAACGTAACAAACTCAATTCGAATGAATTTATTCTCTAAACAGGTTTTTTTTAAAAAAATGGTAAAAAAACGCGATTCTAAAAGTGCTTAAAAATCGACTTCCGAAGGGGTCTATCTCGGAAAATATTGCATATACGGATGGTGGGAGGTGACAGTTTGATTCACTGCGATCGGTCGAGGCGTTCTCAAGTTACAGGCCGGTCAATGAAGTTGTTATACTGACTGTCTCAGTCCAAATGGTTAGTAGGTGACAACGATTCCACGTTGTCTAGACAACGATTAATTTCCGCTAAAATTTTTTGAAAATTACACCTTTCTTATGGGAAAACTTATGCATGAAGGAAATAATCGTCAAAATTTAACAAAAAGAGGGCGTGGCACTCCAAATCAAGCTATTTTTTTTTTCTTCGCCCCCCCCCCCCCTTCACAGAAGGCTCAATCCGCCACTGATTTCAGTAAGGTTACTGAAAATGTATGTAAAATCTGTGTAAAAGTAAGTAAATCGTTCAAAAAGGACACAAACTCTAACGAAAACATTAAGTGCTACACAAAATTAAATTTGTCATAGAAAATAAGGGTTTCAATTTTTTATATTTAAATGTAGCAGCCATGTTTAGAAAATTCAATTTGATGTTGCCCCAGAAAAGTCAAAACGTCAGACCAAAAACACAACACTGTAAATGTAATGTGAAAAAATGCCCAAGAGATAGTGCAATTTATTTCAAAAATTGCTCAGGAATAGCTCAGGAAAAAACCAAAACAATTTTCGTAAATTTCGTTTTTTTTTTTATATCTTCAGAAGTAATCGGAACTGTGGAATCTTTAAAATATGTTGAAACTTTGGAAACTTTGCTCCAATTTAACCCAGGCTGTATTCGGTGTATCTCTTACGGTTTAAGAGATCCCAATGATGAGCGCCGAATTTGAATAACCGCGTACTTATATATCTTTATGGGTTCTGAACTATTGATGGTCAAGGCTTAAGAAAAATTTTTTCTGTAATCTGGAGAACTTTAGGATGCATTTTATAATAAAACCTCTGCTGTGAACTTGTTCCGAAGGAAAACTCGACCTGTTTGATGAAGCAACCGAGTCAGTCGAGCCTATCCGCATTGGACAAGTCGTAAATTCCTGAGTGTCTTGGTACAAACATTTCCTGAACTTTTTATTGAGGCACTTTCTTAATAATTTTATTTATTATAATGAAAGTTAAGAGTCGTCCTTAGCAAAGAATGTGGCAGTACGCACTTTTGATCAGGTGCTTAAGGGACTCCCTTTATAACCTTTAAGCCGGAGATCGATTGAACGGTTAGAAGGAAACTCGCGGTGTGATCTAAAAACATTTATCCTCTCATATGGTATTAAACAGGCATTCTAAAACCAATAACGATATTAAAATTTTGTTTTGAAATGACCTCTTACATTTGTAGGTATATGAAATTACGTATTGTATCGCATAAGGATACTGATACACCATATTTGGTCATCCAACTCGAACCAGACGTAAGATGTGGCTTACCCCGCAACCATAACCAAATCTGACCATGTATCGGCTTGTTCGTATTCGCGTAAATGTATTCCTATGGTAAAGAAAGTGGGACGATGTACCCACACAAGGTGGATATTGTCGTATGGGCTTAATAAGTTTAATTGGCGGCAGGCTTTTTTTCGATTATAAGTTTTAGTTTAGAATATTAATCGCGGTTCAGCTAAACGACATAAAAGTACCACCATATGTATTTATGTGCATGGGTCACTTTTTAAGTTTAAGCTTTTCATTATCGTGCTAATTAATAATGCTTTTTATTTGTTGCCGAGCGCTGCTTTGAAAACCCCAGTAAATGTCTATGTAAAACTACGGAATTGTGTATTTTTATAACGCACAAAGATGCCTAATGAACAAGACCACAATTTTTTATAAATAGATTTATAACAGGCCAACCGAATTAACTTTTATTCTTCTTCACTTTTAATCGTTTCCGTGGTATTTATTTCGTACTATTAATAGCGCATCACTAAGGCGCATCGTCTGCAGTCTTACGAACACGAAGGAACGTTGCTGGTTCTCTTTCAGTTATTCTTGTACTTCTAAAATTAAATGCATGCCTTTTAGACTCCCTAGATGAGTACGTTTATATTTAGAACATACTGTATACTTAAAAAAAGTGCCACCGCGAAGGAATTGTATTATTGCCAGCATTTAGCCCAGTTATCACTTTAAAATATAGATACTATTGATGGACATCTGAACCGTATCTTTATGCTTTCAAAAGCTGCAAATATGGTGCCTTCAATAAGCTAAATATTCTACATCAAAATAATTGTCTACAGTTTCCAAAGGAAATTAATTCACCATACTATGTATAGAGAATGTTTTAGAATTAGCCTGACATAATTTAACAGCTTATTCTAGAGCAAAAAGACAACGAAATATTTATTTAAACATGGGTTTTCAAACGATTCCTTACAAAAATACAGAATGTTAACCTTCTCTTTTTCATAGCTTGTCCTTCACTTTCGGAGATAATCACTTCAAATTTTGGCATGCGGGTAATTCTATGCTTTGCATAAGTAGATAAATTTACTAACTGGTTTTCAAAATCTACAAAATTGTATTTTATTAAGTCTGGCTCTTTTTTACCACTATACCACTCTCAGCTATTTTACCGTACGCCACTGGTCGTTTATTTCCTAGGATTTATATCGTTCCCTGTTCACTATGGAATAAATATTTCCCACTTAGGATCTCTATCCTTTTGAATATTTGCGAAAATATTAATAAAAACACACAATTTTAAATGAATTATTCATTCAATTTAGCAACTTTTTTGCCTCTTGCATTTTTTTATTGTTTGTTTGTTGGTTTTACGGTTTTTCTTTATTGCCTCTCACCGTTTTCGAGAACTATATAGGTTTCTAAAAATGCTTTTTCTTTTTCATAAGTGACTCTCTTCTTCATGATAATATGGGGGGGGGGAGGGGGAAATCTAAAAGCATAGGCGTTTCCTGTAAAAAATAAATATATGTGCATGGCATTCCTAAATAGTTTTGCAAATTTCCCGAAAACAATCGATTTTGTTGCGGGTCAATAAATTAGCCAGTGTTATATGGGTACGTATAAATTAACCATTCACTATTATTGACATCAAGTAGGCGTCAGAAATCTGACTTTGACATTTTTATCATATTGTTACGGGAACCAATAATTTACTTAATTACCATATCATATTGTTACGGGTTCCAATAATTTATCGTCAATTAACTGCACACTTTTATTTACTTTTAACTATTACAAGACAATTACTCTCTATACTAACAATACGCACTGTTCGCTTGTCCCCTTATTTCGCTTATTTTCTACACTGCACTATCTATTCGATCCCATCTCGCGCGGCTCGCTGGTTTATATACCCGGCCTGAACACACTCTCGTACTTTCGAGAACGGACGCGACTGTTCCCGGTTCTCGTTTAGTCCAGATAGCTTCCCGGGGTCGCGTTCGGCACTCGGCGTTGCCGCTTCGGTCCGAATATCTGTGGACCGACAGTCGGGCGTAACATTGCCCCCCTCTTAGTTCTGCGATCGTCCCGATCAGAGAAATCTCCACGGCTGTAAGTCTTTAACCGTTCAAGCCCACATAGCACAAATATATACCAAATATATGCCATGCATCTACTTTTATCACTGGGTATATTCGAATAATTATGCTTGGATATTCCAGGAAAATGAAAATGTAAGCCAGGCATATTCCTAGCATTATACTTTGGCCGCTGACTTCATGTGCCAGGCGGGGCCTATGTGCACCTAAATATAACATTTAATAAGACTTTCGGAACCTGCCTGGCATGTGTCAGTAACATGACGCTGGCAGCAAATTACAACATTCAAAATGACTTATGGCATATGATATTTTGGAGGCTGACCCTGTGCCAGGGATATGCCTCTGCACAGGGGTGTCCCATTGGTGTGGTAAAGTCGTATAGCTTTTATTTGCTAATAGAGATGGAAAAATAAAAACTTGTAGGTTATTTATGAATGGTGCACATTTTAAAATTATTTTGAAATATACAGTATACAAGGTGACCCAAAAAAATGAGTCAAACCTGACCAAATTTTGTTTAATGGAACACCTATGGTGATGGTTGGCACGTAGGCTTCTAGATTTTTTGACCCTTGTGGTTGTATGGCTGGTTGTTTTCTTGGGTTCTGGTCCTTTTTTTGATTAAAATAAGTTACAGCGGGTGCTTCTAACTTCGTTGTTTATTTTGACGTTTCGACACAAATTGGTGCCTTCATCAGAGTACACAAAACGATGTACTGTTTAGGTTTGAAGTTTGTTGCAGTTTTTTTTCCTTTATGTATTGTTACTTTGAAGTCGAGAGTTAAATTTTTTTATGAAAATTTTGAAAAAACAAATGTTGCATTATTGCTTTGTAACTATATATCACAGTATAAAGAATAATACATTATACCAGTAACGTCAGTCGGTCAAAAAATTGAAACTCCCCTCCCCTTGCCCCGTCCGCCCGGCCGCCGGCGGTGCACCACCAAACCGGTTTTGGCTGGTTTTGGCAGTGCATCGCTTATGCTTGAGCCGTATACAAGTCCCCTGTAACTACTCGAGAAATTGCCGGGTGCAGGTGCGCGCGGCACGCTTTAGTTTTGGGAATATCAAAAGTGCCGACACGAACTGACGATACTGATATAATGTATTATTCCTTATACTGTGCCTATATGGTGATGAGGTGATGTTGATGAAAATGTAATAAAAACCAAAACATAGTAGTGGCATTCGGGTTCGGGGATGCAACGGCCGACCGCGAGAGCGCAATGACCGTATGCGTAGCCTGTCATCAATGTCAAAGTCTCTCGTCAACGACTGTCAATTTTGTCACAAGAGTGTGACCCATGACTGCTACTTACGTTCAAAAATGCATTTTTTCTTTTCAAGAATCCAGGATTATAATGAAGTAATCAACTGAATAGCTATTTGCTTATAAAAAAAACAAAAACGTTCAACAATCTGAATATGTCAGGTATACACCTGGCATCATAACGAGACTCCAGAAAAGATAAAATGCCAGGCATGTGCCAGGCGGATTTCATGTCATGTGCCTTTTGGTATATGCCTGGCATATATCGAATGTGCTTTCCGTGCTATGTGGGAGATGAACCAGTTTCATCTTTGCTCTAGGGGTACGTTGGATCCTGTATACCACGTCGTTGATCTGTTTAGTGACTGTATATGGACCCTCCCAACTTGGAAACAACTTGGGAGACTTTCCTTTCTTCCTCTGTGGATTATACAGCCCAACCAAGTCACCTGCCTTAAATCCTGCAGAATTCACCTTTAGGTCATATCTGGCTTTCATCCGATCGCTGGCAATCTTTATCTTTGTCCTCACGTTTCGAAGGATTTCTTTTAATCTTTATCGATGTTCATCAGCATAGTTCTGGACCACTTGCACCGGTTCTTCTGGTGATCCGTACACCAAATCTACCGGAAGACGAAGTTTTTTACCAAATATAACCTTGGCAGGGGTATGTCCTGTCTTGTTATGCACTGCACCTCTGTAAGCCATCATTAGAAGAGGCAGAAATTTGTCCCAATCTTTCTGGTGGTCCGCTATCATTTTGCAGAGGTATTGTTCCATGGTTCGATTGAAACGCGCCGCTCGACCATGCCATCTGATTGTGGATGGAGCGGAGTTGTCCTTGTTTTGCGGATTCCCAGAAATTCCATGATCTTCTTGAAAAGTTGCGATTCAAAATTCCGTCCCTGGTCCGAATGAAGCTCTAATGGTACTCCGAATCTATTGAAGAATTCATCAACTAAGACCCTTGCTACGGTGTTAGTTTCCTGATTTGGTAGTGCATAAGCTTCAGGCCATTTACTGAA
This sequence comes from Taphrorychus bicolor, assembly GCA_951812265.1. NCBI lineage: Eukaryota > Metazoa > Arthropoda > Insecta > Coleoptera > Curculionidae > Taphrorychus > Taphrorychus bicolor. The sequence goes on from OX638300.1 coordinate 7,984,991, forward strand.
ATAATCCATAGGAAGTAAGATGTATTTGCTGCGATCATCCGTTTCTGGAAAAGGACCAGCCACGACGATCGCAATTCTTTCAAATGGGGCCCCAACATTGTATTGCTTCATTTGCCTAGTAGTCTTTTTTCGGGGTCCTTTTACGAAGGAGCAGGTGCCACAATTTTTGCACCACTCTTGGACGTCATCTTATCAATTCACCACCTTTCCCGAATTCTATCCAGGGTCTTATTCACTCCAAAATGGCCTCCAGACACTCCATTGGGCATTTCTCGCAAGACACCTTTCCGTCTACTTTCTGGTACGACGAGCTGGACCGTGGCACTTTTTCCGTCGGGGCTTTCCCAAGTCCTCTTCAGTAAACCATTCTGAATCGCCAAGGAATCCCATGGCTCTTCATGTACGTCAACTATTCTAACTATGTGGCCCGTGTTTATTCTCGATGCCTCATTCTCCAATGCCCGAATTAATGCCTCATTTGCACTGGAAGGACGAGTCAACCTCAAATGGCATTTCATTTCACTGTCGCGAACTCCTTGGATAAACCTCTGGATTGATATCTGGTCAAGGAAATTAGAAGGAACCGCAGGATACGCTATTCTTGCCAAACGTCAATGTCCGCTCCAAATTCCTGTATGTTTTCGCCTGGCTTCTGCTGCCTCATTCGTAGTTCTGTCTGATAGATTATATCGGGATGAGCATTACCAAACCTCTTCTCTAACGCCGCGGCAATTGCGTTGTAATTACACTTTCCAGTGGTCGACAATGTAGGCATGATGTCTGCAGCATTTCCTCTCAAAGCCTTGTCCGAATCTGTCCATCCATTTTTAACTGCTGCCGCCTCAAATTGGTCTTTGTAAATGCTCCAAGAAGTAGTGCCGTCGAAAACTGGAGGCCTAATAATGTTTAGTCGCTCAGCGGTTGAAGTTGGCCCACTGCGACATGTTTCCCACATCCCCCACCGTTCTTCTAACTGCGTCCTTTTCATCTCTACTTCACGTTTGACTTGATCTACGTCTTGTTTAACTTGATCCACGTCTTGTTTGACTTGATCTACGTCTTGTTTGACTTCATTCATTTTGGTTGAGAGAAGTTCTTGCAACTCGCGACTTGCCTTTGTTTTTCTTGTTCTTCCAGAAAATTCCTTTGTTGCTTTTTGTCCTTCTTCAGCATTTCCATAAGTACTGCCAGTTGTTCATCCACGATTTTTGTCCGTCGAATTTTTGCCCGTGGTTTATATACCCGGCCTGAACACACTCTCGTACTTTCGAGAACGGCAGCTGTTGCCTGTTCCTGAACCGAGGCGACTGTTACCTGTTCTTGTTTAGTCTAGATGGGTTCCCGGGGTCCCGGTCGGAGCCCGGTCGGCCTGTAAGAATGTATATTAAAATTGTCTGTGGGTTTAAGCCAGGTTTCATTCAGAATAATCAAATCTGAGTTGTATACTTTTATTAGATTCAAAAGTTCACCTTTATTTGCTTTAGCACTACGAATGATGTTGATTGAACTATAGAGAGCTTGAGTGAATGGTTATTAATGTCTGAGAAAGTCATTATTAGATAGAATTAAATACTGTTGCTGTGAATTACTAAAGGAGTCTATAAGACGTCTTAAAGAGTTGATTTCGGCTTGAGTCAGTTTAAATATTAGCCAAATAATATTTTGTAAATGTACATTATTGTCCTTAAACGAGACTTGATTCCCAGGCACTCGTGAACGAGGCTTGTTGATTTGATATCTGCGTTTATTAGCTTTGGGCTATTCGTTTTTTGAAGAGTACTAGTATATGGCTGCCCATGATGGGACTATTTTGCATTTCTTCCCTTTGGGATCTGGAGTTGGGAAAGTATAACATTTCTTCATGGGCCCTTCTATCATATCCCTGACCTCGTCCCTGCCTATTTAGCTGGCTATTTGTAACCCTTCTATTGGGGGATGAGTTTTCTGTAACTTGTTGGTATGATCGTCTTTTTAACTCATTATTAAATTCAGTGATTCTGCTCATTTGTTTCATTTGTAGGTATTAAGTCATCTAGGAATTGAGAAGAGTTGGATGTCACAGACCTTCTGCGTGGTGTAGATGGCATAATAGTAGGAAAATCAGTCTGCTGTAGGTGGAAATGAGTCTCTCCAAGGTATGTTCTTTTGCATGCTCGGTTAGCATCGTAGAATGATAGATTTTTCAGAGCCATTAAACTTTTTATATATTTTTGCCTAAGTATTCTGGACATGTCTTGGCTGTAGCCTTATGATCGTTTCTCTGACAATGTAACCGTTTTCGATTGCAAGAATAATTTGTTTGGGTCGCTCTGAGACTGTTTCCATCTCGGTCAGAGTGGTTACCCTCTTCAACCACAGTTAATGTATCTTTCCATACTTTTACAAAGAGTTTTTGTGTATCCAAAGCGGAAGCAATTGAAGCATTGAGTGACGGGGAGAATATATGGAGTAACTCCTTTCTATAAATCAAAAATTTTAATTTGTCTAGGCAATTTTGTGCCTTCAAGAGTGATGACAAACAGGCTGTAGGTCCATATTTTGTTTGTTTGGTAGTTTCATCAGCTCTTCTCTTAAGTCTTAATAGACTCGACCTGAATCAAGCTAGAACAATATTTGCTAATTTCTTCTGTACTCATAATTGGCATTATTCCCCTTACGATTCCCTTACTTGTAACATAATTGAACGAAATATGATAACCTTTTTCGAGTAATTCTTCGTTTTGGCAGAAATTACTGGCTGCTGTTACTGTTCTGTATTCAACACCTAATCTGTTATTTCCTTTGACTTGGTATTTAATAAGATCTTTCTTGCAGATTTAGGTTAAATAGTACTTTTAAAGTGGCTATATCTACCTATATATTGTTAACTGATTTTTCTGTCAATTCTATATGTATACTTATAAGCAACATAAGGCACCGGATCACCCAATTTGTAATATTTCGGTTCACGTTTGTTGTTTGTTGTTGTTTTCACAATGGATGAGAGTCTAGATTCGCTTGCTTTGTCAATTTCTACATTCCAATCCATTTTTTGGTGTGCCGCACTTGAACCATCCTTATCATTTTGAGGCCGCCGTCACATACAGCGCAACGGAACGGAGCAGAAATGTCAATAACGTCATTATACATGTCAATAACGTCATTACACATGTCAATTATGATTTTAGCTTTTATCTGATTGGTTTAAATGCAACTGTCAAATTACGCTCCGTTCCGCTTTTAACCAAATTCCGCTGTATGTGACGTCGCCCTGAAAGTCGTCAATGTCAAGCTTAAAGAACGAATGCCCAGCAATATCTTGAAAATGTTTTTTCCTAAACTTACCTCCCACGGGGTCGTCCGGATCGCACCTTATGAAATTGTTATGTAACTACAAACCGAAGTTATACATCAAGAGATTAATCAGATTTAAGAAAACTCACCAGGAAAGGAAATTCAACAACAAAATACACTACGAAATATACTGTCGGTCACCATTGACTTTTTCACTTTTACTGCACTGACAGCAAACGAGTGCGGCATGTTACCAATGCTATTATTGACAGCAAGTAGGCGTTGGAGATCTAGATTTTGACATTTTTATTGTATTATTGTCTCTTCTCAACGTGTGTTAAAAGGAGATGACATATAGGTATAAAAAAATGAAGATTTCAAAGGTAACGAGATGGCAAAAATAAACAATAAATGAGTCATAGTATGTATCATCAAAAACTTCCTTCGTTTAATTTTTCGGTAACCTATTGACTTAATAAACCTATCAATGACAAACACAAACTTGGGGTGAAAACAAAATCGATCCAACAAAAAACTCTAATCAAGAAATGACATCACCATTCCTGGCTTCATGGTATAATGGTAATGTAATTGCTTATTGTTTCGGGAATAGGGCAGGTGGTCGGTCGTGCGCCATGGGCGGATGCGGTTGGTTGGGGATTGGGGAGGAAGTCAAGGTTGACCGATTACCGAGATGGCTGTCTGTCCACAAATCGTACAATATCATTTTTTAACTATGCATGAGATTTCAATGGTATTGACCATTTGATACGTTTGATCCCGGACTAAAATTGTACAATAGGTTTTGTCTGCAACAACGCTGGCGGATAAGGAAAACACCAAAGAGACAAGCACTGTACCTCTTTCTGCCATTGACCGTTAGTATCACGTGAAGCTTCTCATCCAATCGGCATCAAGAGTTTAGGCGTCCTTCGCGTGACGTCATCGACCATATAAATAAGTGACGCAGCCAAATTTTCCAACAATTCATCAGCAAGTCGTGTTCTGAGGCTTCATTATTAGCCTTTGGAAAAAATTCGCTGTTTTTCAAGTTTTGTGAAGAAAAGAAACTATATAATACAAAATGGTAAGTGCAATGTCTTACTCAACACCTAGTGAACAAGTTTTGGGGTTGTTGTTGAAGTTTCCACCTGTATTTAAAGCTTAACTAACAATAACATAATGTTAGCGGCATTGTCTGGTTGCGCTGGCGGCCATTTTAAGTTTGGCTTCGAAGGACAACCGGCGTTTTTCTTCTGACTTTCCATTGAATACATACAGATATTCAAAAATATATTTATGTTGTTAGTGCTCAGTTTGCATTATTTAATTAATCAAACTACTAAATATGTACCTAATTGTTCAGAAGGCTTGAGTGAAAGTGTTTAACTACTTCACAGTTTAAATGTAAAATTATTTCTTTACTACGTTTGAAATCTCCATTTTTTTTTGTCTTTCTCCATTTAACACAGTTTGAGAAGTTGAGATAAAAATGTGAAAGTCGGAGTTCCAAGGCTAATGAGACAAATTATAATCTATGAATAGAGAATATGTATACCTCATTCACTTACTTTTGTCATCTCCTTATCTTTGAAATCTTAATTTTTTTTTATACCTGTCTCTTTTCGGCACATGTTGAGAAGATGCGATATAAATGTCAAAGTCAGATTTCCAAAGCCTACTTGAGGGCAATAATAAGTGAATGGTTTTTATGTAGGTAGGATAGCAACAAAAGAAAGTTTAGCTGCTTTCTTCATGAAATTATCTGATATAAGAGGAAGAAAGAAGGGAGATATAGCATAGGGGATATATTGTATGCATTTATTAAATGGATCTCATTAGCCTGATTTTTACATTTTTAGAGGGTGTGTTCATCAGAAGAACGTCATCAGTAGCAAAAGTGTCTCTTATTGCTTATTTTAAGTAGCTATTAAGAGTAGTGTTTAGGTTGAGAGTGGCATTGTCATCACTACTCATCACCTTTATGGAGACACCATAAAATTAGATATGAATAAAAGCTTGTATAAGTGCTTTCTGCAAAATGTATGGGGCGTTCATTGAAAACGGTATCTAGGAGGAGGCTAAGAATTTTTGTCAGTGGAGGGGTGACATAATTAAAGTAAATGGACTTTTGTTCCTTTATTCTTTTGACATTTAGATGACATTTTTAGATGATCACTCCTTATTTCTGTTTGGTGCATGCAATAGTACCTCTATATGAAGCACTAGTGTCAAAAACTGCACTTTTCACAGCAGTGTGATGGTTTGTGACACAAGCCATAGGCAAGTGACAATATCAAAAGAGTGATTTTCTTTCATATGTGATTTTCATATGTCATAGAAAAACTACTTTTAACAGCAGTGTTAAAAGCAAGCTTAGTCAATTTAAAAGTCACTTAGTCAATTTAAAATTCTTAAATTAATTGACACATTTTTAAATGTGAATAGACCAGAAAATTATTAATGTGATATGCAACTAGCGAAACAATGCAGGGACTCAAATAAATTTTTAAATAATTTTGTGTCCAAAAAAATTATTTATATAAGGTGATTCATAAATGGGGACCAAAAGTGGAACCATGTAATGTATGAATAAATTTGAGAGGGTCTTTGATATAACAAATTATCCTATGATTCTTGAATATCCGATAAAGTTGAATTTAAAAAAAGAAAATTTTATGGTTTTTTTAAAAATCCCTCAAAGTAATTTAATGAAATTTGGTATGTTTAGGCTACAATGCAAAGTGCATTTTTTGCAATAATAATTATATCAGTTCAGTGGTAAGCACACTGGTATTTTTGAAAATATATTTTTTCAAATTGTCCTATTTCTAAAGGAAAGTAGCTACCTTGGCAATTTTTTGTATGACCCTTATTTTATGAAGAAAAAAAATGGCGATATATAATGCATAGTTTGACATGATTTTAAATCATTTATTGTATTATCAAAAAAATGAATCAAACACAATTTTAGCAATTGAATAGTATTTTTTTTACTTCAGTTAATGTTGCATTTGCCTGAATATGTGCATTACATATTGCTAATACAAAAAAATGTAATTACAATTTTGAAAATTTATGTATGCTTACAAAGGAATTCAATAATATATACCTATATATTAAAACAATATTTAAAAATTAATAAATAGTACTTTGTAATAAATTAATTACTATCTATCATCTATCTACTAAATTGTATTAACTAATTTTTTTGAAAATACAATAAATGCATTAAAAGAATTTCTCCATTTTTTACTTAAAAATTAAGTGCCATACAAAAAATTTGCAAGAGATGTTTTATTCAGAACTGGAAGTATAATTAGAAAAAAAATATATTCTCCAAAAATACCAGTGGCGCTACTACTTTATTTTTATCAATTATATCCAATTGCATGGGGGTACCCAAGCTACTGGCAGATCTACTTCTTAGAAGAATTAAAAAAAGTGACAGTAGAAATAATCCTTTTTTTATATTCATCAAATAACGAAGAATTTGGATCCTTTTTCCATTAGCAATATATTTTGTGTGATGGTCAATCAATAATTCTAAAAAAAAAAAACCTAAAGAGTTTGTGGAGTATTTTTTTAGGACAAATTAGGCAAAATTAATTTAATTCTTCAAATTTGTTGTTGGTAAAATTAATTTCTGGAACAAAATAAATAACATTTTACTAACGACATCTAAAAATAAAAAAAAATATGTTTTTGCGCAAGTCAGCTCAAAAAAAATTGACTCAAAGAGTATAAAATTAAAAATTTTAAATTATTTGAAAAACTTGAGTTAGGTACTAATAGAGCCAAGTCGCTAATGAATGATTTAAAGCATCTAAAACTGCAAATTTAAAATTTTTGGAAAATGCAGGATATATAATTAGAGCTAAAATTAATTAAAATTACCAACATCATCTAAGAATGAAATTTGGAGAAATGTTTTTTGGAGAAATTCTGTTTTAGGACAAATATAGGCAAAATTAATTTAAATCTTCAAATTTGTTGGTGGTGGTAAAATTGATTTTTTGACCACAATAAGTAAAATTTTCGTCCAAAAATAAAAATTTTAAGTTTTTTGAGGAAGTCTGCCTAAAAATTGTTGAATTTTGAATGTAACTGTATAAAAAATTATTTGAAAAACTCAAATTACGTACTAATAAAGCTAAATCGCTAAAAAATGACGTAAAGGGTCTAAAAATGCAAATTTGGAATTTTTTGAAAAATGCAGGATAGAATTAGATCTGAAATTAATTAAAACCATCAATATCGTCTAAAAAATTTTGAGTTATTTGAAAAGCTCGAGTTTTGTATTAATAGAGTCACATAGCCTAAAAGTGAGCTAAAGCATTTAAAAATGCCAACTTTTTGGAAAAATGCAGGGTAGAATTAAGTCTAAAGATATTTAAAAATTACTCACATTGTGTAAAAATAGTATTTTAATTGTTTTTTTAAAACTCAGGTTACATACATTTTTTACATTTTTTAGACAAATCTCGACAGAGTGCCCAAGTACTCCGCTAAAATTAGGAAAAAATACTCCTGATAACCAGTCACGACGTATTAGTGAATGCAACTTGTTCCATATTAACATTCAGAGTCTCAATAATAAAATACTTGAAGTTGAACTGCTGTTGGGAACCCGGTTTCCCGAATTATTTTGCGTAACCGAGCATTGGCTTCAGGAATCTGATTTGAATAGGATACACTTACAGAATTATGCTCTTGCCTGCTCTAGTTCCCGAGTGGCGACCAGAGGCGGTGGAACAGCAATTTTTGCAACTCTTGATTCCAAAATTCGAGAATTTGATATAGACTTATTATCTATTGAAAAAGACTTCGAATATTGCATATCCGAGTACACTAACAAAAATAGTAATAAGAAAATCATAATAGCTTGTACTTATAGATCCCCTTCGGGTAATTTCGATGTATTCTTAAGTAAGTTGTGTGAGTTACTAGATAAGACATACAACACCAACAAATTCATCATTGTTTGTGGTGATTTTAATGTTAATTTTTTAAATCTTGATGACGCTGCAAATTCAGTAATTCAGTTGTTTCTTGCTTTTGGCTGAAACCACACGTAAATGGTGTTACAAGACTAGGTAGAAATTCTGCAACGCAAATTGATAATATTTTCTCCAACTTCAAAGACGAGGACCTAGAATGTGAAATTATTATTTCTGATATCTCTGATCATTATGGTCAGCATTTGTCTCTCAGGACTCCGTTTTTGGAAGAGGCCGCGGTTTGTTTCAAGCGACGTTTTTTCACCACTGATAATATTACGAGGTTCGTTGGCTGCCTAGCGACTGAATCTTGGACTGACGTAGCTGAGTCCGTCGGTGCCGATCAGAAATACACGACATTTTCAAATATTTTTCACTATTATTTCGATATCGCTTTTTCCTTAGAATGGTCTAGGGTGAAGTCCAGAACCGACACCTGGGTGACAACTGAAATAAAACTATATTCTAGTTACATTAAGGACTGGTACGTTTGGTACAAGCAGACAAACTCTCCCATTGTTCATGAACGATACAAGGATGAAAGAAAAATCTACAGACAATATCTCTCCAACTACAAAAAATCAATTAACGATAATAAAATATTGAATTCAAAAAATAGAGCCAAAACGGCTTGGGCGCTACTTAACACGCAGTCAGGAAATAGAAACACATGTCGGCAGATTTTTTTGAGTTCTGATTCAGGTGATATCATTAGCGACCCTAAGCTGATTGCGTATAGCTTCTGTGAACAATTCCGTAACGACACAAGTATACAGCCTGACCATATCCCACCTTGCAACGGAAATTGTATTGATAGTATTTTTCTGTTTCCTACCGATGAACAAGAGATTTTCGAAATTATCAGGAATCTTCCGCATAAATTTTCGTCAGGCTTGGATGAAGTCCCCTCCTTTGTCTTGAGGCATGTCGCGCTGCACATAAGCAAGCCACTTAGTCACATCATAAATTGTTGCTTTCAAACAGGAATCTTTCCTAGAGACCTTAAGAGAGCCAAAGTGGTGCCGGTCTTCAAGAGGGGTGATCGTCGGAAGGTTGGCGACTACAGACCGGTCTCCATCCTGCCCTCTATGTCGAAGGTGTTTGAAAGGGTTTTAAATCTTCGGATTGTCAAATTTTTGGAGGGTAGGCTGTTGCTTAGTAATTGTCAGTTTGGGTTCAGATCGGGCAGATCTACCGAACAGGCTGTATATAGAGCTATTGAATTTATTATTACGAATCTGGACCAGGGTGGGCGTGTTGCTGGACTGTTTTTTGATTTGTCCAAAGCCTTCGACACCATAAATCACGATATTTTGATGGCACGCTTACATGGTTGTGGCTTACGCGGGTTGTGTGCTGACTTACTGCGGTCCTACCTTTCTGGTCGTGAGCAGTCCGTCTGCATCATGAGCAATGGTCGACCTCATTATTCCACCTCTACTGGCCTTGGTCGAGGTGTGCCCCAAGGCTCTATCTTGGGGCCCACACTGTTCTTAGTATATGTTAATGGAATGACGAACGAAGTTTCTTCAGATATCCTTTGTCAGTATGCTGATGACGCCTCCATTCTAATTGCCTCTCAATCAAAAGCTGACTTATCTGCTCGATGCAGAACTTCAACTCAAGAAATGTGTGATTGGAGCATCAACAATCATTTAAAATTAAATGCTGAAAAAACGGGATTGTTATGTTTCAGCAAACAGCCTTGTACTGATGAGTCTCTTTATGTTGCTTTGAGTGGTAGATCTCTGCCTGTGCAGAACAATGTAAAGTTTCTAGGGGTCTATGTGGACTCTTGTCTGAGCTGGGTAACTCACATCCGCATGTTGGAGTCTAGGTTGAATAGCTATTGTGGGTTGATCAGACGGCTTAAAGATCAGTTCACTGTGGACACTATTAGGTTATTCTATTTCTCCAACATTCAGGCAATCATAAGTTACGGTATACTATTTTGGGGATCGGGACGCACCCCAATGAATATCTTTAGAGCTCAAAAAAGAATTGTTCGGTGTATTTTTGGTCTGAGACCGACGGATTCATGTCGCCCTTATTTTTCTAAATTGGGAATACTTACCGTCCCTTCAATATTCTTTATGTCATTGGTAATGTTTGTCAGAAAAAACAGTGCATTATTCAGAAGGAACGCTGACGGCTACTCTCAAAGTATGTCAATTCTAACAAGAAATAGGGAAATGTTAAACATTCCTCGTCACCAAACTACTTTTTTCGAGAGAGGGCCCTCATATAGAGCCATTAAAGCATACAATTTGTTACCCGCTGATTTGCAGCGTCTTCAAAATGATACGGTTTTCAAACAACGTGTCAAGGCTCTTTTGCTTGAGAAAACTGTTTATTCATTTCAATTTAATATTTATTTTGAGTAATTAATTTTAGTAAGCTATAATGCTACTCTTGTTTGACGTTGCTGTGTCATATTTTGTGATCTTGTTGGCAATAAAGAATTTATTATTATTATTACATACTAATAGAACCACATTACAAAAAAATTAGTTAAAGCAACTAATAAATGCAAATTTGAATCATACCTACACTTTGCTTTAAATTACGCTTAATAGAGTTTGACATCCAATTTATTGCCATATGTTGAGATTTAAAAAAATACTATGAAATTTACGGTGTTAACTACAAATTACTGAAATTACTTCCGAATTACAACAAATTACCAATACCACATCCAAAATTTAAAAAAATGCTATAAAATTTAAAAGTGAATTGAAAAATTATTATAATTATTTAGAAATGATAATTTTTACTGAAAAAAAATATTATAATTACTAAAAAATATTTTAAATAATTTTAGTAATGTTAAGAGGTGTCCCTGTTGTCTTACTTGTGTCACACCTCTCGGTAAAACCATATCGTCGGCATATCTGATATTGTTGATTAGCTCACCATTCACCTTAACGCCTCTGTGGCGTCTCCTAGTGCCTTTCTAAATATTTTCTCTGAGAGTAGAGATTGAACAGTAAGGGTGATAAGATGCAGCCCTGACGGACTCCACGTTTGATTTCTAAGGTGTCTGACTGGCAGATCATCAGATATAATTTTGATTGCAAAAAAAGTGCAGTGCTTTTTAAAAAATTAAAAATTTGCATTTTTTATATTGCGAGTGCAACTATACCCAGTGTTCATTACAAAAATGTCATGCATTTTTGACAGAAAAAAATGACATCAAAGTAAGTGAACTTATGTTCTTTCATCTTTTTCTTGAACACCCCCTCTACCTTTTCAACCTATTGTAGAAAAAATTGTTATATCAAAGACCCACTCTTAAATTGTTCACAGAGTTCAGTTTTGGAATACAGGTACTGGTGTCGATAAAAAAATAAAAAAAAATATATAATAAATGGCGTGTTTGAATTCTTGAGGGACACGCCAGTCTGCTTTACCCGTATTTTTACAATGTACTGTTTGTATTATTTTATTAATTACCTCATTTTTAACGTGTAATGTTTTTTATTTTTTATTTTAACGTACCAACGTGTTTAGACTGGAGGTGAGGTGTATTTGATGTTTTCTTTTTCTCCTTTTGAGGGTTTTTATTAGACGAAACGTCGGCGAAGAGTTTTTAGTTTAATTTGATTCTGTTCCAAACCCTCCAATTCAACGAACTAATAATAGATTCTGAAACGCGACATTTTACCCCATTAATAGCGCAATATTTATGTAACCAGTTACGAAAAGTCCGATTTAGTGTAACGAATGAATGTTTGCGGGACGAGCGCAGCGAGTTCCCTCAATTTGAATGAGATACACAAAAAAGGCTTTTTGTCACGTGTTTCATACAAGTATTTTTCTAATTTTGACTACAAATACCTACTTAGAGAGAGAGTTATTATTATTAAACTTCAATATTTACTTTTAAACCGCTTTGTATCTACTTAATACCGTAAAACTGTAGCAACGGTGTGCCACAACCGAAACCTACAACTGGTGGTGAAACGAACTTTTCATCACCAGTTACGAAAGATTTTACTTTTCGTAACTAGTTACGAAAAGTAGGACGTTACGTCACTGTCATCAGTATTGAAAAGCGCCTCTTATATGTCAAAATTAGAAAAAAAAAAATTTTGGCTTCATAAAAGGTTTTATTTTATTTATTGTTTATTGTAAATTTAAAATGTGGTAATTTTGTTTTTCTCTAAACCCATTTTACTGGCTTTTATTTGATTAATATTTTGATACTTTCGATTCCATTCAATTAACTAATTTTCAAGAGAAAAAAAATCACAAAAACTTCTTCATTAATGATTAATGTATGTAGAAGAAATACTAGCAATTAAAGTCCTGTCCAGAATAATTTTTATGTAATGCTCTGAGTATTGACAATATTGACTGATTCCACCAAAAGAAATATGTCATTTATTTTGTAGTCTATGCTAGATGAAGAGGTACTATTCTAAAAACTCTCAAAAAAAAAAATACAAAAAACTACAGTTGTCCTTTGAAGAAAGAAATTGAAGCTCATTCTTCCACAAGAAATTTTCTGTTAAATCTTCGAGCACTGTATACCTTTTGTCTAATTTTTTTGGCATTATAGTAATTAAGATAAGTAATTAAAATAACGCATGAGTTCGATAGTGTCGAACCCGAGCGTAACGCTCAAGGGCGTTATTTTTTTGTTTATGCGCCCTAGGGCAATTTTTTTTGTAAATATAAATGACTTTCATAGAAGTGAATTATTATGACACAATAGACCGGTCGGACATTAAAGTCATTAAAACAATAAATTAAGAGTGTCTTCTATTTCATAGAAAGCTAATTCTTTTTTTATTCTGCATAAAGTATTAAGCTAATAAAGTTTTTTTTGCGTTTGTGTACAGCGTGAGTGTATCTCAGTCCACGTTGGCCAAGCTGGTGTCCAGATCGGTAATGCTTGTTGGGAGCTCTACTGTCTGGAGCATGGCATTCAACCTGACGGTCAAATGCCATCTGACAAAACTGTTGGCGGAGGCGACGACAGTTTTAACACTTTCTTCAGCGAGACAGGTGCTGGTAAACACGTCCCCAGGGCAGTGTTTGTGGACCTGGAACCCACTGTAGTAGACGAAGTGAGAACCGGCACCTACAGACAACTGTTCCACCCAGGTAAATGCTTTTTACGCTGCTGTACCTAATTGAAATAATTTCGCAAGTGACTGGTGAAAGTATTGAATCTGGCGCTCTGTTTAGTAAAAAAAATACTAACGGTTTCGTCCATGCGGTGCGAATACATAACGGTGCAGTCCGGGTCTTTGCTCCTCGCAGTTCATTAACATATGATGATGCTTGCCAACAATATGTTGGAAAATATGCGACACAGGGCCTTGATTCGATAATGACATTGTGTGTTTAGCGATGTTGATTGTGATAAAAAACAATGACAAAAATTATTGATTATATGGTTTTCTTACGGATTAGGAATCTTTTTTTTTTTAACAAAATAACGGAAAGAAACACTAAAGGAAACAAAGCATCTCACTGTGACATTTGGCCATATTTAGTTGGGTTCTTATTGCTGTTTTAGAATTAATGTTTTTAGTTTAATGAGTAACTAAGTCTCACGGAGCCCTTACAATAGTCAAAAAATTCACACTTTATGTTTGAACGAGGTTAATAACGGGTGTCGGGCAGAAAAAACAGTTAACGTTTGTGAAATTGCCAACGTTTTGACCTTCAGTGATAGTGATGTCTTCCTCAGGGGTCTTTTAATAAACAAGTTTGTCACATGCTAATGGACAAAAGAAATAACTTACACTCGTTTACAGACGTTTTTTTTTCTCGCTTATTGAGAGCTATTAATATTATTCTGAATATGACCATAATTCATAGGTTGGATACATCAATAAAAGTTGAAACCAACCATGAAAGTGAACTGTCCTACACCCACTATTCGCTTTATGTCCTACACCCACTATTTGCTTCTTTCAACTTATGTTTTATATTCCAGAGAGCTCTTAGAGTTAATAGACAAAACAAATTTAGAATTTTCAATAAGGGTCATTATACAGATTGCCATTCTGTTTATTTGTTCTCATTTCCATTACAAATCTGTATACAGGGTGGCATTTTTTACTTGAGACAACAAGATCTCTGTAGAACCAGTAGGGTAACAGATTTTCTTTCAACTGGCACCCATATTACAGAAAGTGTCTATATCAGGGATATATTTTTAGATATATAGGGTGACTAGAAAATCATTGGGGGTCGTCAAATAATGTAATATTTTTACATAAGACACCCTTTATTTTTACTATATTTTGATGAATTTTATAGCTTGCAGTGTTGGTTAAGAGATATTCATTAATAAACTGAAAGTATCTCATATGGGATATCATGTTTATCTATTTATTAACGAGTTAGTATATTACATCTGGAGAAATCCTGTTGTTTTACACTTTTGGTCCTCCTTTTTAGCAGTGGGTACCTTAAAAATGGCGGCGATACTCATTTGAATTGACATCGCTTGACGTCTTTTGTCAAATCATTTGAAGTTGTGATTCGCTAATTGATGTGCTCCGACGTTGAAATTACGTCATGGGTACCTAAAAAAGGCAGACTTTCGGCCAAAAAACAAAAGCCATTTTTCGGGAAATATTGTTGGCTCTGTCCATATCTCCTAGGTCATTGCTATTCACAAAAGTTGACAGCTGCTTAGTCTTAGAAATTTGACTTTGACGTGGTTTGCTAGTTTTTTGGCATGGGCATAAGGAAGTTGGTAGAGAGAAAATGAACATTCTATGGCTACTAAGAGGTCAAAAAAATCGTGAATGGGAAATACAGGGTATTTCCATTATTTTCAAAGATAGAGGGTAATTTTTTTGTGAAACTGAAGATAGCACCAAAAAAATTATCAGATCCCTTTGAAATACAAGGTGATTTTAGTTTTATGAAAAGTACAAGCGCTCTCCAATTACTTTTTGTTACATCCAGTGGCGCAGCTACTTTTCACTTGCACTTAATGTTTCAATCTCAATTTAAAGGTAAAAAAAAATTCCGCTTTTCGAAAAGCTCTTGTTGATGCGACTCGTAAAAGTCGTATAAATTTCTAATAATATACAGGGTGCCCCATTACAAAAAATCCTTTTGTTTTATGGCAGAGAAATTACTCATTGCAATAAAAAAATTAGCTACCCTAGTGTATTCTACAGGTAAAAACCTACAAGGAAATGTTTTAAATTTGTTCTATAAATTTAAAAATAACTGAGATACAGGGGTGCCTCGAAAGTGAAAATTTTCTATTCTGCTTTGTATCTCAAAAAATAAATAGGCTATGAAAACTGTCATAATGTGACGCCTAATGCACCAGAAAATATGATGGAACGCGTATTAAATGTTGTAGAGTTGTGAGCAGAGAAACCCTTCTCCTGTGCAATGAATTCATTAAAAAGAAAAATTTTATGTGTACAAGTTGCCTAAACTATTTTGAATAATTGTTAAATTAGTTTAAGAGATTAATTAAGAAGACATTGTGAAATTTCATAGCTTTGCATTTTTAATTAATTTAAAAATACAGGGTGTCCTATTTAAAATTATTACATTGTATGACGCCACACTTTTCTGATCCACCCTGTATGCATAAAAATATATGCCCAAAACAAACTCTCCTGTGCAATATAAGCCATCGTGGGAACGAATATTTTTTTGCTACTAGATCTTCAGATATTTAGCTCTCTCAAGTTAAAAAGAGTACCCTGTATATGGTTGCAAGTGTTATTTGGACGGCAAATTTTCTCTCATTAAGGGATGGATCTAAGATATTACATTTTTTATTCATGACCACTATATTATGAAAATTTAATACGTCTGTTTGGCGTGGATTTTAGGCCTTCTAACACACTACTGGATTAAAGGTACTTTTCAGTATCATTGTAAAAATAAATTTGTCTTGACATTTTTCAAAACCAGGAATTTTCACATGCTTCCCCACATCTAATCGATTGGTTTTAGCCGTGGTCATGGATAAAACTTTAAATTAAATTCGGGGATTAACGGCCTTAAACTCTCTTGCAAAAATTTAACTCTCGGCTGCGCCTCGAGTGTAAATTTTTTTTCGTGGATTAAAGGCTTGTTAATCCCCTTATATAATAAATAACTTTAATTTTTTTTTGTAATTGTTATCGCATTACACATGATTGATCCGATTTCTTTATCCTTGAAAATCAACATTGATTACTTTTGTTTCAGAACAACTTATTACCGGCAAGGAAGATGCTGCCAATAATTACGCTCGAGGCCATTACACCATCGGCAAAGAAATTGTCGACCTGGTGTTGGACCGCATTAGAAAATTGGCAGACCAATGTACTGGACTTCAAGGTTTCCTCATCTTCCACTCCTTCGGTGGTGGTACCGGGTCGGGCTTCACTTCACTGTTAATGGAACGTCTCTCCGTCGACTATGGCAAGAAATCAAAACTCGAATTCGCCATCTATCCGGCCCCACAAGTCTCCACCGCCGTAGTAGAGCCTTACAACTCCATTTTAACCACCCACACAACTCTGGAACATTCCGATTGCGCTTTCATGGTCGACAACGAAGCAATCTATGACATCTGCCGCAGGAATTTGGATATTGAACGTCCCACCTACACCAACTTGAACAGGCTTATCGGACAAATCGTGTCGTCTATCACTGCTTCATTGAGATTCGACGGTGCCTTGAACGTGGACTTGACTGAATTCCAGACCAATCTGGTGCCCTACCCACGTATCCACTTCCCGTTGGTGACTTACGCTCCAGTAATCTCCGCAGAAAAGGCCTACCATGAACAACTTTCCGTCGCCGAAATTACCAACGCCTGCTTCGAACCAGCAAACCAGATGGTTAAGTGCGACCCCCGTCACGGCAAATACATGGCGTGCTGCATGTTGTACCGAGGAGACGTTGTGCCCAAAGACGTCAATGCCGCCATAGCCACCATCAAGACCAAGAGGACCATCCAGTTCGTCGACTGGTGTCCCACCGGATTTAAAGTAGGCATCAACTACCAACCACCGACTGTTGTACCAGGAGGCGACCTGGCCAAAGTGCAACGTGCCGTGTGCATGTTGTCCAACACCACCGCTATCGCCGAAGCTTGGGCCAGATTGGACCACAAATTCGATTTGATGTACGCCAAGCGCGCCTTTGTCCACTGGTACGTGGGTGAGGGTATGGAAGAGGGCGAGTTCTCGGAAGCTCGTGAGGACTTGGCCGCTTTGGAGAAGGACTACGAAGAAGTTGGAATGGATTCTGGAGAAGGCGAGGGCGAAGGTGCAGAAGAGTATTAAACCGTCGATGGACCCACAGCTGTCTTTTTTACATATTTTTCTTAAATTTTTTTGGCAAATAGTTTGATAAATTTTCCACTTTTTTCACGTTGAACGAAGTAATTTTTTTTTAAGTCTTATTTCACATTTTTTACATTAAATTAAATAATTATTTTTTGGACATGACTTAGTAGTTTTATTTTCAACTTTCGATCACCACATATTTTTTAAAGTAAATTTGGTACATTAGTGTCGCCTGTTAACTGAGACCAATGACTAGAAGATATGGACAAGGCGAACCATCAAGCTAATCTGGAGACTCTTATTTTCCCGACTTTTGGATCCCGTTTTTAGCAGTGGGAACTTTTAAGCTGGTGACGATATCCGCCGGAAGTGACGTCTTATGTCAAATTATTGCAAAACTGTTGTCACTGTCATTATTTTTTTTATTTCCAATCCATCTCCTAGCCCTTAACTGACCTAGCTCCAAGATTTTCTAAAACTTAATTTCAAACCTAATAAAAACCAAAAACAATGGACGCAATCAATGTCCGGTCCAGCTTTGAGATGGTATGACGCTTATTGTCTGAAGTGCGCTGACAACATTACGTCATGGGAACCTTAAGACTTCCGGCCAAAAACCGGGATCATTTTTAGCGAAATATAGGCATTTGTTGGCTCTGTCCATATCTTCTAGGTCATTGTCGTCAAGGCACGTGATACAAGCGCCATAGCAACTTAAAGCCGGGCCGGACATTGATTGTGCTGATTGTTTTTGGTTTTAGTTACGTTGGAAGTTAAGTTTTAGAAATCCGCGGAAATATTTCAGCTAAGGACTATGAGCCTACGCTCTAGATAGGAGATGCATAGATGTAAGTTCGATATTCGATTGGATTGGAAATAAGAAGTAATAAAAGTAACGGTGACAATTGTTTTACAATAATTTGACGTAATACGTCATGACGTCACCGAGACGTCACTTCCGGCGCAATCGTCACCAGGCTCCCACTGCTAAAAAGGGGGGGGGGGCAAAACTGGAAGGGGGTCTCCAGATTAAATAAGCGGTATTTCACGGTGTCAACTTGGAGCTTAGAGGTTATTAAGCCATAGTAGTAGGAGTAGGTGACCAGAAAAACACAAAAAGTTTGGTCAAATGACGTCATGTCTTAAGCAGAAAGTTTGATGACGTTGCTCAAGACTCGCTCATACACCTCTAAGCTGATTGTGGAATTATGATGTGTTAAGAATCCTCACAGTTAAAGTAACACTTGGCCAAAACATGTAGATGCTTATGACTATCAGGTAAATTAACTACCCTTTTAAACGCAGCTACACAGGGTGTGTTTTACTCTCATGTGATAAACTGCAGGGTGGGGCAGCCAAAGTAATGATTACATGCTATATGAGAGAGAACTATAAGCTTTATCTCTCCCAGGAGAGAGAGAAAGAGGGCTTTACGAATTACTGTAGATGTCTCTCTCACAGTTAGCTGATTGACATGCATTTCTCATTTCTAAAGGGTGTTCGTAAAAAAAAACCTCGTAGGCACATTTTATGATATTTTCTACTTTCAATTTTTTTATGAAGTCATTTCACCCTACTGTTCTAATTCCAGGGCCTGCTTGAGTTGTTTTTTTTTTAATGAACTCATGATTTTAATTTGTCAATTTCATGGTTGTTCTCATACTTTTATATAAAACGCATCACATTCTTTTCTCGTTTCTTTTAAATAAATATAGAAATTATTGACCTTTTTATACTTGAAGTTGATTAAAAATTAATAAGTAATTAAAAAATCGGATTTTGGCCTTTCTTAATTGGGGTACCTATAACCCCGTGTTCATTAGAAAACGTCATCTAGGAAGCTATACAGATCTTTGGCAGAAAAGCGTGACAATGAAAATAAATTGTCTTTTATTGTTTCATTCTTTTTTTTGACATTTCTTAGTCAACTAGATGACGTTTTCATGGACACCCCTTATAACTCATTCACTTATTTTTGTCTTCTCCACCTCCACCAACCAACCAAAATCGACACTTTGGAGAGATTCTTTTTAGGCAAATAAAATTTACAATAGTAAATACACAATATTAAGTTGTTGCTTCGAAACGAAATATATCGGGGTATTATGAATTCCTTGATCCTTGATATATTTATTAGTATAATAAATGAACCAAAAATCAATGAGGTTCAATCAAACTTTTACTTTTTGGCACGAATTTAGCATAAAAGAAAATTACTTCATGCTGAACAAAAGTTATACAGATTCCTATACACCAGACGAATATGACCTCATTTTAAGTAAAAATAAGTTGCAATTTCCTTAAATGGTAGGTATTGAATCACGCCTCTGCGACGACCGCTGGCCATGAGTCACTTGCCATTTATAGGTATCACTCGTGCAAGGTGACCACACGTCGGTTATTCGAACATATGTTCGTCATTTGCGTGTTTTACCCAGATTAAATGATAATTAATATAGCACAGCAATACATTTTTTATCAGACATTTGAGTGAAATGTATCAATCAATACTTAGTACTTCGACATTTTCATTTATAAATCATCAGATTCATTAATAAATTATCATTAGTCACAAGTCAAGATAAGTGGCACAAATTATCAATATATAATTTATTTATCATGGCTTTACCCCCTCAACACAACCATCAAACTCTAGAACGCCGCTACTAAAGTTAGCAATCACTAATTTATTTCTTTTACCTTTCATACATCATCTATTCATCTCTTCGTTAAAATGGGGAATTGGGGTAGTTGTTACTGCCATAAAAAGGGACCAACCAATATAATACATATTATTATATGGGATGCTGGTTCCAATAATTTATCGTCAATTAACTACACACTTTTTTATCTTCCTGGAACAAACCCAAACTGACTATTATTTATGATGTGAAGTGAAATCAAGTCAGTTTTCTACCGAAGTTGTCGCGGAGCGAAGCCATAGACCAGTTTCGCTCTTATTGGAGCTCATCAGTATGGTATATCTAAAACCTGATAGAAATACGAATTCGAGTTTAACTTAGTTTCCTCTATTGCTCAAGGCACTGTGCATATATGCAAGTGGCGCCATCGGACGACGGCAGGTGCTTCCACTAGGGCATGCGAGATATATGTGAAGTGAAACAAGCCAGTTTTCATGGAATGGAATTTCATGGGAAGCGACAACTCCGCCCGAAAACTGGCTTGGTGGAAGAGTATCTGCTGTTGGCAGACCTTTTGTACAATTCCACTTATTGTTGAGATACCAATTCTGTACGCATAGTAAAGATCTGTGAACGTGTTTCCACTATCGAGATACCTATAAATAATAAAATAATGTTTTTTACATTTATATTATTTACGTGCACAATAAGTAATATACATGTTTTTGTTTATGTTTACATATAGGGTGATTTTGGAAAGTTCCATGCATAGTGTGACGCTTTTTCTTTCCACGATATCGGGCGCCACCACTTGCTTTTAATGAGGCAAGGAGACTTCAGGCGCTTGGGTAGCTTTTTACAGAGGAGAAAGGTTCGTTGCTCCGTGCGTTGCTATAAATAATACTCAAAAGTGAATTAAATAAATGTCTATTCTGGTACTCTCGAACTTAGCCTACTAAAGAAACGTAAGTACTTATTCTTCTTATACAATTACAGATTAGCGGACGGGTACAGTATTTGCAAAAGAGCAGGAAGGGTGGGGAGTGAACAGTGGTGGTAGACAGTCGGTAATCAATATTCGGTATCCGGACGGCGCGGCGGTCGAGGTTCAAACGGTACCTAATCGGTGTTTAAGGGGTTAAACGGTCATAAAGCGGTAATCGGAAATCGGACGAAGAGAGGGGGTGGCCGCAGTAAATCCTGACTTGACACCAGGCGTTACCAGGGCGCCGGGTTACCTATAAGTTGAGTCGACTTACACCCGAACTCAACTGATAGATCGTGCACGGTGGATACGAGACGTGGTTGGATAAAGTAAGCCCTGAGTTACACCAGGTCTTGCCAGTATCCCTACGTGCCTGCTAGTTGAGTCGACTTCCACCCGAGCTCAACAGGCAGACATTCCAAATGCGGGAGGTACGGAAAGAAACTAGATACAGTAAATCCTGACTTACACCAGGTCTTACCAGTATCCCTAGTAGCCCGCTAGTTGAGTCTACTTACATCCGAGCTCAACAGGAGGTGGACTGTAATACGGGACAATTCACGGTGGACGGTAATACGGGAGGTAGGACTAGATACGGTAAATCCTGACTTACGCCAGGCCTTACCAGTATCCCTATTTGCCTGCTAGTTGAGTCGACTCACACCCGAGCTCAACAGGCAGACAATTCACTGCGGTACGGAGAGATCGGACGGAGACGGTGGGGCGGTAAAGCGGAAACGGTACGAAGACGAGAACGGGTATACGGACGATACAGTCTTACCAACGGTGTTTTACCTTACGGCTGACGGTGGCGGATTGCGGTAGATAGGTTAAGTGATTGTTCGGCAACGTGGCTGTTGTAGTCGGCAGGAGGGCCCAGCGTCGACTGACTGCCCAATTTTTTTGTGTGAGGGCGCGACCCCGGGGCGAAAAATCTTTTCGGCAAAACACCGAACAGCCCCGCCCTGCTGTCCGGTAGTGTGGGATTCTTACCCACTAAAAAACCCCATTTGTGCTTGGGGATTCCGGGCCCGGTTGCCTATAAATCCACGGTCTACTACCGGCAGTCTTCTCTGGTGCACGCTCTTTCCCCTTCTCATATCTCCTAACCTTGCTTGGCTGGTTTGGCATGACATATCTTGCGGGAGATGTGGCCCTTACTTCTCAGGGCGGTTTTTTGGGTCTCTGCTGTCGGTCTACTCTACAGCTTGATATCGTAGCTGGTGCCGTGGCCGCTTCCAGGTTTGCCCTGATGCGGGATCCGGCTCGTATTGAACCAAAGCCCGCAGCAGGTCGTCTGGATGTGCTTACGCTCGTCTGAAGGTCTTTTCAGCTGTGACTCTCATGAAAGTGAACGAAATTTTTTGCTTTTTCGCAGGAAACCCTGGTTTAAAATAAGCAAAAAGGCAATATTTACTAATTGGAAATTGAAAACTTATCTGCTTTCAATATTTCCAAAATCATTGCAGCGTTTAAGAAGGAAACAAACAGAACCAACTACTCCGAGGGCTAATACCCCTACCGGTATTGAATTACACTGTTTGTTTCAAAGCTCAATTTATAAATAAAAAAAATTATTAAATAGAAATTAAAAAACTAATAAGTAGACTCTCATGAAGTGTTTGCCGCCACAGATTAGCACGAATTTCTTCGTTACTTATATACCGCAATTAAATGTTTTCAACAGCTTCCACCCTTAAGACTCTTGAGAGGTAGGCCTTTGCCGCACTCTCCCATGAGACCGATCCATATGTTATGATCGGCCGCATGATGGTTTTCAGCAGCAGGAGCTTCCCCCTCACGGGCAGATTGCTTCTTCGGTTAAGCAGGGAGTATAGTGAGCAGCAAGCTGACAGCGGCAACCCTGACATGGGGGCCCCAAGTCAGCCCTTTATCCAAGGTTACCCCCAGATAAATGGTGGAGTCTTGCCACGGCACTTCGATGCCATCGATCACAAGTTGATCCGGGATGGCACCGCGACGTCTACCTATCAGGATTGCTTGGCACTTGGTTGGATTGATCTTAATCCTCCAACGTACCAGCCACTCCTGAAGGTCGTCTAAAGCTACCTGCAGATTCCGCCGCACGACAACTCTTCTCCGATGCTTGGATAAAAGAGCCGTGTCGTCGGCGTAGAGCGCGAGCGTAGTCCTTCGTGTTCTAGGAATATCGCTCGTGTACAGCTGCGGCGAAAATACCGACCCTTGGGGGACACCTGCCTCTAGCGCTCTGGCCGCCGACAGGGAAGATCCGACCCTTACAACGACTGTCCGATCTGTGAGGTAACTGTCGATAAGTCGGCAAATGTTTGCGGACAAGCCTAAGTCACTCAGCTTGTAGATCATGCGTTCGTGACACACCCTATCGAACGCACGTCCAGCAGGACTAATCCAGAGGTCAGTCTGGAGTTCCTGCCTTCTGCAACGTTCTCAACGGTCTTCAAGACCTGCAATTCTGCCGAATACAGCCCCCGAAAACCGTATTGTTCGACGAGCACGACGTTTAGACCCCTGGAGTCCTCGACCCTCAGGTATCGGACGGTTCGTCAGGGGGATCATTTAGCCGACACTCTCTTTCGAGGGTTTGGCCAAATGCTTCCGCCTTCTCCTCATCGCTGTACACCATACCGTTTACGCTGTGCAGCAGTGGTATGGCGTTTTCCTCACGCCTGAGGCTTTTCTGCAGCCGCCAGAGGCCAGACGAGCTCGGCTCCAGTTCGCTTAGCTTGTCCTCCCAGCATCGCCTGCGGTATTCGCGCAGGGATGTTTTTAATCGCTGGCTGCTTTCGTTAAGCAGCCTGCTATGGTCCCCTGAGGGGGCCACTGCGGTACACTCTACGCAGACGTATATGTTCGGGGGTTTCTCTATATTGACCGCGTGGTTTTTGCACCTCGCGCTCAATTGTGGATAACCTTAGAGCCTGCAGCACGTCCTCCTCGAACTGCACTGCACGCACTGCTGCACTGGACTGCCTCGCACTGCCTGCACCTGGCACCCTTCAGCTGGGCTACATCAGCAATAGTCGGTATGGTCGCAAGTGCGTTAAAATGCTCTTGAAACCGTTTCCAATTAGTGTTCTTAGAGCGAGTTGTTTTGACTTCGGCATTCGCTTCAAGGGTCAGTCTTTTTGGATGACTGCCCAAGGGCCTCGTTTGGACTTTTTAAACATGCCGGGCCACGCGTTGAGTGTAGTAGTGGAGGGGGCTGGAAGGGCCTTGTGTGTATATTGTTGCTAACGATAGCCTGCTTGTTTAGGTTTAGGATTGGATTTCGTAGTACGGCGAAATGGTTTATAAAACGGCCTTATAATTAATAACTTCGTTACAATAGTATCACAAAATAGAGGACGTCAAAATAGCAAAACAGTTTATATGGAATTTTGAGAAAAGCCTTTTTGTTTTCGAAATAGAAGTTTTAAGAAGTTTCTTTTTAAATTTCTCCATGAAACTAAAACGATTTTTTGCACTTTATGTCAGTTCTTATCTGTACATTTTTTTTATAAAACACAAAAAAGTATTCTTTCTAATTCTTATAGTAGTATTTTGAATTTTGTTTTAATCCTGTTCTTTTTTTAATGCTGTACATAAAAATCGGTTATTTTTTTGCTCGTAAACAAAGCAACTTACAAAAAAGCGAAACTCCAAAGAGCTTTTTTGCTTCCAATCAGGTGGGAAAATCAAAACTTTTTTCTGTTTTTCAAAACACAATGACCTTTTTCTATTGTTTTTTTCTTTAAAAATAGTTAGATTTTTGCCCGTACGCACGCCCCTGATAGAACTAAAAACTTTATTTTTATTGCAAAAAATAGACCGATAAAAAGTGTTATAAATGGTAAAATTTTATTTTAATATCTTAAATTAAAAAATGTATTTTTTAATAACATTTTAGCACCCTGTAATTCGTAAACGAAAGGGATTTCAAAGTGTGTACGAAAGTTTTTGTTGTTTTGACAGCCTCTGTTGCTTACCTAATACTATGCATGGCACTAATGTCACCATATCATTTCTTTTCGTATTTACCTATGGGCCAAAACACAAATTTACTATTTGCAGGAAAAGCAATTAATGACAAATGGAAACATATTAGAGACGCTTTTGCAACTTCCTTAAAAAAGAAAAGAGGAGACAAACGAGAAAAGAAGTATATATACTTGCTTCAATTTGATGAAGATTTTTGAAAAAGATAACACTGCATTCAGTATTTTAGAAGACACAGAATCAGATCAAAGCTAGGAGGAAACAGTATCAGAATTTGTACAGGACGAAAGTTCAACATCGGCGCCAAGTTCTTCATATGCTCTAAAACGACGTAAAACTTCAGCAACAGATGAACCGGCCAAGGCAATTCTAAAAGCTCTAGAAGCCACGTACCAACCTTCACTATTACCACTCCCACCAGA
Organism: Taphrorychus bicolor; assembly: GCA_951812265.1. Taxonomy (NCBI): domain Eukaryota; kingdom Metazoa; phylum Arthropoda; class Insecta; order Coleoptera; family Curculionidae; genus Taphrorychus; species Taphrorychus bicolor. The sequence continues at coordinate 8,010,566 of OX638300.1, forward strand.
GTCAGATGAGGGCACTGCCTTCTTTAAATCAGTACCTTCTGTAAAATCTTTTACAACACCAGCTGTAAAAAAATTTACAGAAGATAAAAAATTAGACTTTTGCATCGGAATGTTGACATTAATTAAACAAATTAAAGGGAAGAGACATGAAGCACAGCACAATACACAAGGTTAAGGCTTTGGTCGACACTTTGACTCACAAACTCTCTAAAATTAGCGCTAAACCCGGAAGCGGCGCTACCTATCTTCCACCTTTTCATACTTGAAAAATACCCTATACAAAAATTAGAACTGTTATTAAAAGTAACTTGACTTTGAAAAGTCATCAAACGGAATAAATGTACCATTTTTTCCCTTCATGTCGACTAATTCTTGTTTAAGACATTTTTTATCAATTGATAGTTTTTAGCACTAGACTGATGTAAACTGCTGTGTAGATGGGGAATAAAAAACTGTACATTTTATTGACACGTCTTATTAAATTATAAAATGTATAATCCCAGTACAAATTTATTTTTAATAAAATTGAAAGTAGAGCTTAATGTTAATAATAAGCTTATTTCCAAAAATATACGAGAAACTATCCTTTGCCTATCATGGTAATATAAAAATTGACCCGCATAACTGAACAATAGAGAAAAACTTGTAGAAATAAAAAATGGACACAAAAACAATGATTGAACAAACGTAAAACAATATCATTCAACTTTAACACTACTTACGTCTAAAATCACATTTACTTCCCTCTCAACTTTTACCGCCTCTCCCTCAGAAAATTCAAAGGGCATCCTAACGGTAAACACCTTCGGAAGGCACGTTTCCTCGGTACAGGTTACCAAAGTGAAATTAAGATCTGCATGTTGATACGTGTTATTCTTTTGCGCTGGGGCACTAAGGACCAAATCCATTTGCCTGACGTCGGTGCCGTTTTTCGGCACGCACGAATACGTCGGGCCAGGAAGCTCCGCGATCCAGCGCTGTGGCGCGTCCGCAGTCAATTTGAGCCCTTTGGCGAACTGCAAGTCGACTTTTAGCAGTACCTTCCCGCCCTTATTGCTGAGTTTTATAGGTTTGGATATTGGTAATATGGTGTTTGAGGTTGACTCTCGGCTCTGAGCTTTTTCGTCGACACTATAAGTTAAAAACCGTAACAATTAATTGTTATACGGTACAGTACCAAGCGGTTTTATTATCCGGCAAAAAAAATAAAATAGGGGTGTTTATTTGAAAACGTCATCTAGTAGGTGCTGGAAATGTCAAAAGAAGAGAATGGAGGAACAAAACTCCATTGCTGTCCTTTTCTATCAAAAATTCATAGACTTCTAGATGACCTTTTCTAATGAACACACCGTAGTATATGTATCTACAAAGTGTTACGTTTTAGAATAAATAAAGCCCTAAGAGCAAAATTGTCGTGTACCTTTTTTTTAATAAATTTTGACAGAGAAAATGTATTTCTTAAAACTACAATAAATCTCAAAAACTCACTATTCACCAATAATATTAACAAAAAAACATGGCCACTTTTCGTATTACGACGCTAATTAAAAATATAAGGGTAGCCTGACGCCTATACAGTGTGTCCCAGCATAAACGCCATCTGTCTTTATACGAAAAAGTCGCCGTAAAAATGTTTTTTAAACTTGTTTACTTTAATAAGTTGTTATGCCCAATTTAGTTAAAATATTACAGGAATATAGTTGCATATTATTTAATAGAAGGTACCAGGTACTCGACCTGATTGCTATTAAGAAGGCATGATACTACGAGTGTCAATCTTTTACCATGGATTAAAAAGTGCAGAGTCTAGTAATAGACTTGGGAAACCAAAACTAGGTCGATTTTTTTCTAACGAGCATATCTGTCTGCGCAAAAACACGATTAGCAAACAAATACAACTTGTAATAACACATGTATTGCAGAAAATAACCATTCTTACAGCAATTTTTTGCATTGGAATGCTAGCTCTATCAATTTTTTTTTAAATGAGAGCATGATACTACGAGCGTCAATCTTTTGCCATGGATTGAAAGTGCAGCATTCAACCCTAGGGAAACCAAAACCAGGTCGATTTTTTCTAGCATGCACACCTTTCTGCGCAAGGACACATAAGCAAACAAACAAGTTTTTCAGATGGCGGCTCTAGAGTGCACTGAGATTATTTCTGTCCTTTGTTTTCTCAATAAGAATATAAAGATGGCAATTACTCTGTCGGAGTTTCTCGAAATTGAGGGGTGGAGCCGGGCGGAGCTTGCCAGCCGGCGCATGCGCATGTGTTGCGTTTCGACCTGGTTTTTCCAGTTGCACTTTCTAATGTTACGTTCATATTATATTCAATTATACGTATCAACAATACTATACTCACATTAGCTCCAACTGCTGCACGTTGCTAATAGTGTGATTCCTTCCCAACGTCAACACTTTGATCTGATGGTTGTTGGTGTCCGCCAAATAAATTTTCTTTCCGTCGGCAGTCACACACAATCCCCCAGGCTCTTTAAACTCTGACAATCCCCCTTCGTTGTCCAAGGTGTTACTAAACTGCATAGTTGTTACTTTATTTTCGGCTACGTCCACTTTTTTCAATTTATGGTTGTAGGTATCGGCCACAAACAAAGTGCTCTCATCTGGAGTCGCTGCCAGGCCTAAAGCGTGCTGGAGTTTTGCCTCGGTCAACACACCGTCTTTGTCACCAAAGGCAAACAAATTCTAAAAAAAGCATTTTATACAATAAACCCCAAAAAATAATTTTTTTTTGAGTAACTACATTTGGATTTCTATCTCCTCCTACTACAGCAGTGACTTTACCATCGATCAAAGACAATCGTCTCACGCTAGAGCTCTCGCTATCGGCTATATACAACTCTTTCGTCTTTTTACACAAAGCAAGTCCTGAAGGTTGAGCAAAAGCTGCCGAAGTTGGATAACTATTATTTCGATTTTCTTCCCTGCCAGAACCGGCAATGTTTATACAAGCTCCTAAAAACAAAACCGATTAAAACGACAAAAAGACAATGGAATGCGTAGAACACCTTTTGGATGTTTTTTACATTTCCACCAAACTGTGTCGTCTAGAAATAATGCCCATATTTGATGTGTCCCCGCCATGGCAATTAGTAAAACGTCTCTTAAAGGCGGTTTGCCATCTGGGTGAAACGTGAGGTCCATGTCGGGAGTACTGTAGATACACACATCCCAGGGGCTTGATATGGCCTGTTCCGGACCGGGTTTACCACCCATTCGGTCGTGCCCCTGCTGTCCCGTTCCTAAGTGAAAACAGTCCTAGATTGGTCATAGAACGCACTATTTTCGATGTGTTTGTGAGGTATTTCGGTTATTAATGGATATATAAAGTTGATGTATAGTCTTTAACATTAGTGGTTTTAGTACTCTTTTTATAGTCTCCTTGTATTGTTCTTATTTTAAAAGAACTAACGTAGATTTAACGAAGACTGCTTATTCCAGAGATGTTTTCAAGCCAATATGAGGTAAATCGTCTTTTCCAAAAATGCCTCCTAATAGAGCTAGGGCGCTTTGAAGATAGCCGGTTGACGTTGGCTTTTTTATAATTTCTTGGATAGTTTTTACACATAACCTAACCAAAGTTAGGGTATGTGTTTAACGCGATTTTTTTATGTAAAAATGATTTTTCAGTTGCACATACAAAGGCGTCATATTTGGGGGTGTCGACTGATATTTTTAATAATATTTTCTATACCTTTGCTATTTTTAGTATTTGTAACGCTTATGATTGCAACAGAAAGATCATTTTTATGATAACCTAAGTTTGGTCTTTCTAGATAAAAAAACAATCTAAGCAATTTATAGAAAAAACAATGTCAAAAGGCCATCTTCAAAGCGCCCTAGCTCCCTTATGAGACATTTTTGAATAAGACGATTTACCTCAAATTGGCATGAAAACATATATAGAATAAGAAGGGTATGATGTATGCCATAACAACAGCATCGGATAAGCAAACTAGGCGTATATCTCGGTATCTCGAGGCTACTATAGCGCAAATAAGAAAATTGTGATGAAGGGAAAACTAATACCCCATTTATTGAAAATAAAGATATTCTAAATCTGTAGCAATGGGGCAAATCTCAGACTGAGTTGACTACTGTGACGGCAGGAACTGCTTCGTCTGTGAGTCTGTAATGGCTGTGAGATGCCTAAGGTTGTTAATAAAAATATTTTCGAACATATTACCAAACTATCGACCTGTCAAATTTAGAGATGCAAACAACAACAGAACACATCATTACAGTGATCGACCCGAAGTACAGAAACCTGTAAAAAAATTCACATAAGTTTAAAGATTCTCGAAATGCTTGGGGCTCCTTGTGAGCTAGAAAAAAGGTACTAATCCATCCAATTCTGGCCAGATGGGTGCTACGTGAACACTTTCACTTTAAGAATTAAGGATACCTACAAATATGAGTGAGGTTTTTTAATGCTGCAAGAATAAGCCTCAGAATTACTTGGTTTGCGTGATATGTAACAATATTTTTCACGCTAGTTGCTGTGGGGAACAAAACGTGTGGGGAGGTTGATGATGCAACCGATGACGAAGATCGATACATTGCCCTTCTTTTGATTATAAACAAACTGAAGACTAAATTATAACAAAGAATGACCGCATTGCTAGGTTAAAGCGTCGTTCTAGTGCGATGCAGGATGAGGCAACTGAGATGGAAGATAAACTTCTGACCTTTATTGAAAAATATATGGCTGAGAATAAGCGGCTAGAGACTGCATTGATTTAACAAAGAACTACTAACATCAACAGCTACCAGTGCACAATTGATGTCAGCGCTGGAACCCAGACAAATACTTGGACCACCTCAGTGGTGGATTCGGTGCCTGAGAATCAAGTTCCTGACTGCTGCCAGATTGGTGGCTTGGCACAATGGGAAGTGAGCCATTACTCTGCCCAGACATCGCCGGGAATTCTTCGTGAGAATGCTGATAAGGAAAGTGATCTGAGGGCGGATAGCGATCTGGAGCTTGTGCAGAAGATGGAATGAGAGTGACGAGGATGCGATTGAGACAGTCAAAATGACAAGGATGCTACTGTCAATAACGAAGGAGGAGTTGACACAGACACAAGAAATAAGTGAACAACCTGAAACCATTGTCGTGGAAGAGAACCAGACTCCGAAAAGGGGTCTCTCCGCAGCTTACTAGGCATAATATTATGAACAAAGTATTGGTTTATGGAGATCTGAGTGCGACTAATCTTTCTCGGGTTCTGACTGCCCACCTAGGGAAAAAATACTTGGTTGAATCATACGTCATGAAATTGGTCATGCAGGGGAATTCTGCAGCTCCATCTACGAGGCAACTATCGAGTACGGCGTCAGGGACACATGTGTTTAGACCTGAGCAATGGAACCCCAAACAAAAGACAAATGATGGAACTGTTATCGGTTGGAAGAACTACAAATTTAGGGGTGATTCTCAAGTGTGATTTCAGACTGGTTGGATGGTATACTTATGGGCAGGTGGTGGATCGGATCACTGACTTCGGTCGTGGATCGCTTAGACTGGTGACTGATGTGCGTGACTGGTACCCGTATAGACATACATATTTTATATCACCATGAGCCTGGTTTTCTCGCCAAAATTTATCCTGGCACAGGTGCCGATTGCCACTTCTTGTGAAAGTGCCAACTACACACAGAGTAGATTTTTCGAGGCTACGGAAATTTCTAGTAGACGGACCTCCAGCAACGCCAAATAATGGGAGTATGCACAGTGGCGGTACAGTTTATGACTCTGGGGAAAGCGTCGCCGAGGTGATCGCAGGGTTGTGTGGATGAAGTGGGATCGCCAGAGAAGAATTACGGTATTTTTTTGTGTCCCGCTGATGGGTCATCCACTGTACGGGATGCTGAGGCTTTTCCGGTACCATGGGTGAGTTTTTTATGGGAACTGCAGAAGGAGGATCGACCAGTGTTCTTTGCATAAATATCCAATCCAATAGGTCTAAGGTAGATGAATTGTGTATGTTTTTAGAAAGAATGTTGAGTGAACACTGGTTGAAAGGGGGAGAGTCTGTATTTGTGCCTGGTTATTCAACCATTGCAAAATTCTCTAGATCCGGATATGGTCATGGAGGAACAATGGCTCTTGTTCATGAGCGCGTTCAGCGGTCCTGATCGTTTTCTCCTGTGACTAAGTTTGACCACCATCTGGAGGAAAAATACTTCGAATTCTCTATGTTATTCTCAAAAAAACTTGACATTTATATGTTGCTTTTATAGATCCCCCACAGGAGCTATAAACAAGTTTTTTTCTGTGCTCAAGCTTATTCTATTTGAACTCCCAATTGGATGTGGGCGGATCTTATGTGGGGACTTGAATGTTGATTACTTTAGGTCTGGTGATGTATATTGCTCCTTTAACCTGCACATGCATGTTGACACTGCAACCCGTCTTACGCCGCATTCATATACACTTTTGGATTATATGTGTAAAATTTTGGTCTGAAGGAGATCTTGAGCAGTGTGATTAGTGCTGGTTTGTCGGACCATAAGGCAGTGTACTGTGGTTTCAGGACGCGGCGCGTCCCGACTAGGAGTGGGTGCACTAAGCACTTCTAAGCGTAACCGTGAGGGGTTTGTGGGGCTTTGTAGTGAATCTGATTGGCAGATCGTATTGAGGTCAGTTGATCTTCTTCAGACCTTTCATGGTGAGCTTTTACGGTTGCTCAACAGAGCAAGCATTCCCGATACGGAACGTGAAGCTCAAATCTAGAAAACCGTGGATAACTAGAGGTCTGAGGGTCTTCTCGAGGAATAGCCTAAATTATGTAAGAAAATGTCTTAACACTAATGTAAGCTTTAATATCCATTTTACGAGATACAGATCAACTTATCGGAAAGCTATTCAGGCTGCAAAGCAGCGGTACTATCAGGAGGGACTTAATGACTCAACAAATAGGCAGAGGGAGGTTTGGCGGATTGTCAGTGAGTTGAGGGGCAAAGTATGTTCAGAACCTTTTGAAGCGGGCTCGAGAGCGGGCTTGTCCCCTGAGGATTTTAATAACTTTTTCTGTGCGTTGGGGACTAGGGCGGTCGTGCCGGAGAGGACAACCCACGTCGATTTTAGGAGCTTTCTGGGTCCCTCGGATCTGAATTCCTTTTTTTTCCTATGTCCTATGTTCCTATGTTCATGATGGAAACAGAACTTCAATCTCAAAGCACTTCTAAGTTTTTTACCCAATCGCCTAGGGACTTTGCTGCTTACATACATATTAACCCAAGATCAATCTGCAATAAGTTCTCAGACATAAGATTCTTTATTGAAAACTCTAATAATCATATAATTGTCATCTACAAAACATGACCAAGTGATATCATGCCCACAGACCTCTATCAACTTGAGAGCTACAAAATTTTCAATAGTAATTGGTTTGGAGATGTGATGGTGTAGCTAAATACAGAGTGAATGTTTTTCGTTTTTAACTTTAACCATAGGGATCTCAGTTATTTGATTTGCTCTAGGCAAAGTTGTGCGATCAGACGTTTTAATTGAACGACAATAAATTGAAATTTTAAAATACGTTTTTATATTTTCTAGTCTTAAATTAAATAAATAATTAAAAATAATTGACACTTGCTCATAACCACTTTTTGCCCTCTTCAACGTGATACTTTCAAATTTAAAATTCGTCGTTTTGTTTTAAGGCAACCATCATCACTTTCATTTTTTTTAATAGGATTCTGATTTTTATATCAAATTCTAAAGGTTCTTGCAATTCTGCATTCCATATCACCGAATGCAGAATTGCGACAGTTAATAATTATATTAACTTATAGGTTACATTTTGTGGATTTTGTGTTAAAATTTTTTGATAAAATCAGGTCAAGATCTTTTTGGCCCCTGCAGGCTACACACTTTTTCATCGGTTTTCTAACCTGAACTAACCTGGACATTGAATGGTGTCACGAAAGGTAGGGATTTTAAAATATTTTAATGCCAGATTATATTGGATACCTGATGGGAGTAATCTTAAAAGGTTATTTCTTGTTTAACTTGTTGTTTAATATTTGATTTAGGTAGAAGTGAAAGTGCACCTTTGCTTATTAAAAATTATGTTAAATATATACCATCTCTTTTTTAAGTGTGTGCAATAACACTATCTTTGAAACTGCTGTAGTTACGACGATGGTTAAATTAGCAAAAAGTTAACTTTTGTAAAGCCTGTTTAGAAAACCTTTACAATGTTGCCACATTTTGTTGAATGGTTTCTGAAATATTTAAAAAATTGTAAAAAATACCAAAAACTTAAATGTCTTGACACAAAGCTAATTGAGATGTGATTGAGGGGTTAGAGTGTAGTGAAACTTTGTAGTTTAAACTTTTTTTGTGTCACCAATAGTTTTTGAAATAGAAGATACTTATTTAAAATGTTCACAATTTTCTTAATATTTCAGAAACTAGTTCAAATGCAGCAACACTGTAAAGGTTTTCTAAAGTCTCCACAGAAGACAACTTTTTGCTAATTTAACTGACCTTGCATGCACTTAAAAAAGACACCCTTTATAGTAAGGAGGATTTTTTATGAGTTTTTTTAAAACTCTATTATTTAGCCAAAAAAGGACCTTACCAGCAACAGTCTCTACAATTCCTTTCTCTAGATCAATCTTTCTAATAGCATGGTTTTCAGTGTCAGCCACAAATAAAACATTTTTATTTTGAAAGACTAAACCCTGTGGATTATTAAATTCAGCATGTTCCAAACTTCCATCTTTAAAACCAAGCTTCTTTCCTCCAACTACTTTTAAAATTTTTCCATGACTGTCTAAAAACATTAAACAAAAGTATAATATCTACAAATCACTTCCTCTTATTCTTTACCAGTAATTAAAATTCTATGATTTCCAGTATCAGATATCCCCAAGTACTGTCCTTCATTTTCATCACTAAAGCAAGCAACTTTGCCTGGAAACAGTAGAGGTCCTTTAAGGTCTGGCAACAGGTGAAAAGCAGACTTAAACGGGAGTGAATGGTCAGAAATTTGATTCTTTTCTCTAAAATTCAGAATCTCTAAAGTGGAATGCTGACTGTTAATAAAACTATTTTACCTATAAAATTCCAGTGTCACTTTAATATAATCCATAAGATCATCTTTATGCCCTTCACCAGTCAACATAACAATGGGATTTGCATGTGGACCCAACAGCAAAAGTGTGGGCCAGCAGTGAACATCACAATTCTGCCACATCTCAGAGTTATGATCGTTAACAACTGGATGTGTGATGTTGTAACGTTGCACAGCTGCAAGGATATTGGAGGAGAGTTTTTCATTTTCAAACTTGGCACTGTGGACTCCAATCTGTAATATGTACACAGGTACCAACCAGTATGTATAAGGAACTAAACATTACATACAACAACCAAGCCATCTTCTACAGAGAACCTACTTTCAATTTCCCTTAGATCAGGAATGATATGCATACAATTAATGCAACAGTAAGTAAAAAAATCCAAGACAACTACTTTGCCTTTAAGGTGCTTACTGAATGATAGTGGTTCTGAGACATTGAACCATTCCAAACCTAGAATGATGGATTATTTTTGTTTTGTAAGATGATAATTAATGCTTACCTTGAGTGAAATTTTTTATTGGTGCATATTTTACTGTTTGTAAATATTCCCTTATGGCTTCGTCTTTGTCCTTACTTCTGGCTATGAGGCTTACCAGTTTCTCGTTGGAGTAATACAGATAGTTTTCCTCAGAGTCCATAGTAAAACTCTTTTGACTCTCTATCCTTCGAAGTAAATTAGTTAAGGTCCTGCGAAGAAAATTCATTAGATTCAGAAGCAGCTGCTTAACAGGGTGAAAGCGCGATATGTATAGTTGAGATTCTGCGATAGTCCAATGCTTACGTTTTTGCAATTAGTTTCCAATTTCCAATTATAAAATTATTCAATGCCAAAGGCACATATTTAGAAAACTAGGTCGATTATAGGTTAAGGGCAACTTTAATCTGTCAAAACAGGCCGATGGTGCTGTCTCTTTTTATGTGGTCGAGAGACAAGGATAAAAGTATACGACGCTGAAGGTGACATTGACAGATGCCAGATTCTCATGTCACTTGTCACATTTAGATATTTTATTTATTTTATATATAATTTATATTTATTTTTGTACCCAGTTGCTGTAAGGAAAAGGGAATTTTCAATATTTTCATCTATTTGTTACTTTCCGGCAATTCCGGCATTTTCCACTTGTTGCTTTAGGTTGAATCAGCCCTGTAAGTATAGTAGGTATTTACCCAAACTGAAAGGAAAGTAGGACCGTGACTAGAGCTTTTTATATTGACACAGAAACAACCACAACAGGAACCGAGAACTGCATTTAACATATAACAAAAAGCCGCGCCCCTATCTGGAAAGAATATTGCAGATCTCGGCCCAGAAGACAACAAATCGTTGGCAGATCTGAGTATATGGACATGGTAAGTTTATTATATAGTTTTTACCTTTATGGGCTTTAGAGCGGTCTAGAAACAAAGAAATTTTCAAGCCTTCCAACATAAACTAACGAACATTAATTGTTGATTTTTTTAGGGTAAGTACTTACTTCTGTATCTACTAATATCATTGCATTTCACAGGCATAGGTCACAATTTGATTACTCCTTATTACCTAATACCATTTTTAATTTGAAATTCCAGTAAAAAACTAGTTGTGATTTTTATGTTTGATGTGGTAACTGTGACAGTTATAATATTAATAATATGGTTTGGTCTCAGGTTTGGTCCACTAGCTTTGCATCTTAGACTTTCTGATTCAACTTGGCTTTTGATCTTCAAACTGTGGCCCATTTTTGCTAGAATAAAGTCCCCAGCATTAACATCAAGCTGAGAGTATTCATCCTTCACAAAATTAGAAAGCACCCATAATAGTATCTCCTAATTTTCTGATAAACTTGGGTCTGGCCCATTTATTTGCAAAATTTACCAGCATAATAATAATGTGGTTTTATTATTTAAATCACAGGTGGTAATCATTTTCCTTGGGGACTGACACCCTCCCATGGAACTGAGTTGCCTGGATCACCAGTGGTGGATGGTGACATGGGCAGGGTTTGGTTAATTGGGGGGCTTTAGACCTTCTAGTTAGACTTGAATTTTGGTCTTTGAACTGTGAACTGTCTACTGGAGATTCAGTCACTGGGTTTGCTGTGATGACGCTGGCTACAGCTGTGTATTCTCTATTTGTAATTGTAATTAGGATGAGAAGGCTCTCTGATGGATTTGGCTAAGTCCTGGAGGAGAACTGCTAGCATCGCATCAAGCTGTGAATTCTTAACCAAGAATATAATATAATAATAATAATATTCATTATATCCAACAATACTGTTGATATAGCCTAGCAAAGTCAAACAAGAACACTTTTACTAAATTAAGAGTTGTCTACAATAAAACCAATATAAAATTAAATACTTAAGCTAGTAGATTTTAAGAATTCAAAATTACACCTATAGATAAGTACAAATGAAGTTCTAAAGTTAAAACATTTTTGGTGCACCCATTCGTAAACTCTGTACTTAAAGATGGACACATTAGGAATATTCTGTAAGTCCTCAAGAAGCAGTGAAAGTACTCAGACTGCTCTATAGTCCTCTCTCTTTCTCTCCAAAAAGTGCCATTAGAAAAGATTTATCTACACAGCTACTCCTAGCCTCTAGTCACCATGTACATGCACTCTGAATAGAAGTCTTTGTTCTGTGAGAACAGCATCATTTGGTATCTTTTATTCCCAAAATGGGTCAGTAAGTTTTATGCTCAGTGCAACATTTTTAGCACAAGGTCTAGTTGGTTGTATTGACCTAGTGCAATCTCTCAAGTTTTAATGAGACTGTACTGGATCAAATATTTGAAGAAACTGGAATGCAGTCATGTTGCCAATCAAAAATGTTGCATCATACCCCAACTTGCCATTCTCTAGAAGTATATGACAATGAAGCATGGGGTGTTAATTAGAAAATGTCATCTAGTAGGCTATGAATTTTTGACAGAAAAGGATGACAATCAAAGTAAATGGACTTCATCCTTTTCTTTCAACATTTCAAAGCCAACTAGATGACCTTTTCAAATGAACACCCCCTACTTAACTACGCAGAGATCTTTTTTGTTATTTAGACCAACTGTACTGAAATACTATTCTAATTGTCTAGGCCTAGCATTGACATTCCCCCACTAATTGACATTCCCTGTCTAAAAAGTGGAGTAACAGCTGCAGCTTTCAACTGTTTTGGAATTGTCTTTTTTTCTAAACAAAGATTAAAAGTCTTTGCAAGTAGATTGCCAAGTATATCTGTGCATTCTTTATATGGAGTGTTTATTAGAAAACATCATCTAGAAGGCTACGAATTTTTGAAATAAATGGGCGACATAATAAAAGGCTTATTACTAAGCTTTTTACTGCATCTCATTCACAGTTTGTCTTTCAGAGAGGACCTCACATGGGAGACCACTCCTAGCATTCCTGGACCCCATAAACTTCCAGAAACTATTTTTTTTTCAATTTCTATATGTTTTTTTTTTTACATTCCTTCTAAACATGTGATATCTGTTTATACTTTGTACAGGGTGGCGCGTTTGTTATGGATTTATGGAGTATTGGGACTGGGAATTTTTCAAGTAATAAGATAAGGTTATGTTCTTTTTTTTAAATGGGTTCTATATATTATTAGTTTGTTTTATTCCTCATTTTTAGCTGATTCGAATGAAGTAAAGTTTTATGCCTTAATCTCTATTGTTTTCTAATAATTAATACAAATTTATTTTTCCGGTAAGGAGAGATGTGTTAGAAAGAGCCAGTACATCCCAAATCTCACAAAACAAATGGAGATCAGCTGACTTTTTCTAACACGTTGTATTGTATTGTATTCAATGTGAGTTATACAGTCCTCAATCGTGACCTGCGGTCTATTGTGGCTCACTCGAAGTGTTACTGCAAAATTTGCCCCTGCTAGCTCCACTAGTTGTCACCCATTATGCCCAGACCCTCAACGAATTTGATGAGTCTCTCGGGCGACACTGCGTTTGCATCTTGAGGTTCAATGATCGGGTTTCCGAACAGTGAGTATCTCGATCTGGCAATAGCCGGGCAGTCATATAGGACGTGCTCAACTGTCTCGTCGTCCTCCAAGCACATCCAACACTCCCTATCTTCGCGCAGTCCGAGTCTGTGCATGTGAGATTTTAGGTGGCTATGTCCTGTGTGCACCTCCAGTGGCCACTCTGATTTGCCTCCTATTTAGTCTGAGGAATGTTTGGGCTTCTGCCCTCCCTGTTCCGGTGATAAATTTTTTGGAGTATAATAGGCCGGGTAGGTTCTCCCACCAGTCCTGGAACTTGGCACTGCTCCATTGCTGGAGTTCAGCCTTGATCAGAGAACATGGGACTCCCAGTGCCGGCTCTGGGCCTACATACAGAGCCTGCAACCCTTCTAGATAGAGAGTCGGCCCTGTCATTGCCTTCGTGACCACGATGGCTTGGCATCCATACCAGTCTGACGCTGTTCTACTGCGATAGGGTGTTCAGAGTCCTGTGGCAGTTCCAAACAGTTTTGGAATTGCAGCGAAAAGACATAAGCGGTAGAAGCGCGGCCCGACTCTCCGAGCAGATCTTTATTGATTTATTGTCCTCCGTCCTCTTATAGGTGTCGGGCACACAATTCAATGGCATCCTGAAACACTGTGGTGAATCGGCCCAGGCTCTCTGCTATGCAGATGCCATCCGATATCCCGTGCCACTCCGGAGCCAGCCCCTTCTTCGGTTTTGGATCCGTCCGTGTACCAGGCAGGTACTTCTTGTCAGTTGTAGATCTTCGCCTCGTTCTGCCCGAGCTCTGTCTGCTCTTTCGATACCGAACTATGGCCCCATACGTGATTATCGCTCTTATTAGATAATGTGCCCTTCTAACGGTACGAGTCACATGTGGGGTCCATGTGAGTGATTTGTCCAGGATGACTTCTACAAATTTTACTTCATTGGTAAACGGAATTGTCGTCCCGAACAACGAAGTCCAGCCTCTTCCTTCGGGTAAATGGCACAATCATCGTTTTCCTAAGGTTTAAACCTCCCGCTGTTGTGAATCTGATAGTGTCATCGTTTACTGATGGTCTGGATTCTCACATGTCGCGAATCCAGTTGGTTATTGTTAGTTCGATCCTTCTTGCTTTACTGGCTCTGAGGAGGGAGTCTGTAGGTGCATTATTAAAGGCCTCTTTGATGTCTATGAAAATACCAACTGCAACACCCCAAATCCAGGGTATCTTGGATTTTCACCATCAGGTTGTGGACTGCTAGTTCTGTTGATTTGTTAGTCTAGTATGCATATTGTTCCGTATTAAGGGGGTACGTTGTTAGCGCTCCCTCCCTTATGTATAGGCCTAGCTTTTCAGCAGAAATGAGATTGGCCTAAGCGGTTTAGGATCTTTTCCCCTACATCCTATCTTTGGTATGTAGACGACCTTTACCCTGGACCAGCAGTTTGGAATAAAGTTCCATGCAAGGCTCGCTCTGAAGAGCTTTATTAGTAGAGGTGCGGCTTGATCCACGCACTGTTGCAGTAGTGCCGGGAACACTGCATCCTCCACGGGGGATTTGTAAGGTTGAAAAGCCATAATCGTGGATTTTAGCAGGGTTGGTCTGACCACTTTTTTGGAGAGCTCCCAATCCGCCCTGTTGGGTAGTTTAAATCGTCTCAAGGCGCGTCAAATTTCTCAGCTGGCTACCTGGAAAATGACAGCTTGCGAGTATCTCTAACGTTTCACTCCCAGTGGTGTAGGTTCCATCGGACCGTTTTATCGATCCAAGCTCCTGACACGTCTCTCTGTAGAGAATCTATGGATTCGGGCTCCTGTTGGCAGTTCTTCAATCCCGCCACAGATCCTTCTCCAAGACTCTCTTTTAGCAGCCCTGATCTACTTGTTGTAGTTAGTTAGGGCTTGTCTGTAAGTGTCCTAGTCGCCGGTTATTTTTGCTTTATTAAAGAGTCGCCAGACGTTTTTCCTCAGACTTTCCAGGCGGTTATTCCACCAGGATGTTTGTCTGTTGTCTTTTATTGTTCTCGGTGGACAGTGGTCTTCATAGGCCTGAAGAGCAGCATTTTCCAGCCGCTCAGCTCCTAACTTTATGTTGACAGGAGTGTCAAACTGTGTTTAGGAACTTTAAAAGTGACCAAGGGTCTGATACCTGTTTTTAGGTTAAACGTTATATGTTTGTGATCGGAGCAAGATTGGTCCAGGGATACTGTCCAGTTGTAGATCTTATTTGAAATAAGGTTTGTGTTGATCGTGAGATCTAAAACTTCTTATCTGTTGACAGTTACAAAAGTTGGGCTGTTGCCTGTGTTGATAATTTTTAGGTCTACCTGCGTTAGGTAAGGAGTAACGTGTTCTAACACTCTTTTCATTTCCCTAAAAATGGTCCCGTTTTTTGGCCGGCACTCTTAAGGTTCTATGACATAATGTTGTAGACAGCGCACGTCATAGCAACTTAACGCCGGACCGGCTATTGATTGTGTCAATTTTTTTTGGTTTTTGTTAGGTTGTAAGTTAAGTTATAGAAAACCTTGGAGTTAGGTCAGCTAAGGGCTAGGAGCCCTAGCGCTCTAGCTATGAGATAAATATAAGTTCGATATTCGATTGGATTGGAAATAAGAAGTAATAAAAATAATGACAGTGAATTGTTTGGCAATAATTTGACGTAAGACGTCAGACGTCACTTCCGGCGGATACCGTCACTATTTTTAAAGTTCCTACTGCTAAAAAGGGGGGCCAACGCTGTAAAAAAAAGGAGGGGTCTCCAGATGCAAAATACTAACTTGTTGGTTTTTTTTGTAATTCTTTGAAAACTACAAGAGACAAAAGCATAAAATTATACATCAATCAAATCAGCTAAAAAAGTAACAGCAAGAGTTTACAAATGTAATTATAGCATTAGGAAGTCTCTTGTCGCATATCTTCTGTTAGATATAATGCTAAAGGAGTTGTGACCATGAGTGTTTATGACCATTGCAAAAATGCCTACGTGACTTCAATTAGTACGACTGTAAAATAGTAGAAAAACGAGTGATTGCCTACTTTGTTGTTTAAAATTCAGTAGACACAACACTGTTAAACAGTAAACACACACACACTGGATAGTAGCAAAATGACGTCAATTAAACGTCGATTTTTCCTCATCTTTTGACTCTCGCTCCGGATTTTTTAATTTCCCGTATTTACAAGAAAGAGAACATTTTTTATTCGTGAAGCTATTTTAAGTCTCTTCAGTATATTACAAAGGTATTATTAGCTTGGTTAGTAGTAGTATTATGTATTATTAGCTGGGCAAACATATTGTTTATTTCAGTTTTAAATTTTTATTAGTGAGTTGTTCAGAATGATTTTTGCACCATTCTGGAACAGTTCCTTGGTGGGTTGGAACAAAGCTATTATGTATTTGTGAGTATTAGTGTTCAAGTTTCTGACCTGCAGTTCACCCAACAATATGCGCTGCTTAATTTCTACGATGGCACTCTCATGTCTAAAGCAAACGTCTTTAAGAGTCGTTGACGATAACGGATTGTTTAATCGCGCCTATCGCAGATTAATAATATCTAAAATTATCATCTAAAATAGGGCAATTTTCACAAAAATGTTGTAAGTTGTTCCTTATTTACTTGTGTTTAACTTGGGTCACTTATTTCTGATCTTGTAAGCAATATTATCAAAGTGTTCAATTATACCTATAATTTGTTATTGTTTTCAGGTTGTCTCAAGTCTACAGCAGCAACGTGCCATCACAGAACAGCTTCGCCGTGAAGCTGCTGTCAAAAGAGTTCCAGTGTCTCAAGCTGTGAAAGACATAATCAAGTACATCCAGGAACATGAGCCCGACGACTGTCTGGTGGTGGGATTTTCTAGTCAGCGCGTGAATCCCTTTCGTGAGAAAACCCCTTGCTCGGTATTGTAATTGCCTTGGAAGGGGTAAGTAGAAGAATAAGTTTATGCATTTTTTTTTTCACTGACCGATTTTCTAATAATGATTATTTCAAACGTGTTGATTACGCCTTAGCGTGAAGAAATCTCACCTACAATATATATTTATTAAGCACAGGACCAATTTTATTTATATTTGAAAATACATAATTAGAATATAAAAAGAAAATAAGTATAGATTAACTTAGCTTTACAAATGTAAAAATTTTCCCCTTATTTTCATTGTTGGCATATACCTCGTTGTTTGGCTTTGTAAACAGCGTATTTGCATCTTCAAGTTTGCTTAAAAAGTATATTTTTATAAGAAAAAATGTGCCAAAAATATTTTTATATAGTACACTTGACTATCAATAATAATCTTATTTGTTTGGGGAAAATTTTTATTTGATTATATAATTTGATCTATTTTGAAAATAATGTTGCATTTATAAGAATAATTAATGACAAAGTATGTATTTACAATAAAATAAATAACATCTGCAAGTATATTGTTATGTAAAAACGAGGTTTGATTAGTGGCCCGGAAAAAAACACATTTTCGTTAATAATAATAATTTTAATTGATTTGATTGGCGATAACAATTTTACGTCTGGGAAAGCCCCTAACTATAAAGTATTTAAGTAGTAAAATGATTAAAAATATAATACGCGAGGCGATACGCAAAAAATATAACTTTAATAATTATCGAATCGCCCCTGGATATACACATAAAAGCTAAATTAAACTAAACATATAATGGTATAGTATTACAATATTAATTGGTGTAACGTAAAACAAAATTAAAAGTACCGTAACTATCAGTTGTTGTTTGGTCACATTATGGTACAATTTATATTATTTTTTGACATTTATAAGTCAAGCGCAACAAGAAAAATAAGTTGTCAGGTCAATATATTTAAACATCTTCAATGAGTAAATACCCGCTCAATTTGAAAATTTATTTACTTTGATCTCTATACAAAAATATCGCAGGTACCGATTTATCAGCACACAGCCAAGTCAAGCTTTAGTTGGTATAGGTATAAAACGTGTCCCAGTTTTAAATGTCATAAATGAAAGTAACGATAGAAATTCTCATTTTGAGCAATTAAGTTCTAAACGCTATTTTTTTTTTATTTAGAGCGTGTAGTTTTTTTGAAGAGGAAAAAGATTGAATAAAATGACATTTGCTAACTCAACCCGACACAGAACTAAATTTGACTTGGTCGCGCAAAATACACTTTAAATTCGGGTAGAACTGGTGTAATATAAAAATTTGCTGATTTATTATAGTAGATTAGGCCCAGCGCGAAGTAGTATGCAACAAATTGATGCCACAATTTCGCATAATGCTTTGTTTAATATACTCGCTTTTTTACTAAACCAAAATACGAAATAACGGCATCTACTGAGGTCTTCCATATATTGACTGAGCCCATAAACTCGCCTAATAACGACCAACATAAAACTTAACAACTTTCCTTTATATTAACCTAATGTATATATTCCATTTTTGACTAGCTACAGCATTCATAAAAGCCCTAATAGAACATAAGGAATGTATTGATTGATTCGCGCACTAAACGCACTTGAACGTTAAAAAAAACGTGCGTTTGATGCGGATAAAATCTATAGTTCTATACAAGTATATGCAGTAGTTATTCCTAAAAAGTAGAAATCTCTCGAAAAGTCAAATACATTGAAACCGCGATAGGCGTGTGTGTGAACAACGTCAAATAGTGCAATGAAGGAATTTCACGTTCTGACTATCTGTCAAGTCTACGTATGTGCACTTAAACTAGAACTTTTTGACAACCCTGTAAGTATAAGTTAGGTTACGTAATTTTTGGGTACGAGCGTGAGGTATACAAGGATCTTGTTTAGTTACAACAATTTAAATTGTGATAGAAAATCATCTATAAAAATTACCAGATGTTCCGTCTTCAAACGTCATCTAGTTGCCTGTGAAATGAGAAACGAAAGGGATGAAAGAACGAAGGTGCATTTAGTTTGATTATGTTATCCTTTTCTGTCAAACAAACTCTTCCTAATTTAGGAAATTTTCCGTTGAATAAAAAAATTGTATAAAATACCACGGTTGTGAACTATTTATGACCCTCACGTCTTAGATCCTTCAGCGTTACGCGCTTTTGTATTTGAGGTTCTGGTCATAACAATGTAGGGGGTTCAAACGTCATGTAGTTGGGTGAGAAATATCAAAAGAAAAGGATGAAAGAACAAAAGTCCATTTGCTTTGATTATGTCAACCTTTTCTGTCAAAAGTTCATGGCTTTCTAGATGTCATTTTTTAATAAACACGGGGTACTTCACAACTTTGGTACACACGCTGTCAAAAAAGTCTGGAATATTGCAAATAACTCGAAAAAACTGCTGAACTCGAAACCTACGAAACGTGAGGGTGAAATGAGGTCGCAAGGTCAAGTCACAAAGCATACCAACTTTCTTAATTCAAACCTAACACCCTGTATATTATTTCAGATTTTAAGAGTATTCATAAACACTTATAACTTTATTTGAGGGAATGATATAAAATTTCTAATAAGTAAGTACCTCTGTGCCTAATTACGTACTTAATTATTCAAAATTAAAGTTTTTGATAAGGTGTACCTACCTACCTATAGCAATGTGTAACAATGATAGCTAACGTCAATTTGATGTTAAATTAATTGTAAATCAAATTTTCCTACTAATTAAAAGGGAGTTTTTCACTGAGAGGGAAAAGACTGATATCCTTAGTATGGTGGGATATGGCGACTGTAAGAGAACGCAGCATGAAGTATGTGATCTGTTTAACCAGCGTTACTAGAATCCTTTTGCAATAACTCAATCTTGTGTAAGCAAATTGGTGAAAAAATACAACAAAACGGAAACTGTGAAAAACAGACGCAGATCAGGCAGACCAAAGGCAGCCACTGGCGGTGATGTGGGTTTAAATGTTTTAATTGATTTGCAAGATAATCCAAAGTAATCCCTTAGACAATTCAGTTTAAATCACCACGTGCGTCGTCAGTCAGTTTTAAGTTCACTTGAAAGTGAAAAGACTTATAAGATACACTTAGTTCAACAACTAGTAGAAGATGACTTTTATAGACGATCCGAATTTTGCCCTGAAAGTCCTAATGGAAAAGTGCAATGTTGATCCTAATTTTGCCTACAACATTATTTTTTCGGATGAAGCTACTTTCATGCATAACGGCACCGTCAATAGGCATAATTGTAGATATTGGTCCAAGATTAATCCTCGATGGATGGACGAAGCAAATACTCAACGACCCCAAAAAGCTAACGTTTGGGCCGGTAGGCCATAACTTTATTGGACCATTAATGGAAATCTTACGTCAGAACTGTATTTAAATTTGTTGGTCAAGAATTACACCCTCGACGGCTTTACACCTGGAGGTCTCCGGCTGATCGCGATAATCATATAATCAGAAACCAAATAGATTTCATCCTTGTTAAAAACTACCTTTTTGGTCGCTGTTGACTGACACTTTCCATAAAACACTCTACTGATATTGACTAAATTAAGCTGTGCAGAATTTCTACAATGGAAATGCATTTCATACTCTTTCTCTTTGGTGTAGAGCTCACCATACTGCAGTAAACATTCCGTCTTTTTCGATTTGTGGTAACTGATTTCCTCTTTGTATTGTCAATCTTGAATACTGTCCTGTTAGTGCACTCACTATTTTTCTTTGGACTGCTTTTTACAGAAACACTTGTTTTGCTGGGACTACTTCTCACAATTTTGTATTGGGATTTCACTGAATTCCTCCTCTTGACTTTTTTTGGGAGTAATTGAACTTCTTATAAGTTTTGTGTTAGTTAACACAACAACTTTACTTGGTTTCTTAACAAGTGATGGTATTGTTGTGGCAACAGCCTCAGTTTTTTCTACCATTAGATTTTTAAAGTTTGGATTGACATGAACAGTCTGTGGCAGGGTGACTTGAACATTTGCAATATTTCGATTAATATGAATCTGTACATTCTGCAAAGGAATGTTGTTTGTTGCGTTGTGGAGAGTGCTCTGCACATGAGGATTAACATGCAGGGCAACTCCTGTTGGCACATTGCTCTTAAATGGAACATTTCCATGGAAATTAGGGTTCACAAAGACTTTACTTTTGGCCTTGAAATGTGGATTCACTAATACTTTTTGGAAGTTGTGCATGTTCTGAGATGCATGATGTTGATTTATATAAACACAAGAACCTGGAGATATGAGTACTGGGGCTGGTTCATGGAAGGGGTTTGAGCCATTCGAGAATTTTGAGATAGGAGCCCCATTGATGGGGCTCCTATCTCAAAACTGGAACTTGTAAAGGAACGGAAACCTGTAAAGGGTGGGGCAGGGACATTACCATATGGCTGAATTATGCAATAGATACGTATATTGGGAGTTTTGCATAGTTAACCGAATTAACTACACTGAGTCGCCACGTAAAACAACGTGTCTTATGAACCCTTTTCGTCTATAAAAACTATTTTACTTAATGGGTTTCGTGCACATGACGTCATTTTGCCCGAATTTTAGTAAATATAACCTCACTTTAATAATGAATTATAGAATGTTTGTAATAAAATTGGTCTTTTTGCATTAATTTTAAATTCTACAAAGGCCTTTTTGGGGGATCCAAACTTTAAATTTAGTTATGTTGGTGCAGAAGCAAACAAATACAATATATTTTTTGTTTTCAACCAATGTAGTCA
The DNA here is from genome assembly GCA_951812265.1 of Taphrorychus bicolor. Taxonomy (NCBI): domain Eukaryota; kingdom Metazoa; phylum Arthropoda; class Insecta; order Coleoptera; family Curculionidae; genus Taphrorychus; species Taphrorychus bicolor. The sequence goes on from OX638300.1 coordinate 8,032,292, forward strand.
CGTGCCGCACGGAACCCATTAGTAAATTTTTTGCAACTCACACTCTCCAATCTCCATTTTGCTTTCTGTCAAGCAACCGTCAAATTGACATTTATTACTGACGTTTGGGTGGAAACTGGAAATCTTACGTCAAAAGTCAAAATTGTCAGACCGCCATCGCTCTTTCCGTTTTTCGCCAAGCATGGCAAGACAACTTTTTTGGCGTTTTTCCTTGAATTAAAACAATTTTCACTGTTCCCTTTATATAATTTTACCCTTAAGCCACTTCCATACCTAACAAACTATGACCCAAAACTTATTTAATCCCATTTAACATTATCGAACCCCTATTAATTTTTTGCTGTGTTGTGATAGATTTTAAGCTTCACTAGATTCACAGACCCTCTTTAGCGATGTTCGACCCAAAAACCTCCTAAAGGTGACGCTGTTAATGAGTCTAGCCCTGGAATCACAAAAGAGGAAGTAATACGCGCTATCAGGCCTTAAAAAAGCGACAAGGCCGTGGGACCTGACCAGGTGCACACGAAATCGCTTAAACTCTGCGGATACAGATGGGGAGGGCCTAGTCCTTCTCACCTCTCTTTTTAACTCTATACCAGACTGGAGGAATACCAGTGGACTGGTTAAAATCGACGTTCATCACCATACCCAAAAAACCGAATGCTGTCCAGTGCGATGACTACCGCATGATTAGCTTGATGTCAAATGTCCTCAAGGTATTCCTCCGTATCATCCACACACGTATATATGTCAGATGCCAGGGACAGATTGGTAGCACGCAGTTCGGATTTAGGAATGGAATGGGTACACGCGGGGACCTCTTTCAGGGTTGTGTTCTGTCGCCCCTTCTTTTCAACATATATTCCGAGGAGATTTTTCGTGAAGCATTGGAGGATGTGGGAGAGGGCATGAAGATCAATGGGATTTACATTAACAACATTCGCTTTGCCGATGACACGGTCGTGCTTGCTGACAGCCTGCCGCATCTCCAGAGCATGATGAACCGTATTGTCGAACATAGCATGCAGCACGGACTACAAATGAACGTTGCCAAGACCAAGATTATTATATTCTCCAATACACCAAAAGTCCATCAGAATTAACCACACGGTTTTACAACAAGTCTCGGCTCTAAAATATATTGGCGCGCGCGTCAACGAAACCAACGACCCTAAAGTAGAAATTCTTGCAAGGATCGAATAAGCCAGACGCGCTCATTTACATCAATGAGGAGCTTCTTCACTTGCCGTGACCTGAGTCTGCAGCTGCGTGTGCGAATGCTACGCTGCTATATCTTCCCGGTCCTTCTATATGGATGTGAAAGCTGGACCTTTAATGAAGCACTGGAGCGTCGGATCAACGTATTCGAGACGTACTCTGCGCGTATCCTGGATAGACCGAATAACCAAGGACCAGGTACTCAGGCGGATGAATAAAGATAAACAACTATTAACAACAATAAAAAAAAGAAAACTGCAATACATCGTTTACATCATGAGAGGAGAGCGATATGAAATACTCCGCCTTGTTATTGAGGGGATCGAGGGCAAAAGATCTGTGGGCAGACGGCAGAATTCGTGGCTCAAGGATCTGAGAAGATGGTTTGGTCGAACGTCTATTGAGATATTCAGGGGTGCAGTTTCAAGCACCATTACAGCCAGTTGGATCGCCAACCTTCGGAGGGAGACGGCGTCATAAGAAGAATAAGAAGGTCAAGAATGTTATTCCACAATTATCCAGATCGCCAGAGTATTTGGTTTCAACAGGATGGTGCTCCCGCGCATTTTGGGTTAATCGTGCGCAATTTCTTAAATGAAACATTTCCAATTCAGCTGAACGGAAGGAGCGGCGTCATTGAGTGCCCCCCTAGATATCCAGACCTCACTCCTTTAGACTTTTATTTGTGGGGTTATTTAAAGAATAAGGTGTATGGAAATAAGCCACAAAACATTGAACATTTAAAGGCAAAAATTGTAAATGAAATGCGCGACATTCCGCGAATTACGTTTGATAATGTTTTACGGGAATTCAGAAATAGACTCGGCTATTGCTTAGCTCAAAATGGCAGGCATTTTGCACACCTTATAAAGCAGTTTGTTGGTGTTTTATTTCTAATGTTGGTCTAGTTTTAAATAATTTACTAAACGTGTGTGTAAAGGGTTTTATAGTTTTTTCAAATAAAATTGACTAATACTAAGAGAAAAGTAGTAATTATATAGTTGAATTGGTTTTTATGAATATTCTTAATACCTGAAATAATATAGGTTTGAATTAAGAAAGTTGGTATACTTTGTAACTGACCGTGTATACTTGCGAATCTCATTTCACCCTCACGTTATGCGCTGTTATTTACTATATACAAACTTTTAGATATTCGCAATATTCCAGACTTTTTTAACACCCTGTATAATACATTATTGTTTTATTCACAATAAAAAAAGGACGAAAACATGGAGCAAGGGCGAAGGAACTAAAAAAGGTTTGTGAAAATAACAATGTCCCTACTACCTCTACGAATACACGTTCTAAACGAGATGTTTGAGGCTTAAAAAATATAGTAACATGTCAATAAAGGGTGTCTCTATCTTCACTTCCAACGAACGCCTTTTGTCTATATACGGAAAAGTTGCCATAGGATTTTTTTTTAAAACTCTGATATTTTATAAGTCGTTATACCCATTTTAGGTAAACGTTTTAGTTTTACAGTGCCATCTTTGTTTTTCAAATAGAACTACTCAATTTTGATTGCAAATTTTGAATCTACTGTTAGTTAGACCCAAAGTCAACTATTTTTGAAAAAAAAACAGGTTGTGTTTTTGGAAAAAAAAATTAACCTTTAAAAAGCTGTAAAACCTAAACTGTTGAAGACATAGCCAAAACGGCTTGCACTTCCCTAATTGAGTTTTTCATAGGCTCCTCAACGGTGGCAATATTATTTTTTATTAACTCAACAAAATTTGACATCTGTCAACAACAGTTCTTCGAAACAAAGGTGCCACCGTTGAAAAACTTGAAAAAAACTAGAACAGGAAAGTGCAAGCCATATATTCAAAAGTTTAGGTTTTACGGCTTTTTAAAAGTTGAAAAAAAATTGTTTTCTTTTTCAAAAATAGTTTGTATTGGGTCGTTTATTTTAAAAACAAAAATGATGCTGGGTTTCGGCATAACCGGAAGTACTAGAATCTTTATTTTACCCTAATTGGTCACGACTTAATAAAATACCCAAATTTTCAAAAATAGGTGGTGAGACACAACATACAACCCTTGTCTTCTAAGTCTTCTACCTCTAGCCCGTTCAACATTGCAAAAATTGAGTCGAAACTAAGTCATTTGGTGTGTCAGAAAAGGACTCTGCAAGCGATACCTTTTAGACGAAGGCTTATAAAAATATCATCTCACATCTGTTTTGAAGTAAAATATTCCAAAACCCTTGACATTATCTGACACCCCTTGTCACCACTGATTAATGTAGAATCTAATTTAAGTCACTCACACCAAAGTCCACATTCACTCACTCATCACCACACTTTACAGGTACGCATTTGTGAACAATATTACGCTTGCGATAACTACGAGTTTGTTCAAAAAATAGGGCACTATTATAACGTTTTTACTAGTAACACCGGCGTTGGCACACACTTGAATTAGCACTAAATATCTTTTGCTCTCTCTAATTTTTCAGCTTGAAAAATTATTAATATTGCATGTTATCACCTGTGTGTGGATTAATACTATACGCTAGAGGGTTAGTCCTAATTTAAATCCCGCGATTGTGGGGAGGTCTTATGTAGGGGCTCCCGGCTGGAAATATCGCAAACCGTTAATCTGAAAAGAAAAATTAGTGATTAATGATGATACAAAATCAGTTATTTTTATAGAACCAAGCAAAAAGTACAAATTTGCGCTTCCAAAAGAAAGTGCAAAGTTGCATTTTGTCGAGGAGCGAGCGTTTTTTTACTTGTCGCTCGGCGAGCAAAACCCTTTTAGTTACCATGATAAAGAAACATTTCGTATTTCTGCGACTTTTGACATAAAAGTATGAGTTGAGGAGTAACTGACAGATGTCGAACAATGTTGTGGCCAGCGCGTGAGTTTAAGATCGATCTTGACCAAAACATTTGAGGTTATCAATAATTATTAGTTTTTACCAACCATTTATATAAAAACATCGGTTGTAGAAAAATAATTGTGTGTAATTCGAGTGCAAATTGACAATGCCACTCTCGTGAGATAGCCAGACAGTCAAACTTCTCACTCAGAGCGGCAATATATCACTTGGCGCTCTTAATACACAAATAGCTATTATTGTGCTTTCACTGGAACGCGAAAAATTGCTATTTTACATTTGATTGTACAATTTTTTTAAATTTTTGAAGGTCTCTATCTAGAAAATACCTTAACCGAAATCCGTAAATTAAAGAGATTTGCAAAGGCTGTTTCTTCTAGAATCAGGATAGAAAATTAAACTTAAAAAAAGTTTTTTTTAAAGATTGTATAGAGTAAGCAAAAAAGTACTGCAAAATGATTGCATTTTACCCTACTCCATTTGGTAGCTAGGGTAATCTAAGAACATTCATTGCTACGAGATTTTTTAATGTCTTTCATTGATTTTTTGCTAGCCGGGCGGATGCTCTTCCCAAGTAGCAGTTATAGTTCCAGTGTGAACACCGCTACACATAATTGGAACTGCGTAGTAGTATTTACGAATCTGCACGCCTATTTTAGTAAAAGCTTATCACACTTACACTAAAATGGGGTATGATTTTGTAGTAACGCACCGTAGCGGCGACCACTTTGGAACTAACCCAGTTACGTTCCAGGTTCCAGTTACTACTCTGGGTGTCGCTTACTAGTAGGCTGGTGGAAAAAAAAGTCTAAATGCGCCGAAGTGTACTGAGTAAAACTGCTATGGTAGATACTAGAAAACGTAAATAATGTTTTCAAAAATTTTAGAAGTTTTGTTGTGTATTTTCTAATAAAAAGTAAGCCGGAACAAAGTAAAATGACTATATAAGGCTAAAAGTAAAGTTAAACTTATTGTTACGATTCGCAGCGACACCGCATGGGAGGCGGGGCAACGCGTGTGTGGTTGGTGTAGCTTCGCGACCTATCCGCGCTGCGTCATGGCTGACACGAGTGATTTATTGCTCGGTTTAATCTAGAAGGCAGTTGTTTACAACCTTTTTTTTTATGTGAGATTGTTCAAGAATTCTTGTCAGGAACTTTCTAGGTTTTTCTGTAATTTTAGGATTGTATATAAAAGGCGCATAGAGCGCGTGGTTAGTAGTAGTCTTATTTTAAGCTAGCTGTAAGTAAGCTAAAGTACGAAGCGATAATAGAAGGCTATAAAGTGTTAAGTAGTGAGCTATTTAGTAGTCGAATTGTAGTCGTGTGTATTTGTGGAGTAAATAAATAGTGTTTTCGTGTTAAATCGTTACACTGGAATTATTGAACCCCGAGTTTGCAACATTATTATACAACTAATAATTATCCCGAAAGTATGATTTGATCCTTTTGCACAAAATGGCGCTTGAATTTTTAACCATAAACAGGGCCTCCACAGCAATAAATACTTCAAAATTGCATAAACAACTTTCACATGACATTAGGTAACCATTTCGACCACTTGCCCCTTAATAATAGATCTTACGCTAGAGTAACATTTGCAGTACTAACTGGAACCATTGAATACTACTAAATAGCCTCATCTACTTTATAAGATTTTATTTTACTGTTTTGAGGCTAAATATTACTTTAAAATTCTATTATATAGTAACAACGACTTTGAAGTAACTTTGGTGATACTAGCGGAACTCCCAAAAATAATTTTGAGGTAGTTGGGTGCGTAAAGTAATTTTTCCGTCGACTGACTAATAACAGGTTTGTTTAAGATACGATTTCTTTGCCAAAATCGTTCATTAATGACTCACATTAATGAACGGTTCTGTCACTTTAAAAAGCGGTTGTGTCAATGTCAATTCTATTTCTCTGTATGCAAAATAAACAAAACACTGAGTTCATTGCCGAGTAAATACCAGGACCGTGTATACTGTCGTCTTACTTGACATTTACTCGACAGAGAGGGATAGACAAACTCAATTTTTATCTTTTTACGGATTGATAGATAGGCATTGGATAAAAAAAAACCTGTCATTTTGAATTGATTCTATCAATGTCATCGTATTTGACATATAGGGGGACGAAATTCAATATTCGCGCGTTAAACCATCTCGATTATTAGTCGCCTTCATTAATACACTAATTCGTTAAATAACTATTAATAGGAATTATTACTTCGCAGTTACTTCAAATATGACATGAAAATTGAGGGACTTCTAGGTTACATAATATACAGGGTGTTCCGCGACTCGACCGACAAGCTTATACCAAGTATTCTATGAGTTATTCTGTTAAAAAAAAAATCATATCAACTAGGGGTCAATTCGCTTTTGTTTCAAAGATCTTTGATTGAAGAAAATAGGAACAAATTCAATTATTCTTAATAAGGAGGTTAATCACATATTTGTGAACAAACTAGACACCTGTTGTTAAAAACAAAAACCCGCTGTTATAGTTCTATCATAATAATTCGGGTTTCAAACTTAGCAGCCCGTCATGCCCCATTTTGCAAGCACGGAATATGTCGGTACGGTGTTCGTATACGGTTTTTGTGATGGTAATGGACATGCAGCAGCGAGAGAGTATCACCAGCGATTTCCAGATCGCGTTCATGCAATATTTGAGGAATACAGGATCCTTTCCACATCGTCTTGTAGAAAGAGTTCGAAATAACCATGACTCTGAAGTTGTTTTAAATGCAATTCAACGCAGTCCTACAAGTATTCGCAGAATATCGCGCACACACGGTATTAGTCAAACTCACATAATCAATGGCCTAGAATCAATACCTCGTAAGTACATTTTTATGTATAATTGAGTTTTTTGCGTCATCACCTTATTATTATCCTTTTCCAGCCTTTGAAAATAGCTCGCGAGTGCTAGACCGATAGAAACGCTTAATTTTCTATCGATCTAGCACTCGCAAGCTATAGTCAAAGGCGGAAAAAGGATAATAATAAGGTGATGACACAAAAATCTCAATTTCATATAAAAATCTACTTACGAGCTATTGATTCTAGGCCATCGATATGGAGGATTCTTTACGAAGATGGACTTTATCCTATCCATTTACGAAAGGTGCTACATTTAATGCCTGATGACTTACAAAATCGGTTGCGATATTGTCACTGGTTGCACACTAACTTGGAACTTATTCCTTACATCATTTTACGGATGAGTCTCAATTTACGAGAGACGGTATTAATAACTCACGAAATGAGCACATTTGGGCCCATGAAAACCCACATGGCATTGTTATAACGAAACATCAACATCGTTTTTCTGCCAACGAATGGTGCGGTTTGTTGAATAACTCTCTTATCAGTCCATTCTTCTTCGCAGGGCCTCTTAGGGCCCGTGAATATCTGACTTTTTTGGAAGAAGAGTTCCCGGGTTACTTAGAAGATATTCCTTTAGAAACTCGGCGAGACATGTGGTTCCAACAAGATGGAGCGCCTCCACATTATGGTACAGAAGTAACGGCATTTTTAAACAGAAACTATCCCAATAGGTGGATTGGACGAAATGGTGTTAAATTGCCCAGCTGGGTCGCCAGATTTAACACCGCTGGACTTTTTTTGTGAGGCCACCTAAAAACTCGGGTGTATAGTCAAGGTAAGCCAGATACGCGAGAAGAGCTAAGAAACCGCATAATTGAGGCCACAATTTTTGTTGCGCGTCGTACTAACCGACATTAATTCGCAAACGGCGGATCTCACTTTGAGCAGTTTTTGTGATTTTTTTTTCTATTTTTTAATATTTAAATAAATAATTTTTTGGTTGTTTATTATTAAGTTTTTTATAATTTTCTTCAATATCTTTGAAACAAATGCGAATTGGCCCATAGTTGATATGAACTTTTTTATCAGAATAACTCATAGAATACTTAGTATAAGCTTGTCGATCAAGTCGCGGAACACCCTGTATAATACTTCTTTTAGGTATATTTTTCAATATAGAAATAAATTGGAACAGAATTTACCAAATTGCAACCAATTTTTTGTATTTTTTACTTTAGCAAGGTTAATGGGGCTATAAATGCTAGTTGGGTTACCAAGTGAGCTAAAAAGGCACGTATAATTCGTTGGCTCATCGACATACCGTTTCTTCAACTTAAATTATTATTTGTTAGTCTGCAAAGTGGGGTTGTGCAAAGGAAAAGGAAACATTTTACGACCAGAGGCCAGTCGAACCTCAATATCTTATTCTTATAGGGCCGTCAAATATGTTTGGAGACACCAAGGTTGTACGCTTTGCCAAAGATCCACAAACCGGATGTGCCACTGAGACTCATCGTAAGCACCATAGGAATCCCGACCTACGAAATCGCAAAACACCTCACAAAACTTCTGCAGCCTAAAATAGGAACTACTGACAGCTTTATAAAAGACGCCACTCATTTCGTCGAAAAACTGCATTGATCGACTCTTTTTACAGGAGAAATTCTCGTTAGCTTCGATGTTGTTTCTATTCGATATTAATCAGGAATTTCCACACTTGGCAAGATATTGCCAAATTGTTCGAACGCTGCGTAATCACTACATATTTTCAATGGAAGGAAGACTTCTACGAACAAACTGATGGTGTAGCTATCGGCAGCCCCCTTAGTCCAGTACGACTTTTTTCCCATTTCTCAACCCCCTGTAACTTGACAGCGCCTAGACCGATCGGAGTGAATCCAAGTATCTAGCTAATAAAATCAAAGATATCAAAGGTAAGTTGACCGCGCGGAGTGCGTTGTCTCTTTGATGGCAGCAGCTCCCCACTAAACGTAAAACTGAATATTTTTGTTTCATTTATTAAGTTAACTACTAGTTTGCAACTTTTCTGGTGTCAGTCCACTAAATGCATATTTTTCACTTCTTCACGTGACCAGCTGGGGCATAACCCACCACTCTCAAGTCAGCTGGATACGTTTTTCTATTTGTTTACAACATAATAAACATGTCAACCAAGTTTGAGCTTTTACAATATTAGTTTTTTCTTATTATTTTTTTACGTGTCGAAGAGGCTACACCCCCCGGAAGTGCGCCAGCTGGAGATCCATTCCCTTATTAGTGATCCCAAATTAAGCGGAGGAGAACATTTTCAGCTTTTCTAAAATGACTAACACTAAACGGTCGCTGGCTCCCAGTTTTATAAGCTATAAGCAAAAAGTCATGCGTAATTTCAACTACTAAATAAAGTAAAAACTAGTAAATAAGTGTAATTCTAAAAACAGTAAAACTCACCGTCATGTCGTATTCGGTGATGAAGGCTGGTATCTCAAGTTGATCGGGAGACATCACTGAATACAGGTATTCAACTCCAGGTAGACTCTGGACTTTCTGTTTAATGGCGGGTGCCATGAAAGTGGTAAACCACCAAGTCATCATCTGGAAAATAAGTGGATGACCTTTATTTTGGATCATTTTCAGGATATAAAAACATAATTTTCTCTTGGGTCATTTTTGAATATAAAGGACAATCGTTTGGGGTTCAATGAGTATCAAAAAAGGATTATTATTGGAGTACGAACGTATATATTCAGAAAGCATCTTATACATGCGTACATATTAATTCAAATCAAAACTTGCTACTTTATTTAGTTTTTCCGGTTTCAAAGGACGGTTCAGAAGTGAAACTATGTATATATTTCGAACCAGTTTTATGGTTGTTAACTGAAAATGTCTGTTCATGCCATATTTAGCCAAAAGACTTGTCCTAAATTTAAAAATTTTTTAGTCACACGCCAAAAGAAATACTAAACTTGCCATACAGACATTTTTCATAGATTTTTATAAAAATTTTTAAAACTCAAAATCAAGATTTTGAAGCACTTCTGGACGCCTATTTAAATGGGTTCTTGCTAAGGAGACGATGGGCTAAGGTAAACAGATATCAAGGGCACTAATAAAGAAAGAATTGTCTACAAATGGTTCCTATAATTGTTATACAGTTGCACTTATACGAGCTAATGTTATTTGACACTCAAGAAACAAAACCTCCATTAAATTGGTTCTATAAAGTGTCATTCTGACGCGATTTTTAGTACTTACAATTGGTGAAAAGTAGTCGTTTGCTGTGTAGGCGCTGGTACACTTGAGGGAAGTCGTTATTACTAATTTTTTTCGACATTTTTCTTTAGGAATTAATAAAATGGACAAAATAGAAAGTTATAGGTGGTGGTAGAACTTAAAAACAATTTTTAGAATAAATATAATTATAAATTTCGCCTACATGAAACAAACTATACAATGGAAGTAGACTTGACTAACGTCATGTGATCTGTGAGGTTATGTTAAAACACTGTCAGGGAGATATAAATTGAAACGACATTTGTCACAAATGTCAACTAGTGACATTAGTAAGAAACCATGGGTAACCTTGTAAATTATGTAGATTATCTTGAAAAATATGCTAAAAGTTATATTTTTCCTTTGATCAGGTTAGTTAAAGAAAAAGCGGCCATACAGGCTTACGTCGCTATAAGGGACCGCTGTGTTTTAGAAATTTTAAGAAATCGTTTAGTTAGGTTAGTTCAGGTTAGTTTAGGTTATATCAGGTTCGTTCAGTTATAGTTCTCTTTTGGTTAGGTTAGTTCAGTTATGATTGCCCTTTGATAAGGTTAGTTAAAGACAACATATATTTTACTTAACAAAGATCATTGTATGGCTCCTTGTTTAGTAAACATAGATAACACATGGTTACCTATGTTAGAACAAGAAGTTCAAAATGGTAACTTACACATAAATTAATAATAACCATCACATTACACTTATTTTCCACGTAGATAAAACATATTATATTAGGTACTAGACAATACATCAACCAAACATTTTAAACGTACCTTTCGTAATAATGACAATTCTTATCAAATGACATTTTCATATCAAAGGCAAAAACGATTTTCAAAATATCATACACTAATACTCAAAGACAAACACATTAATAGGTATAATTTTTTGCATTTTATTGTTTCCAAAGCTTTATTTTTTAGATAGTTTTAAAGAAGGCAGCAGAGAAGTTGCCGAAACGCTCGATTTGTCCGAGCCCTTTCTAGGGTAAATTATTATTCGCAGTAATTTTACTGTGAGTAGTGCGAAATTCTTTCTCCAACAACGAACGAATCGGACAAAAAAAGTGGATGAGGCTTCACCCAAAAGTAAGTAGTAAAAAACACTAAGTAATGTTATAAATAATTTTAATAGCACCAAAAAAGCTAATTAACTAATTAAACCCCAATAATAAACCCTTTCTACCGTAACACCGTTTACTCTACATCACAGTAAAAGGAACCGCTAATACGCATTTATATACTAGAAAATTTTTAGTTGGTCGAGTTGTGGAAACGAGCAGAATCGATTTTCAAAAGTTTTATACTACTCAATGCACCCTAAACGAAAACGTGCTACTCACCTTTGTCCAAAACGTCGGATGGACAACATAAAACGCCTTTAAGTTCTTCTTGTACTTGTAGGGCAACACGTTGTACACTTCCCTCAGCCAGCTGAACGAGGGGTAATTGCTACTGGAGGTGAGGGTGTGGAAATAGGCGATGACGTAATCTCCTCGTACGATCGGGTCCAGTAGGTTGATTAAGTAAAGCAATGCCTGCAATTATGACGAAGATTTATTGGACCGCACTGCACACGAGATTTTTCAGCTTAAAAATTAATTGAACGACCGTCCTGAGCCCGCTGCAAACAACCGACCCATATCTATAATTGATTTTCCTTATGGCGATCGGCCATGTCGCTTGTTCGGCAATTCATCTTTTACTGCAAATTATTTGCTGACAAACATGAATGACTCTCGAAACAAAAAAAAATTGAACGATCATGAAGAAGATTTATGTATAACAATAATTATTAAATCATTTTAGATACTTTCGGGGTCTACCCTTCGAACTACCCCCGAAGGTAGTATACAGATGAGTACACCCATAAGTGATGTGCTTTTCTCTTACTTTGAATAGACTCCGCTGCAAGTAGGGAGTGTTCATTAGAAAACGTCATCTAGTTGACTAGGATTTTTTGATAGAAAAGAAGAGAGTTATAAAAGCACGTCGTAAATTGACCGCCATCAACTATCATTGTCACTGTCACTTTTTGACATTTGTCATTTATTAGCTGTCATCTTATTCTTGCCTTTTAGCTTCTAGTAAAATTAAAGTCTATACAATCATCAACATTCTAAATAATTGAAATTAAAAAATCGAACAATTTAAGGGGTGATTTCTTTATTTATTTTTGTAAAGCGTTATCGGGGGCCAGAACTAAACAGGTCTGAGACTATTTCTATCCTTGCATTCCTATCAAGAAAACAAAGGATGAGGATACTTTCAACGCGCTCTGGAGCCGTCAGTGTCGTCCCCGGACATTTGACTTTTGACTCAGTGTTGGCAATTAACCGGTTAAAAATATTTTTAACTTATTAACCTGTTAATAACCGGTTAATTATCCGGTTAATAACCTCTAATATGTTTTTTGCAATTAAAAGTGTACAAGCCGAGCTCTGCATTGCAAGCGGTCTTTATCAAAAATATCATTCAAGATGTTTTTCCATACGTCTTGCATTTCAAGTGTACTCACATGAGCAATATTTACATTGGCCTTTAACACATTTACAACCAGCTTTCTGAGAATTTTTCTGAAGTGTTTCCAAATATTGGTTTTTCGACGCCCCATTTTATCCCAACAATATTAAACTAAATTATTTGATTATTAAGTATAAAAAATACAACAAACTAATTAACTAATAAACCAGGAATCACTCAAATATACGTCTACCGTAGGCAAACGACAAACGACATTGACATTTCACGTTTCTTCCAGGTTAAAAATCATTAAAGCGTTTTTTTCTTAACGTTAATAACCGGTTAAAAAACGTTGGTTAATTAACCTTGCCAACACTGCTTGACATTTGACACAAAAGTGGCAACTTAAGAAAATATCGAAAAAAATAATTCACGAATGCTTCAAAATAACAAATGAATTTCATAGGCGGCTAGATGACGGATTCTAATTAACATATCTACCGTGTTCAAGCGCTGAACCGGTAATTGTTTCGGTTAAGCTCTTGGTTATTTGTGGTTTTGCTTGACAAATGACATCCATTAATATGACATTGCTGCAAATTTTTGCCGACATCTTTCTTTGTCATCATCCCCAATATAGTCTTCTACAAATAATCTGTTGCGATCTTGTTCGACAATTTCAATTTTGGTGTTTTGTTATCGTCAAAATCTTTGCTTAACTTCATCCGCAACTCCAGTAACAAACTGCTTGCCATCAATGTCAATTTCATTCGTTTGCCAGTAGAAAAAAACATAAACACACGCTACGATCGTAGGCTTACTAACAATAGTATATTATATACTAAGGTTGTGAAGTATATTATTATGATCCGAACGTCAAGTTTAAAAGATCTAAGACGTGCGGGTCATAAGTAGTTCACAAACGCGGTGTATATAAATTTTTTTCCACTACTAGGCACGATAAATCTACAAGAGAAAACTGCCTAAATTAGTAAAATACAATTCCGCAAATTTTATTACTAAGAACAAGCGCGTCTTCAATCCATATGGAGGCTTTGTTACCGTGGCAACCGATAAACAAAATCTCAGCTTTATCTCCCTAGGGAGATAATCGGCCATAACTTTGTCATTATAGACCGCTTATGTTCAACTGTTTTATAAGCAAAACGAGAAAACCTACTTTACACTCATTCTGCTGCCCTTTAACAGTCCGTTTTAAAGCTAGTAGTGTAAAAAAATCATTAAGGGTAAAAACAAGTTTCGGAGTTATAATAACTTTAAAGTTTGCATGATACCTTAATTTTGTGGTTGTTGTTTGCTGTACTCCTATTTTCAGTACAAAACTGACTTAGTGCGATGTAGCTGTACATTAATAATCATCGATAAAAACGTGTTTTCTCAATTTGTTGACTTGATATTTTTATTTGTAAGCCCACGATATAGTTTCTACTGCTTGTTTTTAACCCTATTTCCTTAAAATGCTATTTTTAATAGTTAAAATAGAACGAACAATTTTTAATGCGTTTATAGAAAAAAATATTGTACCGTATTCACTTTAAAAGTGCTTTTAAGGAACTAAATGCGAAATAAAACTTTCACATGTCTGCAAAAAATCACTTTTTTTTTCAAGTGTCTGTCGCTCTCCGAGTAAAAAAGTTGTATTTCTTTAATACATAAATAACTATATTGATATTATTATCCATATTATTATTGTGGTACCTTTAATTATCTTTCAACATCAATTGATGTTTTTGGCTTCAGCAGACAGAAGAATAATAATTTAAATCATCAATGATGGTGACCTGAGGATGATCTCATAGAGTCACTAGAGTCATCATCACCACCTTTTTTTTTTGCTGTTTTTGATCGGAGTGGGACGATTACAATCCCCTAAGAACGTAAAAACGGAGAAGACAGACGACGCTATGAAGAAAAAAAAACAGTTGAATTAATTCTGATTGGTTCATTGTATCTAAAGTTATAGGCGATCAAAGTTGAAACTTCCCCCTTGCTCAAATAAAAAAAAAATCTTAAAAAATGTTGTTTGCTGTTTTTGATCGGAATGGGATGATTGCAACGTCTTAGAGATGTAAGAAACTTAATTCGAATGAAATGTCCAAATAGGAAAATGTCGATTCTAAAAGGAATGGGTCTATCTCAGAAATTTTAAAATCAATAAGACTTTCGTTTTGTAGAAGAGAAGGAGGACATCAAGAAGAGCAATAAACAGTTGGATTCATTCTAATTGGTCCATTTTTTCTCGAGTTGTAAGCGGTCAAAGTTGAAAATTGCTGAAAAAAAAGACGTAATACTTCTCCTTTTGGTCAATTAAAAAAAAAAAACTTTGAGAGAAGAAACAAGGAACAGAGTTAACTATTGTTTGCAAACCTAGACAACTCCACAGTGTCAGTAATAGAGTAATGTACCTCATAAATACCTCATAAACTAAATACTAGATACTCGCTAAAAATTATCCAGGTATACGCACCCACATCCGCACACTCGGACGCTGAGGTGGAAGTATTCTATGATGACATAAGGAGGCCTACCCACTACATCATGCTAATAGGAGACTAACGCTAAATTGGGGTATAAGCAAGACGAAACCGAAACATCGTTGGGAACCCACGGATTTGGAGAAAGAAATGAGAGAGCTCAAAAGCTTCTTGAATTTCTTGGACAATATAACCTATTTACAATGAACAGCTTCTTTCGCAGCGAAAATGGACCCGGGGTGCCAGCCCCTACGGTTCTACAAAGAACGAAATCGACTTTATCATAACTAACAGAAAGGAAATAGTGCGAGATGTAAGTGTGCTGAATAAGTTCGCAATAGGCAGCGATCACAGGCTGGTCGGATCCAGATTTTCCATTAATATCAAGAACGAGCGGCGAAAGCTTATTGAACAACCAACATCCAGCAAATGGAGACCACTTAGAAATGAAACCCAGTATCAGCATAAAATCAAATCACACCTAGCACATATGGAGAGTGTTTTAGACCCGAATATAGAGGG
Organism: Taphrorychus bicolor; assembly: GCA_951812265.1. Lineage (NCBI taxonomy): Eukaryota > Metazoa > Arthropoda > Insecta > Coleoptera > Curculionidae > Taphrorychus > Taphrorychus bicolor. Next base: position 8,047,946 of record OX638300.1, read on the forward strand.
TCTGAACGCACTTATTACAAATTCTATAAAAACCGCAGTAAAAGAATGCCAGACACAAAGCACCCAGCGAAACGAAAAACTCAGTACAAGCACCAAACTACTAATGGAAAGAAGAAGAAATCTGACAAATAAACATGCAACAAACGATACATCCAAGGCAATAGAGATATATCCAAGACAGTGCGAAGAGACACAAGAACATACAACACAAATTAAATCTTAAAGGTAAATGAGCAAAATAAGGGCATGAAATCACTAGAAAAGTCATTCTCCGAAGGCAGGAAAAACATCTGCAAGCTAGCAAAACAAAGTGGCCAAATAACCCCAAATAAAATGGAAATATTAAAGGTTGTAGAAGACTTCTACGCGACACTATATAGCGACAAAAATGCAGTGAGCTTGAACACCAACATAAACAGAGTGGAGAATCAAGGGTTTGAGGACATTCCAAATATTACCTTAAACGAAATAAGAGGGGCATGAAGAGATATAAAAAACAATATAGCAATGGGCGACGACGCCGTAGCAGGCGAGTCCCTAAAAGCCCGCGGAACTACGTTATTAAATGCATTATGCAAGTTATTTGATGGTTGCCTACAAACTGGGACAACACCTTCCCGGTGGGATTGGGCAATAATTATAGTGCTGCATAAGAAAGGAGGAGATATCACCAACCTGCAAAATTACAGACCCATTAGTTTACTGTCGCATATATATGCGGTTTATGAGAATCTTCTGCAGGAGATTAACAAATAAATTCGACTTATATCAATCCCGCGAGCAAGTTGGCTTTCGAGCTGGATTTGGCACAAATGACCATCTGCAAATAGTCAAGTGCCTTATCGAAAAATGCATCGAGTATAATAAACCCTTCTGCATAATTTTCGTCGACTACGAAAAAGCTTTGGACACAGTAGACTAGCATAAAATGTTGCAGGTTCTTGCTGATTGCCGTATCACCGAGGTCATCAAACACGTATACCGAAGAGCAAAAGCTTGTATTAGGCTGCAGGATGATTCCCAGGACTTTGATATTGCGCGAGGTTTGCCCGAGGGAGATGTCATATCGCCAAAGTTATTCACAACCCTCCTGGAATATATGTTCAAACAGGCCAACTTTGGTGTCATAGCCATGAACATAGATGGCGAAAAGCGAAATCATCTGGGATTCGCCGATGATATTTTAATTATCACAAGGAGTACGGACGAAGCAAAACAATGCTACAGAAGCTCAGGGAGGCATCGAACCCTGTTGGACTCAAAATCAACCCTAACAAAACTCCATGATACGTGACAAATCTTGTTATAAGTGAGGCAATCAAGATAGACGGAATACGCATAGAACAAGTAAGCTCTTATAAATACCTTGGTCACGAAATCTCTATTGGTAGAGACTACAAAACTCGTGAGATATCAAGAAAAATAGGCCTTTGGAAATCTGCGCAATATCTTTAAATCAGACATTCCAATGTGCCTAAAAAGAAAAGTATTACATACGGAGCTGAAACACTTACCCTAACAAAAAAACACTACAAATATGGTGACAACAATGGAGAGGTCGATGTTAGGTATATCGCTAAGGACAGGATCCCAAATATAACATTAAGGGAGACGTCCGGAGTGACGAACGCGGTTAGCCGTACAACAGCCTTAAGATGGAACTGGGCCGGACATGTGTCGCGACTTTCGGACAATCGTTGGGCAAAGAGGATACTTGAGTGGAGACCGTGCCAGGACGCATACAGAGGTAGAGGCCGTCCACCAACCAGATGGACAGACGACATCAAAAAGATAAAGACCAACTGGATAGAGGCAGCAAAAGATCGGCAAGAATGGGGGAAGCTACGGGACACCTATGTCCAGCAGTGGACGCGATTGGTCGATTGATAATGATGATGATAGTGATGAATTGCCCTCTAATTGATTAAGATCTCATTGCATTTTAACCCTGGTAAAATTTATTTTTCAGTCAATACTTCTTCAATTTTTTATTTGAGAGTGGATGGTGGCACTACAGGACCTTCTTAAACGTCTGTCAAAAATTCATAGCCTTGTACATGACGTTTTCTAATGAACACGTAGTAGATAATAGACAGATGAAGTAGATATGGACGTAAACGCAACGTGTAAACGTTAACGCAAGTTATTTCACGTTAGCGCATCATTTTCTCGACTGTGACTAGAAGTACGTATCCAGGTGGGTGACGTGAAACGTCTGTTTGTTGTTGTCTGTAGTTAGACATAATTGGGTTTTTTTATTAATTATTTTTAGTTTTTACTACAAGTGAAAAGTTTTGTATACGGTATATAGGGGCACTACCTACAATACATCAGAGTATTCATAGTAATACAAGTAAGAAGTAGGTAATTGGAGAAAGAATGGAAGAAATTCTCAATGTGAAAGCTCTAAGGGATTCAGACTCTGAATAAGAGGATGACGATTTAGATGATGCACTTCTTTTGTTTAATAATGTGCTGTTGGGCAGTAGGCGACAATTATATGGACGATTTACTCTTGAAAATAACTCCAACAGATGGTCCAGAAACATGTTTCCCTTTGAAAAACAACACATACCAAGGCTGACATTGTGCATGGGAATTCCTAAAAATGTTCAAACCAATGATCATATAACTATTTCAGGCATAGAGGATTTATCAAGGTAGAGGTCTTTGTTTACATTTTTCAATATTGGCGTGATCATTGACAATGGAGCAAATAAATAGACGCCGCGAGTTAATCATAAATTGGTACTTGTTTACTTGGCATGATATACAAACCGCATACTTAGAGGCTTGCGGGTTGTTCGGGTAGAGGGGAAGCAGAAATGCTAAAAACAATATGGCGAAATTTGAATCTCCAAGGACACATCTCCAGATGACATAAGCGTATTATTTTTGAAGGAAACAAGTATACGATTTTTACGCAGCATGCGACTGCATTTCTTTGCAGTCCAAAACATTCACATATGTTTATATTTAAATGATTTTTGATACATACCTACTATTCCCATTTATTGAGTTTTTTTAGATTAAAGATTAATAATAGAATACACCTACAAACGACGCTAATGGCTAACGTCTAAGAGCCGAGTACAGAGTAGATATGATGGAGGACAGCAATAGATATTATAGTAATCTCGTGGTGTAAAAATTCGCAAGGTATCATCCAAAAAAAAAGGATGTGCCAATTTACTAGCAAAGTAATCCTGGCAACACTGTATGGAGGGTTTGTTTATCACGCCAATATTGAAAAATGTAAATAAAGACCTCTACCTTGATCAATCCGCTATGGGCGTGATAAACAAACCCTCCATACAGTGTTACCAGGATTAATTTGCTAGTAAATTGGCACATCCTTTTTTTGAATGATATCTTGCGAATCTTTACACCACGGGAGTACTATAATATCTATTGCTGTTCAAATAATTTTTGGATAGTGATTAATAGAACACTTATGACGATAAATGAAAAAAAATGTTTAAGATGGCCAACTGGTCACAATCGGCAACATTGCAGAATCCTGTGACACGTGGTTGTTGTCAGTTTATGACAATTATTTCATGGATTTTTTTTCTGGTTTTCTGAATGTTTTAAGAGTTTTCCCCCGATTTTTTCGCTTTTAGCAATCGTTTCTTCAATTTGTTTGTTAGCCATGGTGAGACAATGTTTTGTGTGTAAAACTTGGAATTATAAAAATAAATCTAGGAAATTCTGTTTTCACCGGTAAGCTCATTTGTGTTTTGTGGTTATGTTGTAACTCGGCCCTTGGCCTTTAGCCATTGGCGTCGTTTGTATTGTTATTCTATTATTAATCTTTAATCTAAAAAAAAACTCAATAAATGGGTATAGTAGGTATGTATCAGAAATCATTTAAATATAAAAATATTTGAATGTTTTGGTCTGCATAAAAATGCAGACCCATGCTGCGTAAAAATCGTATACTTGTTTCCTTGAAAAATAATACGCCTATGTGTGCTTATGTCATTGTCGGGATTCATGTATTTTGCATGTCATCTTAAGCTGGGTTCGGGAGGAAAGCTCTTTTATCTCCATATGCTCCATTGTTTTTTTATATGGGCAAGAATGGAACAAGATGCTGGTATTTGTCTGATTTGATGTTATTAAAAGTGAACAGAGTTAACTTTGCAGTTCCACCTTGATAAATAAAGCTTATGAAGGTAAGAAACCCACCCTAAATACTGTGAAATCTGACAATTTTTGTACATATAAAAAACAAAGGAGCGTACAGAGTTAAAACAGCTTCGAGCATAGAGACTTAAAACAGCTTCTGACCCAAATCTAGCTATATATTCCACCTCTTAGGGTCCTCGTACGGGTTTCGCCGTACACTTCTTGTAGTAACAATAGATCAGATGCCTGGTTAAACCTGAATCTAGGATTCTTAATCATAATATTCTCAAACACACAAATTGTAGCAAATTTTGACAAGTCAAGGAACAGACGTATTACTGACAGTAGGGGGATACGTTAACGGCGTCCGCAGAAACCATATTCCTACTAGTTAATATACTACGAACGTCAATCTTTCCCCACGGACTAAAAGTGCAGCTTCTAGTGACCTATGGAAAACAAGATTAGGCTCACTGCTTGCTAATGCGCACATTCTTCTGCGCAAGACATATGCGGAGGACACGCCCACCACAAAAATAGCGTTTTCGGCCGGACGCCCTAATGCGTCTCGGAGTATTCTCATCCTTCTGTTCGCAATGAGAAAACAAAGGATGGTAGTAATGTCGCAGCGCACAGAGCAGTCTACCGAAAACTCTAGAAGAACGAAAGTTTGAGGTTAGGCCAACTCTGAGTACTTTTTGACATGAAAAGAAAATTTGTAATAACGAAAGATCGAAGATTTGTTTTTTTGATTATAAACTCGTATTTAGTAATAAATACTCATCGGGCGGCTTGCAGCATCGCTTGATGGTAGTGAAAGTGGACCGTTCCCGTCAAAGATCGCGTAGGATCAAATACTTTGTCCTAAGTACAATAACACCAAGACTATAAAGTGTATTGTGTATTGATTTCTTGATACCTGACTCGTAAGCCAAGGCAAGGAAGGGCGACGAAAGACTATCAAGTGTATTGTGTATTTATTTCTTGATACCTGACTTGTAAGCCAAGACAAGGAAAGGCGCCATTATTTTATAGGATGATAAGACTTTCTGATCATGAAAACGGTGAGTATTGAGTCTTTTTGAGGTTTTATGATTATAATTAATTAAATTAAATTACATTATTATAATTATTATTTTAGTTTTATTATCAAAATCAACTGACTAATGTGCCAATGTTACGCCATAACAGCAAATGACATTGAAAGCATTACGGCATTGTCATGTGTAAATTATATTCAGGAATAGAACAGAAGCTTATTTTAAATAAATTATAAGTTTTTAGTTTTTTCTTACACCACACCATGCTAATTTGCCAAGTTAACTAACAGCTCAAACATTTTAGAAACTAAAAATAATTCTTAGTATTTTTATATTGATATAATACATTATTAGATATTTTATATTTCGGCAAAAACTTAATAAAACATACAGCTTGGCATCGTCGATTTTTCAAAATTAAGGGGCGGAGCTTGCCAGCCGCGCATGCGCTTTTGTTGCCACTGAGCCGGACTTTTTCGGGCAGAACTTTTTAATGTTACGTTATAATTATATGTCAATTATTATTTATATGGCAGAAACCCGCAAGCTTACGTACTCCGCATACCGCTAACGTGAAAAAAATGCGCCCAGGTGTCAATGTTCACGTATACGTACACGTTTCATTGAGCACTTCATCTCTCTATTCCTTTTCTTTGACATGCCCCTTCTAGAGACCTTGCACGTAACTTTGTGAAACACTGTATCATTTATAGTTTTCAACCCATGAGGGACCTTTAACCGAGATCTAAGACAGACCTGAGCTAAATAACATACATAAAAACATAAAAACCGGATAATTTCCGACGAATTTACGTTTTTATAATGTTTACCTCGCGTAATAAGATATCTAATTTACCTTGTCTAAGTTGATTTTATTAAATGGAAACCATTTTCCAACGAAAACTACCACCGGTCGACCTAACCGGTCCACCCCGCTTTGGTAGAGGCATCCTATTCCTGACACTTCGCTCAGGTCCTCAGTTTTTGATCTTCTTAACAATTTTTCGTATCTGCAAAAAATACATTATACAGTTGTTGGTTATTTAAAATAGCTTCAAAGCTGCAATAACGGTTTTATGAGTTTATCTACTTTTATAGCTGTAGTAATGTCGTCAGTAGGATTAGATGTTAAGTATGTGGCTGAGTCTTTAAAGTGCACAAAGTTGTATACAAAAATAAAATACATTCAACGATACTAACAATAATAATTTAAAAAAAAAACATTCGTGACAATGAATTAATAGAAACCGGATAACGAATCAGTCAAACGTGAGAAAACCAATTTTCGTTAAGTTTTTTTCCCTTGGAAGCGTAAGCTGGTTATTAAATACGTCTATTTTTAAAGACCTCAATTAATGACGTTCATCCAGCTATAAATACGTCCAGTGAAAATAGGTAAACGCAATTTCTCCTATGGGAATGCCTATAAAATGTTACTGACCAGATTGGTAAAGGCTTTTGCCCTGTTTTCGTCGCCCCGACGTCCACTTTTTTTATCCTTATGACGGCATTACTGGTAGAAACCTAATTGCCGTCGGTTGGAAAGTTTCGAATACTTCAACTTAACACAAGTTAATAAATGTAATTTACTTTTTGCGGAGAAATACGTCAACAAAAAAACTAGTTGAAGAATTTCGTGGTTTAAATGCCACGCAACATAGGTACCGCATGTATAAGCTTACATTCTTGGCACTAATTAGTTTTTATTTATCAACAACAAACATATTTTAGGTAAATGTTATATTATCAAACCATAATCCAAAGTAAATGTATTAAATTTTTGCAAGGCAGTCAAACATAGCATTGCAATAAAATTTTTCTTTTAATATTACCAACAATCTTGAATATCAAGTATCGTAAAATTTTAAAGCAATTTCTCAACAAATCTTATTTATGTACACTATTGGGGTCAATTTTCGTTACACCAATACAACAACAGAAAACAATCAAATCAAATTGCAACCAACCAGCCTTGATCTGAAACCCGCGATTTAACACGAAAACCGACAATTAGTTTACCTGTCCTCTTCGAATTTCAAACTGGCCTCGGTGGTGTTCAGGCCCAAAAAACTAGCCACATTGGAAAGTATCGTCGGATACTGCGTCTCCACGGACATTTTCGCGAAAAACTGACCTCAAATCGTGAGAATTTTTCCTGGTTCCGTGGAAATTGAAGTCGCGCGTGTATAAGCAGCCTTTAGCAGCTCGCTCACCGCGAGACAATCGCGAATCGGGGCAACAAGTGACTGTCGATGCGGCGCCGAATGCAATCTAGGGTGATATGTGATGATGCGTGATGTTTTCTAGGTTTTCCATCTCCGGATGGAATAACATCGGAGGAAATGGTTGTTAAGGAGACAGAAAAACGTAGATAATCGCTTATTTATTATGCATCTAAGAAAACGTCCCTGCATGGAGTTCAATCAAGGTAATTTATAACGACGGTCGCCTTTACGTCCGACAATGCGTGCATTTTGTCTGTAATTGATTAGCAGAAATGGCATTTAAATATGACAATTTAGGTCCACGTTTCAAACTTCAGTTTTTCAAGCGTTTGTCCAAGATAGACATTGCGATATGCACTTGGTTTATGTGCTTTTGTGTCATCCTTTGATTTCATTCCATACTACCACACAACAACGTAGGGTGTGAGGGCTTGAATGCTGAATAGATTATATAAACCAATAACATTTTTTTTTTTTTTCAAAAAATTTGGTTTTGTTCGAAAGTGTCATTCAGCAACCCAAAGTTGCTCATATATGCACTGATCTTGAAGTTATAGTTCATATTGTCATAAGATTTAGCTAAATCGAAAAGGTTGCTACGGCTTATCACGATTTGCTATTGAGTCATAGAACTGTTAATGATAATTGAATTATTTAACTGAAAAATGTTATTGAAACTGAAAAATTGTTATTGCTAATTTGAACTAACCTAAACTATTTTAATTTATTACTACTCATTCAGGAACACAATATCTGTTGCTCACATATGAAATAGCTAATGAAAGAAGTGCAGACTTTTCTCATGCGATATGTTCCCCATGACTCTTGAGGAAGTTCATGGTGTCAAAATTTCAACAAATCAAAAAATGCTTTGGATTATCACGTTTTGCTATGCCATCACAGAACTGTCGCTTAACCTGAACTACGGACTTGAACATACTACTAAATTGAAACATGTGAATAGCGGGTGTAGGACGTAAAAAAACACTTCACGACTTTGAAATTGCCAACGTTTCGATCTTTGCTGAGGTCTTCCTCAGAGCTCTTTTTCCACCTACGGTGTCGGGCACTTTCGCGGAAATATAAACTCATGCAGTTTTCAGAACACCCGAGTTTATGCCAAAATATGTCGGTAATCTTGATGCACTAGTGCTGTTATCGCCGAGAATACTTACTTCTACCAGTATTCTTTAAGTAGAGAATACTACTTCTACTGTAATGAATGGATCATAGACTAACTTCAAATTCTGCATGCGAAAATAATATGATTTACCCGAATAAAAAAGTCTTAGTAAAATCTTGCTCCGTTTCGATATACAGGGTGTCCCGAATTGTACTTGCGTAATTTTAATCACGGATTGTACTTAAAAAAATAATGTTAGTTTGCTATATAAACTATACTCGAAAAATGCTTCGTTAAGGAACTACAGGGTGTTAAAGTTTGAAAAAACATAAATTAAATTTATTAATTGTTTCAAAACGGCTAGAGATATTTTAACGAAACTTTGTAGGCGCCAACAGTCATCGATGAAGCACGTTTTGCAATGGAAAAAATATTTTTCAATTTTGTCACTTGCGTCCGTACAAGCACGTTACTGAACATTTTTAAAGAAAAAGTGAGACGCCACTGGTTTTTCATAAAATGCGAAACAGTTTTGCACTCCCCATTCAATTTAGAAGGAAAAAGCCCCTTGTAATTTTTTCGTAGAACACACCGTTTTCGAGTAAAAAATAAAAAATCAAAAGCAAAACATAGTGTGTCATGATTGCTTTATGTACATAATGGTTTACATAACATACTAATTGCTCGAAGAATTGTCAATAGACTTCAACACATTTTTAACATCAGCGCCTAACAGATTCAGTGGCGTTACTAATAAATTCGGGACTTCCTCTCAAAGTCTCACAGGCCAGCTTCTATTCTTCTAATTAATTAATAAATAAAAAAAAAAAAACGTTTATTGGCAGCAACAAATAGTAATAAAGATAAAAAAAAAGAGATAAAAAGATAAAAATCACATGCCAAAGGTGGAAATTTCCGCATAGCGTATTTTCATAACCACCCTTATTATATACAACTAAGTACCTATATAATAACATATAACAACCAACATAGAACAAACACAACAACAAACAAACCAACAACTCAATCACAACCAGCACTCAGGTAGGACATACGTGTGCAACTATAAGTACAACTGTGTGTTCTTTATATAATCTTTAATTTTGAGTTTAAAAGAATGTACTGTCAGTTTTTTAAGATATTCTGGGAGGATGTTATAGACATGGGCAGCCAGAAAAACAAAACATTTTTTAAATAACTCAGTTTTATGAGCTGGGGTCGAGATTAGTTGAGGATTACGTACATTAACCCTGTGTATGTCGCTTCGCCTAACAATCAGCTCTGCCAGATAATCTGGAGATCCTATAGCCAATACCTTATGGATGCCTAACAGCCCATGTGCATGAACCTCCTCTGTGCCATGTTATGTTGATATATATCAGAAATGTGTTCAGTAATATGTTCCCTTCGGTGAAGGTTTCTAATATATCTTGCACAAGAATTTTGTATTTTCTGTATCCTGTATTTATTAAAACTTGCCAAAAAAGGTCCATACACAATGTCCAAGTAGTTGGGAATTGACAGTACAAAAGCATCAGTTAATATCTTCTTAACTGTAACATTCAAAACATTCTTAAATTCGTATATTGACTTCAAGGCATAAAAAGATCTTTGACATACATGGTTTATATGCTTATTGAAAGTCAGATGCCTATCCATGTACAAACCCAAATTTTTGACTTCCTCAGCCCACTCAATTTCTGTGTTACCTACTTTTACTTTTAAAACATTGCGTACATCAACTGCACTCTTTGAAAACAAAATTGCCTGAGTTTTAGTTGGATTTACAATAAGAGAATTTTGTGACGCCCAGCCAACTATCCTCTCTTGATCAGCATTTATAATTTCTATGGTAGCAGGTAGGCTTTCTAAGCTCGAACTATAATAAATTTGTAAGTCATCTGCATACATATGATACTGGCAGTCCCTGACAGCATTAATTACATCCGCCGTGAAAATTGTGAAAAGCAAAGGGCCAAGGATAGAACCCTGTGGCACACCACTCACAACACTCTTCCAGTTAGAGATCTCAATGTTGTTATCTATTTTAACCCTAACAGCCTGCTGCCTATTCTGTAAGTAACCGCTGAACCAGCCACCGGCACCGGTTTCAATTCCAAGTTTGGCTATTAATAATGATATGTTCAAGGAATCAAATGCCTTGGTCATATCAATCAGAACACAGGGACAGCAATGACCCACATCAAAGGCAGCCGCTATATCACTAGTAAGCTTTAATAATGCAGTAGTACAGCCGTAATTGGCTCTGAAGCCAGACTGACATTTAGGAAGAATGTTTTTATTCTCTATAAATTTTATGAGCTGATGTTTTACAACTTTTTCAAGAATTTTAGATGCTGCGGGCAAGATGCTAATGGGTCTTAGCTCATTGATACATGAAGGATTAGATACTTTAGGAATCGGTGCAATTAGCGACATTTTCCAAATATCTGGCACTTTATTAGATTCAAGAGAAAAATTTATTATGTTTAGTAGAGGACCAATACACAAGGGTAGGCAACCCCTCAACATTTTAGCAGAAATGCCATCTACACCAATGGCATTTGTAGCAATGCTTCTAAGGCAATTTTCAACATCAGCTTCAGCAGCCATAGTGAATGAGAAAGGTGGCCAGTGTCCAACCGCATTTCCAAACAAGGTCATAATATTGTCATCAATTTGACATTGGGGTATGCTAGATAAAAAAGCGTCATTTAGATTATTTGGTTCTTTTAACTCCATTGGAATGTCATCTAAAGATCTATTTTTGATATTCCAACTTTTAATTTTTCCCCATATATGTTGACTTCTATTAGAGACATTACAGTTGTTTATTTCAAAAGAGAAAAAAGCTCTCTTTTCTGCCTTGATGGTAGTAGAGACTTGTCTCTTCAACTGACAATAATAATTTCTGCTTTCAGCAGTCTGCTTTTTTACAAAGTTACGGAAGGCTTTATCTTTAACTTGAATCATTTTTTTAAAATTATGGGTGAGCCAGCCCGGTTTTAGCTTTCCTACTTGAAAAGTTCTGATGGGACAATGCTTATCAAATAAAGAGATTATATTGTTATTAAAAATTTGCACTTTAACGTTTATATCATCTGAAAAGTATAGGTCATGCCAATCAATGTTTTGCAGATCTTTTTTAAATTCAGCAGTGTTCATATTCTTTAAAATTCTGCCTGTTGTTAGTTTTTTATAGTTCGTCACTTTTTTACAATTCAAAAGGCAAAAAACAGCCTCATGGTCGGTATAAATTGGCTGACAACGAGTGATTCCTGACCCACTCAGTAAATCTAAGTTATTTAGTGCAATGAGATCTATGAGAGACTGGGTATCAGGAGTGACCCTTGTCCTGTAATCCTTGAAAATATCTGAGAGAAACCTTGATTCTTGAGTGTTCTTAAGAAGATTGATGTTAAAGTCACCCATACAAACACATAAGTCACATACCCGAATGATGTAAGGCATGATATCGTACAAACCCTGCAATTCCCGATATGACACCGCAGGTGGACGGTAAACACAACCCGCACAACAGATAGTCCATTGACTGACAGCCTCACCCATATGGCATCAATCCCATGTTCTAGTGCTGGGAAGTCAGCAATCCGCGGCCTCAATCTCTTCCTCACATAAATAGCCACACCACCACCTCGGCCAATTCAGTTACTATTGAAAAGTGTATAGCCCTCCAGTTGATACAGGTCTGTGGGCATGCCATCACGCAGCCATGTCTCGGAGATGGCAATTATATGATAACTGGAGCTTTAAACAAAGGATCTTAGATCCGAGAACTTATTGCAGATTGACCTTGGGTTAATATGTACTATCTGTAGGTCAGCACAGGCCGTGGGCGATTGGGCAGAGTGCCTTGATGTGCTTTGGATTTGCTGTACCTCGTTATCACAATGAACAGAGACAGGACTGGACGAGAGCAATCCAGAGACCGCAGACGCAGATGCAGGCACAGAGAGGACTCCAATCCTCGGGTCTACAACCTTAAGAGTGGGATATATTATTCCTTGGTCGGTAGGGTGAACCATCGTCGCGCTTGCATTGACAGAAGTTAGGGAGGAGCCCGCCAAACTCGGCAGGTGCAGAGAGAACGAGTCCACCCGGTCCTCGAGCGGAAATCTCTTGCTCATTGATTCATTATCTGTGGACAACAATAGTTCAACAGACCTCAGGCATCGCTCTGTTCGGATGGTAATCTCTGACTCTCGCCTAAAAAATTGCGACCCAAGCCAAAATTGAAACGCTCAAATCTTACTCCATTTGGCCAGAAATTCTCCCGATATATAGCATCCTTGAACTCCGGATCCACTCCTACCATGAAGGAGCTCTGGTCAGGGTTTGTTCGCTTAACATTGCATAACTTGACACTCACAGAGTCCGTCGAAGCTGCTGTGGTATTTTTCATTACGTATGCATGAACAGTCTCCGAGCTGATTGTGCCCTTTACCCTTGATACAAATAGCCAAATTTTCTTGCGTTTATTGAGTGGTTTAATTGCCTGGAACTCTTCGCCATTCTCCTCACGACTACCAATCTTTCTAGCAGCACTGCTAATCTTCCTCCGTCGTGTGTTATCGCGCTCTTGATCTTGGCCAGATGTTGAATTTCTCTTTCCAAGTCGCACCACCTGGGACCATCGCGGCGGCGATGGTAGCCGTATTGAACCTGATGGTGAACAATGTTCGATAGTGGGTGGAATACGCCTATCATTAACACCCCGGTTACATTGTAGCCTCGCAGGCTTCCGATCTTTATCCTTTCCAGAACCAGTCCTGTGCCGGCTGCGCTGCTCTTCCGATTGATGCCCGTCCAGCACCTGTACAGATCTCGGACCCACATTGTCTGTGGTTTTTAGTTTTAAATCCCCCTTCGGCCTTGAACCAAATTCTGGGCCTGCAATTGCATCTTTAGCTATATCTCCCGAATCGGGCACACAATTGGCTTTATATTGTCGTTCAAGTATATTGTACAGCCCTTTTATGTCCTTCTGCAAGATGCTGAACTTTGCATCAACTATGGACGTCAGGTCTGCCCGAGTGACAAGAGGCCGCTCACCAGACCGCCCCTCACAGCCCTGTTCCCGCACCAGTCTCTCCCGCTCCAGTGTTTCAATGGAGGCAAGCATTTTCCTATTAATGTCCATAAGCCTTTCCGCCTCTGCCTGATGACCTCTCCCATTTGTTAAAGCATCTTGAAGCTGCCTCTGGCAGTCCCTGTGCTTTGCCCCAAGTGCAACTGCTTCTGTCTTTAGTTTATCGATGCATGAGTCTTTGTCCCTGAGTTGGGCTAGATATGTTTCCTCAGATACGGAAACCTCATCTACAAATGCGCACAAATTATTCCCTTGTTTCAACCGGTGTCGAATACACTTGGTTTTTTAAGTAACCCCACACAAAGAAGTCAAGAGGGGTGATATCGGGCGAACGTGGTGGCCAAGCTATTGCACCTAATCGCCCAATCCATCGTCCTTGACAGTTCTGATTTAACCACTGCCGATTTATAAGCGCATAATGAGCTGGTACCCCATCCATCTGAAGGCAGAGTTCATTTCTAAGATGAATAGGAAGTACCTCTAAATACTCATATAAATGGTTTTGCAGGAACTCGTTAACACAAAATTCATTTTGAAATTCTCTGGCGAGCACGATGTGTGGATTTTCATGCGCCCAGATTCGTAAATTGTGATAGTTTACTGAACCACTTCGAGTGAATGTATGGTTGTTTTCATCTGTTTTTCTTAGGAACCAATTACAGAAAGTTAGGGTCTTATTGGCATCACCGGGTTGTAAATTTTGGACTGACTGCAACGGAAATGATTTTCGAAAGTCTTTTTTTAAAAGTCGATGCACTTAATTTTTGAAAACGAAAAACACCGTCGCCTCTTAACTGATAAACTGCTCATCTTATGCTCAGTTGTCTGTTATTGTCAAACTTATTTAAAATCACATTTTGATGTTGCGCATTTCTGCGAGTACAGTTTCTTGGCTCCTTTCTAAGCCCAAAGTTTCTGAACATTAGATGTGTGTTAATAAAAACTTGCCTGGAGGGTATTCTTCTATTAGGATATCTGCTTCACCTGCGTTTCCATAACAGAGACCATACATAAAGTGGATATCAGCATACTTACTATTAGTGAACAAACTCATTTTACTTTAAAGTTAAAAACAATAAAAAAATAACGTTGATTTGTGGTAAAGCTGAAAATGAAACTATTTTCTGACAACACTTCTGTCGTGTTTAAAAAACATAAATTTTAGACAGGATCTATTCAGTTGTTATGTAAATAAAGCAATTATGGCACACTATGTTTTGCTAGTGTCCGAGGCACTAATTTATTCCACAATGTTTACTGATTTTTTTATTTTTTACACGGAAACGGTGCGTTGTAAGGGAAAATCACAAGAAAGCTTTTTTCTTCTAAATTGAATGAGGAGTCCAAAACCGATTCGCATTTTATAAAAAACCAGTGGAATCCCACTTTTTCCTTTAAAATTAACCAGTAACGTGCTAGTACGGACGCCACTGGCAAAATTGAAAACTATGAAACTATGTTTTAAACGTGCTTCCTCGATGACAGTTAGCGCCTACAAAGTTTCGTTAAAATAGCTCTAGCCGTTTTGTAACAATTAATAAATTTATTTTATGTAATTCGGTTAGTTTAACTTAAAACACTGACGGCGATACGTTTACAACCTTATTAAAGCATCGTTATAGTTATTTTAGCTCTGTTTAGGTGGAAATGGCAAAATTTTACGTTAAGTAGCAGCGGTTTATGGAAATGTCAAATAATATTCAGTCAAAATTAACGTCAATGTCACGCGGCAAACTTAATTTTAAAGAAGAAATATTACTAGACCTTTGGAATAATGACTTATTTTTAGTTAGTAATCTTTATAATCTACCTTATTACATAAAATAGTATAAGATACATGTTCCATAACGCCATTGTCGCACTCATCTATTGCAAAAGTCGTCGCTTCGCTCCTCGTTTTGCAAACTTGGATCCGTGCGCCAATGCGCTATGTTATGAAACATGTATCTTAATAAACGACTATTTTCTTCAAACTTCCACATCCTATAACGAAACGTTTTTCGAGTATAGTTTATATAGCAAACTAACACTAATTTTTTATGTACAATCCGTGATTAAAATGTCGCAAGTACAATTCGGGACAACCTGTATAGGGCCTGAAAGTTCCTAATGTAAATTGAATGAGTTTACATTCGATATTTCTTACAATTTTGCGGAGTGTTACAATGGATCACTCAGAACTTAGAGTTACGGTATCGACTAGAAAGCACTAGGCGCGCCCTGCAGTTTGGATGCTTTTTTTTAGAACTTTTTATCGGAATATTGAATATCACAATTGTTCATATTATCTATGTTTAAGAAAAAAAGGTATTCCTATTTGACATTGCAAACCGGTTTTTGAAGTATTTTAGGTTTAACAACTCAATAATTTATACAGGGTGGACCAAGTTGTTTGTGACAAACTTTAAGGGAATGTTCTATGTCTAAAAATAACCATAGTTTTCTATAAAAACTGTAGTTAAAAAATGCTTCGCTACGGAAATACAGGGCTTAAAGTTTATTTTCAAAAACTAAAAATTTTTTTTTCTGAGGGTCTGAAATACTCTACTTTAATGAAATTTTACAGGTATCATTAGCAATAATATTTCTGCGTAAAGTAGAAGTTTTTTTATTTAGTGTCCTATCCCCGCTATACGACTTTACATCTACTCTCCTTCTCAGAATGACGCTAATCAACTCTACTAAACCAAAAAAATGTTTTTTTAACCCTTTGAGATATTTTAATAAATGCCCACCCCATTGTTTGGTGCCAAAAATCGCCGACCAGCCTCACTTCAGCGAATAAGCGGTTACCAACCGAA
Source organism: Taphrorychus bicolor (assembly GCA_951812265.1). Classification (NCBI taxonomy): domain Eukaryota; kingdom Metazoa; phylum Arthropoda; class Insecta; order Coleoptera; family Curculionidae; genus Taphrorychus; species Taphrorychus bicolor. The sequence continues at coordinate 8,064,376 of OX638300.1, forward strand.
GCGACCACAGAGAAAGGGTTAACTAGAGTCCTTTATTTACAAAAGCTTGTCTGGTATCATTTCTAAAGGTTGGGTGCGATGTTGCCCGCTCTCAGGGTCCAACTACACAACCCATATGTTTATATGTAGTGTAGCCAAATGCAGCCGTACAGCACAAATTGGCAACAGTGCTGTCAATTCAATATGTGTGTGTTAACCTCATTGAACTGATGTCAACCACAAAACGTCAAAACGTGTTTCCTTTGTGTTTCAAGTTGAGACAGTGCTTGCGAACGTTTTGAGCGATTTTTTGGTGTTTATTAAAGATTTTATCATTATGGTGAGATACTGTGGCATATGTAAGACTTCCAGCTATAAAAGTGGGACAGAAATCTTTCGTATTACAGCAAACTGCATGTATCATATTTTCACCGATTACCCTACTCGGCGGCCATTTACTTTGAAGGTCGATGGGAGCAACGTAGATTTCATGTTATTACCCAGTTCTAATTCAATAGGCTTTGACTACCGGGACTAAAATCCGGAAAATACCTCAATAGAGGTTAAAACGTTACTTTAAGCAGCGTAGTTTTGCGAGGTTTTTGTTTTTTTGGTTCACACCAAAAGATACAGGTGGTTTACAAAAAGTATACGTTTTCAGTTATATTGCTTTTACAAATCCTTAAACAAAATGGCAGAAGTCAAATTTTTGAGCATATAATTATTCACTATTTATTTGTTAACACGTGTGTCCACACTTTTTCTTTATAAATAAAAGAAATAGGGAAAAAAGCGCTCCAAGTTTTAAGGATGAAGTGTAATGAAAAGAAGGTAAAATAGCTGAATATAATAACTAACCTGACCTAGCATATCTGAATCCGTGACAAACTTCCTAAAAACGGTAAAAAACCCAATTTTAGCAAATACCTAAATAACCACCCTCCAATGTCTTAAAGGTGATGTCGCTGACATTGCGTATTGCGGCAAATTTGACTGACATATTTCATGAATCAGTCAGTAATCTCAGGCTACTAACCTCTAAAACTTTTGTAAACGAAAAGAATCAGGGTTAGAAATCGAGTTAAGTTTCCGAAAATGCATATAGACTGTTCTTTTTTAACCTTTCTAAGCGTCACTTTTTCTTTTCGTTTTATTCTGCAAACTGAGTTGAAAACACGATGAGTATGAGCTAAAATAAATCTCCCGGCCAGCACTGAAAATTTGCACCTGTAATATCAGAAATATGTTTGAAGCAGGAAAAATTCATAACACAATAAATGAAATGAACAGATTGAGTATTGGCGTGATGACTATCAGCGAAATGAGATGGCGAGGAAATGGAGAATGGCAGATAGGAGATCATATAGTGTATTACGCTGGAAACGATGAGAAAAACCGCCTACGGGAAGTTGGAATTATCATGAGGAAGGAGTTGAAACCTTCCATTATTAGCTGCCTGCCTTACTCTGACAGGGTTATTTTGCTAAAGCTCAGAGGAAATCCTTTTAACATAAATCTTATCCAAATATATGCCCCCCACAGCAGACAAAAATGAAGAGGTAGTAGAAGGCTTCTATGCTTAAATAAAAGAAGTACTTAAAAACGTTAAAGCAAGAGAGGTAAACATAGCAATGGGAGACTTCAATGCTAAGGTGGGACATGGAAAGGAGGGCGAAATAGTGGGTGACTTTGGTCTGGGACGGAGGAACGGAAGAGGAGACAGACAATCCTGCAGAGAATAACGCATGATTATACGCAAATACATTGTTCAAACTACCACCAACACTCTCGTACACTTAGAAAGCACCATCGGACAAACCAGATAATATGGTAAGAAATCAATTAGATTGTATCCTAATTAATCAGAGGTTTCGAAACAGCATAATCACGGTCAAATCTTACCCAGGAGCAGATGTTCCATCTGATCACACTCCCATAGTCTGCGTACTGAGAGCTAAACCACGAAAGACTCAGATTACCCAAGTCACACAGAATAAGAAAAAATCTGCAGGATAAGGAAGTACAACATGCGGTGGAAAGGACGATAAGTGAAGAGTTAGGAAAAACAACACTAGAGGAAGCTCAAATGGAACATACGTGGACAGCTTTCAAAGAATCGGTGACCCAGGCTTGTGAGCAATTCCTGACCCCTAATAAAAACCAACAAAAGAAGAAGCAGTGGATGACAGACGAAATCTTAGAGATGATGGAAGACAGACGAAAGCTGCCAACCCCAAAGCTTATCGACAAATTCATAGTGCCATTAAACAAAAAATCAGAGAAGCTAAAGGAAGATGGATGAGCGAGAAATGTCAAGAGATTGAAGAACTTGATTGTAAGCATGATGAGTTTAATATGTACAAAAAGATCAAAGAAGTCACAGGCAGACACAAAAAAAAGAACAACAGAAAACATTATGAATGAACAAGGCAAGCTTGTCTCTGAAGTAAACGAAAAACTAAAAACATGGCAGAAGTACTTGAACTCTTCAAAGATGACCGGCGCCACAGTGGTCCAGAGACTCGAAAAAACGCGAAAAATTAGAGGCACCCTTACAATGGATATACAATTATGTTTCTAGAGTGATTTTGACATAACGAGTCCGAATCTGGAATTTGTTATTTATTTAAACTCGATAGCTCGGCTGTACAGGGTGTACCAATAAAAAAAATTGCCCTTCACTTTTTCGGAATATCAATCTGATATAAAACTAAGTTTCTATGGTGATTTTAACACGAGGAGTTAGTATCTGGAATTTGTTATTCGTCTAAACTTGATAGCTGGGCTGTACAGAGTGTTCCAGTTAAAAATTACCATCACACTTTTCCGGAAAACGGATTATCCCTACGATAGGTACAAAACTGTGGGTCTAGCGTGTCACAATCTCTCTAATATAATTTAACGTAAGTATTTAGTTCATAAAGGGCGAGAAAATATATTAACCATTACTTCATATTAACTACTAAATACTAAAGTACACTTGCCGAATGCGCACACTATCAAGTCTTTTTAAATTTCGATTTTTTTGCGTTCTGCTTCCCCATCGGCAACAAATATTTGTGAATGTATATGGGGTTCCTTCAAAAGACTTAGAACACCTCGAGAATAGGAGTCCGCCTTTCGAAGTGGAAGATGTCTGGGCGTTCAAGCGGATCCGATGACACAATGAGCAAATTAAATAAATCGCGATTACACTTTTCTCGATTGATTTTTCGGGTATTTCCTGAAGTCTTTGTTTCGCGCTTCCTGCGCCTCATCAGAAAACTGACCAATCGGTAAGGTTTGTGCAGCAATTATTTTTACGTAGAGAAAAAAAATCAGTTGTTAGTTTTGTTCTACCTCTTATACCGGACGAGCCACAAAAGTTTTTATGTGCCCCATTTTTTACCAATTTTGGTGTACTTTTCTCACATTTCATTCTGTAGCTTCCACATTTTTGCAGTAAATAATCTGAAATAATTCAGGGAGGTAGTATACACATGAGCTCTTGACCATATTTACTAATCGCTATTATTAACTAAAATACAACGCGTCGCTAAAATGTCTGTTTTGTTACCAATTGGCAGACGTCAAATAAATAAGCAAAAATTTAGTCATTCCAGCCTTGGAATCTCTTAAGCGCGAATATGCGCGGCCAGTTGTTTCATTTTACGCTAGTGGATACTTGGGGCCATTTATTGAGATATATTAGAGGTTTATGACTAATTCTGAAAATTTTGTGGGTCTAAATTTGTATCTACAGGTGAAAAAAATTTACACTCACACTTACATCTCTGTCGGTACTACCAGCAAATTACCAACGATGCGTTATGACTACAATTACGATTTTTTCTTACATTAAGATCTTCCTAAAGCCATCACCTATCATCTTTTGTTCATTTATTTTAGGCTTTAAGTGACACAAGCATTGTAAAAATAAGTTATGAATTATTTTATAGTAAATAAAAATAATGAAATATTACTTTGTCAAGGCACCTCGCCTCAAATATGTGACTATCTATTTATTGGTCATTTTGAAGGAAGCTGAATATTTAACACTCGTCCTATTATATTTTCGACTTGTCTAGACCAATTTAGAAAAAATCGTTTTTTCGCGTTTTTTGGGTCTACGGGACCACAATGCGGCGTCCAGAAAAACCTGATGAGGCAAACAATACGGAAGGTCCAGTGATATCAGTTGACGAAGTTAAACATGCCATTAAATGCACTAAAACCAGAAAATCTACTGTTCCCGACCATAGATCAGCGGAAGTGCTTAAGATCATGGACACGGATTGTATTACTATCTTGACGTCACTATTTAATAATATTTATGATATTGGCACGATTTCAGCTGACTGGCTTGTTTCATCATTTATCACCATACCGAAGAAGTATAACCCCAAATTTTGTGGTGACAAAACACGTGTGACCATCAAATGTCACACGTGTTAAAAATCTTTCTCAGACAATTCTTCAAACAATAGTAAAAGTTCTTCGTGAAACGGGCTTGGATAGAAAGGACATAATGATCATTGCCAATCTATATTGGAATCAGAAAGCAACTATAAATCTTGAAAATAACGAGTTAAGGTGAATGGTGAGCTAATCAACAATATCAGACTTGGTTTTACGGTTTTACTGGGCGATAACTTGGAGGGGCTACAAGAACTTACCAACAGAGTTTCACACACAAGCGAACAATACGGATTGGAATTGGATATCAAGAAGACCAAATACATGGTTATAAGAAAGTCCTCTAATCAACGCGGTGGGATGTATTGTAAAAACAAACCTATCGAGAGCGTGCGTAGTTTTACTTATCTTGGGTGTAACCTCAATGTGCAACTTCAATGTAACCACACAAATGAAACCCTTCCTCTGCTGTCGAGATCTCAGCATGACGCTCATGAAGAGAATGATAAAATGCTATATTTTCTCAGTATTGTTGTATAGTGTCGAGGCTTGAACGTTGTCCGAACAAAACAGAAAAAAAGATCAAGAGCTTTAAACTATGGATCTATCGAAGACTCCTAAGAATTTCCTGGGTTGATCAAGTCACCAACCAAGAGGTCCTTCGAAGAATGAACTGCCAATTAACCCTCATAAATACCATAAAACAACGCAAACTTGAGTATTTGGGCCATGTCATGAAAAACCCTGTCAAGTATCGTCTACCACAGCTGTTCGTGCAAGGCAAAGTGGAGGGAAGAAAAGGACCAGGTAGAAGGAGAATTTCCTGGCTCGCGAACTTATGGAAGTGGTTTGTCGTGACTCTCATTGAACTGTTCCGCGCTGCAGCCAACAATTTGCGCATTGCCATGATGATAGCCAACGTCCGGAACGGATAAGGCCGACGGACAAGAAATGCAAACTGGAAGCGAGTTCTGCGACATACTTCAAGTGAACCGAAACCTCGCGACACCCCTACCCCCACCCCTCCATTGCAGCGCGACAGCGGGGGAATAAATACCACGGGGTCACCACAGTCGAGTCAGTGAACGTCAGGAAGCACGGGAAATCACTTCGCCCATTGCCTCATCGCCTTTGATAATGTTCGCCGCAGCTGTAGACGAAACGTCAGGAAGAAGTTTTATTGCACCACGGCTTCAAAGCCCGGAAAACACTTTAGATTGTAAATCGTATTTGTTATGTACATAACAACTAAAATGTCTTAAATCGTTTTGAGATATCGCTTTGTGATATCTCAAAACGATGAACAAAATCTCGAACTTTGTGATAATGTATATATAAGTATTAAGTTACGCATTGAAATTTTGGTAACGTCCAAATCGCTAAATAAATAATTGATGTTAGTAAAGTACATTAGAAAACGTCATCTAGAAGGCTATGAATTCTTTACAGAAAAGAAGGACACTGTCAAAGTCTATTTTAACTTTTGTTTTTTCAATATTTTCTTTTGACATTTCACAGCCAACTAGATGAGGTATTTAAGTGAACAATCCCTATTAATATGGTCTATGATCATGCAAAATAATTGCAATATAATACTAGCAGACATCATTGACACAACAGTTTTCGATGACTAAAGTAGACTATATTCCACCTGAGAAAGGACTAAAGTGATCATTCAAATACCAAAATGATATATTTTTTTTAACTCTAGCTCTTTATTTTTCAAGACAATCAATATCTTTGACAACACTTTTAAAGCATTTTTGACTGGAATAAGCTGTTAAAATTTAAATACAACGTTTCGATTTTTGGATAATATTTAGAACCAAAGTTGGGCAAACGTTATTGCTAAGAGGTATAATGCCTATCTACACTTGATCTTAGAAGTGAAATCCAGAAGAAATTCTCACTCCTTTTTGACATATTTACAAGTATGAAATTTGTGTACTTGACCGTTATATTACAGATGAGAAATCAAAGAAATTATGGTTCGGCTAACTATTTTAGTTACAAATATTCACAGATTGTTTCCCACAAACAGAGCGATGCCTCTTAAGACGCGTTTCGCAGCTAATACTACCCCTCAGGTCAGTTCGGCTCACTGTTATGACAACTAAGAATCAGATAACTTAAAAAAATCCTCCAATCCACACCAAAAAAAATTGTAATCCAATTATTCACAACATAATGTTGTTTTTCTTTGAAAGCTTTAATATCTAGAAGAAAAAACATGCTAAGTGTTGTATAGTATACATTTTTACACTTATCGTCCTCAGGTTTCTGAAACCTAGATTGGTGGATACGATTGGTTAGTACGTAAGTTAAAGAAAACAAAAAAAATAAAAAATTTTAAAAAATAACGAAAGAAAGTTTCAGATTTTCAACTTAAAAAAAAAGAAAAATGACAGTAGTAAAGAATGCTAATGAAAAAAATTCAGGCTAACAGAAGAATATGTAAAAATAATTACTAAACTTGAATAAAGCAAAACCGAAATGAAAATAAATAGAGAAAAAAACTAAAAAACTTAAACGTGAAATAAAAATGGAATAAAACAAATCAAAACTCCAAAAAAGGTAACAGATATGGAAAAAAAGAAAAAGAAGTGCACTGAATTTCTTTTAAGGAAATTTTTAACAAAACTCATATGCATAAAACATAAAATATCCAGGTCTGTCTACACAAGCAGAAAGATTAGGAAAAATAGTTAAATACAGATGAGAAGTCTCAAAAAATTTGACCCGAAAAGATTCGGGAAAATAATTTGAGTTGCCACTGAGAAGAACCAAATTTTGTATGTAAATAGGATATAGCAACAAAGCTAAAGGACAAAAATACGTGTTAAAACGAAATAAAAAATAAGCTGCCTGGAATATAAATGGAAAAGTTGTGAGGAAACATATGACAAAATGTAGCAATAGGATCAAAAAAACACAAAAGGAAAGCAACAAAAAAATGACAAGAAAATTCGTTCACAAAAAAGGCTCGAATTAAAGAACATCTTTTTTATTCAAACAGCAAGAAATAAAAGTCTAAGAAATATCTTGGACGTAAGCTTTTTTGAAAAAGTTTAAAATCACGCTTTTTTTCTTTTCGTTGGGCGAAAAATTGGTGGCCACAGTAAATCATAGCATAAGAACTAAGAAGTTCTGCCGATGATGATAAGAGTTTAGTGGTGGTATTAGCAGAGACCAAGATTGATTGTACTGCCTATACGACTTTTCATTGCCATTTAATGTCTTTAAACATTTGTTTCCGTAGATTTTATAGTTTTTTATTTAATGGGTAATTTTTAAGCGCAATCATTTGCAATATATCTAATTTCAAGTCTGAAATTATTTAAAAAAAACTATACTTTGAAACATAATATCTATTTAAGCCGATATGAACACTAAAAATGATTTCAACACGTCAAAATCGTCAACGTCGATACTCTCTTTCGATGTTATCCTGTTTAATAACCCCAAAGTACATTGTAAGTAATATCTCTATCATCGCCGGGACATTCAATTTGCAGAACTTTTATTAATAAATTTGATACGATAAGCTGTTGTATAAAACAACTTTATGCCTTATTCAGCCGTTGTACCTTCCCGCCGAGGGATAAATGCAGATCGTTATCGGTAAATATTGAAATGGCTCGAAAAGCGGAACAGAACATCCACACCATAAACTCCGTATAATACGCTTCAAGTTGTAGATACGAAGTTTCACAATTGAATTATATTTTCTATTCAACCTCGATGACGAGGAGGGTTCGGTGTGAGTATTGTCCTGATTTGATGACAAACAGAAAACTGCCATCTTGTAATCATGAAAGATATTAGGTATTTTCGATAGAATGGTATTGACTACTGACGATATAGGTATCTAGAATTTGTTTTCTATTTCACTTGAAAATAGGAAAATCCAACGAGGGAGGTTTTGAAATGTTTTCATATATAAACAAACATAAAACAGAACCCTAAACTCCGTAAATGACGCGAAAAGAAAAGCAATCGATAAATAGTTAATAAATAGTAGATTATGTCACTAGGAGTAAAAGTGGGTCTTTTCGTGCTGAGCCCAGAGATTGACGGCCGAAGCGAAGCTGAGGCCTGCAACTGGGCGAAGCACAAAAAGACCTTTTACTCCGAGTAACATATACTATTTTTTTTTCAAGCATGCAATAAATAAGAAATCTATTTAAAAGTGGTTCAGTTTTGCAATTTTCTCTCATCCTCTTTAAGCGGGTCTAGGTACTTACCCAATTGTGTATATTATTTGTAAAATACATAGAATATGTTAGAATGGTGGTTTTCAATGTTCAATGGTTTTAATGTATTAATTAATAACCAATGATTATGGTAAACTAAGAATTTGTAGCATTATTTTCAATACTAAATTAATAAATGTCACATTGACAGATAAATATGATGACGCGCATGACATTTAACAGACGAATTCAGAATTCGAGAACCTATGCGATTTCGACTAATAACGGTTTCAGATGGTGCTCTTGAGTGCTCTGAGAGTATTTCTGTCCTTTGTTTTTTCAACAAGAATGTAAAGATGGCAATACACTCAGATCGGTTTATTTGGTGTCATCTATTATTAAAATAATTTTGGTGAATGAAAATCGTTTATATATGCGCCACCATGACACTAGCGGTGACTTTTGACTTTACTTTTACTGCCTAGGACTTTTTTGCTACTTTTTTGGTCTCAGGATTTGAAAGCCCACTTTAGGTGTGCGTATGGAGAAAACAAATGACGTACTTTTAGTCCGCTTGAAAAAAATAGTAGATTATGTCACTAGGAGTAAAAGACCTTTTACTCCGCGTAACATATACTATTTTTTTTTCAAGCATGCAGGAAAGTCTATTTCAGAGTGATTCAGTGTTGCAATTTTCTTTCATCCTCTTTAAGCAGGTCTAGGTACTTACCCAATTAGTGGTGTATATAAATAGAATGTGTTAGAACGGTGGTGTTCAATGTTCAATGGTTTTAATGGTATTAAATCATAACCAATGGTTTAGATGGTTGAGTTGAAATTATGGTAAACTAAAAATGTATAGCATTATTATTAATACTAAATTAATAAAAATGACATTGACAGATAAATATGATGACAACTAACGACATTTAACAGAATTCGAGAACCTATGCGATTTCGACTAAAAACGGTTTCGGGTGGTGCTCTCGAGCGCTCTGAGAGTATTCCTATCCTTTGTTTTTTCAACAAGAATGTAAAGATGGCAATAAGATGGTTTATATATGCGCCACCATGACAATAGCGGTGACATTTGACTTTACTTTTACTGCCTAGGACTTTTTTGCTACTTTTTTTGGTCTCAGGATTAGAAAGCCCACTTTAGGTGTGCGTATGGAGAGAACAAATGACGTACTTTTAGTCCGTTTGATAAAAAACATTATTTTTGTGAGCAAATGGGTGAAGGTATTTCATACACCTTCGTTCGCTAAGGATAAAACCAAAGTTTAAGCAAGATTAACCAAAACCAAAGTGAAATTTGTGAAAGTACTGATTTTTTTTCGACTTCGCACATATTCGTCGAACACATTATTAAACAAAATAATAAATGACAAAAATAAAATTCAGCCTCAATGGACGATATTCTGACGCCATTCTGTCCACTTTTTAGGGCCTTAACAATTTTAAGTGTCATCAATACGTCATTGACTTTACAAAGGGAAGATAATATCAATAAAGAGTCTTCTATTTAAAAAACAAAAAAAAATGCATTTAGTAGATAATTTTCTTCTGATTTGACCCTGTAGAACAACAATACGAGGTTTCATTCCCGCAATGGTTCGTGTTGATTATGCTGCCACCAGCAAGTAACTTGAACTGCTTGACACCTACTTTCTTTCTTAAGCACTTTTTATCTATTCCTGTACAAAGGTACAGGAATGGATAAAAAATTCCAAGGTTTCTTGATGTGTCATTGCTTCATGTCCTGGACTTTATGTTGGTAGAATGTACAGGCAATTTTCCTTAATTTCTCATTCAATTGTATTATGTGTCCTTTCTTTCTCTGCACTAGGTTGCCACTTTAAAACCCTTTCGGTTACCTATCTTTTATTTTTGTGGTTACGAGGGAAAAGACGCATTCTTCTTGCAGAATATGTCGCTTTTTAAGGGCAAACCGGTTTCGGCCTTTAGGCCAATCTCAGTGCCAAATTTAATATGACGCACAGGTATCTTTGTTGGGCAGCGTATAAAACGAAAGAGACGAAGGACAATAATTCTGTTTTGGGTAAATATGAAGATGCCTTCAAAGAGCGGCTCTAATTGTGCTTTTTATAAGAACTGTAGCACATAAACTTGGAAACCCTGTACAAGATAATTTATCTCAATATTGATATTGGTTATGTTATGTTAATGAAATATTTTAAGTAATACAAAGATTTAAATTAATGGAGGTGGCGCCACGCGCGTTCATACGATGGCTGGCTCTTCCACAAGGGCATGTGAGACAAATCGTAAAGTGAACCAAAGCAGATTTCCGCCGAAGTTGTCACTTCCCACAGATGGCCGCGACTTAAGACGGTTCCTCCATATATACACAGTGCCTTGAGCAATAAAAAGAACCAAACTCGTTTGGACCTCGATTTTCTGTCAGGTTTTACTGATGAGCTCCAATAAGAGCGAAACCGGTCTATAGGTGAAATTATAGGTGAAATATAGGTCAAAATATACAACTTCAACGGCAGTCGTAAAGTGACAGCATCTGCTTTGGCTCACTTTACGATTTAAATTAAGTAAACATCTTTAAAGGGGTGGATTAAGGTATTCAAGCTTAAGCAACAATTCGCCGTTAATTCTTAGGTCTTCTGTGAAGTTCAATCTGCTAAAGTGTAATAATTCTGTTAAACGCTTTCCATAAGATGAGGTATAATTAAGAATTAATCACATAACTTTGAAGTCAAGAATTTTATAACGCAAATCTATGTAAACTGTACAGTTTGTCTCATTTTCGATGGTTCTTGCGGGTTATTCCAGAATAGTCAAGTGTAATTCAGAAACAGTCAAGTGTAGTTCAAAATAGTCAAGTGTAATGTAGAAATCTCCAAGTGTAATTCAGAAAACATCAAGTGTAATTCAGAATAGTCAACTGTAATTCAGAAATTACCAAGTGTAATTCAGAAAGCAACAAGTATAATTCGGACACCGTCAAGTGTAATTCAGAAAGCAGTATAATTAGGAATTATTAACATAACTCTGAAACCAAGAATTTTATAACACAAACCTATGTAAACTGAACAGGGTGTCTCATTTTCGATGGATTTTGGGGAGTATTCAGAATAGTCATGAGTAATTCAGAAATAATCAAGTTTAGTTGAGAATAGTCAAGTGTAATTTAGAAATCTCCAAGTGTAATTCAGAAATTACCAAATGTAATTCAGAAATTACCAAATGTAATTCAGAAATCAACAAGTATAACTCGGACACCGTCAAGTATAATTTAGAAAGCAGTAAAATTAGGAATTATTAACATAACTCTGAAACCAAGAATTTTATAACACAAATCTATGTACACTGAACAGGGTTTCTCATTTTCGATGGATTTTGCCGAGTATTCAGAACAGTCATGTGTAATTCAGAAATAATCAAGTGTAGTTCAGAATAGTCAAGTGTAATTTAGAAATCTTTAAGTGTAATTCAGAAATTACCAAGTGTAATTTATAAATTACCAAGTGTAATTCAGAAATTACCAAATGTAATTCAGAAAGCAACAAGTATAATTCGGACACCGTCAAGTGTAATTCAGAAAGCAGTATAATTAGGAATTATTAACATAACTCTGAAGCCAAGAATTTTATAACACAAATCTATGTAAACTGAACAGGGTGTCTCATTTTCGATGGTTTTCAGAACAGTCATGAGTAATTCAGAAATAATCAAGTTTAGTTCAGAATAGTCAAGTGTAATTTAGAAATCTCCAAGTGTAATTCAAAATAGTCAAGTGTAATTCAGAAATAATCAATTGTAATACAGAATAGTCAACTGTAATTTAGAAATTACCAAATGTAATTCAGAAAGCAACAAGTGTAATTCGGACATTGTCAAGTGTAATTCAGAAAGCAGTATAATTAGGAATTATTAACATAACTCTGAAACCAAGAATTTTATAACACAAATCTATGTAAACTAAACAGGGTGTATCATTTTCGATGGATTTTGCGGAGTATTCAGAATAGTCATGAGTAATTCAGAAATAATCAAATGTAGTTCAGAATAGTCAAGTGTAATTTAGAAATCTCCAAGTGTAATTCAGAAATTACCAAGTGTAATTCAGAAATTACCAAATATAATTCAGAAAGCAACAAGTATAATTCGGACACCGTCAAGTGTAATTCAGAAAGCAGTATAATTAGGAATTATTAACATAACTCTGAAACCAAGAATTTTATAACACAAATCTATGCAAACTGAACAGGGTGTCTCATTTTCGATGGTTTTTGCGGAGTATTCAGAACAGTCATGTGTAATTCCGAAATAATCAAGTGTAGTTCAGAATAGTCAAGTGTAATTTAGAAATCTCCAAGTGTAATTCAAAATAGTCAAGTGTAATTCAGAAATAATCAATTGTAATACAGAATAGTCAACTGTAATTTAGAAATTACCAAATGAAATTCAGAAAGCAACAAGTATAATTCGGACATTGTCAAGTGTAATTCAGAAAGCAGTATAATTAGGAATTATTAACATAACTCTGAAGCCAAGAATTTTATAACACAAATCTATGTAAACTGAACAGGGTGTCTCATTTTCGATGGTTTTTGCGGAGTATTCAGAACAGTCATGAGTAATTCAGAAATAATCAAGTTTAGTTCAGAATAGTCAAGTGTAATTTAGAAATCTCCAAGTGTAATTCAAAATAGTCAAGTGTAATTCAAAAATAATCAATTGTAATTCAGAATAGTCAACTGTAATTTAGAAATTACCAAATGTAATTCAGAAAGCAACAAGTATAATTCGGACACCGTCAAGTGTAATTCAGAAAGCAGTATAATTAGGAATTATTAACATAACTCTGAAGCCAAGAATTTTATAACACAAATCTATGTAAACTGAACAGGGTGTCTCATTTTCGATGGATTTTGCGGAGTATTCAGAATAGTCATGAGTAATTCAGAAATAATCAAATGTAGTTCAGAATAGTCAAGTGTAATTTAGAAATCTCCAAGTGTAATTCAGAAATGACCAAGTGTAATTCAAAAATTACCAAATGTAATTCGGACACCGTCAAGTGTAATTCAGAAAGCAGTAAAATTAGGAATTATTAACATAACTCTGAAACCAAGAATTTTATAACACAAATCTATGTAAACTGAACAGGGTGTCTCATTTTCGATGGTTTTTGCGGAGTATTCAGAACAGTCATGTGTAATTCCGAAATAATCAAGTGTAGTTCAGAATAGTCAAGTGTAATTTAGAAATCTCCAAGTGTAATTCAAAATAGTCAAGTGTAATTCAGAAATAATCAATTGTAATACAGAATAGTCAACTGTAATTTAGAAATTACCAAATGAAATTCAGAAAGCAACAAGTATAATTCGGACATTGTCAAGTGTAATTCAGAAAGCAGTATAATTAGGAATTATTAACATAACTCTGAAGCCAAGAATTTTATAACACAAATCTATGTAAACTGAACAGGGTGTCTCATTTTCGATGGTTTTTGCGGAGTATTCAGAACAGTCATGAGTAATTCAGAAATAATCAAGTTTAGTTCAGAATAGTCAAGTGTAATTTAGAAATCTCCAAGTGTAATTCAAAATAGTCAAGTGTAATTCAAAAATAATCAATTGTAATTCAGAATAGTCAACTGTAATTTAGAAATTACCAAATGTAATTCAGAAAGCAACAAGTATAATTCGGACACCGTCAAGTGTAATTCAGAAAGCAGTATAATTAGGAATTATTAACATAACTCTGAAGCCAAGAATTTTATAACACAAATCTATGTAAACTGAACAGGGTGTCTCATTTTCGATGGATTTTGCGGAGTATTCAGAATAGTCATGAGTAATTCAGAAATAATCAAATGTAGTTCAGAATAGTCAAGTGTAATTTAGAAATCTCCAAGTGTAATTCAGAAATGACCAAGTGTAATTCAAAAATTACCAAATGTAATTCGGACACCGTCAAGTGTAATTCAGAAAGCAGTAAAATTAGGAATTATTAACATAACTCTGAAACCAAGAATTTTATAACACAAATCTATGTAAACTGAACAGGGTGTCTCATTTTCGATGGATCTTGCGGAGTATTCAGAAAGAAGAAGAAAAAGTTGCTCAACACTGAACAAGCTTTTAGTTCCTTTTTTACATACAAAGCAAAACAAGACAGAGACGAAGAATGACTCTGCCCCAAACGTAAACACGATAACAACTTTATACAGAGTCAGACGAGGTTATGGGGCACTAGGGATGGGTCCCGTCATGATTCTCATTAGGGTTGTGGTGCTTTTAAGCTTTCAATATTTTTTCTTCTTTACACACAAAGTAAAACAAGACAAAGACGAAGAAGGACTCTGCCTCAAACGTAAACAAAACGAAACAACGATAACAACTTTACACAGAGAGAGATGAGTTTATGGGGCACTAGGAATGGGTCTCGTCATGATTTTCAGTAACGATGTGGTACGCGTTACATTTTGCATTTTCTTGGTTCTTTGCTTTGAAATTCGGAAAAAGTTGCTCTACACTGAACAAGCTTTTAGTATTTTTTTTTCTCTTTTTTACACAAAGGAAAAGAAGACAAAAAAAAAAGAAAAGAAGGAAAAAGTTGCTCTACACTGAACAAGCTTTTAGTATTTTTTTTCTCTTTTTCACACAAAGGAAAAGAAGACAAAGAAGAAGGAGTCTGCTCTGAACTTAAACAAAACAACAATAACAACTTTACACAGAGTGAGATGAGGCTACAGGGAACTATAGGGCACTAGGGATGGGTCCTCTCATGATTCTCAGTAGGGTTGTGGTGACGCGTTACACTTTCCATATTCTTGGCTTTCGATCGAAGCAACAAGTATAATTCGGACATTGTCAAGTGTAATTCAGAAAGCAGTATAATTAGGAATTATTAACATAACTCTGAAACCTAGAATTTTATAACACAAATCTATGTAAATTGAACAGGGTGTCTCATTTTCGATGGATTTTGCGGAGTATTCAGAATAGTCATGTGTAATTCAGAAATAATCAAGTGTAGTTCAGAATAGTCAATTGCAATTTAGAAATCTCCAAGTGTAATTCAGAAATTACCAAGTGTAATTCAGAAATTACCAAATGTAATTCAGAAAGCAACAAGTATAATTCGGACACCGTCAAGTGTAATTCAGAAAGCAGTATAATTAGGAATTATTAACATAACTCTGAAGCCAAGAATTTTATAACACAAATCTATATAAACTGAACAGGGTGTCTCATTTTCGATGAATTTTGCGGAGTATTCAGAACAGTCATGTGTAATTCAGAAATAATCAAGTGTAGTTCACAATAGTCAAGTGTAATTTAGAAATCTCCAAGTGTAATTCAAAATAGTCAAGTGTAATTCAGAAAGCAACAAGTATAATTCGGACACCGTCAAGTGTAATTCAGAAAGCAGTATGGAGTAGGAATTATTAACATAACTCTGAAGCCAAGAATTTTATAACACAAATCTATGTAAACTGAACAGGGTGTCTCATTTTCGATGGATTTTGCGGAGAATTCAGAATAGTCATAGTTATTCAGAAATAATCAAGTGTAGTTCAGAATAGTCAAGTGTAATTTAGAAATCTTCAAGTGTAATTCAAAATAGTCAACTGTAATTCAGAAAGCAACAAGTGTATGTCAATATTTTCTGTTATGTTTGTACAGGGGGCCCGAAAAGTACGCTCCACATATGAATCACTGCTGCTATAACACATCAAAGTGCCATCCTCGAACAAGAACTCTGCATATTCCGATTCTGATATTAGATAGGTGCTGAAAACATATCTCTGATCAAGGGTTAATTAGTTTATTGGAAATAAAAGGCAATAACAAAAAGCTCTTAGAGAAAACTCTATCAAGGGGTATATGCCACAATGCATATTTTCTTCTGCCTAAATGTCCTTACGAACTTGTCCAGGATTTATTGTATGATGTATGTCTATGATGATCAAATCTTTTTGTCGGGTAAGTTTTTTTTAATTCACCTACTGTAGTTACGACAATAATTTAACATTATTGTTCTTCACGCTTAGGCCAAATATTGACCATTCCTCCAACCTTAGAGTGGGAACGACCGTTGCGGGACTGTAAATTTAGGAGTACAGATATATTTCCAAATGCAGACCAGAGAAGTCAAGTGGTAGTAGTTAACAATGGGGGGAGCCGAACCCTTGCGACTAGGCCTTAGAGGCCTTTTTCACAATCCCCCAGTCTACCCATTCTTACTCCACCAGGGCCCTCATTCCCTCCACGAGTCGACCCGTCCCTCTAATGAAGAAGAGTATCCCGTCCCATTTCAGAGTCGGAAGGTCTTCTTGATGAAGAAAAGCGGCTCAAAGTGTACCTAGTCGCACCT
Organism: Taphrorychus bicolor; assembly: GCA_951812265.1. Lineage (NCBI taxonomy): Eukaryota > Metazoa > Arthropoda > Insecta > Coleoptera > Curculionidae > Taphrorychus > Taphrorychus bicolor. The sequence goes on from OX638300.1 coordinate 8,081,307, forward strand.
ACCTATGACACACTCACAGAAAGTGGTATGACGACTCTTCCCCTGCCCCACAGCGGGTGCAGAGTGGACTGTCAGCCATTCCTAGGACGTGCATGTGCCGGTTTAGTCTGCACTGTCCAGTAAGGATTCCTATAAGGCCTCCCAGGCACTTCCGGCTTCTCCCAAGAAGCCACAAGGCCTTGGATATATCCGGGTTAGGGTAGATTTCCTTCGTCTGTCTACATATTCCTGACTCTGTCCAGTTTTTTCCTTGTACTCTCCCATGCGCACTCACTCAGAGTGTGAGAGACGTATCTTTTACTTACTCCTAGACATGGCTCTGGTCCAGTAAAGCAAGTCTGGGAACCCCGTTTGGCCGATTCGTCGGCACGCTCGTTTTCCTCGATGCCCCTATGTCCAGGAACCCATACCCTTTTTGTTTCTGCCAGTGACTCTAGAGCATCCCTGGAGTCCTGAACGTGCTTTGAACTCGTGCCGTTCCTGCAGATGGCTTGCAAACCCGCCTGACCGTCGGAATAGATGTAGATGTCTTGCTCTGCCCCCTGCCTGACTTCTGTTCGTGTGGCCACCGCGAGTATTGCAAACACCTCCGCCTGGAAAACCGTCGTGTCTCTTCCCAAGAGGAAGTCCTCGCCCTCTACATGGCCTGCTTTGTATATTCCAACTCCTGACGACTGTCTATTAGCCATTCTTGATACCATACCTGATTATTCTCAGAAGGTTGCTGAAGCAGCTTTTCGTTGAATTCGTCCCTTGTTGAGATGTTTATCCCAAGTGGCTCCCGAGAAGTCTAACGAATCCATTGAATTTAATTGTAATGATTCTCTTTTGCGAAAGTTAGTGTTAGTGAGGTATCTGTGATATTTTCTATTTGCTGTTGTATGTATGATATATTATGAATATTACCATAGAACCTTCCTTGGACCTGAATTTCTTAGTGTTTCGAAGTTCTCCACTTACATTTTCCATGGCTGCAGAATTAAGGGCCATCAACGATGTAATAATGTAATACAATGTTGCACGATGTAACAAATTCGCTTTCATTTTTCAGTTATTTGTGTTGTTCATTGTTGTTGATTACTTGGATCTTACAATTTTTATATTTGCATTCTCGCCTATGATTAATGATTTTGAACTGACGAGGCGGTCAACAAGCCGCGTGAGGCGTGAAGAATGATTAACAAGCTCACGGGGAGCACTGGTAGGAACCAAGTGAGGACGGATCTAAACCTTAGTGATCGTAATGACTACTAATACTGTTGCTGGGAACTTTGTCGGAAGTGTCGCCTCAACTGTGGATCCGCTGTCATTTCTGGCTGTAAAAACTGTCTTTCTTGAATGCCAATGAAGTGCAAAATAACAGATAGTTCGGATTTCGATCTGGCATTGGTATCTTGGACGCAGCCTTCAGCTCTCAGAACGAGATGTTGATTGGAATTAATAGAAAAGAGGTGCCGAAGAAGTGCTCCATCGCGGGCAGAGTCTTGCCCAAGATATTTGATTGTGCAGATAGGGATATCAAATGAAGAAGCCGAAAGAACTAATGACCCTCATCAAAGAAAGAAAAACTACATACATACGCCACGTTATGAGAGGCAACAAGTATGAGATGCTGAGACTAATCTTCGTCAGAACTCCTGGCTGAAAGACCTCAGAAGATGGTTTGGGTGCACTTCCATTGAAATCTTTCGAGCTGCTGTATCAAGAACAATGTTAGCTATGTGAATCGCCAACCTTCGAAAGGAGAGGGCGCCATAAGAAGAAAGATAGGGATATATTCCTTTGGAAGATGTCTTTTTAAGATTCCAAGAGTGTAGCGCTTAGATTCCTGTTATAATTCCGGTTCTCTTCTGGAGGTGAGCCAGTGGTTTCTGTACGGGAATGGCTGTCAGATCCTGGGCAGACGGCTTGTGGAATATCCTAGGGCTCTGTAGTGAGTCCATTTCTGTTCCTGCTGTACATTAATATTATCTGATGACACCACAATTCTGTGCTCTGTGGAGATATCAGGATGTCGGTAGACTTCATTCTCGCATTGGCTCTGATCTGGAAAGGGTCATGACGGGGCAAACTTGTTGACTGCCAAAACGCCGGGCACGTTGTCATGTTTAGAGATTCTTTGCTGGAAGACATCACAGTAGGTTAGCATTCGGGACAACGAGTACTCAGTTCCTGGTATCCTGGTACTGGAGATCGACTCCAGGTTGCTTCTGGCGCCTTTGTGTTACGACTGTTGCTGTGGAGCTGGGGGGACAGATCGCCAGGAAACATATCTCGCCTTGCTTGAGTCACAGATATATGGTATGCCATTCTGGGACTTCAGTGGACTATCAGACTCTCTTTGGGCAGATTTTCGTTCTTCGGAAAAAAAAAACGCTTCACTTCCTTTTTCGAGTTCCACCTATATATTCTTCCATTCTAGTGTGTTTGATAAAGAAACATATCCCTGGTAAGATGTATTATATTACTCGTGAAAGCAATAACGTTTTGTTATTCTACAATGGCGTTAAGTTGTTTAATCACTTGCCTCTGGTTATTAGATCAGTCAGTTATGCAAAAATGTAAAATACACTCGTTGTGTGGCTTTTTATACCGTCAGTGAGCATTTTGGGCGACAGTTTTAGTGGAGGGTTCCAGCGCCTTTCCCTCAGTCGGGATATGAAGGTATTTATTGTTTTGTGACTTGGTTAGTCTCCTGCCATTTATAGTTACAACCTGCTGATTCATATAGTTTTATTTCTGTGTAGGTACAAGAATTTCAAGACTTTCTGCTGTAAGGTGAACTAAGTTTGGAGAATAAAGCTTTCTTGGCTTTGACTTATTGTGTGTCTTTCAGGGGCTTCGCTCCTGTGATATCAAGGTTATCATTAATACAGCACTTCGAAAAAGAGGAAGAGCGAGGTCCAATATAAATTAAAAATTGGTCCTCAAAGATAAACTCTGCGCGACATGTATTTTCCCGCTCTGGATGCTGGAATGCTGCTTTATTACATTTCAGTTTTTTTTTATATAATTTCTCTGGTCTGGATCCCGTATCTTCTGTGCAGAAATAGGAGACAAATTAAAGGAATTACCTCGTTAGAGTCTAGTAGTACCAAGTCATTGGTACAGTAAGAAAAGAGTAGTTTTTGATTATCCCATCCTTTTCTGTCAAAAATTCATAGTCAACTTATCACTATTATTTTTATTGGTCCAAAACCAACTTTTTGGGTAAACTAAGAGTTGTACTTTACACAGAGTTGCACGCTACACTAATACGGAATGTTCATTTGTTCATTTCAAACGGCTGTGAAATGTCGAAAGATAAAGCTGAAAAAACAAAAGTCTATTTACTTTGACTATGACATCCTTTCTGTCATAAAAAGTATAATCCTCTAGATGACGTTTTCTAATGAACACGGGCTACTTAGTTGATTTTGTTTAAATATGAACCTTCAGAACATTTTCCATGTACCAGCTTTTCAGGAGAACAAAATTTAACCCGACATTCACTCCATGTTCTGGAGTTAATGTAAAAGGAATCCGAGCGTTTACAATAATGACATCGAAACAATAAAATGACAAAATCAATAGTGAAACCATTGTAGTCGCATGGAAAGAGGTCGTCACAGGCCCTGGATTATTTTAATAATAACAAAGACAAAACTCGGGCCTACAACACTATTTAGTCCTTTGTTCGTAATTTTCGATTTTCTTTGTCATTTCAAGTCACGTTTAATTAATTCCAATCCGGGCTGCATAAAATATGTTTTATTTTTTAACTGCCATAGAGCTAACATAATAATGGATATCTTTCATGGCAATTAGGCAGCAGATGGGTTTACGCACATCTTACACCTCATACGACAAATCCCAACCAAAAAACTATTATCAAGTTAATGAGGCTAATAAAACACTTAGAGAGCAATAAAAGTGTATAATCCGAGTTAATATTTCCGTCTCGGTATACCGGACATGCTCCTCGTGTACGCTCTATTTGCAGGAACGAACGTTTAAAATGGATTAATTTATTTAGCAATAAGCAAAAGATAACTCAGTCGAGTAAACGTTCTTTTTTTTTAATTGTTATTGTTAGCGTGATTGTAATATTAACGCCATTTGTATATTAGCATAGCACAGAGACGTCCGATTTTCTATATTAAGAACAACCAACAGTGGCCAATGTGTGGTAATACCTTTAGGGATTATCAATATGCTGCCTCTAGGATGTATTATTTATGATATAAGTTAGATATGACTTATATATCTATGTAAGGAGAGACAGCATATCTAGAGATATAAGAATATACCTAAAGGATATTATTGCTAATATTATAGAGGAATCGATCCAGCGCAAGGACGAATATATGAGCTAAGCACAAATAATGAAGGAGGTAATTTCTTGTTTCTCCAGAAATGGTGAAGAAGGGGAACCAAAGCTTACGCCAAACTATGACTCACTTTTCGTCTTTGACGGAAGTTCTTCAGTATTTGGATCAACTGGCAAGACTGAGGCAAGAGACAACTTTGATGTCTAAGTTATAGAAGGATGTGACGGGTTGGTAGCAAACAATATTTAACAAAAATATGAAAACAAGTCCGATTTTGATGCAAACATTTTCAAAAGTTCGTTTGTCTTCTTGTGGCCAAGGGAAAAAATGGTAATGGCGGAACCCATTGCTCCAGTGAGTGTTGAGCCAGTCATTGATGTCGGCCTGGCAGGTCGGAGTGGGAACATGGAATCAAATGCCGTTGTCCCATCGTCCTTTAGGGGCGTCAGAGAAGATCCCCGACTTTCGGGTGATATTACCTCGTCTCAGGTTTCTGCAGCCATTGCAAAAATAATCGAATAAATGATAAGCAAATTGGTGGTGACACTGCTGATCACGCCCGACAAATGTTGAGCACCGGGACAAAATCCACTTTGCTTCAGACAATACAGAGTGGGAAAATAAAAAAAAGAGAGGATTTAGGGCAGTTTGGTTCAAATCGCCCAGCGCCCAGACGAGGCACAAATAATGTAGAGGCATCTGTAATGAACGTCGCTCAGGCTGATGAAAAAAAAAACACAGCTGGACTGGATTTTCTTATAAGGCCTTAGGTCTGATACTACCGAGAGCGATGTCTTGGGTTTCTTGAAGAATCATGGACTCAATCAGGACTGTAGGTGCTTCAAAATGAAGACAAAGAAAGATAAAGCACATAAGCAATAATGGATCCGAACCTGTGGCCAAGGGGTGTACCATTTATTGTGAAGCTGCCCAAGGTCCACAGCTTGATACACAACTAGCAATCTTCCATCTAAATGTCCGCGCTATTCGGAATAAAAAACACGAAATTGAGTCTTTCCTGGCCGACAAGTCCTAGTCAGTCGTGGCCTTTTGCCACTTGTTAGAAGAGTCTTGGGTTAACTTGCAGAGAGGTTTTAAGTATAAACAAGGAAAGATGTGCAGAAATAACTGATATATTTCTAGAAGAATATAAAATGTCAATAATGTGTGTCTACAGATGTCGTTCTGGGGACTTCCGACTGTTTCTGGGTGAGGTTAAGTCGGCATTGTCGAGAGTGGAAAAGCTTGGGGATGTTGTTGTGGTGGGTGACTTTAATGTACATTTTAACACCGGTAGTAGGGAGGAATTACAGTTGTGTAACATGATGGGAAGTTATGGTCTTGTGGGCCTGATAGACAGAGAGACGCGCGCGGGAGCCTGCCTCGATGGAGTCTTCATTGGCTCCAGAAATGCGGCCGCTGAGATGTTGGATTATCGGACCAGTATGTGCAGTCGGTATCACTGGTAGTGGGTGGCGAATACTGGCGCTCTCGTGATGTGAGTTTGCTTAGACACCCATCACTCGGTTGGGGAGGTCACGGTTCTTTGAGTTGGTTGAGGCTTGCCAATGGGATTTGATTTTAAATCTACTGAACTTTGTTTCAGTAGATTTAAAGGTCCATATGTTTGTATGTTGTATCTGCAGGCTTTTCCAGAGAGGACCTACCCCTCGAGGACCGGTGGGCCGAATTGTGCTGGGTGGTTTGACGTGGGTCTTGCTCAGATGAGAGAGAGGCTGAACTTTTATAGGGAAGTGAGTAGACAGTATACCGGGTGTCCAGCAGTCCAGCCCCGGGACATAGGAGATTAACATGGGAAATCGGTTTTTATTTTTTTGCGCCTGTACGGTTGATTTAATTGACCAACTTTTAAGAGTAAAGTTGTCGAGCTTATGGTCAGCTATCATCCTGTAATTTTGTCAATACCTCAGTTTTGGCTGTTTTTTTGGAAAAACGCCTCGACAAGTGCAAGAATTTGAATTGGGGATGACGCGGCAAATTCAAATATTTGTACTTTTCGAGGCGTTTTTCCAAAAAACGGCCAAAACTGGGGTATTGAAAAAATGACAGGATGATAGCTGACCATAAGCTCTACAATTTCGCTCTTAAAAGTTTTTCAATCAAGTCAACCGTAAAGGCGCAAAAAAATAAAACCCGATTTCCTATATTAATCTCCTTTGTCCAGGGTTGTGCTGGACACCCGGTATAACCACAGAAAACGTTCAAGTATATAAAAAGTATCAAGTAAGGCATAAGAAAGAAATTAAGAAATAAAAGCGCTTAGCAAATGATCGAATGATCAGCACAACCAAGAACGAGTGAAAAGTTCTTGACCGGAAATTATTTACAGTGTTGGGAATTTCTTGGGTTAGCGGTCTGGGCTGTGTAGTAAAAAAAGGTTCTAAGCTACCAAGCTTTCCGAAATCTTTATTTCCTTCTTCTTCCTCAGGGCTACAAAAACAGAGAGTTGCTCATTTACATTTAAATTATAGGGCATGCTTTGAATATCTAATTTACAAGATTCAATACTTACTTACTGCTAGTTATTCCTAAAAGGCAAGAACTGCAACATATGTGATGTTCTTCACAATGTTTGTGTTCTTCACATTAATTGTGTTAGAACTTCGTTTTAACACAATTAATGTGTTAACACGAAGTTTGACCTTTGTAATAATTTATAGCATAACATAATATTAATAAGAAATTTGACGCACACATCATAGTAATAATTTTAATAGTTTTAAGGTTTTAATTTGGTGTCTCGTCTCTGTCCTGTTATGTATTCATGTGTTCATTTTTGTGGTCAGAATGATCCATTTATTATATTACTGATAAGCACAATTTTGTGCAATCATGATCTGATGCCAGTTCTCGCCTTTTAAGAATAACTAGCAGTAAGTATTGAATATCTTGTAAATTAGATAATCAAAGCATGCCCTATAATTTAAATCTAAATAAGAAACTATCTGTTTTTGTAGCCCTGAAATAAAGATTTCCGAAAGCTTGGTAGCTTAGAACCTTCTTTTACTACACAGCCCAGACCGCTAACCCAAGAAATTCCCAACACAGCCAAGAATCACACAAAATGCATGTGAGATATCATAAATAGAAACAGGGAGAGATATGGGACCCACGAGGCACCGCCTGTAGACCCAGATTACTTCAATGGCTTTTTTCTAGCATTGCCCATGACACAATTAATAAAATACTTATATATAGCTTCTCTGAAGAATAAAAACTCTGCTGACATATATGGGCTTAGTGTTCTCCTTATAAAATCTGTAAAACATCTAATAGTTATTCCCCTTACAAAATTAATCTATATATGAAAGAAAATGTGTTTCCTAATGCACTTAAAAAAGCCATTGTTGAGCCTGTATCTAAAATGGGCGACAGAAGGGGCACTGTGTGTGGCATTTTGGACTTGGTTTCGCGTATTATTGACTCCTATGAGGATGGTGAGTATTGTGTCTCCCAGTTTTATGACCTCAGCAAGGCCTTTGACTGTGTGTCGGCCTCCCTGTTAGTGGATAAGATGAAGCACTACAACTTTGACAAGAGTAGCTTGACATTGATTTGTTCTTACTTGCTGGTAGTTCTCAGGGCGAGAGGTGGGGGGGGGGGGGTTGTCGCGAGAGGGAACAATTGATGTCGGTGTACCACAGGGTTCAGTATTGGGCCTTCGTGTATTATCTATATAAACGACCTTCCACATAATAAAGCTACTGATAAATACACCCTGCTTGCGGATGACACTACCCTCACCCTTAGGGACGGGGATCTGATGGTTGCTGAGGGGAAGTCATCTGAGGCGCAGTTAAGGGCTGAGCAATGGTTCGTATTAAATAAACTCCTGGTAAATACTGATAAGACAAATAGAATGGTATTTACTTTAAAGGATTCAAACTGATCCCAAACACCTGAAATTTTTGGGTTTACTTTTCGATCAAAAGCTGAAATGGGATTCGCAAATGGAAAGCTTGCCAGGGAGGCATAGTGCGGTTCTATTCTTGCTCAGAGGCCTGGCTGAGTGTCACACACAACGTTGCTGTCTGTCTACTTCGCCTTGTTCCTTCCATTCAGCAATGACCTATGGGGTGCTTGCGTGGGGGGGGGGAGCAGCCCCGGGGTTATCCAACTTCTTAGTCTTAGTCTTACCCCTTAACCCATATAGCAAGTGTTGAGTTGGATAAACCCGACCTTAGACTCGAAAGTTCAGCCGGGGCGCTTGCAATCTTGTTATCATTATAAAAAATCAAAAACAGATTGCTACTTAGTACGGATCTCTTAATAACCCGCATGGAACTTATTCAAAAAGAAAAACTGGTACTACTCGTTTAAAAACTACGGAAAAAAGCGTTCTTGGTAAATCAGCAAGTCAAATTAGGTCGTTTAGATGACGAAGTTTTATTAGAAAATGAAAAATCATCAGATAGTCAAGACTTCGTAGGGGCTTTGGATGAATCAACCATCGTCTGAAAGAACTAATCTTGTTTGTTTCATTTTTTTTTTTACTTAACTCAACTTAAATGTGTTTATTTACGAATTTAGCGATTGTAATAGAATTATTAACTAAGAGGACGTCGCTACAGTCGTTTTAGATCAATAGTGTCAGGGGTTTCTTCCCATTTTAGCAGTTTGTGGAATCAATAGCAATTGGAGAGGGCTAATCATGGCATTTCGAAGCAAGGTTGAGCTAAAATCGTGCGTATATATTATGTAACTTGTGTACGTACATTTTGAAATATTTTCACAGGCGAATTGCATATCTTTAAAAATCAATTATGTAAAAGAAAAATTACCTTTTGTTTTGCTTGTTTTGTGAACTGTGTAACGCACTAATGTCGAGAATTTAAGTTGTGACTGTTAAGGTAATTGAAAATGCAGGTTTTTATCTAAAAAAAATGGCAGCAAGTAAAGACTTATAATTCCTAGACCAAGTCCCACCAATCCTCACTACTGCCCTGAGCTTGGAAAATTGAGATTCTTGAGATTCTCTTTACCTGCTTGCCCACGCCGATTACTCAAAAAATATATAAATTTTCAAAGCTAGATATGGAATAGGCTGATAAGCTAGTTAAGGCAAAGGCAAAGACAAAGAGGAGAATGATGCCCCTTTCTAATTATAAACATCTTATCCACAAGTTAGACAGGTATTGAAGATTTTAATAAAGGAACCAACAACGTAATATTTGTATTTTAGAATACTGAATATTTAATGATGAATGAAGAATCTGGTGTGTCAGCAGTCGTAACATCTTTCTAACAAACTTCGAAAAATAAGTTCAGGGGTATGCTCTAGGTGATTTGCAACTCATTTGAGGAGTCAGACGGTTTTCTTTGGTAGAGCTTTGTCCAATTTAGACCCATTCTGTTCCTGCTAGGTATTAGCGATGTGGGTACTTAGAGAGATACACTTAGTTAATGAAAAGATATTTATATTGCCGCTAAAGCTGGCACACATACTCTGTTAGGCCCTTTATCACACCTTTTCCATAAAGTTCAGTAGTTGGTTAGAATAGATCATTTTGACAGAATGTAATCTATATAGGAATCTTTATGGTCCACCTTAGCTCCACTTTACTGGAAAAATGTGCAAGCAGCCCTTACTCCTCTTGTTCAATGATCGCGGTTTTTCCAAGTTGGCGTTTCGTTGTTTCTGTATTGATAAATTTATAATCTTTTTGGTTGCGTTATTCGGTGATGGAGTTGTTGGCTTTTGATTGGTCAGAAAATTGATATAAATGACATGGAATTTGGTAAATTGAGAGCACAAAACATGGAAACAACATGTCAATGAAGGTTAATAAATGGATTTATGCGATTCCGTATGTTTGTTTTTTGAACAACGGAAATAACGAACACTATAAACGTAACCGCGTTTATAACTAAAGTTTAAATGTAATTAAAGCTTAAATATTTGGAAATAATGAGATGAAGGAATAAGTTGTTGGTTCAGGTTAGTTCAGGTTATCATCGTCAATTTTAGATTTGACTCCCACGTAAGGAAACCTAATCAACCTTTTGACATTTTAAGAGTAGTTCACTCTGCGTTGATTGAGACCAGTGTTCCTCAAAGTGGTCGATAATGCCCCCTTGGGGGTGCTGGAGGCATACAGGGGTGGTAATGAACCCTAAGGAAATTGTGGGCGCTAGACGCCTAAAGGGAGAAGCAGTAAAAATTCCAGAAAAAAATTGAGATTGTAGAATTTTAGTTTTAGGGTCACCATGCCTAATTTGTGTTTTTTTTTTATATTTTAAACTGAAATTAAAATCAAAACCTTAGTACTACACTACATCGCAAAGGTTTTTATAAATATTATAATATTATATTCCTAGTTGTGTGAAACAGTCTCATTTAAAATGATAGGTTGAAACTAGAAATGAAATGGTACAAATTACACTCTCCCATACCTACCTACTTAGAAATGAAATGGGACTCAAATGTCACTCTACAAAATTAAGTAAAAAATTAAAGTAATTGTGATTGTTAAGATGTGGAAAAGTCGCCTTTTATGATTATTTCTTTTCTTGGAATAAGTTTGAGAACTGATTAAGAGGCATCTAACGAACGGTATTTCCTTTTGGGGTGTCTTGAGCGTCTAGTCTTTTAAAACCCACATTTAGTTTTCAAAAGAAAGCTGCATAATAAACTTGTGGCCACTTTTATTGGGAACCAAGCTTCACCTATCCCAGGAAGCATTTGGGTAATATTAAATGCGATCGAACTATCGTATACATGACAAAAAGATCTTTAGTCATTTGCCGGTTCACTTACGTTGTAGGCAATTTCATCTCCATTCTTAGCGGGCATCGGTTTTATAAAAAGTTATAATTATTAATTTGTTATAACGCAGGGTGAAACCAGGAGTTACTATTTGACCTAATGGCTTTACCGCAGAGATTTGTATTAACGTTGTTTACTTGTATTAGTGTCAGTGACGGGTCATTGAATACTTAAAGTTATCATTAAGTTTTATGCAGAGAATCTATAGATGTTGCCTTGAACGACAAAGTTCTGATATACGATACATTTTAAACGAAGGAATACTGTATATGTGCGATTCGTCATTTTTCCCAGACCAGGAAGAACAGGATCAGGGAGACTGAGATGAACATTTTGTTACTCTCACTGTTTTGCGAAATCCTGGAATAACATCTAGGGTCATTAGTCGTTGACTGAATATTTATGGGTCACAAGAGGTTCTCAACGAAAACCGTCCAGTGAGGCTGTGAAGGAGACCAGCAGCTTGTCCAGCCCACCTCTCAACGATTAAATTTTGCACATGTACATAGAGATTAGAATAACGGAGAATGGAGATGTGTGTAATTCACAGATAAATCAAGTTATTAAGTTAAGTTCACCAGGTGGAGGAGAGAGTTCATGGAGAAGACGATAAAAAGTATTCTCTGACTGTTGCATATCTCATATGATGTCTTTATGGAGAAGGTAGTATTATGGTATATGCTGGAATTTCAATCAAAGCTCGTACATATCTCGTCTTAATTGAAAATGGTGCCGCATTTCTGACATCGACGAATTTAGTAGACCTCGTGGTTGCTTGTGCTTTTTTTATTGGTCAGAATTTTTCATTAATGCGAGACAATGCCAAGCTACAGCTCGCTAGAGTTTTTAGTAATAATCTAGATGAATCGGTGACACAAAAATTAAGTTGGCCTCCGCGTAGCCCTAACCTAAATCCAATCGAACCTGTGTGGGACATATTAGGGGAGACTTGTTCGCAACGGACAGCTCGAAACCACTGCAGAACCTCGAACAATGAGAAAATATTCCGTCTAGGCTAGCTGGACAGCTTTTTGCAGAATGGAAGCAACCAACTCATTTATGAGTTCGAAAACTAGCAATAAACATTTCCTTATATTTAAAATTCCCTAATATGTCAAGACGTAGTACAGGTTTTTGGGATATGCTGTTCAGGGGTTGGTTCTATTCTGCAATATTTTTGTAGGTATTTTGCACACCAAACCACAGATTATCTTTAATGTTTTTAATTTTTGTGGATTGGTTTCATTCCACAGAAAACTCCTAATTGGGTGGGCTAATTGGGACCTATAAGCTTACCTTGCCGCATGGGAGCTGTTTTTAACTTGTTTATTCACCTATATTGTTTATTAGCATTTATTTTTCTTTTGTAAATTGTAACGTTTTGTTATATTTTGTTATTTCTTTCAGAATGGATGTATTGTTATGAATCGAAAAGAAAATAAATGTTAAAAAAAAGAAACTTGATACCTGCTTGATCACACTGTTTACAGATTCTTCTACAAGGTATGTAGAAATTTAAATAAAAAAAAAACACTTTGTTTTACCCTCTATAACCAAAAGTTTGATGTAACTTTTAATAAAATTAATATTCGTTAATGATTAAAAAAATCCTACAATTAGCCAAAAAAGTTATTAAAGTCGATACAAAACTGAAAAGTTGTTGAAAGGAAAGTGTCGCGTTAACAACTTTTGATTTTTTTCTAATAAACACCTGGTACTAAAAGCAATTATCTATTCATTATCTATACATATTTTAAAAGCAGTATACGGCAAAAAGTATTATAAAGATTTTATCGTTTCTAGAAATTTACGTGACTTTTCCCTTTCCTGTTATTTGTCAAAGAAAACGTTCTCAATTTTATCAAGGCCTAGCTTGAGCATACATATTTATTAGGAAACTTTATGTTTGGTTAGACATAACTGTATTCTTTTATTGTGATCACACAACATTTTTGTGGCCCACAAACTCAATAAGGATAACTTGGACTCCGTGTGTACCCCAAAAATCAGTATTAAATGTATTACTTAATGAAACTTTTAGTATCGGGCTTCTAAATGAAATTATAATAAAAACATTAGCAAGGTCAATTTCTAAGACTGGAAACAAAAAATCCAAACAAATTATAATAATAAAAATAATATTCTTTATTACTAGAAAAATGATGAAATCCCAAAAAGCAACCTAAAAAAGGTGGACAAACGGCCGGAGCAAATAAATAAAAATGGCAGTAAGTACATATACTGTAAATAAAGCCGATAATGGGTAACTATTAATAATAAATTCAATAAGTATTAATAAAAATATTTATTACTTTAAAATAATAGCGCCTTCTTACTAAATTATAAGCTTTTATAGCCCTATATAGGGAGTTGACAGATTCTATCTAATTCTGGCCACCAAAGACATATTTAGCGCATAGACATCACAATTCCGAACAAATAGATTTGGATTACGAAAAAGAACAAAAAATACAACGATGGAATCGTCGTTGAGGATATTAAGTCGTTGAAAATAAGATTTGCAGCTAATTCGAGAAGGTATCACTCACCTTGCCTTCCTCATCCACACATAGAAAGCGTTCTTAAAAGGGACATTCGGTGGAATTTTTTCAGGAATATAATTATTCTCGTCCACTAGATCTCCCATGGTAAATAATTCAACAGTGTCTCGATACTCAGCTTGGAAAATGGGGGGTCGCTCGGAACTTTCAAAAACTCGTAAAAGCGAGCGACTCTGCTCGGGTTTGAACGCGACAGACTTACAAACTGGAGCCAAGTTGCGGGCTCTATTGTCGCGACCACGTCTCAAATTGATTGAATAATAAATAAAGTATCGGGAATATCGTATTAAGGGGCTAAACCCCACGGGTTTCGATGTATGATTCACTATTAATACCGCACGTGGCACTCTAATAACTTTGTAAGTGCACAATGATGATAATATCCGTTCAAAAAAACAACAGGTGATGAATGCGGTAGGGGTAACATTACCGAGTGACTACGAGATGCATTATTTATCTCCTTAATTTTTCTTACATAAAACACAAATCGACAAAGAATAATATAGAGAACATAAAGCGAAATCGCATAAAGTTATTACTACGGACTAAACGGCGGTAGTTTTAGGGACGACAGGATGATCGATATTGTTTAGATTAAGGAACGAACTTGGCCTAGAAAGATAGGTATCCGTGACTGACGTTTGCGGCGATGATTAATAGCCGTCACAAAGGTATTTATACAAACACAAAACACACACACGTAAATTTATAGATTTAGTGAGGGACCTGTTTTATTAGAAAGTAAAAATATCTTGTATTATAAAAATATAATAAAGGCATCAACGGGTCAGATAATGTTCATTCAGTTCAAAACCAACTGGAGATAAACAACATTATAAATAGATGGGGTGAAAACGACATCTAATTGGCTGTGAAATGTCAAAAGAAAAGGATAGAAGAACAAAAGTCCATTTACTTTGATTTTGTCATCCTATTCTGTCAAAAATGTTATATCCTTCTCTCGTTCTGTTCCTAGCCTTCTACATGACCATTTCTAATAAACAAGGGGTACAAGGGTTTCCAGAATAATAAGTCCATATTTTAGTAGTAAGTGTCTGTAAAATCTGTGCATGATTTTGAGAAAAAACGTTTATATGACGATGGGTATGTTTTAGCTCTCTTTCTGATGATAAAAACAATTTTTGATCACACGCTATGAAAAGGCCAAACTGTCAAAATCCAACAATAATGTTAAGATAAATAACAAACAATGAAACAATTGATAATCGTTTTGAAGTCGCAGTGTACTAAATAATGACACTAAAATTCTGCTTTTAGTTTAGAAAATAAGGATAACTATCGTTTTTCAATTTTTTTTATGAACAATGCTTAAACATACGGAAAAACTTCAAGAGATCGGTAGTAACATATTGTTTACAAGGGAAAATATTATATTTTTCATTAAAAATATAATATACCGGGTGTTCCATTTCATAAGAGCCATCCCGTATTCTTCCTACACTGTAGTGAGTGGAAAATTTTCCCGAAACACGTCGATTGATGTTGTTTGGGGGACATGTTTTGACGTGCATTTGAGGCTTAAACGAGCAATCCCCTAAGAAGGAGCGCTTTAAAGCTTTGAGTCACAAAAACTGTGGACTTAAGATGCCTTGGTCCCCACAAGAAAAAGTCTATAGGGGTCAGATCAGAAGATCGGACAGGCCACCTCATTAGACCTCCTCTTCCAATCCAATGACCAGATTGGGAGATGACGAGGAGCTCCGTCTTGTTGGAAATGCCATTGCTGTTCAAGTAACAGACGATCGTCGCATTTTTCAGCCTATCAAGACAAATTTCACCGATTAAATTACCAGGAATAAACAGAGGTCCAATTAGATTGATTCCCAAAATTCCTACCCAAACATTAACCTTATCGGGATGTTGGGGACACATGAGAATTTGTGACCCTCCAAAATTCACAGATATTTCGGTCAATCTCCCCATAAAGTGAAAAAGTACACTCATCAGAAAAAAAAACGTTATATAGAAGATAGAAGTTAGGGTTATCGTTGATATGAATCATACGATGGGCCGCCATAATTTCGCAAAAATCTTGCCTTTAATCAAAACCATCATTATTTAATTCTTGAACTAATTTCATTTTGTATGGATGAAACAAGAAGATGGAGCAATTTGCCCTGCAGATTGCGTTTTGGCATAAGGTGAACATGTCCCAATACCACCAAAGCTGCTCGCTCATCATTTACAGTTCCAATGAGTGATCTTTTTTTTTATCCAGTACTGCACCCGTTTTAATAAATTTTGAAGTCTGTTTTATTAGGTACTTATGGCCATCAACGTTACGTTTGGGATAGTTCTGGTTAAATTTCCTTGCAGACGCTCGGACACACTTTTGATTTTGGTAATAAATGCTTGCTAGCTCAACACGTTCATGCACACTGTGTACACCATAATTAATTTAAAAAAAAAGCCAAATCAGCAAAATAGTGACACTAACCTGACAGATTCATTGACAATGTGTCAAACAATTGAACAAACGTACAAATCATGTAAAGGAACAAAAAATTGACCCAAACTAAAGAAATGTTTTGATTTATTTTTGTTGTTTCAAAAACAAAATTAATCGACATGATTTGGGGAAACCTTGAACACTATGTATGCACCAATAGTAGAATAAAATAAAAAAATTGTTTTTTTTTTCTCAAAATATATGCCTCTACACCTAATTTAAACCCACAAAGTTTTATAACACTTTTTAAAGCAATCTCTGACTTATTATGAAAAAACAGAGGAAAAACGAAAATTTTCTATCCTGTATTTCCAACAGGAAACTAAAACAGACTTATCATCTTATAAACTTTCTTTCTCGAAATCATTCAAAAACTCACACCCTGAAATGTGGACAAACCATTCTGTAACACCTTGTATATTTCAAAGACAACACATTTCTGTAAAAGGAGGGGTTATAACGTGAATGAGTGAATGAATGACATGATAAAACTAAATAAAACTCGAAAAAGACTGGGAAGAGACGGCTGCTGGTAACAATGGAATAAAAATTAGAAATGAGCAAGAAAATACAATAGTAGATGTTTAATAGAAAAAGTCAAGTGGGTAGTGAATTGACCAATGAAAAGGGTGGAATAAGAACAGTATAGCGCATAGTAGAGCAAGAACAAATGCTCATAAATACTGCTGCTTTCGACTTATCCAAACGTCGATTGTACAGGTGAAGAGAAGCAGGAGACACTTTCTGGTTGGTTGTGGGAAACCAAACTGACCGGATTCCAATAAATAATAAGTTCACACCCTCAATGACATCTGCTAAAATATTTATATCTCGGTCAGTAGCAAAAAGGAAAACCCGTTATCCGTAGTTGAACAGAAAGCAAAAGAGAGCAATCAGAATTGACAGCGAGAACCTAGCCGACAAGGATAACGACGAAACAAGTAAATAATTGGCTCCGTAGATTCTAACTCTTATCAGCAAGCCAAGCAGGATATCTGAAAAACTGAACCACAGCGAGAACACAGAGAAATATTCAAATATGTAGAGGAAACAAAACTAAAAATCAAAAAGAGCAGTGAAATCAATCTTGAATTGATTTGACCAATGGATTACTATAAAACCGGCGGATTTGAAGGAAAAGAAGGATGTGTAGGAACAGCAATAGAAAGAATACAATAGTCGAAACAATAAACTCTAAAGAAGTTGTGTCACACGAAGTGTGATGATTGTTATATGACCTATTCAACCCACAAGAAATTTAAAAGCATCTCCGAGCTGGCTGTAGGTACGTACATGTTATTTACTTAGGCGTAGCTACAGAATCGTTAAAAGCCTTAAAAAAACTGAAAATAATTATTCTGAATAAAACACGAGTACGCATTAAAAACAAGGATAGTGACACCTGTACATGGTGTTTCAAATTCGAACCACATCATTGGGATCTCAGCAACCGTAAGAGATACAGGGTCGGTTAAATCGGGGCAAAGTTGCGCAGTTTGGAAATCAATAATGTGTCGTTTTAAAATTTGAAAAATTCCGATTACTTCCGGAGATATCCGAAAAAATACGAAATTTTGAAATATCGTTTTTATTCTGTTGTGAGCTTATTCGGAGAGATAATTCAAAATGATTGACACTTCGTCATTGCAACTTTTTGTGCCCTGTAAGATGGCATATTTAGTTTCTTCCTGCGACGTTTCTTTTTTTGGGAACCATCATCAACTTTACTTTTTAAAATTCGGACCTCGATTTTTTATTCGTTATTTTGATCGCTCTTTTTAATCCAAACAACACGATATGCAACATGATATATTTTGCAATTACAGTTTAGCTAAAAACCGTTTTTTCTATATATATACCTATTATCTCCTTTACTACCTATTGTTACTAGGATGTCTAACTACCAAACAAAGCATTAACTAAGAAGTCTTCTACGTAATTTCCTGGTTATTGCCCGTTGAATTACTCTAGCTCGCGTATAGCCCTTTTTCTCCTATTATATTTCCTTTTCTTATCAAGAATTTCTGAATTCATTTATAAATACATAACTTGCAATAAGAAAAATGCTCTAATAGATATTTTACAAATAAAATAAATTACAATTAACCATCTAAGATAATAATATAGGTTTTTAAATTCTAATGATTCAATTAATGATTCAATCCTGTTTGGCTTTTTCTACAACGCTAATGCATTAATTAATTTTTGAAAAAGGTGCCGTGGATTTGAGTACCATGGACACAGGTTAGGCGCACCGCCGCATAATGGAATAGTTGTTACAAATTTTTTAAACAAATTCTTTCCCAACCAGTGGATTGGAAACCAAGGGGTCGTACTGTGGCCAGAAAGAAGACCCGACCTTTCTCCTCTGGATTCCTTTCTTTAGGGTTATTTGAAAAACTGCATATTCAAACACCCAACCCAACCAATGATGTCAATATTCTAAGGGAAAGTTTAATAACGGAAGCAAGAGCTATACAAGCTAGAACAAATGAACGGTCAATTACCAGCAACTTGCTTAGAAGAACTCAAAAATTTATTGAGGTGCAGGGAGAGTTATTCGAGTATTTACTTTAATGTTTTATCTTCTTGTTTAGTTTTGTTAGTTAGATATCCTAGTAACAAAGGGTAATAAAGGAGATAATCTCGGAGGTAATAGGTATATATAAAGAAAAAACAATTTTTAGCAAAAGTAATGGCAAAATATGTCATGTTGCATATCGTGTTGTTTGGATTAAAGAGAGAGATCAAAATAATGAATAAAAAATCCATGTTCGTATTTAAAAAAGTAAAGTTGATGATGATCACCAAAAAACGAAACGTCGCAGGAAGAAACTAAATATGCCATCTTACAGGGCAGAAAAAGTTGCAATGACGAAGTGTCAATCATTTTGAATTATTTCTTCGAATACGCTCAAAACAAAATAAAAACTATATATCAAAATTTCGTATTTTTTCGGATATCTCCGAAAGTAATCGGAATTTTTCAAATGTTAAAACGGCATATTATTGATCTCTAAACTGCGCAACTTTGCCCCGATTTAACCGAGCCTGTATCTCTTACCGTTGCTGAGATCCCAATGATGTGGCTCGAATTTGAAACACCCTGTACAACTGGCAAAAGGACTGTTTCGGAAATAGATATCCTGGATAAGAATGATGCTTACAGATGATTTTCAGGTAACCGGATTGTTGATCAATGAATCCGTTTGGTTGAAAATCAGCCGAAAAAGGATTAAAGTAACCCTGTAACAAGGTAACGGTGGGCAAGAAAAATCGAAGGAAGAATGACGACGAATAAAGTTTCGGTCAGCAGAAATTAATAATCTACTGTTTTACTAAATATAGATTAGTGAATAATGTGATAAATGATAAACGTTAAATAATAAACCCCCGGCAAAAAAAAAGCAACTCCATTTTAGGTCCTGTTCTATTAGATAAATAGTCAGGAAACGTATAAACAGTGAACCCAGAAGAGGCAGCACTACCACCGTGCCTGAAAGAGAGATTGCTACTTCCGAAACATTAGTTACCGAAGAAGGCAACTCTTCCAGCGAATTCAATTTGAAAACGTAACTTTCAACCGTTGTAATTTTTATTTTAATAATAAGTAACTTCAAAAGAATTTTTTAATAATAGATTAACTATTTAACGAAACCAGAATAGTTTTATTGATTCAGTGAATGAATAATTGATTGCAAGTAGATTGAGCGGCACTGAAAGTATAAGCGGCAGAAAAAGTACCTTTGCTGCCGCTTGGGTTGCCTAGCTTCCACCGTCCTAGAAATTTGACTTCTACTGTCTGCATTGACGTATACAAAGTGACGTTTTTTTTTTGCCGTTTGGAGAAAAACGTATTTATTTTGTCCAAAATAGCATCTTGGTAAACTACCGTACTTAGTTTTGATTGTCATTTGAACCTGACACTTTCGAAGTTGAAGATGACAAACAAAACTGAATATGAAGGTAAAAGATGCTATTTTGAACAAAATAAATACGTTTTTTAGACATATTTACGATCCATTTTGACCAATGGAGAATATAATCGCGAACTTAACACCTGAGCCAATGCCCTTGATACGTCTCATCTCTATATTTTTAACATAACAGGACCAAAGATAAGGTTGTAACTTAACACGTGGCTTATTTTAAAAAGAAACACACTCTATAGGTAAATGGAAAGTGATAACTGTGCTATAGGTGCAGTACCTACAATAGGTCCCCACGACTAAACACAACTCAAAAAAATTGCCACATTTCAAATGTTGTTTATTGGGGTTTAACTTTGCTTGGTTAAAGACAAATTTCTAGCATAAATTAAGTTTTGAAAATCAAGGATGCCTTGATTTTTTTTAATTTGAAAGTGGCACAGTTAGACCCCCGTACTTCTGTGGGCTTGACGCCGAAGCACTTGCTTCGTGATATCCAATGTTGCCGATACATTCACGAGTTACTTCGGTGACTCGACACAAATATATGTGACGGAAAAATATTCGATGTGATTCTAACCAAGCTATAACGTACAGGAGATTCCTTAGTGACCTTGATGCCAAAATATGAGGGCTCGGATCCGATTCACTATGCGCGTGTGCGTTGGGTTGCGCATTTACGTCGAGTAACCGGAGTAACTCGTAAAAGTATCGGCAACATTGGATGTCACGAATCACGAACCAAGTGCTTTCGGCCTAGTTCGTGATTCGTGGACAGTACGTCAATCTAACTGCACGTGGGTCTAACTGTGCCACTTTCAAAAGTGCCTTTGCTATGAATTTATACATAATCAATGCAAAATGTGATCGAAAATTCACATAACTTATCTAAATCTACCTACTACCGAACAACTGAAATTTTTAAAATATCAAAAAAAAGCTATCTGCTGGGTGACCGTTTTTCGGGTTTAACCATGGGGATTATTTGAAGAGATACAAAGAAGGTTAAATCAAGACAAAGTTGCGCAATTAGAAACCCATAAAATCTTTAAAAATGACTTTTTCAAATTTCGACTGGTTTCTGAATTATTCGCAAAAAATAAAAATTTTGAAAAACCGATTTTGTTTCTTTCTAGTCTTAATTTAGAGAGGTAATTAGAAATAATTGATGATGGTTGCATAAAAACAAAACGTCGGATTTTAAATTTGAAAATACAACGTTGAAGAGAGCAAAATGTGTCTATGAAAAAGTGTCAATTATTATTTTTTTAATTATCTCTTTAGATTAAAACAAAAAACTGTTTTCAAAATTTCGATTTTCTGGGAATATTTCCGAAACCTGCCGGAATTTTTTTAAATTTGAAAACGTTATTTTTAGATACTTATTGCGCAACTTTGTCCTAATTTAACCTTTTTCGTATATCTTCAAATAACCGAGATCTCCAAGGTTAAACTAAAAAAACGGTCTCAATGTATATCTAAAAAAAAAATCAAATTTCCGTCAGCTGACTTCCAGATATTTCAACACTCTCAATTTCTGTAAAATTCCGGAAAGTTTGTTCTATCTGATTTTGCAACTCTTCTCTGCTGTTTATTTGAGTCTAATATTTTTGATGGTAGCCTAAAGGTAGAAGTCAAGTAGGTTAAAGTCAGTGATCTGGGTAGCCAAATTCATGATCCCAAACTTCTGAACCACCGGTTATCAAAAATGCTACGCAACGGACGGCTTTCTTAGTCTGTACAATGTGCACGAGCCCGTCGAGCTGGTGCCAAGTGCTTTGGTACTGCCTCAGAGGAAGGTTTACCACGAAACCTTCAACCACGGACTCAATTATTTGCAAAAAAACTTGCGTTAAGTTTTCTTCGTAAGTAAAACACCAAATTTGATTGTCCATAATTAAACAAATGTATAAAAATAAGTTCAAACGCGTCGCTAGTGCAGTGATAGGTACAAAAACACTGGCTAACAGCAACTGTGTGACAATTAATATTACGACGTCTCTTCTTGGTTGTGTCAGAGTTGATGATAGGGTAACCATATGATTCTTTCGGCAATTTTATGCGATTGATAGAAAATTTTTATTTGAAATTACAGATAAAACTTTGGAATACAAATGTATGGACCGCTAGAGGGCTTAATATCATAAAGAATCTTATCAGGTTATTAAGTCGTCATAACAAGCATGACGTCTTTGATACATAACACGTCACGTCTCGTTGCTTTTTGAACCATTTCAAATATCTTATACAATGTGTGAAGTATTGGCGAAAATAACCTCACCCAAACTGAAGAATAGTTTGTGCCATTTATTTCATATTGTTATGTCAAATTTATAATATAATTTACCTTTCTTGGTGTTCCAGTTCCTGAATGATGATATTGGCAATAGGATCCGTAAACGGCCTCTCCCCGAGCAGTCTCTGCCTGTCTGGATCGGCCTGCATTTGAGCAAAAGTACCGGCATCACCGAGGGTGATTTCCAGGTGCGGGGACGCCGACAGGCTCTCTTCATCAGCTGAAATCGTACACATTCCATATTTAGCACTTTTCATTCAATGGC
This sequence comes from Taphrorychus bicolor, assembly GCA_951812265.1. Taxonomy (NCBI): domain Eukaryota; kingdom Metazoa; phylum Arthropoda; class Insecta; order Coleoptera; family Curculionidae; genus Taphrorychus; species Taphrorychus bicolor. Next base: position 8,103,925 of record OX638300.1, read on the forward strand.
TGCGTCCACTTACAAAAATCATCGAACGCCTCATTAATCATTTTTTTGCTCACTCAAATGGCGCCAATCAACGAAACATACGCGTCCTATTATAAGAAACGGGTTGTAGGACGCGAGTCCTTCGACGTGCATATTTTTATCTCGTTTTGTCCGTATATGAAAGAAAAGGACCGCCCGTTGCTGTGTTTTTAACAACTAAAACGCAAATATTCCTGGAACTTGTTTTTTCTTGGGGATTAAGTTAATAGTTAATCTTGCGTGAAGCAACCAGTTAAGAAGTCATTTAGATTAGTTGCTATAAAGGTGGGCGATAAGCCAAATTGTTGTCTGCTTGTATAAATGTTGAAGTTCCTTATTTAAAGACGTGTATTTACTAGGGAATTACAAAGCGGGAAATATTTGGTGTTCGGTTTGTACCAATGTGTCGATATTGTCAAGAAACTTAGGTATAATATATTATTTACATGCTCTTTACCTTTACTTTGTAGTTTTAAATTAACTTGCGACGCTCTGAAAGCTGCAATTTCAACATCTGATCTTTTTAATAACTAATACGAGGATATGAATGAGTACGAACATTTTTATGTGAGACGAACACCCTTTTCTTTGTTTATAGGTTTTCAGTTTAGGGTTTAAACAAATAAATTTCTTGTTGTCGCTGTCGACTTATACAAGTTTGGTGACAAAATTCTAAGCAATTCACAGTACAGTGGCTTAATACACAATGCTACCAACCATATGCCCTTTTTGACTGGTCGCTATTGAAATTGACCCCGAACTGTGACTAGGTGATTTCCGACAAAATTTGAACTGTCAATTTTAATTTTTTTATAATTAATTAAAATGGTGTTTGAGCCAAATTTGACGTTTCAAAACTGGTCAACAAAAAGATCGCGCAGGTAATTTTTTTTTATCAAATTTAAGCTTCCGTATTTCGAGATTGTTGTAACCGATTTAATCGAACTTTGCAAAAGGTCATTTGTTCTGGATTGAGAGGTGCAAATAATTTTGCGCCATCAGATCAGTTTACGTCTAATAGAGGACGGTGCAAAAACATGGTGGAAGCATGTTCCTTTCACCATCTTTGCAAATTATGCAAATACATTCTGCAAAATTATCAATTTCTTAACAAACTTACTCGTGTCACTGTATGATAAGATTCTTCACTTCGTATTTTTTGAAGAGCCCTTATTTTTGTGTTTCACCCAGTTTTGTGTTTCATGTATCAGGAAAAAAGTTACAGGCGTTTCCAAAAAATGTGCGAAACAGTCACATCAATATGAATTTATGAATCGTAACAAAATTATCCAATGTCAAGATCCCAATGTTGTCAATATTTTGGAATAAAATTATTGGAGTTAATTCAAGGTTTAAGTCCTCAACAGTAGATTAAATGCCCTGTTAACGTTTGCCTTTGCGTTTGCATATCAAACAATATTTCAGTTTTCAAGTTTAATGAATTAGAAATGACACTAGAGATTTCCAACAATGACATATGTTTTAAAGAAAAAATCCAATCCAGACCAAGTTAGAATGTTTTAAATTTTAAGTATATTTGCTTCTCAAGAGACCACGTTCAAAAATAACGTCAATATTGCAGTGAGGCAGTCAAAGTACAAGGCTCAGAATTGCAGTCTTTATTACGGTATTTGACATGTCTTTCATCAAGTTTGCAATAAAGTCCTGGAGAATTCTATTTTTTCCTTGCCTCTTTCGTGTAGTCTTTTTCGTATTGATATATACGATAAGACTTAGCAGCTCGAAGGAGGGTGCAAAGCAGTTTGGGTTAGGTCTTAAATATTTTGTTACTGATGATCTAAATGTTGATCTCTGCTCTACATAACTCATATAAAACTAAAATATAAAGACGACAGTCTGAGGAGACCTTTGGTCTGGAACGTCTAGGTAAGTGTCTAGCTACGTACGTTGGCTAATCGGACTGTAGGAAATTGATTAGAATACAAGACCATTTCACGTGATTTACACAGTACAACGATTCTGACATTTCAGAGACCGGCTCGATATTCACCAATCACTTTATTGGAAGCAAACCACAATTTTCCGCGGATGAACACCATTAAGTTGGTCGCGAGAAGGATGCGAGAAGGGAAAAGATTGAATCTGCTCAAGAAATCGAAGGCAAAAAGCAGTTTGAGAGTCACCGGTGCCATTGACATATTTAACCGAAATTTTTGGAATTCACAGGACGACGATGAGGTCCTCAGTTAAACAAAAACCACCACATTTTGAGGTAAAGCAAACAAACGTGGTTCTTCTTCTTGCCTAAAAATTATCGCACCCATTTTAATTTTTTTAAATTTAGTGTATTAAATCGATAGTCCCGCGAGGGGGTAAAAAACGTCTAGTTGACTGTGAAATTGTGTCAAAAGAAAAGAATAAAGAAGCAAAAGTCCGTTTACTTTGATTATGTCTTTACTGTTAAAAAATCATAGCTTTCTAGATGACGTTTTCAATGTAGATCAAGTACGTAAAAGTGTCCTAAATGATACAGTATGAAGTTAAAAAAACCTTATCCGATGCTAAATTTTAGGAAGAATTTTTCTATTCTATTTCGAATTATAAAGATACAAGTTGTTTGCTAGTATAATTGATTTCTATATGTTGCATATCAACATTAACTCTTCGGCGGTCGCGTCGCGGCACTCTATGCCGCATTTTTACATTTATGAGAATATTTTCACAATAGTTTACTTTTTGCCAGTGTCACTTGGGGTATCCTCGGCCATAATATCTAGAATCGGCTAAACTCGATAAACATCGAGCCTCGATGTTGGTTAGTGTTAATCGCGGCGTCAAAGTGGTAGGTGTTCGTTTTGTGGCATTCCATACCATAACGCGACTGTTTATGTCAGTATAATAAATATTTATTTTTTTGTTTGTAACATGTTTTATTTGATATTATTTTATGGAATTCTGTTTTGAGAGAGTGCTTTGATTTTATTTAATTATTCAGGGTCAGAAAAATACCATTAAGCGACAAGGAACTGCACAATACAGGCAAACCCACCCCAGAGAAGAAAATTTCTTTTTGAACTAGAACTGGACTTAATTGAGGATCATATGAAAGAACGAACTAAAATCAAAAACCTTACAAAAGGTATAAGTCTCTTCTTACCCCAGTATCGACTTGGAGGACATTTTTTTCGCGCAAGTCAAATTCGGAGTGAGCGATGCCATATTTGTAGTGTGCGAAAAAACAATAAAACAACAATTTCGTATACGTGCGAAAGGTTTGTTTGCAAAAAACATATTACTAAGCACGTGAAATGTAGTACTTGTTTGTATCCGCCAATGGATGAGGACTAAGTTGAGAAACGTTCTAGAATTAGTTCGTTTTTTTTTCTGAAATTAGTGTTCTAAAGTTTTTTTTGTATTCAGTTATGTTCCTTATTGATTAATATTGCAATACTTTTTATAATAGAATGGTTTTAACTTTTTTAAATAATTCAACGTCGAGGAGATTGATTTGACTTACTCAATGTCAAACTGATGGAAGAAATCAAGATAAAAGTACATGAAACCATCACAACAACATGGGGATAAATATTATTGGCATTTACAATCACCTGCTTTTAATTTACCGACTGGTTAAAATTCTGTCAATCACATTTTTGACAAATCAGTTTATGGATAAAACTTGAATGTAGCATTTTTCGCGGAATTCTTGCTTTAAAGTTATCATAACATAATCAATAACATTGACACTGTTCAAAAATTATTCAAGGGACACACTGTCAGATTTCCATGACCGCCTGTACCGAAAAACTTAATAAAAAGCCATATAAAATAGAGCATGACATCAGCCAGGGGCCAGAGAGATTTCCTATTGGCATCCTGAGCTTGTAGGGATCCATGCTGCTGTGGCTCAGTATATGTTGCCACCACAAAACGCAGAATTAACAGCACTTACTGAAGACAAAAGAAGTTGCAAGCTGGAACAAACACACAAAACTCAACAATTTGCACGCTTTATTTGATGATCACGATATCCTTTTGAATGAGGCACGCTTCTTAAATCTTTTGTTCACTTCTGCCTCATACTTCATGTGCGACAGAACCCCACTCCACCTCTACCCCATCCTCCCCACTAGCCTGGCGGAGAGAGTATAAATACATACAACGGTACGTTCAATGGTCGGTGACATGGCCATGGGCAGTCCAAATGCCATCATGAGGAGTGATATGTGAAGTGCGCGGGACGCGAGTGCACGCTTTGGGGCACCCCGCCAACTGGTTGGGGTGCACACGACAGAAACAGAAATTTTTGACCTTTAAAAATCGTTAACCATGAGAAAGAACCTACAGGATTATCTGAAGATTAAATAACATTGTGTTCAAAATACAGCGATCACCAAGTTGTAAACGAAGATTAGTGCATGTGGAGAGATATTCGGGACGAATAGTTTTCAATAATCCATGTGACAATACCCTAACGAAACATGCATTCGCCATATGCATCGATACGACGTCTCCCCCCCCCCCCCCCACAACATTGTTCTGTGTGTGTTCCAAAACTTCCGGACCCTTGGCCGAGGAATGCAGAAGATTCGACTTCTCTTGCCCGGAATTATATAAGGAGGCTGAAGGCGAACGGCTGCTGATGAGTAAAGTTTGATGAAGATAGCGGGTGTAGGACAACACTTCACATTTGTGAAATTGCCAACGTTTCGACCTCTATTGAGGTCCTCCTCACGACTCTTTCAATAAGCGAAGTTTGCCTAAAGTAACATTCCAGTCTAAAAAAAAAAAAAAAAAAACATTCCACAGCTATACGAAACTATGAGCAAACTACGGCACCAGGGCGACACACAATTGAGTACACAGCCTAGCCACGACCAAGCTGAAATCTCTTTCTTCTCAGCTTGGTCGTGGGTACGCTGTGTACTCATGTGTGTGTCGTCCTGGTGTTTCTTTTTTGATAGAGAAGACAGGCAAACATCAAACTTCGCTTAGTGAAAGAGCCCTGAAGAAGACCTCAATAAAAACCGAAACGTTGGCAATTTCACATACGTGAAATGTGGTTTCTGTCCTGCATACGATGTCAGCTTGGTAGAAAGACGCAAAACATATATAAATGGTGAATCGTGATATTAAGAGTTGATTTTATTTGTATGGGTTTGTGCATTATTCGGTTTTGTATAGGTAAGTAAAGTTGGTTGTGTTAATTTCGAGTTTTACTCATGCACAGTTTAACAGGTACTTTTGCTACTCCATCCTTGGGCCACGACTCTCATCAACTCACAGCCAACTTGATGACTTTCTTGTATAGAAAATTCCCATAAACAAACATGAAATCTAGACAAACAAACTAGGTGTTGTCTTACCGCAAATTGCAGAACTAAGAAAGTCAGAGAGTCACCAAGAATAATAATTTTGATGTGTATTAGGTAGTTTTTTTTAAAATAAATAGCCCCTCATTGTTTTTTTTAGTTCACCTCAAAAGACCAAAAGAAAAATGTTTTGAGAATGTGTCTAGGAGAACAATGGATTCAAATAACCGTTAATATTATATATTAGTATAAATTATAATAACCGAAAATTTATATTGTTAAATGCGTAAGCAAAACTTTTTCGGAAATGGTAATATGAACCGGATTGATCTCCGATTAAAGGTTAATCTGAAAATCAACTGTAGCGATCAATCCGCTCCATATCATCGTTTCCGAACGAAAACAGAAAAGGCTTTTAGATATGGGCTGATTTATGCAATATAATTAGGTCTTAAAATTGCCAAAGACAGTTGGCAACTGTGGGTAAAACTAGTCGATTAAATTTCCCATTTAATGACGGGAAATTTAATGGACTCTAGATCTAGCTAGTTACTGTAATTTCTTAACAAAATCCTTTATTGGTGCTGACGATATCAATCCAGTAAAAGATTTTACTTAAAAAACATCAGGATATGAATATTACCTCCCCTTCATTTCACTCTAAAAAGTAAACTTACGGTGCAGCGTATGTTGTGGGTTATCGATGATCCTGATCTGACGATCTGCCATGATTGGTTCTCCATCCGGACCGCCTATATCGCTGGGCAATTGATATCTAAAACCGACAACGTCAGTTCATAAAAAAAAAAAACATTATAATAATGAGCCTGGGCTCACCTAGCGGCCTCTTCTTCTCGTTTCGAGCGTGGAAAATACAAGGGCAACAACACTTCGTAAATACCTAAATCTACTTTGTCAACAACGAATATCACAGTGTCGAGCGAGTTGCCGTGCCGCTCCAGAAAGCGACGCACAGTCCCTAAAAAAAATATATGCCAATTGTAAACCTTAAGTTAAACGACCTGAAGTTTAAATTCCGGATTTGTGTATACAACTGGGAGAAATTACTCACTCACAGCAAGATCAGGAGAAAAGTATAGTCTAACACAACTAAATAATGAAATTACATAATGTTTAATAACCGCAAACTTGAAATCTACTTTTATATATATGTAAATACTAACAGTAATGAAGGTTGTAACAAACAACTTTGATTTTGTGTTGGAGATCATGTAAAAAAAAATTGTATAAAACTACTTACGTAAAGCTATGTGAGCACCCTGATCAGGGGGATAGTTTCTCTTCAACGAATTTACGACGGGTATTGCTATCGAGTGCAGACCCATTTCTTTTGCTTTTTGCAATATATTCCTGAAAACCCCAAAATTAATACAAGTCTATGATTACAACACTATAACCCTCACCTATAACACATATGGAGAGTATTTTCGGAAGCAGTCTGATACTTAATATTATATTTGGGCCCCACGGTATGGATAACGTATCGGGCGGGAAGCGAGTGGCCTTGAGTGACTTTTACTTCGCCCGTTTGGCACTCTAAAATACAGAGTTAAACTTCAAAGTTGATATTCAAAACCAATATTATTTGAACTTTTTATAGAGGGTGTTCATTTGAAAACGTCATCTAGTTGGCACTAAAATGTCAAAAGCAAAGAATGAAAGAACCAAAGTCTTTTTGCTTTTATTATGTCCTTTTCTGTTAAAAATTCATAGCCTTCTACATGACGTTTTCTAATGAACATATGGGTACTTGATACAATAGTAATGTTACGAAGAGCGGGGCTGGGAGGCGGAGCAACATTAGAGGTTGGACCTTCGCGACCTATCCGGCGCTGCGGCATCGGTGACACGAATGATTTATTGCTCTGTTTATCTAGAACGCAGTTATTTACGACCTTTTTTTTACGTGAGTCTTATCAAGAATGTTCTAGGCTTTTCTGTATTTTTAGGATTTTGTGTAAAAGGCGAATAGCGCCGCCGTTAGTAGTAGTATTATTTAAATCGATCTACAGGTAAGCTAAAGTACCAAACGATAATAGAAGGCTATAAAGTGTTAAGTAGTAAGTTATTTAGTAAGCGAATTGTACTCTTGTGTATTTGTGGGGTAAATAAATAGTGTTTTCGAGTTAAATCGTTACAATGGAATTATTGAACCCTGAGTTCGCAACAATATTAAAATGTTTCACTTGCAGTAAATTCAGTATATAAAATATATAATTTTATATAATTTAATACTGAATTTACCTTAAATAATTCTATTTAAAAGAAAAATTTTCTTAATAATGAACTCATCCAGAACATCAAAAAAATATTTTTGAGTTAGTTCAGATTAGATCATTTAGAAAAAATATCTTTAGATGGAAATACCATAGTGGCGGGGGACTTCAACTCAAAGTCCCCGGACTGGGGCTCTCCAGTTGAAGACAAAAGGGGAAGTATTTTAACGAAAATGACAAACAGAGAGTTTGTCGCCGCATAAGCACATTGTTTTTGAGATAAACTGTAAAAATAAAGTCAAAGTCGCAATAAAAAGCCACCCTACTTTCAAAAAATACGTGCTTGGACGAGTGCTTCAAGCGCAAATGAACACCATAAGTCTGGAAAGCTTTACCTACGACGACTTGACCAGTAAAATAGTGGCGGCCTATAGGAAATCTGTCCATAAGGCTAAAATAGAAGCAAGTAGAAAACCATTATAGTGGAACGAAGAGATTGACAGACTCAGAGAAGACTGCACTAAGACGAGAAGATCGTATAAAGTCTGAATCTGAAATCTTGTGGAATTTCGTCATCATTTTCCGTTCTCACTAACTCATGTGTACTGCCACTTAACAATGCCGAAAAAAATGTTTGACATTGATTCATTATCAGTCTGACACATTGTTTTATTATCGTTTAAAATGAAAACTCGATTTTCTGAACGGAAACAGAACTTTATTTTAAATTTTATAGAATATTTTACGAACGAGAAAGATGCAGGAAGACCCCTTTTACCTCTGACTTATCTACAAAGACATGGATACTATCTGTTTTTAAACCCGACTTGCACAAAACAACGGAGCCTGAGATCCACCAAAGACCAGAGGGATCATTTATCAGTACCCGGAGTTTACAAGGTTTGATGAATTAGGAAATAAGGAAACACAAAAAGAACTGCAAACTGGGACAAACACAAAAGTCAGCAGTAGCAGAGCAAGCTCTCTTTCTAAAAGCACGATACTTTTTTAACCAGGTGGATATAATTTTACATTAACAGCAGCATTCCTAAACTAATCAGAGAAGCCATTGAGATATTCAAGCACGAGAACAACTTCAATAGGAAAGAGAGGAAAGAGAAATTGCGGCCCTGAATAATTGCTCACGTGGGTAGGATAGTACAGAACTAAAGGATTGATTTTGTTCATAAGAGATAATGTAAGGCGCCCTTGATTACTGCGCATCGAAAATGACGTATCTGATTGACCCGCATTGACGCTATTGGTTGGAGAATGGATGAATGGCGAATGAAACTGCATGCTGCATTAATCAATCAAAACAAGTTTTTTTTTTCACCAACAATATCTGCGCCTTCGGTAGATCCATCAGCCAAGTTGAGCCATCCTACAGAATGCACCATTCATGATGAGGCCCTGCCCTTCCACTCCAGCTTGTCGATGAGAGTAGAAATATGACAGAGCGTTTAATGATGGATTGAATCAGTCAATTTCGAGACGCAAGGGAGATAAGTTTGTACATTGCCTTAATTAATGTCTGCCGCAGAGGTGAACGAGATGTCAAAAAGAAATTCCATTGGGCAACGGCTTTTCTGTGGAAGGAATGTAAACACAAGTTACCTAATTTAAGCTTTTGCTGTTATTTATTGCATAGATCAGCTTAAACAAATTAAATCCTGCCTAAATAAAGAACCGATGCATAACTTTTAGAATTATTCTATAATTTAAGTTGACTTTTTGAGGCCTACGAGTTTCTTTGGTAAGAAAAATTATCAAGTAAGCCTACAGGAATAAGGGCGCTCTAAACGCTTCTTGCCCTAACAGTCCATATTCTAGAGAATAATAATTTATTATTTTATTACTTTCAGGTCTGCAAAGCCTTAATTATTGTGAAGGTATTTATTAAACATTATTAAACCTAACAAGATCTAATAATATATCTAAACATTGAGGATTTTGGAATACACATTTTTGTTACTGATCAGAGGACGTAAATTGTTCTAAATTTCTTGTTAACTTCAAATACATTGCTCGAACTTGTTGCTTAGTTACATTTAACGTTTAAATTAATTAATAGTTAGCACAAAAGGCAAATGTTCTACTTTTTTTGAAAAAAAAAACTTGTTTTCAAATCAAAGTTTTATTCAAACACGCTGAACTCCAGCTTAAATATGCGTCGAATGTAAATTATTCTTTAGAAAAACATAACTCAAAAATAAAGTTGCAATTAAAGGTAAATCGCAGGTAAATTTTTGAAGTAAAAAAAATCTTATTTACGACGTGCTGTCATATACAGGACACGTCACGATTTATGACGTAATTCCACAAGATGATTATTCAGACTATACTAGGTCAAGAATGACAGGGCTGCTTGCGGACGAAATCTTGGAAGAACGCTGGGGACATTATAAAATCAAGAAAAAAGCGCTTAACAACGAAGTTAAAATGAGTTGAATGCATAAAGGAACAAATGACTACATCTAGAGACAAATGGAACAAATGCGAAAGATACATAATGGAAGTAGTCAGGGAAAAAGAACAGCATGGTAGAGAAGCAGCATAAAAAATATTTATGGGTATACAAAATTTATCATGAAAATCAAAGTCGAAAATGTGTAATCTAAGTCTATCTATTACGGTTTTACCAATACTTTCGACCATAAAACCATCGAAAAACGCGCCACACTGTACATAAAATATACGCCGCACGCCTGGTCCTTATCCCCAAATACCAATTTCTTTTCAATAATACTGTGGCAATTTGCCCAATTAGTTTCAGTATTTCTTAATCCACGAGGGGACGTGATGTTTATCCCAAAACACAAAAAAAAACACGTTTTTTCCAAAAATCCACGTCAATTTGCCTCACACATGTTAGAACAATAATGGAAGCTGCCGCGAAAGCAAATCTTTCCATTTAGACCATACCTCTGACATCATTTTTAATTTCCTCTCTCAAACGGGGTCCCGCTCGTCTTAGGATACTGGTGCTCACCGGATTAACGTCATTCATATACTCATTGGTGGAATTGACTATGGCGTCCACGTGTAAAGAGGCAATATCTCCTTCCCTAAAATTAGCTATAAATAATTCCTGGTTGAAGCATAGTTAATTTAATATAGAAAAGAATCTGGTGTACTTTGCACTGATACATAAATAAGTTTTACTAAAACTAAACTGTTGAGTTAGTCGAGTAGGTACTTAATGAAGAACAGCCTGCTCTATCGATAGATCGATAATACAAGATCACTTCGTGAATAGTAATGAATAATAAAGTTTTGCAATAGACCTGATTTACAACTATGTGCTTGTTAGTTTATTACCAATTTTGATTTTAATTGCTAAGATAAGAACGAAACATTGCATTTTTTTAAAAGTATCGTGCGATCAAAATAATCAAATGCCTTAAATATATCAAGATAAATAAGATATAGCAGAGCCTCAATAAGTGTGTGTCCATCGTTTTTCAATGAAGCCCTGTGAACTCCTCGACAGAACATTGTATTCTAGCAAATAGCTGGTAAATTCTAGCAAATAGCTGGAGACAACAAAAACTTACTGATCTATGGTAGCTTAAATCGTTTTTGGTATCTTTTGTTTTTATCCAATCGTTTAATTAATGCTAATTTAAGACTGTCGGGAGACAATCCTTCCTTAAAAGGATTATTCCTGATATGCAAGGGAAAACCCATTTGGTGAGATGAGAGAACTAACTTGAATAGACTGAATTTAATAACCTCCAACATCAATTTAATTATACGAATGGCACAGCACATCTAGCTTGTGTCCGGTGCATATAGGCCTATCTGTTACAGAAGAATAATCTTCCATAGCCGAGTGAAATAAAATTCACTGAAAGGTTGTGTGAGATCATCGGAGCGTTAAAATTTTGAGGTGTGAGATTGTCAGAGTGAACCCAACTGACGAGCTCTAGTGGGAGCGAAACGCGTCTTGGGAGGTAATGCTCTG